>CM066034.1:122613173-123813173 GCA_033557465.1 Ichthyophis bannanicus | reverse complement strand
AATTAGATTTTTGTTTACATCAACTTATTTTGTAATGACAGTGAGGTATCTTGATTCTGTTTTTATGGCACATTACCAAGCTAAAGATGTGCTCAGGACAAACATTTTCGTTTCATTTTCAGTTCATTTGGGCTTTTTTCCAGATTTTCTGAACTTTTTTCTTTTTGTTTCATGCATTCATTTTCATTTTAAAAAGTTGATGATTTAGAACTTTTTAAGGCTTTCTGATTGACTAGCCTTGCTTTAATTCATAGGTTAACATGCATTAAATTGATTTAGTGAACACTGAGGGACAGTGGGGGGGGGGGTGAGATTTTCAGCTGCAATGGCCAGAACATTTAAAGTGACTAGCTGTCGCCACTTCAAATTCATCCTGGATATCCAGGAACCCACACTGAATATGCAGGTTGCCCAGATGTTGAGTTTGAAATCTGATCTGCAACGACATTCAATTGCTGGATGAATTGCAAATCCGGCTAATGTTAGGACAACCTGTCCTAATTTCCACCTGTTGGGATTAACTGGGCAGTAGCTGAATGTTTCTGCTGCTTGCTTAACCTGCAGTGCCCCTCCCCCCCCCCCCACCCCAGAATGCCCTGATGCTAAGTGCTTAGCATCGCGGCATTTAGTGGCACAGATCGGGCCTAGTCAGCATGGCAAACCACCTTGCTTTCAGGTCAGTTTGCCCATTGCCTGCACTGTGTGGGCTCAGCAGGGAGGGGGTGCACCACACTGTAACACACCATGCCATGGGGGGCACTGGCCTCAATGGGGGATTCCCACTTTGGGTACCGGGAATGCCACTGATTCTCTCTATAATCGTTTACATACATCTCTGCTCATATCAGTGACTCCAGAATAAGCTACTCTAGAAAGCTCTTTGTAAGTCCGTGTATAATGACTCTGTTGTAACAGGTATTAGGGCACTTGCAAGAGTGGGAAAGATGGAGTCTGTCACGGCAGGACTTCTGGGAATGCAGCATAGGTGATGCAATGATGGAGACTTTACATGTGGCAAATAAGGTTCCAGTGCACAGTGTCCCTAACCTTGCTACCCTATGTGAAAAGAGGTTGTGAGATTGTGAGAGCATAACAATAATGCAAAAGATAAAGGTTGTATTGAATGTGTAAAGGTGCATATAGACTTGGTGAGCCAAACATGCAATGCAACGTACAACAAAACTCAAACTAACTGGGAAGCAGAGCGTGTGCGAAACATGCATTCTCGGAGACATAAGAACATAAGATATGCCATACTGGGTCAGACCAAGGTCCATCAAGTCCAGTATCCTGTTTCCAACAGTGGCCAATCTAGATCATATGTACCTAGCAGTATCCCCAAGAGACACAGGTTCCACAGTGCTTGTATTGGGTCAAGCATTGATATCCTGGGTCCCTTTTTAATAATGGTTTATGGACCTTTCCTCCAGGAACTTGTCCAAACCTTTTTTAAACCCAGGTACACTAACAGCACTTACTACATCATCCGGTAACAATTTCCAGAGTTTGATTACACGTTGAGTGAAAAAATATTTTCTTTTATTAGTCTTAAATAGTTTACCCTGTAGCTTCATTGCATGTCCCCTAGTCTTTCTATATTCTGATAACGTAAACAATCGATCTACGTTTACCCGTTCCACTCCGTTCATTAATTTATAGACCTCTATCATATCTCCCCTCAGCCGTCTCTTTTCCAGGTTGAAGAGCCCTAACCTTTTTAGCCTCTCTTCATAAGAGTAGCCTCCCATCCCCTTTACCATTTTGGTGGCTCTTCTCTGTACCTTTTCTAATAATGCTATATCCTTTTTAAGATACGGTGACCACAATTGCACACAATATTCAAGATGTGGTTGTACCATGGAACGATACAGAGGCATTATAATATCCTTTGTTTTATTTTCCATTCCTTTTCTTATGATACCTAGCATTCTATTTGCTTTCTTGGCCGCCACTGCACACTGGGCGGAGGGTTTTAACATGTTATCCACGATGACTCCTAAATCTTTTTCCTGGGTGGTGGTTCCAAATGTGGAACCTTGCATTGTGTAACCATAGTGTGGGTTGTTCTTTCCTAGGTGCATAACTTTGCACTTGTCCACATTAAATTTCATCTGCCATTTGGATGCCCTGTCTTCCAATTTATCCAGATCCTCCTGCAGTTTTCCACAATCCTCTTGGGTTTTAACAACTTTAAACAGTTTTGTGTTGTCTGCAAATTTGATAACCTCACTAGTTATTCCCTTTTTGAGGTCATTTATGAATAGGTCAAAAAGTAGCGGACCCAGTACAGATCCCTGGGGTACTCCACTATTCACCTTTTTCCATTGGAAAAATTGGCCATTTAGCCCTACCCTCTGCTTTCTATCTTTCAACCAGTTCCTGAACCACAATAGTACACTGCCTCCTATCCCATGACTTTTTAGTTTTGCCAAAAGTCTCTGATGAGGGACCTTGTCAAAGGCTTTCTGAAAGTCCAGAAACACTATATCAACCGACTCACCTTTGTCTACCTGTTTATTCACACCTTCAAAAAAACATATCAGATTAGTAAGACAAGATCTTCCTTGTCTAAAGCCATGTTGGCTGTCTCCCATTAGGCCATGACTATCTACATGCTGTGTATTTTTGTTCTTTATGATGGTTTCTACCATTTTTCCTGGTACTGATGTCAGGCTCACCGGTCTGTAGTTTCCCGGATCACCCCTGGAACCCTTTTAAAAAATTGTTGTTACATTGGCGATCCTCCAATCTTCAGGTATTACAGATGATTTTAATGAAAGTTCACAGATTACTAGTAGCAGGTCTGCAATCTCATATTTCAGTTCTTTCAACACTCTTGGATGTATACCATCCGGTCCAGGTGATTTGCTACTATTCACTTTATCAAATAGTTGTAATACATCTTCCCGGTGTAGCTATATTTCTCTCAATTCATCTGCAGTATCACCTTTAAATACCACTTCAGTCTTGGGTAACATCCCTACATCTTCCTCAGTAAAGACCGAAGCAAAGAATTCATTCAGTCTCTCCGCTATAGCCTTGTCTCCTTTTACTGCCCCTTTTACTCCTCTATCATCTAATGGTCCAATTGACTCTGTCACAGGCCTTTTGCTACGAATGTACTTGAAAAAGTCTTTATTTCGTGTTTTTGCTTCTGTAGCAAGTTCCTTCTCAAATTCTCGCTTTGCCTGCCTTATCAATGCTTTGCATTTAACTTGCCAGTGCTTGTGCTGTTTCCAATTTTCATCGTTTGTCTCTTTTTTCCATTTCCTGAAAGATGCTTTTTTGGCAGCAACAGCCTCTCTGACCTCACCTTTAAACCATGCTGGCAGTTTTTTGGACTTTCTTCCACTTTTCTTAATGCGTGGAATACAGCTAGTCTGGGCTTCCAGGATAGTATTTTTAAACAACACCCAAGCTTGATGTAAGTCTTTAACCTTTGCAACCCTCCTTTTAGTTTTGTCTTAACTATATTCCTCATTTTATGATAGTCTCCCTTTTTAAAGTTAAAAGATAGTACTGTGTATTTCTTTACTATCCCTCCTCCAATAATTAAATCAAACATGATCATGCTATGATCACTATTGCCAAGTGGTCCCCACACCCTTATTTCTTGCACCAGATCTGGTGTTCCACTAAGGACTAGGTCCAGTATGGCTTCCCCTCTGTTCGGTTCATGAACCAGCTGCTCCAAGATGCAGTCATTTATTTCATCTAGAAACTTTATCTCCCTAGCATGTCCTACTGTGACACTAACCCAGTCGATACCGGGGTAATTGAAATCACCCATTATTATTACTGTGCTGTAACGTTTGTTAGCTTCCTTGATTTCTTTGAGTATTTCATCATCCATTTGTTCATTCTGGCCTGGCGGTCGATAGTACACCCCCACTGCCATCACCTTCCCCTTCATACATGGAATTTCAAACCATAGAGATTCTATAGCAAATTTTGTTTCCTGCAAAACTTTAATCCTTTCTGACTCAATGCCCTCTCTAACATAGAGCGCAACCCATCCACCAATTTGATCAGTTCTATCATTATGATATAGTTTGTATCCAGGTATCAGAGTGTCCCACTGGTTATCCTCCTTCCACCATGTCTCTGAGATTGCAATCATATCTAACCTCTCATTTAGTGCTATATATTCTAACTCTCCCATCTTATTGTTTAGACTTCTAGCATTTGCATACAAGCATTTTAGAGACTGTATTTTTTTAACATTAATCTAGTGGAGGAGTAGCCTAGTGGTTAGAACACTGTCTTGGTAACCAAGCAACCAGGGTTTGATTCCCACTAGCACTCCTTGTAGCCTTGGGCAAGTCACTTAACCCTCCATTGCCTCAGAAGAAAGGCCTGGCAATCTACTTCTGGTGACACTGCCAAAAAACCCCAGGAGATTCTGGGTCACCAGGAGTCAGGACTGACTCAAAGGCACACATTGCATTGCATTGGCCATAGTTAGGCATGGGTAATTTGGAATCTTTATACTCTGTCTGCACCATACTCAAGGGCATTTGGGCTACTTTACTCTTTTTTGGAACCTCACTGCTTTTGGTAGTATCCTTCAAGGATACCTTCTTCCGAACCATGCGCTCTTGGGCGACTGTCGGCTTTCCCCTATTTTCTAGATTAAAAGCTTCTCTATCTCCTTTTTAAAAGTTAATGCCAGCAGTCTGGTTCCATCCTGGTTAAGGTGAAGCCCATTCCTTCGGAAGAGCCCCTCCTTTCTCCAGAATGTTCCCCAGTTCCTAACAAATCCAAAACCCTCATCCTTGCACCATTGTCTCATCCACGCATTGAGACTCTGGAGCTCTGCCTTTTGCGTCCTCCTGCACGTGGAACGGGAAGCATTTTGGAGAATGCTACCCTGGAAGTTCTGGATTTCAGATTCCTACCTAAAAGCCTAAATTTAGTCTCCAGAACCTCCCTACCACATTTTTCTATGTCATTGGTACCGACATGTACCAAGACAGCAGACTCCTCCCCAGCACTATCTATGATCTTATCTAGGCGGTGCGTGAGGTCTGCTATCTTCGCACCAGGCAGGCATGTTAACAGGCAATCCTCACGTCCCCCAGCCACCCAGCTATCTACATGCCTAATGATTGAATCACCAACTATAACAGCTGTCCTAACCCTTCCCTCATGGGCACATGGCCCTGGAGAAACGTCCTCAGTGCTAGAGGGTTTTACATCAACTGGAGGGCAGGTCCTAGTTACAGGATCACGTCCTGCCACACCAGGGTGATGCTCTCCTGTCACGTGACCTCTCTCCTCCATGGCAACAGGGATGCTGCCAGACTGGAGGTGGGACTTCAGGACTATATCCCTGCAGGCCTTGTCCATGTACTTCTCTTTTTTATGTCTTCCAGGTCTGCTACTCTAGCCTCTAGAGAACGGACTTGTTCCCTGAGAGCAAAGAGCTCCTTGCACTTAGTGCATACGTAAGACCTCTCACCAACTGGGAGAAAATCATACCTGTGACACTCAATGCAAAAGACTGGAAAGCCCCCATCTCGTTGCTGGACTGTTGTCTGCATCTTAGTTTAAAGCTTGTGTTTAGGTCTTTAAATTCTGTACTTACTAAAGTTTGGTGTAGATGCTTATACTAATAAAAGTATATCTAATACCTCTAATATACCTTGTTCACCTGAAGTTTAATTAATCTCAGGTCCTCAATGTATGACTGATTTGGATAAAGAGCTGCACCTGAGAGCAGACCCTTTCCTCTAAGATGTGTAAATACCTATAAAGCTACAATTACCCCAAGGGCGGGTGGGTGTTGGGGAGGGAAATAAGACCTATTAAAAGAGGGCTGTTACAAGGTACCCTGTCCTGTACCCTCAGCAGGGGGGGGGGAGAGGGGGTTAGTCCCTCAGGTAGGCTAGAGCAGGAAAAAAAGTTTAAAATGCAGCACGTTCTGGGGACAGAGCAGGGAGAGATATTTAATTTAAAGTAATAGTTAACCTGGCTACCACACAAAGGCCAGTTAGTTGAGAGAGGCAGGGTAAGTTATACAGCTGAGAAAGCTGAAGTGCAAAATTAAAGGGAACAGGGAGGTGAAGTAGCACACCAATAAAGACAACAAATAAATAAATAAATAGACAGCTAGCACTCACAGCAAAGTCATTGCAGGAGTTAAATATCCACCTCTCTAGCACAGCACTGTGAGGGCACTGCTCTTTCCAGAGTAGAGAGAGGCAAACAGAACAGACTATACACACATGGGAGGAGGAGACAGAAAGAAGGGCTACACAATACCTCAGCAGAGGGGGAGGGAGTAGTCCCTCAGGTAGGCTAGAGCAGGAAAAAAAGTTTAAAACACATCACACTCTGGGGACTGAGCAGGGAGAGATATTTAATTTAAAGTAACAGTTAACCTGGATACCACACAACGGCCAGTTAGTTGAGAGAGGCAGGGTAAGTTATACAGCTGAGAAAGCTGAAGTGCAAAACTAAAGGGAACTGGGAGGTGAAGTAGCACACCAATAAAGACAACAAATAAATAAATAGACAGCTAGAACTCACAGCAAAGTCATTACAGGAGTTAAATATCCACCTCTCTAGCAGAACACTGTGAGGGCACTGCTCTTCCGAGAGCAGAGAGAGGCAAACAGAACAGACTGTGCACACATGGGAGGAGGAGACAGGAAGAAGGGCTACACAATACCTCAGCAAGGGGGGGGGGGGGGAGGGGGTAGTCCCTTAGGTAGGCTAGAGCAGGAAAAAAAGTTTAAAACACAGCACACTCTGGGGACCGAGCAGGGAGAGATATTTAATTTAAAGTAACAGTTAACCTGGCGACCACACAACGGCCAGTTAGTTGAGAGAGGCAGGGTAAGTTATACAGCTGAGAAAGCTGAAGTGCAAAACTAAAGGGAACAGGGAGGTGAAGTAGCACACCAATAAAGACAACAAATAAATAAATAAATAGACAGCTAGAACTCACAGCAAATTTGTCACAGGAGTTAAATATCCACCTCTCTAGCAGAGTACTGTGAGGGCACTGCTCTTCCGAGAGCAGAGAGAGGCAAACAGCCCAGAGCAGAGAGAGGCAAATTCACACACTATGATCCACTTAGACAAGCTGCACACACTATGATCCACTTAGTTTGCGAGACAGTGGCCTATTAGTTGGGACAAGTTGCCTCAGGCCAAGGGTTCAAATCCCACTGGAGGACAGCAACTTTGGGCTGGAGGGACGGGGGATTCAAGCCCCACAGGTGCTCCTTGTGGCCTTATTCAAGCCACTTTACCCTCTGTTGCCTCAGGTACAAAATGTAGATTGTGAGCCCTTTGGGGGGATAAGGGAAATATATACCGTACGTGAATGTACACTGCTTTGACCTGGTGGAAAGCAGTATATAAGCATTGCTAAATAAATACAAATCAGAGAAATGCTCCGAATAGAGTCCAACTAACACTGTGCATGCCTTTGTGTCTGTGGCAAAAAACAGCAATGGATGCAACCAAACATGAAACGAATGTGTGTAGTGTGTACACAGGATGCACGTGTGGCATTCGCAAATGCATTACAACTGCACAAAAATGTTGCAAGCTAGGTTGCATTCCACCTAGCCTATACACACTTTAAGATAAAGGTTTGCAGGCATTTCCTTATGAATAATATGCCTTCATGGAGAGGACAGCTGTGAGTGAAAGATATACAATAAAGAGTGTGTGAATGGTAAAAGTTATTTCTTTTTATTTGGACACATGCTGACCTTGAATAGCTATCTACTGGAGGCTTGCCAATTTTCTTTTTCTTTGTGTGAGTGCTGGGATTTTTCTCATTGATTTCTTTGAGCCAAGACTATCAACTGTTTTAGAAAGTAGGAACATAAGGTCGTGTTGAGAAATAAATGTAAGCAAATATTTTAGGCTTATATTTGGTGCATGTTCAATGGCTTTCCACATTTTTATTGATGAAGAATCAACATTATTTAAGTAACATCCGATATCTGAAAAGGGATAATTGAATTTATGCAAAGGGAAACAAGTCAGCGAATGCTTTCAGTAGTTTAAAGCACAGTGATCATCCAGTGCTTAATTGTTTTATGCAAATTTTGTACTAACGCTAAGGAAATATCTTGAGAGGATTATAAGAAACATAGTTATCAGGCAAAGAAATTAAACTAACATAATTAACAGAAGACATTTTTAACTCCTATTCCCATTTGACTCTATAGCAGCCCACAATGAAGGAAGGGGGTAGGTTAACAAATCCGGTCTGAAAAATGTCATCATGGACAAAGGGGGTTATTTTGGAAGCCCTATTCATGCTTTGGATATTTGAAAATGGGCTTACAAACATCCCAAGCACAGAGATGTCTCCAGAGCCATTTTAGAAGCTGGGTCTGTGGATGTCCAAGTTGGATCAGGATCATAGTGGAGACGTGGCTGAAAAGTAAAGTGCTTGTTTTGATTGAAAAACATCCAGAGGAGAAAACACACCATCATCCCAAGTGCTCAGCACAACTTCAACGATAGCAGCAGTGGGATTTAAACCCTGGCTACCCTGTTTCTAGCTCATTTCTCTAACCTCTGGACTATTCCTAGACATCCAGTTGCTAAAAGAACTATTCTGGAGATGTCTATCTAGATGCCTTCGCAGTTGTCCATATTGGGCACGTCCGCGTTAGTGAAATTGTGTCTGTATTTGCAGGGGCGGCCCAAGGGGGTGCGGGGCCATGTGCGGAGACTCGGTGCGGGGCCTCATTTGCATAAGTGGCCTTATTTGCATAAATATTTGCATAATGCTAACATACACTAACTTTTAGTAAACATGTCTCTTAATGAGTGTATGGATAAAGACAGACTAAAAGATTTCTACATTACTATAATCCAGTGCCAACCGCCAGGCACATTAGGAACTACTACAAACACTGCCCATTTAGAACCCATAGCAAACCCGCCGTATCCTAACAGCACTACCAGGACTCACAAAGCACCATACCCTACCTATCAAAAGGCAACACTGCAAATATTAAACCAATACATTTCAGAGAACAACAATACATGACCTACTGGGGAAAGAGAACAAGTGGCAATGTCAAATAGGAATTACATAAACAGAATACCTCAGCTCAGTTACACATGCAGAACATAGACCATCACCAAACAAGGAATCACAATTTAGAAACAGGAAGGCAATAATTAAACTGGGAACCCCAAAAGCCAAACTTGGAATGTACAACAACACTGTAGAAATAAAACTATAAATTAATTTCCTCTTGTACCAAACAAAGCGCAGACGTTAATGATGCACATTTCCCAGAGCTTTCATATTCCAGTTAATAAATTCAAAATAAAACGATATCTTTCTACCTTTTGTGCATTTTTTTTCAGTTGCAATTGCTCCAGCCACTTTCTTCTGGTTTCTTCATGTTTTCTGCTAACTCTCCATCATCTGCTGTCCATTTGTCCTTTCTTCTCTCTTCTAGTTTTTTTTCCATTCTCTCTCTCTCTACATCTGCTTTAACATACTAATCTTTCTCCTTTTGCTCTTTCCTCATTCCTATTTCATCCACTCAAATTTTACCCCTCCATCCTCAATCCCCACTTACTCTCCCAATACCCGGCTAAATGTAGATTTTTTATCCCTCCCACACAAAATATTTTTCCCCTCTCCATTTTACTCTCCCAGCCCCATCCCATTCTAATCCTCCCCCAACATCAGCTACATTCTAGTTCCAGCCTCACCCAGCATCCATTCCCTTCTAGTCCCTGCATCAGCCCATTTCCAGTCCTAGCCCCACATCAGCCCATTTCCAGTCCTAGCAACCCCCCAACCCAATAAGAGTCCTAACCCCCCCATCAACCCACTTCCAGTCCTAACCCCATCAACCCATTTCCAGTCAGCCTCCCATAGCCCACTGCCAGTCCTAACCCCCCCATCAGCCCACAGCCCATTATCAGTCCTAACCCCATCAGCCCACCTCAAGTCCTAACCCCTCCCCATCAGCCCATTTCCTGTCCTAGCGCCCCATAGCCCATTATCAGTCCTAACCCCCCCCCCATAGCCCATTACCAGTCCTAACCCCCCATCAGCCCACAGCCCATTACCAGTACTAACCCCATCAACCCACCTCCAGTGTTAACCCCCCCATCAGCCTATTTCCAGTCCTAGCCCCCCCATAGCCCATTACCAGTCCTATCCCCCCCCATCAGCCCACAGCCCATTACCAGTCCTAACCCCATCAGCCCACCTCCAGTCTTAATCCCCCCAGCCCATTTCCAGTCCTAGCAACCCCCCCAACCCATTACCAGTCCTAGCCCCCCATAGCTCACTCCCAGTCCTAATCCCACCAGCCCATTTCCAGTCCTAATCCACATCACCCAATTTTCAGTTTAAGCCCCCCCATACCCCATTACCAGTCCTAACCTCCCCATCAGCCCACTCCCAGTCCTAATCCCACCAGTCCATTTCCAGTCCTAATCCCCCATCACCCAATTTTTAGTTTAAGCCCCCCCATAGCCCATTACCAGTCCTAACCCCCCTATCAACCCACTTTCAGTCCTAATCCCATCAGCCCATATACAGACTTAGCTCCCCCTTAGCCCATCACCACTCCTAACCCCGCCCCCAGCCCCCCATAGCCCATCACCACTCCTAACCCCCCCAGCCCCCCCATAGCCCATCACCACTCCTAACCCCCCCCATAGCCCATCACCACTTCTAACCCCCCCAGCCCCCCATAGCCCATCACCACTCCTAACACCCCCATAGCCCATCACCACTCCTAACCCCCCCAGCCCCCCGAGAGCCCATCACCACTCCTAACCCCCCCATAGCCCATCACCACTCCTAACCCCCCCATAGCCCCCCATAGCCCATCACCACTTCTAACCCCCCAGCCCATCACCACTCCTACCCCCCCATAGCCCATCACCACTTCTAACCCCCCAGCCCATCGCCACTTCTAACCCCCCCAGCCCCCCCATAGCCCATCCCACTTCTAACCCCCCCAGCCCCCCCATAGCCCATCACCACTCCTAACACCCCATAGCCCATCACCACTCCTAACCCCCCCAGCCCCCCATAGCCCATCACCACTCCTAACCCCCCCATAGCCCATCACCTCCTAACCCCCCCATAGCCCCCACGTAGCCCATCACCACTTCTAACCCCCCAGCCCATCACCGCTACTACCGCCCCCAGCCCATCACCACTTCTAACCCCCCCATAGCCCATCTCCACTTCTAACCCCCCCAGCCCATCACAACTCCTTCCCCACCATAGCCCATCACCACTTCTAACCCCCCCAGCCCATCACCACTTCTAACCCCCCCAGCCCCCCCATAGCCCATCACCACTTCTAACCCCCCAGCCCCCCCCATAGCCCATCACCACTTATAACCCCCCCATAGCCCATGTCCACTTCTTACCCCCCCCAGAGCCCATCACCACTTCTAACCCCCCCCAGCCCATCACCACTTCTAACCCCCCCCTAGCCCATCACCACTTCTATCTACCCCCCCCCCATAGCCCATCACCACTCCTAAAAAAAACCCAGCCCATCACCACTCCTAATCCCCCAGCCCCGGGAAAATTTAAAAACAAAAACGCTGTCTTCTCCGGCTGCCGGGGCCGCCGCGGCAGAATCGAGTGTGCCGCGGGGGGCCCCCCTGCCTTGCCTAGCAGAGCCTCCCCTCCCCTCCCCTCCCCTGTATCTCTCTCTCATTGTAGGTTCAGCCACACGCGCCGGCTTTCAGAGCGCGAAAGGATTAGTTTCCCTTTCGCGGCTCTGTTAAGCCCGCGGGGGCTGATGGGAACTTCCCATCAGCCCCCGCGGGCTTAACAGAGCCGCAAGGGAGAAACTCTCTCGCGCTCTGAAAGCCGGCGCGTGTGACAGAATCTACAACGAGAGAGAGAGAGGTGATACAGGGGAGGGGAGGGGAGGGGAGGCTCTGCTAGACAGGGGGGGCCCCGCGGCACACTCGATTCTGCCGCGGCGGCCCCGGCAGCCGGAGAAGACAGCTTTTTTTTTTCTTTTAATTTTACTTTAAGGTTAAGAATGTTTTTTGCGCGGGGCCCCCTGAAACGCGGGGCCCTGTGCAAAAAACATTCTCGCTCAATGGACGGGCCGGCCCTGTGTATTTGCACGTGCCTGCTTAGACATCCCTGCTTCTACTTGGACGTCTTTTCTAAAATTCCCCTCAAAGCATATAAAGAAGTAACAGGCGGGTGAGGAAGAAACGTTTCTACAAATTAACAGGGTCACTTCTGATCTACAATGGAATACTAACAGAACAATCTGCCTGAACAAACTTGTCATTCAAAAACAAAGTGAGCTTGATAGAACAAAGAAAATATAAAAAAACATTTTTGTACTTAATAAAACGTTGGCAAGGGTATTTTAATAATAAGTTATCTCCTGAGTTGAAGAACCCTTGGCCTCATCAAAAATGGTTTTCCTTTTACTTTGAGTAGCTTTGGATACATCTGTGTAATCTCTACCTAAAAGACCCAGGAACAAAGTCTCGTGATGACGAAGAAGTTTTAAGAGCCAGTTCCTATCAAGTTATCAAGCCAAAGAAATCTAAGAACTGCTAATTTTTCATATGATACTTACAGAAAAGCAGTTAGATTTAAACTCCCTTCTGGCTTAGCTAATACATCAACCCCTTCTCTGTCAAGGTCCGCTTTCTTAATTGCAAGAAGATAGTGCACTTTAGATTTCAATAAGGTGTTGCTTAAACATATCTAACACAGAAAGGTGTTCAATGTTTGGAAAATTTGTAAACCATGAATTCCTTCCATCTTATGTTGTAGAGCAAGAGAATCTTTCACTATGGCAGACCCTAAATTAACATAATCCTCCATCTTAGTCTCTGTTGCTTCCACTCGGTTAACTATATCCAAAGTTGGTAGCTAGTGGTTAGAGTAGCAGCCTTCTACTCAGGAGATCTGGATTTGCTTCAAGCTGGCACACCTTGTGGCTTTGATAAGTCACTTTACCCTCTATTGCCTTGGAAGAAAAGGCATGGCAATCTACTTCTGGTCATACCTTGCCAAGAAATCTCAGGGGCTGTTGGGTCATCAGGAGTCAGCATTGACTTAAAGACACTTAACAATTTAATACCAGGCTTTTTTTTTTATGTGAGAACCTGCCCATGGCTTGCTATATCCTTCCAGATAGATTACAAGGTGAGTACAGATGGTCTGTTAGCTGAAATAGTGGGCACTCATCCCCATAAACATAGTACTTATAGGCACTAGAATATGCTTTGCCATACTTCCCATTGAATTTAGTGGGCCACTAGAAGTAGCTCCAATTGCCCTGGCATTCAAAAGGCTCTGGTAATCAGAGCCTGCCACAATCCTGCTTGCTCCACCTGTCCTGCTACTAGTGAGGTCATGATGAGCTCATCACCCCTTGCTGATGTTTGCATAGGTCTGGCTGATGTTGCCACACCACAAGATGTTTTGATATCTCCTTCATACACTGAAAATAGTGATAGGCTGCTGTCCAGAGGAGAGTGAGGCAAACTTTCCACTTGATGCCCCTCCATTGACAAGTCAGACTCTTGAATATATGTCATAGTTGTCCTTCAAGAACATAAGATATGCCATAAATGGTCAGACCAAGGGTCCATCAAGCCCAGTATCCTGTTTCCAACAGTGGCCAATCCAGATCACAAGTACCTGTCAGGTTCCCAAAAAGTATTCAGATTCCTTGCTGCTTGTCCCAGGGGTAAGCAGTGGATTTCCCCAGTCATCTTTAATAGTGGTTTATTGAGTTTTGCTCCAGGTACTTGTCCAAACCTCTTTTAAATCCAGCTACACTAACAGCATTTACTACGTCCTCTGGTAACAATTCCAGAGTTTGATTGTTCATTGAATTAAAAATATTTTCTCCAATTAGTCTTAAAAATGCTACATTGTAGCTTCATTGCATGTCCCCTAGTCTTTCTACTTTTTGAAGGAGTAAACAACCAATCTGCATTTATCTGTTCTACTACATTCATTATTTCCCCTCAGCCGTCTCTTTTCCAAGCTGAAGAGGCCTAACTTTTAAGCCTTTCTTTGTAGGGATATCCTTCCATTCCCTTTACCATTTTTGTCTCTCTATCAGTAATGGCAGGAGTAATGTGGATTGCAGTGTAAATACAGGGGAATTGAGTTGGGGGGGGGGGGAGGGTGTTGTGTGCTCCAGCAAGAGAATCTGAGGATAGGTGAATTATTTTGTGTACTGGAGGAAATTTAGGGTTGTGGGTTACTATGGGCCGCTGGGAAATTGGGGGTGAGGGGATGTCGTGGGCCGCAAAGAAAAATCATAGATGAAGGGTGATTTTGTTTTTCACTTGCCCCTTTTTGATCCAGGCTCGAGCAATAGTTGGCACTTCTGTATGCTATGAGAGAGATGCAAAAGCTGAGATAAAAAATTTCTCAAATAGCCTTATACTTTATTTTCATTTTACGCATCTATTTTTTGGCAATGCTCATAACATGCCCCCACCATGCCCCCTTGAAATCTCTGTGTCATGTGGATATCCCCATGTAAATAGTGCCATTTTGAAGTCACCATTTACATGCGTATTGTGATAAGGAAGCTTATCATAGCTCAGGTAGGAGCTATAGAAAAGATGATGTGACTCTGAACAAGCAACCTGTCAGTTCTGGTAGAAGTGAGAAAACAGAGTTTTCACATAAAAGACTACCAGTCCCAGAATGCACCAGGTTTCCAGCAGCCATGAGAGGGGCTGAAGTGAGAAAATGTGTGTGCAATCAAGAGAGCTATGAGGTAATCCCTAAGCACTCATCTCAAAGGGCAGGGCCTGATTCAAGACAGCTGCGCTGTGTTAGGGAGCAGCACACATTAGAACAGGATAAGAGTAGAGCTTATTCTTCAGATAACAGTTTCAAGAACAGCTTCAGGAAGAGATACAGAGGGGAGAGCTTCAGCAACGGCTACAAGCACCAGTATCACCTGGAGAAACAGAAGCCAAACCAAGCAGATAGAGAGAGAAGGAAACTCTCTGGAAGGAAGAGAAGAAAGGCTATTGGAAGGTCTGGGAGATTCCAAGGCAGTACTCATACTGGGAGGTATTCCAAAAGCCAGCAGAGTCCATTGGACTGGATTCAGCCAGAGGAATGGAGTGGCAGAGATAGGAATCACCAGTGGCTACCTGGAAGAGAGAAGACTGCATGTGGAAGGGACTTTCAGACCAAGGCCAGAAGGTATGTGAGAGGAGATCCAGTGTCCAGGGATCAAGATTGGAAGGCTGGACATCAGAATTGGATTACATATTGGCCAGGCTATACAGAGAGGAATAATGATAGCAGGAGAGGCTCAGGTATGAACACTGATCCAGACCCTATCTATAATAGAGAATGGCAGCAAGGGAATGAGCATTCTCATGATAGTGCCTTAATGAAAGACTCGTCTGTGCCAATGTATGATAATGACCCTATGCTGATTGATACAGCAGATGAAAGTACAGTTTATATGGACTGTTCTCTATCTAAATGCTATTGCTAGTTTTCTCTGAGCAAACACATCAGCCATCACAAAGAAACCTAACTTTGTTCTTTATTTCCACTGCAAACAGCTCTTAAAGCAGGATTTGGGCTCACACAGTAGCAGCCAGCCAGCTAAAGGCTTTCAGCTGGTCCATTGATAGTAATTAGGGCTGCACCTGATTGTGTGGGTGAGCAAGGGAGAATCACTGCTGAGATCTGCGTGGAAAATAAGCAGAAGTTAACCTAACCAGCAAAGTTTATTCTTTTCTTTGTGCCTTTGTATTTGGTAATTATTTGCTAAGAAAACATTAGCTAATTGCCTGACAAGCTGAAGGTTGTTTCTGGTTTACTTTGTGACTTTTTGTTATCCATTTTAAACACTGCAAGCAAGTAACCTCATTTATAGTGCTATCAAGCATACATGTGCTGGGTGAATTAAACCCCATCAATAAAAGAAGTATTTTATTGATCTTACCACTTGGTTTCACAACTCAAATTATTGTCATCAGCTGTGTTTGGGAGTGAATGAACTACAATACCCACAATACCTTGCAAGAATCATATGAATGTATGCATCGTCAAGATTGTGTAGGTTCTCACCCTAGGCAGCCGTCGGACAGTATGCAGTTACCATGTTTAAAGGCTACTATTTACACATACAGATTCTTCTAAAATCACCTCCATGGGAACCCATGTGTCTTTATGAAATAGGCTTGAAATTAGCACCTTTTTGGTTTGCCCAAATAGGCACCCTTTTATAAAATTATCATAGTTATTTTTTGTGCCAAAATGTTCTATGTAATTCAATGTTCAATGGTTTTAACATGTTCTCTGTAAACCGCCCCTGATCTCTGGAAGGGGCGGTATAGAAAAGCACAAAAATAAATAAATAAATAAATAAAAATTAATCTTCGCGAGGATAATGATAAGCAGATGATTGCTGAATATCACCACCATGCACGTAGCTTTAGCCCCTCTCCCAAACACCTCTGATCCTTCCGTATCACTGGATTGCCTTGACTGCTCTAAGATGAAAGAAAATGCAGTTATCTCTGAAATTATCCATATAAATCCTTCTGAATATTGACCATGAAATCCATTTACCAGTCTTCCTGAATAACTAGTTATTCCTCTTAACTTCCTTTCCAACAATGAAATAGGCGAATCAAGCTCTATGTAGCCATGAAACTGTTATTTTAAATAATGGGCTAGATATTAAAAAAAAGCTGAACTTTTAAATTCAGGCTTGTAAGTTCGGTTTCTAAATGTGTGCTCTATTTTCAGCAAAAGTTAGGAGCCTAAAGGGCATGTTTACAAAATGTTAACATGTTAAGGGCTGTAGTGGCACTTAATGCACGTTAGTAAGCATGCCTCTAAGTTTTCCCACTGAAAAGTCACTTAGGGGTATGATTACTAAACGGCACTAAAGGCACAGCATTTGCGAGCAGTAAACGGCATTATTGAGGGTCCCAACGGATGGTAAAGGAAGGGGCAAGGAGTAGGCATTCCAGTGTTAAGGGTGCTAGTGGCCAGCTAGTGGGAGGTAAGTGGACAGTGGGAAGTAAGAGTGCCCAGTGTGCATATTAAAACCCAGTTGCCTTAATGTGGGATAAGGGAACCTTTCTGTAAGTCACATTTGATCTGCTGGATGGGAGCAAAGATAATAGGTGATGAACATGTCACTTCCATGTGAGTGGGAGGCGGTTGGACTGTAACAGTAAGAAGTGCACATGTAATCCACAGCGATGTCCATGGGTGGCAAAGGAGTGGATAGAAGCATGCCATGGAGTAGTCACCATGGCCACAATGTAGCCATAGAAAGAATGCCTGGGCGGCAGTGGTGACCTGCATGATGCTTCACACCTGGTGTCCACTCATGTCTCTGAATGATGTGTCTCTAATATTGCCCATATGGAGCAAGTAAGGATGTACATAGTTCCCCCGGTTGTCCTATTGTTGAATTTCCCTGTTCAATGTAAAACTCAATGTTACCTGTATGCATTGTAGTATGTTCTTGTTCTATGTACACCGCACTGATTATAATAGCACGGTATAAAAGAATTGTTAAATAAATAAATAAATAAATAAATGTAGGATGATCTGTGCAGGTGGGCATCCCAGGAGTGTGACATGCCTGCATGTGTAGCATATATGTGATGGAGCTGCTGATGTTCATTCACAGCATGACAGTCTTCAGTCATGTACACCTCATGTGTTATGCATCTACAGGGTCTAGTTAAATGACCCTTTGCAATGTTGCTGCAGGAAAGGCAGTAAAGTCATGCTGTCAGATGGCTATGATTGCAATGTGCATGCCTGCAGAACCAATGTACATAACACATAAATATGAATAATGCTAATAACAATGTGTGCCCACAAGTCAATACTGATTCCTAGTGACCAAGCAGCTTCTGGGTTTTCTTGGCAGTGTGTTAAGAAATACATTGACAGGCCATACTTTAGAGGTAACAGAATATGAGGCAACTTTTTCAAAGCCACAAGTGGGAGTTGAAACTGGGTCTATCCCATTCTGGAACAGTGTTCTAACCATTCAGCTATAGCTCCATCTGGGTCTCTGTAGCATGCTCTAGAATACACCAGACTACAGGCTCCTGCCTGCAATGGCCTAAACCACAGAAATCATACAACTTGGCAAAGACATTCTGAGAAAGATGTAAACCACACCTAGGGCCTCTTGCAGTAGTACACATGCAATATGGACTGCACTGGACACTCAGTACTGCAGCTGCATAACAGAAACACAGCAGCAGTAGTAATCTCCTGTGCAAAGACCAAGCCACATGTGAAGACAAGATACCGTTCCCTCCACTGTACTGTACCCCCTAAGCCAAACAACATTTGCATACAGAGGTCTGCTGGGCTACAGTGTTGCATTAATCTCTGAGGCAGCACATGTGCAGGGTATGCATTCCCTTGTGACCCGCTATGTTCTACAAGATAAGTACTTTTTCACATACACCAAACTCAAACCTCATTCATGACTCATGAGGTCCACCCCAAACCATCCTGCCCACTCCGGGGGGCCATGCACACCTCCTTCATCATATTTGTAGGTATTGGGCAATGCTCCAGTGAGCAGTGAGCAGGGTTGCCACTATGGCTGCAATATGGGCTATGTGTGCCGATATTGGTTAGCCCCGTTATTTCCTAGTAGGCAGCTCATAATCTGACCACCTATACACTACTTTTTACTCAGTGGAGACTGCAGCAATCCATCACATCAGCTATGGAATGTGCAGGAATGTTGTGTGCTTCATGGACACAATATCCCCACATGTGCAAATGATCTTTTTCACCATCCACCCTGAATGAATGAACGGACTGCTAATAAAATGCCATGAGCACAGGAAACTGGCCCAGAGAGAGGCTGTGAGTGCATATTGGCTCATAGTAACCTATGTATGTCTATCATATACTAGAAGACTATGTCCCGCTACCCAGCTTTTGGCAGTGAGCTTTGAACATAGTGGCATGCTCGTACTCCCATATCATGTCATGTCCCTGGCCATGGACCCTGGGAAAATGGCCAGTGCAGCACATGTGCTCTCCCATGCTTCAGACACAGTTTCCCCACCCCCACCAAGAGCACATGGAAGCACGGCAGGTGGGACATGGGGTTAGATGTAGGTATAATTGCTGGCTACACATACGCCACCATCCACAGCCTCTTTGTACTCTAACTATGTCCTTGTGGTTGTCCCATTTGGCACCCATGGAAGGTGGGTGCGGCTGTCATGCAAGGCCTCTGATGTGAAACATTCATAGACTGGGCAGGCCCTCAGAGTTTCTGTGAACTGAATAGAGTTTCTGGCCAGCAATGCCACCTACCAGGGGTACATTCAAAACAGGTATGGACTGTTCCCCCCAACTCCACTCCAATATTAATCTCCAGGCACTGCCTTTCCACATGCAGAGACCAACATGACATCCTATGGCACATTCCTCCTGCTGGAATTGTTCACGCATCATTTAGGTTTCAGTGTCCCACTGTCACAATCAGGCAAACGAATGCATGTTGTCTCGGTAAGCATACGGCTGGTTGTTGCTATGTAGTAATACACAATGTCATGCTAAATTCTTTGGTCAATGATTGGTATACAGTGTTGATGGTGTACATTTTGTGCAGATGTACCTAAGATGGACATGCCTGTATATGCATACTGTGCGTGGAGTTGAAATCCCCAAATTGCACTCTGTGACTGCAGCTTCAGACATGAACAAGGTGCATGCAGTTACATGGTAGATATTTTCCTGTCTCACCAACTCTGTGACTCCATTGGACATTCACAGAGGCCAGGCCTCCACGTAGCCTAGCTCCTAATAGGCTACAGCTGCACCAAGGAGGCTGACAGTGTTGCCGCAGATACAGCTATTATGGCAGGTGGCATTAATCAGGTCTCTCACCTGTGCAGACAGGTGTGCCCTGAGGCCTGGAGACTCAGTCAGAGATAATGTTTGCTGCACACACACATGTGATGGAGCTCTCCCTAGTGAGACCCCCCCCCCAAGTTCACTCCAGTGAAACCAGCAGGCAATATGGGAAACTGGATAGCAGTGTCTTGTTAGGAGGCAAGTGTAGGGGCATGCTGTGGGGATTGGGCTTGATGATGGTGTAACTGGGAATGCATTTGAGTGTCACAGCTTTGAGAACAAGATATGTACAGGCACAGCTAGTCAGTCAATGTCTCCTACAGGTTGCAATTACGTACTGGAAATTAACCTTCTGCACATTAGTGGTGTCTCACACAGTTTGTGGAGTTGCAGAATAACTGACCCTGCAGCATTTATGCACAGACATAAAGCCTGGGCATCATTTTTTTATTTATTTAGACAGTTTTGTATACCACCCTATCCTTCAATTAAAGTGGTCACAACACAATTGGGGGATACATTTAACATGAGGGGATATGAGACACATACATTAATAAGCACACATTACTACTGCTCATAGTCCCCTGGACACACCCACCCACAAGCACATGACCCCTCTGTCCAAAAGAGGCATAAATTGGTATTCCTTCTTGTCCCTTAGGAGTCCTTTAATGCTTGGACTTTGAGAACACCTGCACAGAGTGTGCACACATTGCTAAGGCCTGCTCAGTTTGTGGGTGCTATTAACGCTCACTGCCATCCCGCAGGTGTTGGTGCAGCTTCTTATTGTGGCTGGGGGAATTCTCCCTTTCATGCTAAAAGGAACCTCAAGGCAGCAGTGGTGGTGGTGGTGGGCGGGGGGGGGGGGGGGTTTGCACAGAGGAGGTCTGTTTAGGATGGCAGATACCTTTGACCTGGCCCTGACAGTACAAACAGCAGTATTGCACCTGTCGTGCAGAGCAGGGACGATGGTATCTCCTGCACCAGGCAGAAGCCACTGCTACTGCCACTCCCACCTCTACATATTGCTAACATGACTGCGTGATGGCAGTGGCATTGTCACAAGTCCTTTTTGACAGCGGCGGCATGTATGTGTGCTGCTGCTCTCTCAGCAGAGTCTCACCAGACATCGCAGATGAACACTCTAGGCAACCACCTGGTCCACCTAGCAGACTAACCGGCACCTCTCAATCACTCACATGGCACCAGCTTTGCCACTTTGACACCACAATGCTGTGACTGACAGTTGACCACTACTATCATCAATGTCAGGGCTTTAGTCTGGTTGCTGCACACTGCTAACGTAAATGGGCTCTCTATGTGGTGTTGAATGGCTCTCTCCCTCCAAAATGAGCCCTTAATGCCAGCTTTGAGTGGCCGTTAAGGTTCTCAATGGCTGTGCCTCTAACACCCATTAATAGCACCTGTCAATAAGGAAATAAATGCTGTCTCTGCCCACACTCCACCCAGCTAACACCCTTTCTCCACCCCTTTGTACCTTAATGCTTGTTAAGAGGCTACCGGCTGTTAAACCTGTGTTATCTGCTACTGGGTGCTGATAACGCCTGCTAACAGCACCTTTGTGTCCTTAGTGCCATTTAGTAATCATGCCCCTTAATTTAGAAGTTTAAAAATTATGCTGCTATATTTAAGACTGCCATTATTGTGCCTAGAATTATGAGCGTAACCTATGAACTTAGTGTGGAAAGTCAGTGCTAAGCTCATTAACTTTTTAACCTCCCTAAAATCGCCCCCATCTACCCACTTTATATGCTCCTAAATTTAGGAGTTTAGTGACATTTTGAGTATAAATTTAGGATTTCACTTAAGAGTATAAGATCATAAGATTTGCCATATTGGGTCAGACCAAAAGTCCCTAAAGCCCAGTATCCGGTTTCCAATAGTGACTGATCCAGGTTAATATTCTGTCACAAGTACCTGGAAGGATTCTGAAAAGTAGGCTAATTCCATGCTTTTTATCACAGGCATAAGTAATGGATTTCCGATTCCATTTTAATAATGGGTTAAGGACATTTCCTCTAGGAACTTGTCCAAACCTTTTTTAAACACTTCTAAAACTATCAGCTTTTACTACGTTCTCCAGCAACGAATTCCAGACCTTAACTTTATGATGAGTGAAAAAATATTTTCTCCAGTTAATCTTAAATATATTACTTTGCAGCATCATTGTGTGTTCTCTGGTCTCTGTACTTTTTGAAGGCATAAACAACCGAGTCATGTTTACTTGTTTCACTCCACTCATTATTTTATACACCTCTATCATATTTCCCATCAAGTTCTCTTCTTCACGCTGAAGAGCCCCCACCTTTTAAGCTGTAGTACATTTTTAGAGGCCAATTTAGCAGCATAGCTTCCATAGTTAGAATCATAAACCCTTTGAATATTGGTCCCAATGTGTCCTTTAAACCATCGGTTTTCTGATATCATTGATACTCTGCACATTAAGTCTTATCAGAATTATGAATAGAAAAGGGTATATCCTTTGGTTTTACTTTTTGTTTGCCCTTTCCTCCTGTTACTGTCTGGGAGATGGCTTCTTTGTTAGATAATATTGCTGAAACAGAAGATTAATAAAAGGGATGTAATCTGATTTATAGAAACAGGAGAAAAATATTTCTAATCAGGTCATTTAATATCTTTATGTCCCCTGAATTTTAAAACTTAGTTTGATGAAAGGTCATGTATTGCCAAGAGCATTAGAAACATTGTGAATTTAACCCATTAAAACATCTTAAATTAGTCCAAAGAGAAAAAGTCAATTAAGTGATATTGACTTGATTGTCTTACAAGCATTAATCATGGTCATCCTGGTTATTAACATTGAATCATAAGATCACAGCACTTCAATGAAAGTAACATTTCATATTTCAGCATTTGAACCACAGGACAAGAATCACAAATTGTTTGATAAACCATTTAGACCATGGAATACTGTAAGTATCCTGCCCAGGCTACACAACTACATAGACAGGTCTTGTTCATATTTGATATGTGTACAAGAAATAGTTTGCTTCATTTTTGTTTCAGCTGACCTTTTTCCCTGTTCTTCAAAATTTTAATTGCAAATTTTTTATTGCACTAAAATTGGTTTAATGTGTGTTAATTCATCAGTTAATGAATGTTAAATAAACTTAGCTTGCACTTATTATTTAAAGGCACGCTAGTGAATCAATCATTTGAACACTTGGAGGTACATTTCACAGTGGGACATCCAAGTGCAATCTAGGACATCAAAGCCAGAACATCTGAAAAAAAAAAAGCAGGCACATGTAAGTTCAGGCATGATTTTGGAAATGTGAATGCAGAAGCTGGCCCATCCACTAGGCAGGCTAGGCGGCCACCTAAGACGGCAGACCTCTGTGTGTGGCAGGCCATGTGCTTTGGCATGCATTGTCTATTGCTTCTGACCCCCCTCTGACAGGAAGTTGTGTCAGAGAGAGATCAGAAGTGGCAGGCCATGTGTACCAAAGCAAATGGCCTGCTGTGGGCTCCTTCTGCCACTGTGCCAAGCCAAACTGCCCTATGGACCCTGCCAACAGAATTAGTGGCAGTAGGGGTGGCAGCCTGGCTAGGCATGATAGGGGAAGGGGAAAGTGGCACAGCCAGGGCTTCTACTTGGGGTGGCAGAAGCCTTTGGGCCAGCGCTACATGGGCGTGCCCAATAGGGACATCTATAAGATGTCTATAAAGGCATCCCCTGGATCATACTTCAGGGGCAAGATGACTAATAGCATAATGGTTAGAATATTAGTTTAAAAGCAGATTGATAAGGGCTCAAATTCCACTGTGGGCCCTTGTGGTCAAAGGCTAGTTATATAATTCTCTATATGATCTGGATGTTTTAAGGTGAAAACAAACACTTTCCTTATACTTTTTTGTGCCTAGAGCAGGTGTAAACATGTATGTGCCTATAGATGTCTCTGACATTTCTGAGCTCAAATTGCTCCTCTCCAGACATGCTTCTGCCACACCCTCTTGCTGACATGGGTGTTCCTACACCTGAAACATCTGCCATTATCATTTGTGAAATGGCAACAGAGACGTTTCTGTGATTTCAACATCTATAGACATCCAAATTATGACTAAGCCTTTTAAAATGACATTACTAATAATGCTATTAATAATCATTTATATAGCGCTACAAGGCATACACAGTGCTGTACAGACACATGGAGGCCAATTCCCTTCTGGATGTTCAGTATCTCTACAACCCCTCAGAATCGGGGCATACAGCATTAGACCCGATTCTGATCCTGAGAGGGCATCAAGCCCCCAAGGGATCAGTATAGGGTCTACCTGCCTGTACATACAGGCCAGGCTCTAATTCTAAGGAGTCACATGCCCTACAGATCCCGGGCTAACTCAGTCAGGCTCTTGAATAGTGCCAAGATGTCATGACGTCCCATCGCCATGGCACCATGGCTCCATTCAAGAGCCGCGCTTGTTGGATGCAGGAAAGACCCTCCCATTCCCCACAGCCCCACCCCTGATCCAGCCTACCATGGCCAGGATTGGGCTGCAGAGAACCCACTGCACCCCCTCACCTTCCTGCTGCCGCCAGCCACCACTGTCCCCCGATGTCCAGGGGGACTTATTCCACCTCCAAGGTGGAATAAGTCCCCCATCTAAAAAAACCAACCCAGGATGTACAGGGCTGACCTCAGAATCGGTCCCTTATGTCCGGGGTGATGGCCTATCCATGCACTGCCCTCGCTCCAGCTCCTGTCTGTCCCCTCCCTCCCCCATATAAGGCTCCCCATACAACCCTACTGTTCATACAGGGAGCCTTGTATGAAGACGGCAAGATGGACGAATAACAGGGATGTATGTCCAAGCAGGGCATACATCACCGCTATTTGTGTCTTAGAATGACCCCAATACTGTATAAGAGATGGTCCCTGCCTGTTAGAGCTTACAATCTAATCAAGGCAGACAATACAATAGACAAGAATATGAGTAAAAAGGAAGGTAAGGAGATACAAGCAAAACAAGAGACCAGGATCCAAAAGCAGCCTCAAAGAGGTAAGCTTTTAGCATGGATTTGAAAAGGGGAAGAAATGAAGCCTGACGTACAGATTTGGGTAGTTTGTTCCAGGTATAAGGAGCAGCAAGGTAAAATGAATGGAGCCTAGAGTTGGCAGTAGAAGAAAAGGACATAGAGAGAAACAGGCAAGAAGAAGAGTGGAATTCACAAGGAGGGGTATAGGGAGAGAGGAGAGAGGAAAGGTAGTTAGGAGCAGTAGAATGAAAACATGTATAGGTCAGAAGGAGAATTTTGAATTGAATATAGAAACAGCAGGGAAGTCAATGAAGTGACTTAAGAAGAGGGGTTATATAAGTATATTGGGGCTGGCAGAAGATTAGCCGCACAGCAGAGTTCTATATAGACTGAAGGGGAGAGAGGTGACTCAAAGGGACACCAGCAAGGAGGAGGTTGCAATAGTCAAGATGGGAGTTGACTCAGGAGTGGATAAGTGTTTTAGTAGAAGACTCAGAAAGGAAGGGGAGAATTTTGCTAATGTTGTAGAGAAAGAAACAACAGGTTTTAGCTATCTGTTGGATATGTGTGGAACAGGAGAGGGAGGAGTCAAAAATGACACCAAGGTTGCAGGCTGAGGAAACAGGAAGTGCAGAGAAAGGAGGAAGGGAGGAGGAGGATTTGGGGGAAAAATAAGAAGTTTGATTTTGGCAATGTTTAATTTCAAACAGTTCTGAGACATCCAGGTACCGATGTCAGATAGATAATCATAGATACGAGACTGGAGTGTTAGAGAAATATCAGGTGTAGATAGATCGTGAGTCGTCGGCATAAAAATGATATTGAAAGCCATGGGAGGATAAGAGAGCACCAAAGGGACTGAATATAGAGAGAGAAAAGGAGAGGACCCAGAAAAGAGCCTTGGGGTATACAAACTTTGAGTGGGATAGCAGTTGAGGAGGAGCCACCAGAGCAAACACTGAAAGAGCAATTGGAGAGTTAAGAAGAGAACCGGGACAGTAGAGTCTCTAAAACCAAGTGAGAACAATGTGCTGAAGAGAAGATGGTGGTCAACAGTGTCAAAAGCAGCAGAAAGGTCAAGAAGAATGAGGATTGAGTAGAGCTAGGCTTATATGCCACTTTTCTACAAGTCAAAGCAGTGTACATTCAGGTACTGTATATATATTTTTTTTTTTCCTTGCCCCTGAAAGGCTCACAATCTATGTTTTTGAACCTGAGGCAATGAAGGATTAAGAGGCTTGCCCAAGGCCTCAAGGAGCACATGTAGGACTAGAACCCCCAGTCCTTCTGGCCAAAGGTTGCTGTCCTCTAGTGGGATTTGAACCTCTGTCCTGAGGTAACTTGTCCCAACCACTAGGCCACTCCTCCTTCCCACCAACAAATCACTGAAGGATGTGGTAAGAGCCATCTTAGTAGAGTGTAAGAGACGAAAGCCAGATTAAAGTGGATCTAGCCAGGCTTGAGAAGTGAGAAATTCAAGGCAATGGTGGAGGACTGCACTTTCAAGAAGTTTGGAAATGAAGGGTAGAAGGGAGATGGGTTGATAATTAGAAGGACAAGTAGGGTCAAGTAAGGTTTCTTGAGGAGAGGTTTGACCACAACATGCTTGATGACAGCAGGAACAGTTGCAGTGGAGAGTGATAGGTTGCAAATATGTGAGATGGAAGGGATGATAGAGGAAGAGATGGATGTCCTTTGTGTTTCCCTACTATTCCCCCCAGCTGTATTCCATGTCTACAGCTACTGTGTTGTCTGTCTTGACTAGATTGTAAGTTCTGATGAACAGGGACTATCTTTTACATATGTCTGTGCAGCGCTGCATATGCCTTGTAGTGCTATACAAATGTTCAGTAGTAGTAGTAAGGAGATGGTTGGGGATAGGATCAGAAGAAAAGATCTGAGAAGTTGAGAGGTTTCCTCTACAGAGATCTTAGAAAAGGATGAAAGGATAACAGAGATAGAGGGGAAAGGTTGATAATGAAGAGGGAGAAGAGGGGATGAAGCTGATTTAGAGGGGGGTTGGAGTGTAATCTTGTGGACTTTGTCATGGAAATAGTTGGCAAGTATTTGGGCAGAAAGAGAAGGAGGGGTTGGAGGTGTATGGGCCTTGAAGAGAGAGTTGATAGCTGAGAAGAGACGGCGGGGGTTACAGATAAGAGAGTTAATCAGATGGAGATAGTAGTTTTCCTTGGCGAGTGATATGGCTAACTGAAAGGAGACATGCATGAATTTAAAGTGAAGAAAATCATAAAGAGAGTGGGATTTGAGCAAAATGCACTCAGCTGAGTGGATATAGGAGCGTAGATAGTGGGAGTTGAAGACAGCCAGGGTTGAGGTATAGTGCGCTTCATGGGACTTGGGATGGGCAGAGCAAGGGCATCAAAAGCAAAGAAGACAGCAGTATTATAGGAGACTATAGCCTCATCAACAGACTTAGAAGACAAGATGGAGGAAAGAGATGATGAGACAACTGTAGAGAAAGCTGATGGATTAATAGACTGAAGATTCCTAAAAAGATAGGAGGGGACTGGCCAAGATTGAGGCGGGGAGTGATGGAGAGTGAAGTTTAACAGGTGATGGTCATAAGAGAAGAAATGAGGTACGGAAATTAGAGGGTAAACAATTAGAGAAGAAAACATGGTCAAGGTAGTGACCTGCTGATGAGTGGGGGCAGAAGAGCAAAGCTGGAGGTTGAATGAGGAAGTAAGGGAAAGGAGTTTAGAAGCATAGGAGTCAGGAGTTATCAACATGAATATGGGGTTATCAACATGAATATCACCAAGAATAAGAGAGGGAGAAGAAGAATACAGAAAAAAGGAAAGCCATGAGTCGAAGTCAGTGAGAAAAGTAGAGGTGGACTTGTCAGGGAGTCTATAAATAGCAGATATCTGGAGATGTAAGGGATTAAAAAGGTAGGTGGAATGAACTTCAAAGGAGGAGAAGAAGTGAGAGGGAAGTAGAAGGTGGTGTTGAAATTGGCGGGAAGGAGAAAGCAGAAACCCAACACCACTACCAATGCCAGTGGCATGAGAAGCATGGGAGAATTGGTAGCCACCTTGACAGAATGCAGCGACCAAAGCAGTGTCATCAGGAAGGAGACAGGTCTCAGTAAGAGTTAGAAGATGGAAAGCGTTAGAGATGAAGAGATTGTGAGTAAAGGGGAGTTTATTAGTTATGGAATGAGCATTCCATAGGGCACATGAGAAAGAGAGAGAGGAGGGGGGAGGAGAGGAATATGAATAAGATTAAAGTGGTTAAGTGAGGAACTGTCATGGAAGTGAGAGAAAAGTCTAGAGGGGCCAGGTTGAGATTAATGTCTCCGGATGACAGAAGAAGAAGGAGCACAAGAGTGCAAGGCAGAGAGGATACAGAATGGTGGAAACAAGGATGAGATTCTTTCAGAGAGAAAAGAGAGGGATGAATGAGAGGAAGAAAGAGGTGAAGTTGAAGATCGGAAGAAAGTGTGGAAGAAAAGATGGGAAAAGAAATGTAAAAAGTAGAGAGAGGGTAATAAGGAAGGGGGTGTAAAGATGTAGGTATGAGGGGAGAAGGTTAGAGAGTGTCAGTAATAGGAAGAAAAAATCATGTAGTTCTATAAGAAGAGAAGGAGAGGAGAGCAGAAGACAGAGGAAATGATTGAAGGACTGGTAGGAGAAAGATCAAGGGATAGGAAGCAGTTAACTAAAGCCCGTTAACTGGGGACTGGTGTTTACTCTCTACATACTAGAGGGTCTACATAAACAGGGATGATCCCAAAATTATTCCTGGAATCAAGTGGATAGGACAAGAACAATCCCCCTCCGGTTCCTGTTCGTTTGCTGCCCGGTTTCAAAATGGTGTATCTGGCCCAGTATATTTCCTTTGGCTCTTAATAAATATATATCCCTACTTCATATACAATGACGGGCAGGTATTAAACTCCATAAATATATACTCTGAAAGAAAGGCAGGATAGGGGGAGGTATGATAGAGACATTTACTGTATATGCCTCCTAGGCAGAAATGTACAGGAGCAATCTCTTTCAATTAAGAGACAGATCTGGAACAAAAGGACACAGGATAATGTTGAAGGAGGATAGACTCTGGAATAAGCTAGGGAAATATTTATTTATTGAAAGAG
The DNA here is from genome assembly GCA_033557465.1 of Ichthyophis bannanicus. Taxonomy (NCBI): domain Eukaryota; kingdom Metazoa; phylum Chordata; class Amphibia; order Gymnophiona; family Ichthyophiidae; genus Ichthyophis; species Ichthyophis bannanicus. Next base: position 123,784,172 of record CM066034.1, on the reverse strand, counting down.
TGGTAGATGCATAGAACAGCCTCCCACTGGAGGTGAAGAAGACAGGGACAGGATGTGAATTCAAGAAAGCACGGTACAAGCACAGAGGATCTCTGATGAAGAGGAAGGGATTGTAGAGCTTAGTAGTGAAGTAGCATTTTAGAAAGACGCATAAATCAAATAAGGTTATCCAGATCATAACGTGCTGAGAAACACTAGAGACATCTATGTCTTCATAGATACTCCTGACACAAACATCTACGCTAACACACACAAAAACGCCCACCTTAAGAGAGTGTGGTGCGGGGACATCCATCGCATGCAAGCTAGCACACAGTAAGCAGACATCCAGCAGCATAGCAAAACAAAAACCCGAGCCCTAATTCTCTGTCTGTTATTAGCATAGAAAATGGACCTCCTTCTCCATACTCTCCAGATGTTTGTCTGACAAAACAAGCACTTTTCCAATCCTTATTCACGCTTTGAGCAGATATGAGCTTGGATATGTCTCAAAGGTCCAGGATGTTTCTGAAGTCAGGCAAGTTTTGGGAACACCCCAGACACACCTACTCCATGCCCCCTTCAGACTTGGGCATCCTCGCCCGAGGGACGTCCACTGAGATGACTTCTAAAATGGCTCTGGGGACATCTCCATGCTTTGGATGTCTTTATGCCTGTTTTCAGAAATCCAAAGGTTGAATAGGGCTAATGAAATAACCCCCATATAGTTTTGTGTATATAGACCAGTCTGTGCCTAGTAGCAGTAAATACCACTATTATTTAACAGTGTTTGAGAACCAAAACAGTATACCAGTAACATAAAAGAAACATGTAATCTATTCACTAATCTGCAGTAAGGTTCTGCAGTTACTGCATAGATATTTGTCAAAGTTAATGCTCTGTAACTGCAAAACCTCTGTATTAACTGTTGAAGGATTTCCCAGACATTTCCCTTTCAATTAATATAGGGAAACATTTGCTAACATGCATTAACTGCACTGCAGTAAATGTGATGTAGTAAGCTACTCCTATTGAGGTAACAATTATTGTGCCATGTTATCAGCTGCATTGACAGTTTATGCACATTAACTACCTCTGTATAATGCCCCCTTCACATTATGTAGCTAATGTGGAAATAAGCGTTTGCAAACCACTAAGGCACCCAGGTTAGCTGTTAGCACATACTAACTGCTGCATTAACAGCTACGGCAATACAGCTTTGTAAATAGGTCCCATGGACTTTGGAAAGTCTCTCAGAAAAGCGGAAATGTATTAGCATGATTTAAGAGGAATTCTGGCTCTGTCACCTGAATCAGAGCTGATCTATCAGCAAGCCTTATACGGCTGCACACATAATAAGTAGTAGTAGTATTAGTATGATCCACGAGGTTATTAGCAGTTGAAACATATCATTAGTTCAGCTGTGTTGATCTCTTGATGCTTTTAAGTCTATTGTTTGCATGAACCTAGAACCTTCAGATTTGGTTGCATTAGTTCACTATGGGGGTCATTCTGAGCTATGTTTAGCGGGTCTGGATGTCCATTCCAGATGTCCAGACCCGCTAAATGCCCGGATCACCCTGCCTGCTACTGATCTCCCCGCAAGTAGTGCCATTTTGTATGGGGAACTCTGTTCGTGGGCGGGGGTGGGGGGAGTGTTGCAGGAGGAGCGAGGGTGGGCAGTAGGCGGCAATTGACCCTGGGCGTACAGGGCTGATGCTGAGGTTGGCCCTCTACATCCGGGGTCAGCTGCTTAGACGGGGAATGCAGCAAAGAGGTAGGGGACACAGGGGGATCCCCACAGCCCGACCCTGGCCATGGGACGCCAGATCAGGGGTTGGGCTGTGGGAAAGCAGCATCTCGATTGCAGCCGGGGAGCGCTTCGTCTGAACAGAGCCGCAGTGTCATGGCAATGGGATGCCATGCCACTTCAGCTCCATTCAGGGGCCTGGCTGAGTTAGTTGGGTATGTGGCTGAACGTGCAGCTGATCAGAATTGGGGCCCGGCCGCACTTTCAGGCCATAGACCTGATTCTGACCCCAAGGGCAGAATCAGGTCTACCTCTGTACGCCCTAGTTCTGATCAGCTGCACAAGGGACTGGACGGCCAGTACAGAATCGGACTCAAAGTCAGTTTAAAATTTGATTATGCTGTTAAATGCCTCTGCTATATGGTATCAGCTCTACTATCACTACTGCCAATACCAATCCCCATAGTCCAAAGAAAGGCTACTTAGATTCTCCTCTTTATAGCTTGAACCTTGTGAGATTTGTTCCTTTTGTACAGTAGCAGACAATTTCTCCACAATGGAATCAGAAGCCTGCTCTATAGCACTGTAGTAATATGAATATGTGGTTACTAGGGATGCCCGAAGGGGATGTGGAGGTAGACAGAGCCATGTGCAGAAACTTACAGTGGGGCCTCATTTACATAAGTAAATAGGGGCTGAAAAGTGGAGCCAAGTGCAAAAAACAGTTGCTCAATGGTAGGGGCCAGCCTTGGTGGTGACTATGATACCATAAGAACCTAAGAGCAGAGGGGGGAAGTAAGATGACAGCAGGAAGCTGTGTCAGAGTGAGACTTACCGCATAGATCCAGATGCCACTTCTACTACCAGGTGCAATGAAGTGTAGGAAGCAGGAGCAAGCCAGCCTACCCTCGGGCTCGGCTCCTTCTATCTCGTCTGGGCAGAGAACTCTGGACCTTTGCGACTTTATCTCTGGTGCAGGAGCAGCATCTTCAGCAGGGCCGTGCAGTGATCTGTCAGCTCTGAGTGCATCAGGGATTTTGCTTTCCCCAGAGCAGTGCACTCCCCCCCCCCCCCACCATGATCCGTAAGTATGCTGCTGGCTGGAGAAGTTCTTCCCTCCAGCCTGCCAATGAGCATACTGATGCAGCGGAGCGAAGAGGACACTCCTGTAGCCGTGTCAACTCCCCTTAGTCCTGTGTCTCAGCGAGATGGAGCTGTTGGGTCTTCTTTGTCTGGCATGGAGGATTTTTTCACCAGGTTCTGTACAGTTGCCAGTTTCTGGACTGTTCGGGGATTGGTGAAACCTGCAGTTATTACTATGGACATACTGTGGGACACTATCATGACTTTGAACTCTTCCCTAATCTCTGTGGCGGGCTCCATGAGTACTGAGATACTGCAAGTTAAAAATAACAGCTTGGATGTCTTCAGAGGAGTAACAAGCAGGGAAGATTTCTCATGATGGTGCAAGAACTGGGACAGCTTTGTGAACTGGTTGATACTAGGATTAAAGATACGACTGTGCTTTAAAAACCTAGGAAATGCCATACTAGGTCAGACCAAGGTCCATCAAGCCTAGTATCCTGTTTCCAACAGTGGCCAATCTAGGTCACAAGTACCTAGCAATTTCCCAAAAAGACGCACAGGTTCCACAATGCTTGTATTGCGGCAAGCAGTGGATTTCCCAAGTTATTTTTAATAATGGTTTATGGACTTTTCCTTCAGGAACTTGACCAAACCTTTTTTTTAAACCCAGCTACACTAACAGCTTTTACTACATCCTCTGGTAAGAAATTCCTGAGTTTGATTATGCATTGAGTGAAAAAAAATATTTCTCTTATTAGTCTTAAACAGATTGCATTGCAGTTTCTTTGCTTCTCCTCTAGTCTTTTTATTTTTTGATAGCGTAAACAATCAATCTATGTTTATCCGTTCCACTCCAGTCATTAATTTTAAGCTTTTAAACCTCTCCTCATAGGGGTATCCTTCTATTCCTTTTACCATTTTGGTGGCTCTTCTCTGTACCTTTTCTAATTACGCTATATCCTTTTCAAGATACGGCGACCAAAAATGCCGCCGAGCCACTGGGCAGGGTCCCGAGGCCGGCTTCTAACCAGGTTCCCGGGGCCCTGTACTCCTTATGGCAGCAGCGCGGTGCAGGCTGGGGGGGAAGCGTGGACATGAGGGGAGGCCGGCACCAGCAGCCACGTAGGAGGCTTGGAGGAAGGAGATTGGCTGGTGCCGGTATTTGGTGGGCGGGGCAGTGGCGTGCGAGGGAGATTGCCGGTGTGAGATCTCCCTCTTTCCAGCGTGATCGCTGCTGACAAAAGGTGCCCTACCCACCCTCCCTCGTGTTATGGCATCACTGATAAGGTGGGGTTGTCGCAGCTGGGTAGGGAGGTTCTTTATTCTGCCTTTGTGGCGGGTGGGGTAGCGAGCTGGCGCTCGCCGACCCGGCAGGGCATTTGTGGCGGATGCCGCTTGGCAGGGGAGCGGCAGTGCTCTTTAGGTTGGGAGAGACATCACGGTTGTGATCTCTGCCTGGTGGAAGGCAACTTGCTGGCCTTTGCTAATAACATGGCGAGGCGGGCGATAGGGGAATGGGGGGTGGATGATGCACCACTTTGCTATAACGGCTGGTGGGGGCATCATCCGGAAATGAAAGGGGGGGGGGGGTAAGTTTGACTTGAGAATGTTCAGTTGGCCCATGTTGGGCCGGTTTGCAAAATTATGAATAAAGCTGCGACCAAATAATTGTTCACCAAAGTTTTGTTGTGTGAGTGCTTTGTTCTGGGAGTTAAAGGTGGTGAGATGGTGGGGGGGGGGGGGAGAAGAGGGGGTGTTCTTCAAGGTATTTTGATCTTGGGTGGAAGCAGGGGGGGGGGAGTTTGGAGGAAGGGAGGCAAGGGACGGGCATCCGGATACCTCGGTTATTGCACACAATATTCAAGGTGCAGTCGCACCATGGAACAATACAGAGGCATTATAATACTCTTTGTCTTTTTCTCCATTCCTTTCTTTATGATTCATATCATTCTATTTGCCTTCTTGGCTGTCGCTGCACACTTGGCGGAGGGTTTCAACATGTTATCCACGATGACGCCTAAATCTCTTTCCTGGGTTGTGGTTCCTAATATGGAACCTTGCATGGTAGAACTATAGTTTGGGATGTTCTTTCCTAGATGCATAACTTTTCACTTGTCCACATTACATTTCATCTGCATTTGAACGTTCAGTCTTCCAATATATCAAGGTCCTCTTGCAATTTTTCACAGTCCTCTTGGGTTTTAACAACTTTGAATAATTTTGTATCATCTACAGATTTGATTACCTTACTCGTTACTCCCATTTCCAGGTTATTTACAAATATGTCCTTCCCACGGAAGACAGACTACTTGGAAAACCAAGCTTGTCGAAATAACCTTAGATTTCTAAATTTTCCTAGGTCCCCAATTCTGTCATCAGTAGAGATGGTTAAGGAGATATTTCAGAGAGATTTTAAAAATTCCTCTGGAACATCTTCCTCCCCTGACTTGAGCACAATACTTCTCTCTAAGCACTGGTGAACGAGGTGGTGCCCCTGGTACTTTTTCACTAGGAGATGAGGATCTTGCAGGGTTCCTGGAAAAGTCCTTGGAAGTGATTATCCGCCCTTCTTGTCACTCTTGCCCCGGAGTCAGATAAATCTTTAATTCTTCAGTCTTATTTTAAGAACATCAATTAGTCTTTTCTGGGCTCTCAGGTTAGAATATTTCCTGATTTGTCCTGAGTTTCCCAGTTAAGGAGGAAGGAGTTTCTGTGCCTATGGCCTAGGGTCGTAGCCTTAGGGGCAACTTTTCAGTTAAAATTTCCTGTTCAATGTTGTATGTCCTACAAGGATAAAGTTTACTCATTTTTTGAACCCTTACAACTCTTGGAATTTTTAGTGGTAAGGGAAGAAGCTGTAATTGAAGTTGTAGTACCGCCCCATACGGTTGACACTTAAGTCTCCATCTGTTAAGATATTTTCTTTTTCCATTAGTTTTAGGACAATATTGTTTTGGCCTGTTACTATTGTACTGTTTCCTGGTCCCCCTTCTTTTTTTTCCCCTTAATTTATGGGCTAACTTTAAATGGCAATGTGGTTTCCTATTCTTTATTGTTTCTTGTTATTTCTTTTGTTCTTGATACTATTGTCTTTTCATTCATGTAAATATCTGGATGTGTATAAAGTAAATACTGTTAAATATAAAATTTAAAAAAAAAGAACATAAGAAATGCCAAACTGAGTCAGACTAAGGGTCCATCAAACTCATTATCCTGTTTCCAAAGTGGCCAATCCAGTTCACAAGTACCTATCAGGTTCCCAAAAAGGAACACAGATACCATGATGCTTATCCTGGGGTAAGCAGTGGATTTCCCTGGTCTTCCTTAATAATGGTTTACAGACTGTTCCTCCATATCATGAAAAGCGGTATATAAGAAATGTTAAAATAAATAAAAAACTTGTCCAAACCTTTTTTAAACCCAGTTATACTGATAACTTTCACCACATCCTCCAGTAATGAATTCCAGAGTTTGATTACGCGTTGAGTGAAAAAATATTTTTTCTTATTAATCTTAAATGGGCTACATTCTAGCCTCATTGCGTGTCCCCTACTCTTCCGGCTTTTTGAAGGGGGTAAAAAACCATTCTACAATTACCCGTTCATTATTTTATAGACCTCTCTCATATCTATCATAGACCGCACCTTGAATATTGTGTGCAATTCTGGTCGCCGTATCTTAAAAAGGATATAGCGTTATTAGAAAAGGTTCAGAGAAGAGCCACCAAAATGGTAAAGGGGATGGAAGGATACTCTTATGAAGAAAGGCTAAAAAGGTTAGGGCTCTTTAACCTGGAAAAGAGACGGCTGAGGGGAGATATGATAGAAGTCTATAAATTAATGAACGGAGTGGAACGGGTAAACGTAGATTGACTGTTTACGTTATCAGAATATAGAAAGACTAGGGGACATGCAATGAAACTACAGGGTAAACTATTTAAGACTAATAAAAGAAAATATTTTTTCACTCAACGTGTGATCAAACTCTGGAATTTGTTACCAGAGGATGTAGTAAAGGCTGTTAGTGTAGCTGGGTTTAAAAAAGGTTTGGACAAGTTCCTGGAGGAAAGGTCCATAAACCATTATTAAGAAGGGACCCAGGATATCAATGCTTGACCTACTACAAGCATTGCAGAACCTGTGTCTTTTGGGGAAACTGCTAGGTACGTATGACCTAGATTGGCCACTGTTGGAAACAGGATACTGGGCTTGATGGACCTTGGTCTGACCCAGTATGGCATATCTTATGTTTTTATGTTCTTATCTCCCCTCAATCATCTCTTTTTCAATTTGAAGAGCCCTAACATTTTAAGCCTTTCCTTGTCGGGATATCATTCCATCCCCTTTACCATTTTGTCTTTCTTCTCTGTATCTTTTCTAATTCTGCTATATCCTTTTTAATATATGGTGACCAGAATAGCACACAATATTGAAGGTATGGTCGTACCATGGAGCAATACAGAGGTATTATAATATCCTTTGTTTTATTCTCCATTAGAATCATTCTCCATTCCTTTCCTTATGATTCCTTGCATTCTATTTGCTTTCTTGGCTGTGGCTGCACAGTGGGCAAAGGGTTTCAACATATTATCCATGATGATGCCCAAATCCTTTTCCTGGGTGGTGGTTCCTAATGTGGAACCTTGCATCGTGTAACTGTAGTTTGGGTTGTTCTTCCCTAAGTGCATAACTTTACACTTGTCTACATTAAATGTCCTCTGCCAATTAGGCATCCAGTCTCCCAAGTTCCTCTTGCAATTTTTTACAATCTTCTTGTGTTTTAACAACTTTGAATAATTTGGTATAATCTGCAAATTTGATCACCTTATTCTTTATTTCCATTTCTGGGTCATTTATAAATATGTTAAAATGCAGCAGGCCCAGCACAGATCCTAGTGTGGACTGGGCTTGTCAGGAGTATTTCTACTAAAGAAGAAAGTTGTATTATTCCTTCACAGTCACGCTGGGGGAATAAACTAGCACATCTAGTGGGACGGTCTAGTACAAGAGTTCCCAAGCCTGCCCTTGGGGCCCCCAGACAATCATGTTTTCTGAATATGCTATTAATATGCATGCAATTTCCATGTATTGTCTCCATTGCATGCTAACTTATTTCATGCATATTTGCTGTGGAGATCCACCAGGACAGGTTTGGGAATCCCTGGTCTAGCACATAGGCTATGGAATCCTCTGAGACAGCTCAACTAATTCAGGTCTTCCTACCTTCCTATCTGGTTATCACTTCAGTGAGCTTGGCCTGGACCTCAGCTGCAGTTATTTCCTTTTTTTGATATAGTGAGTCTAGGTTGACTTCCATCTGAGCCTTCTCATTTGCAGTGACACCTGCAGAGGCAACAACAATAGGAGCCGTCTCTGTTAGCCTCCCTGTCTCCAACAACAAGTCAAAGTAGAATCTTTGAAGTCTGCATCTTACCCCCGACAGCAAGGAGTCCCACAGGGCTTGTTCTTGTCATCACTGCTATTTAACATTTATCTTATGCCCATCTGCAAGATCATACAGGCCCATATCATATTATATCACATAGAATGTAGATGATACATACTGTACATACCTTTCTCTACCACAAGCCCCACATACACCATTTTGATAAAATGTTTCACCAGTCACAAACTGGCTTTTCAAGCATAACCTCTCCATGAATTACAAGAAAACTGAAGCTCTCTACATCACCAAAGAATCAACTTTCGACCCTCTGAAATCTCTGAAAGTTCCTGGAGCTGAACTAAAGGTTAAGACTCAAGTATAATACTTAGGAATAATACGGGACCAGTGCCTACAACTGCATATCAACATCATCATTAGTCTTGTATGCCACAAAAAGAGAATGCTACAGCGCCTACAACCTCTATTGGATTCAAGTGACTTCTGCACAGTATTTCCATCCCTAGTGTTCCCACATTTTGACTATTGCAACATAATTCTTCAAGGCTTACTGATATACACGCTTCACCCCCTACAGATGGCACAAAACACTGCTGCCCATAGTGAATTCAGAATGGAACTTACAACGCCAATTCTGAAACAACTTCACTGGCTCCCCAAATAAATACAAAGTCCTATTAACCATTTTCAAAGCTTCCCACAATTTATCTTTAATCAAGCCTTCTCATTGTATGCAGCAAGCATTTGGAACTCCCTACCAAGAGCATATGAGCTATCTTCGACCCAAACGGACTTGTGTAAGGATCTTAAAACTCATCTTTTCAATGAGCAGTTTGAAGGCAAAACCTAGAGCCCCTCTTCTCCTCTTCCACATTCCCCCTTCCATCCCTCAACGTGTCCAGGACTCTCATCCATTTCCGCATCCAGAACTTTCATCCATTTCTTGCGTCCAGGACTATCACTCATGTCTATATAGTTCACTTGTAATTAGTTCTATGCTTCATTAAATTTCTATATTATTTACTTGTATTTAGTTCTATACTTTGTTGTGTTAATTTTAAGTTTAATGTACTTTATCAACGATAGCCTTCTAAGTTCTAGTCTTCCATGTGCTATGTAATCGTTTCAAAGTTCACTTATCTCCACACCGCTTTGACTCTGAGATAAAGCAGTCTATAAAAATAGATAAATAAATAATAAATAAATAAACGTAGCTGTTTTGCAAGTAGTAGCATCAGCAAAACTGGTGAAAACAGTGGCAGCTCTCTGTTTCTTTTCTTCATTTCTAGCTTTCTCTAAATTAACGGTTGCCCCTCTTTTATTATAAAAGGCACATACCCATGAAGATTCTACTTCAACACAGGGCCTTATAGCTGCTATGCTTGCTATAGACAGGTTAAAATGGACTGACCTTGAAATTTTTGTATACCTACAAAAAGTGAAACACTGCAAGATAGTTTCCTGTCAGTGTTGAACTTCAGACTGTCTTCTATTACAGTATTTCTCTCCATGGCTTCACATTCCCGATCAACAGCTTTCTGACGGTCTTGCTCCTGCAAACATTCTTCTACATCAGTGGTTCCCAACCCAGTCCTCGTGTACCCCCCAGGCCAGTCAGGTTTTCAGGGTATCCACAAGGAATATGCATGAGATAGAACTGCATACAATGGAAGCAGTGCATGCAGATCTGTCTCATGCATATTCATTGTGGATATCCTGAAAAACTGACCGGCCTGTAGGTACCTGACGACTGGGTTGGGAACCATTGTTCTACATTGATTCTTGCGAGGAACGTGAAATAGTTTCTGACAGAAGTTGGTAGCACTCCTAGCAAGATGCAATTTGGCTTACATCTTGCTCGATTAGACTTTGCAGTGATTGTAATATTTAGATATTGAATTTAATACTCTCCTTTTCCAAATTCAGGTTCAACACAAGTTACATATTTAGGCAAATGAGTTATTTCCCATCCCAAATTGGCTTACAATCTAGCTGTACCTGACACAATGGAGGATGAAGTGTCGTGTTTGAAGTCAGAAGAGTGTCAAGAAGAGTATGCATCCTGTTTTCCCTTATTTATAACATACTTCTTTATTCAACAAAGCTACTCCTCCAAATATATGAAATATATTGGCCCCCAGGTGCTAGCCATATAAGTCCTTTTGCTTGAAAATCAGCTGTTGGCTAATGGAAAATGTTGGCAGTATAAATTGACATATGATCAAAAATATTGATATAATATGAGATGCTGGGCATTCCAGAGGCTTGGCCAAAGTTAGGTTTAGCTGTTTGCATAACTTATTTAAGTCTGAATGAAGAAATAACAGCCCTGACTTAAAGTGGGTAATTTTATAAAGAAATGTACTATTTATGTGCATAACTCACTGTGCCCATGGACTTGTGCGCGTGAATGGGCACATACATGCAGGATTTAGCAGGTCTCTATTCTGTAAGTATGCATGTTAGAAGATCACACATACCTCCAGTGTGGGAATGCACAGGGTATAGTAATGGCAGAAGGAAAATGTATATGCGTAAGTTATAAAACAGTGTAACTTATGCATATTCCTGCATAATCTAGGCCCTGGTAGTTGCACCTGCCATAGAGCAGGCATAAGTGCTTGCCACTGGCTTGAAGTGCATTTTTACACCACTTACACCCCTATCTTATAAAATAAAGTACATGTGTGCTTTGCTTTAGGCCTCAAATATGTGTATATTAACACATGTTAACTCTGCAGGAGTCTATAAAATTACTCTCTTGGAGGCACATTCCAAGTTGGCCGCCAGGCCCCTTTACACCGGATCGGAAACGGGACGCACAGAGGCAGACCAGAATCTTATTGTGCGGGGGCTAGATGTGCCCCATGGGTTTGGAATCGGGTCTGGGCTTGTACATGTAAGCCCGGACCCAATTCACATCAGCCTGCACATACAGGCCCCTGCCCGGCTAACTCAGTCAGGCTCCTGAATGGATCCGCAGTGCGATAGCATCCCGTTGCCATGGCACCATGGCTCAATTCAGGAGCTGTGATTCCTGGCTGCCAGCCCCTTGTTCCTTTCCCCACAGCCCAACCGCTGATCTGGCCTCCCATGGGCCCCCCTGTACCCCTTCGCCTACTTCCACTGCCCAGGCCTGCCATTCCCCGACGTCCAGGGGGACTTATTCCACCTCCAAGGTGCAATAAGTCCCCTGTCCAGTCTGCCAGCCCCGGACGTACAGGGCTGACTTCAGAATTGGCCCTGTATGTCCGGGGCCACAGACTGCCCACTGCCTGCCTCACCCGTCTCTGCAACACCCTCTCCTGTCCCCGTCTAAGCCTACCCAGACAAATTCCTTGTTCATATGGGGAGGCTTTTGTCGGGAATGGCAAGGGGGCGAATAGCAAGGGGGCGAATAGTGGCAATGGACATCCCAATGGGACATCCATCCCCGCTATTCGCGTGTCAGAATAGACTCCTTGATGGATAACGTATCTGAATAAATTTATCAGGATAAAGATATGTAAATAACTTATCCATATAAAGTTATGACCATATATTTAGTAAACTAACTTATATGGATACACTGTCTGATTTACAAGTAATTCATCCATCTGTCTGTGGTTATTGGCCTCATCATTTTCAGGCTTTTCCCATAATTTGTCTAACTTTTTAAAGCAGTCAGCTTTGTTAGTTTCATATATGTCTTCGATCTTCTGTGTCAGTGTGATTGCCCATATAGGCCTTGTGCTTTCCTGTATCAGCTGGTGCTGAGTTAATCCTTTGCCCTCTTGCAATTTTAGAAGATATACTGTAGCATCTTCAGGTTTAGCCCCTGCCATCGTGCAAAGCTTGTAGCTCTACAGCAATGCTAACAAATAGCGATGTTATTATCATGTGGCAGGGCTGACAAGTGATAGTGTTGATTCCCACTCTATCAACTTTTGAAGTCTGATACTATCGCTCAAGGTGAGAGAGAAATTGCAATTCTAGATAAAGGAGCGATCTTGGAGTCCATGTTCTCATGTTGATCTTGGCCGTATGCTTGAAATGTGGTTTTAGCAGTTGAATGAGGAATGAAGATGCAGTAATGTGAAGATGCCATGTTTAAGACCACTGGTGGCTGTTTTTTCACTAGCCTTTCTTTGCTGCATGAGAACACTAATAGCTAAGCTCTAGGTCAGGAAAGCTGACGGTTGTTCGGTAGTGCATTGTTCAGAGTAAGATATCTTTGAAGGATACTATCAAAAGAGGGAAGCTGGGGCATCCTGATAGAGCGCTTGCAATAAAGGCAAAAGTAGCACAAATGCCTTTAAGTAAAAAGCAGACAGTGGAACAAATGCAAATTATCCCCTGCCAATTGCTAAGCTGATTGTAATAAAAAAAAATGTACTTTGAAATGTCTGCATATAAATGCCAGAAGCCAAAAAAAAAAACAACAACGGGAGAGTTAGAATATATAATACTGAATGAAGAGGTAGATACAATGAAGACCTAGTGGAAGAGGATATCCTAGTGGGACACAGTGATACCAGGATATAAATTATATCACAATGATAGGGTGGAACTGATTTAGGGGGTGATGCTATATGTTAAAGAGGGCACCGAGTCAAACAGAATAAAAGTTCTGCAGAAAGCAAAATGTGACGTTGAATCTTCTGAACAGAAAGTCCATGTGTTAAGGGAGAAAAGAGTAGTGATGGGATGTGTACTACCATCGATAAGGGCAGAATAAAGACAGCTGATGGCATGTTAACAGAAATCAGTAAAGATAACCAATTTGGCAACATAACCATAATGGGTGATTTCAATTGCGTCAATATTAAGTGGATAAATGTCATATCATAACATGCTAGGGAGGTAACGCTCCTAGATTGAATAAACAGCTGCTTCCTGAAGAGTCGTTTCAGGATCTGATGAAAGAGGGAATTGTTTTAGACCTAGGGGCCCATTTACGAAAGTGAGGTGAATTTTTGCACTATGTATCTTAAGTGCAAAATGTAAGATGCAGCAAGCTCAAAACCTGTGTGGTAAATGCAGAGGGTTTGGTCAGCATCTGCCCGATATTTAGCACATAGGGCAGAGACTTACCACTGCTTCTGTCCTAGTAGCTGCCAGGCTCTTCTGCTAGGGGTCAAAAATATGGCAGGTTAACTACAAACAGTAGTAAAGGAGAATTACCTATCACAAGGGATCACGGCTGCCATTTTGAAACTCAGTGGCTACCAGAGCAGGATCAGAGAGGGATCCGCACGGCCTGCTCCGCTAAAATACCAGGGAGATCCCAGGTGAATCCAGGGGGATCAGATGCGGGGGAGGGGCAGGATATGGTGTTGGGGATTCTTTTCAGGTAGCTTATCTTGAGATGGTCTGAGCTTGGGGTTGATTGTGGGGGAATTATATTTGGGAATGGGTTTATATTGGGGGATCTTACTTGTAGAAGAAGTACTGACTTGGGACTGGGTGCCGACTGAGGGATTATATTGGAATGGGGTTCTGATTGGGGGGATCAAATGGGAGGATACTTGGCTGTGAGATTTTTTTTTACATGATCTTTGGGTAGCAGGCCATGCTACCTGACTGCTGGTAGTGTGAGGGCACCTAATGCCACCTCTGAGCTATCATTAAGTGCTGCCAAACTATTGGCAGTCATGGCTACAATTCAGTAACATATCCTATGGTAGCTGTCATTATCTGCCATGCCCAATTTCTACCCAGAGCCCATCCTGATCCTGCCTTAACCTGCAGTAAGCATTTACCTTGGGATTTTTACAGCACAGTAGTCTTTATTGCACAGCAGGCATAAGCCTTCAGTAACAGTTAGTGTTAACACTAATGTTAAAACCTGTTATGTGCTTGTGACACCTTAATAAGCATCCCCCTTAATGGTAGTGAGAAGTAACAGGGTTAGGGCCGCATGATCAAATTTGACTTGATAACTAGAATGAAGGCACAAAGGGAATCTACTGTGCTAGCATTTAATTTTCAAAAGGGATAATTTGATAAAATGAAGAACATGGTAAAAGTCTACTAAAAGAAATGTTGCAAAAGAGTTTGCATCATACATGAGCATTGTTTGAAAATCTCATCTTGGAAAATCAGGCCAGATATATTAGACATATTAAAAAAAGGCAGAAAGAATGCCAAATGACAGAGCATGGTTAAAATAGCATAAGCACTGGCAATTGCAAGTTAGATGGAATGGAAAGGAAAAAGAGAATCTGAGAAGACACTTGTCATAGCGGCAAAAACTCACAATAAGAATTTGCTCATGTACATATAAAGCAAGAAGCCTTTGAGGGATTCAGTTGGACCATTAGATGATTGAGGGGGAAGAGGGACACTCGGTGAGGACAAGGCCACAGCTAATAGACAAAGGGAGCCATTTTAAAAGTCTTAATCATGATTTTAATATCCAAAGACATATAAGTGGACGTTGAAATCATGGAGATGTCCCTGGAGTCATTTTACAAATGACTTTTAAAGACATCTCCAGTGCAAGGATGTCCAAGTAGGCAGGGGGCATGGTAGAGGAATATTTGGGGATCTGGCTCTATTTCCAAAATGTTGGGATGTTTTCCACCCCATCCAGGTTTAGACGTGCTCCAGGCAGGAATAAGCATCAGGAAAGGGCTTAAAACATTCACAGGGTGTAGAGAAGATAGAGTTAAGTAACTTGCCAAGAAGCAGAACTGGGATTTGAACCTTGGCCTTAATACATTGCTCTAACCCTTAGGCTTTTAGATGGCCTTCTTCTGAAAGACTGTTCTGGGGATGTCTATGTAGATGTTCCCATAGACATCCATATTGGATCCATCCGTGTTTGTGACATCATGCCTGAACTTGCACGTGCCTGCTTTATTTCATATGTTCTGGCCCAGAGATCCAGATTGCACTTGAAAATCTTTCGTACAATGTGCCTTTACATGGATTCCTTGTTTCATTCTTTACTGAGGAAGATGTGAGGAAGCTATACATGCTAGAAATGATATTTAATGACGATGATTCAGTGCACCTGGAATATGTAAGAGGCCAAATTGACAAACTAAAATATAGCAAATTACGTGGATGGAATAGTATACTCCTCAGAGTACTGAAAGAATTAAAAAATAAAATTGCAGATTTGTAATATGTAACCTATAATTTAAAATCATCTACAATACCTGAAGATTGGAGGGGAGCCAACATGAGCCCTATTTTAAAAAAGGATTCCAAGGTGATCCAGAAAAGTACAAATTAATAGCCTGGCATCAGTGCTGGGCAAAAGGGTAGAAATTATGATAAAGAACAAAATTACTGAACAAAGAGACAATCATGGTTTAATGGGCAACACTAAGGGGCATGTTTACTAAACGGCGCACCTGTGCGGGGCGCACCTGAGCGCCCTAAAATGATGCATTTAAGTGCTCTTAAACGCCCCGTACACGTGCGGGTCACATTAACGGGCCCCGCACACGTGCGCCGAAAACGCGCACGTTTGCGGGGCGGTAATGTGCGAAAGAGGCGTGCCAAGGCGAAATGAGGGCGGAGGAAGGCCCCCTAGGGGCGGAGAGACGGGGTCAGTGGGCGGAATGTGGGAGGGGAGAGACTCGCCGCACAGGAGCGTGCCCGAATCTGCAAAGAACTTTACCGCCAGTGAAACACTCGCGTTAGAGGTGCTGTGCAGGGAAAAGAAACCGTTTCCGTCAGCAATGTGCAGCACAATAGTGGAAGCCCAAAAACCGTGAGCAGTGTGATCTATGTGCACAGATCAAACGCCGTAATGTCACAGGGCACTAACCACACGGGCGCCGCGCACCTTAGCGCATCTGTCAATCACAGCTTCTGTTCTTCACGACGGAACGCCCACTCCTTATATGGCACCCGCTCGGTACCGCGGACCGCACAACACCGGCCTTTAGTAAACAGACCCCTTACATAGATTTAGCCAAGGTAGATCTTGCCCCATCAATATGCTACATTTTTTGTCAGTAAAAGTAAACATAAAATAAAGGTGATACAATTTTTATAGAGGGAAATTTTAGAAGATCCGTCTAAGTGCAATATGGGACATCTAAGTCAGAACATCTGAAAGAAATATAGGTGCGTCCAGATGCAGGTGCAATTTCACAAATGATAGGGATGTCTTTGGGGGCGTCTACCTAGACATCCCCAGAACAGGTGTCTAGGATAGGTTAATAGAGTGGTTAGCTATGAACAGTGCACCCCATGTTCAACTCCTGCTGCCGCTGTCATTGACATTGTGCTGAGTGCTGGGGATGATTGAGTGACTTCTTCTCTAACCCTCTGGACTTTTCTCAGCTTGGATTTTTTAGAATAAACAACTAGTTAAAGGTGAGCTGGTTTATATAGTGTATCTGGATTTTTAGAAAGCCTTTGGCAAGACCCCTCATGAGAGACTCTTGGGAAAATTAAAAAGTCATGGGATAGGATGCAGTATAGTACTGTGGCTTAGGAACTGGTCAAAAGACAGAAAACTGAAAGTTGGGCTGAATGGACAGTTTTCTCATTGGAGAAAGGTGACTAGTGGAGTCTGTGCTGGGCACGCTGCTTTTTGACGTATTTATAAATGACCTGGAAATGGAAATAACGAATGAAGTGATCAAGTTTGCAGATGACACGAAATTATTCAAAGTGATTAAAACACAAGAGGATTGTGAAAAGTTGGGAGACTGGGCATCCAATTGACAGATGAAATTTAATGTGGATAAGTGCAAAGTTATATACATGGAGGCACGTTCCAAATGGGACGGCCAAATGCAATTGGGGGCGTCAATGCCAGAACGTCTGAAAAGAAAGGCAGGCACGTGCAAGTTCAGGCACAGTTACGGAAACGTGGATGTGCCCGATATGCATGTGTATCAAAGGTCTATATAGATGTCCCCAGGAGAGTGCTTCAGAACTAAATTGTCTAATAGTAGTGTCTAAGAGCTGGGTGGCTAGGGTTCAAATCCTGTTATGTGACTTTGTAAAATAAAGTTGGTCACTTAATTTTCCATCTTCTCTACACTCTCAGGAGGTTTTAAAGTGAAAACAAACACTTTCCTGATGCTTCTTCATGCCCGGAGCAGGAATAAACATGTATGTGCTTACAGATGGCTCTGCTGCTCCTGGGATGGAATGGGGACCCGGGACATGTAAGTCCAGTGCCCCTCCGCAGACACGCCTCCTCCACACCCCTGTGCCTACTTGAATGTCCCCTTATGGGAGACATCTGCGAACGGCATTTGTAGGATGATAACGGAGACATGTCCATGATTTCCATGTCCACGTGCATGTCTGCAGATGTCCAAACCATGACTAAACCTTTTAGAATGACCCTCTTAGGGAAGAACAACCCAAACTATGGTTACATGATGCAAGGTTCCACATTAGGAGCCACCACCCAGGAAAACGATTTAGGCATCATTGTAGATAATATGTTCAAAAAACATCTCAAAAACGCACCTTTTCGAAGAGCACTATGGATCATTCCTTACAACTGATTCCCAACAGGAACATCTTCCACTCTCACCGGTCATCTCCATTTCCCCTCACCCCGCCCCATTTAATCGACTAACTGACATCTAGCCCTACACTAAGCAGAACAGCCTCTTTTTCACAGCATCACAAGCTCATTGTTTCATAAATCAACGTAACCCAAGCTCACTGTACCACAAGCCCATTGCTATATCATAGATCATTATAACATACGTTCTAAAGTTATAACATTCCTCCACGCTCCCTTCCATCCCCTTGTTACTTGTTCTACGTTAATAGGTTTGTTGTAACTCTGCATGCCCCATTGTTCAATGTAAACCATTCTGTTTGTTCTAGATAAACCATTTTGACTGGTAGAAAAACGGTATATTAAAACTAGTTAAATAAACAAATAAGTCAATAAATAAATAAACCCTCTGCCCAGTATGCAGCCGCAGCCAAGAAAGGGATATAGAATGCTAGGAATCATAAGGAAAGGAATGGAAAATAAAACCAAGGATATTATAATGCCTCTGTTTCTTTCCATGGTACGACTGCACCTTAAATATTGCATGCAATTCTGATTGCCATATCTTAAAAAGGATTTAGCAGAATTAGAAAATGTACGGAGAAGAGCCACCAAAATAGTAAAGGGGATGGAAGGATATCCCTATGAGGAGAGGCTTAAAAGGTTAGAGTTCTTCAACCTGGAAAAGAGACAGCTGATGGGAGATATGATAGAGGTCTCTAAATTAATGAATGGAGTGGAATTGGTAAATGTAGATCAGTATTTTATTCCTTCAAAAAGTAGAAAGACTAGGGAACGTAACACATTTAAGACTAATTGGAGAAAATATTTGTTCATGCAACAAGTAATCAAACTCTGGAATTCTCTACCAGAAAATGTAGTAAAAGCTATTAGTGTAGCTGGATTTAAAAGAGGTTTGGATGAGTTCCTGGAGGAAAAGTCCATAAACCATTATTAAATTGGACTGAGGTAATCCACGTCTTACCCCTAGGATAAACAACATGGAATCTGTGTACCTTTTGGGAACCTGACAGGTACTTGTGACCTGGATTGGTCACTGTTGAAAACAGGATACTGAGCTCGATGGACCTTTGGTCTGATCCTGTATGGCATTTCTTATGCTCTTATTTTCTTAATGTGCACTTTTCAGATGCTTGTTCATCACTATTCATGCCTCAAAGCAGGACGTGATGCCAGATTTCCATGACTTTTCTGTGATCAGGCGGGGAAATCCCAGTTTCTGGGAGCACCCTTACAGAGCCGTACCAAGTGTGAATCGCACCCTGTGCGACTTGCACATCGGGCGAGTTCCCCCCCCACACCTCCATCTAGCCATTTTCTGGATGATGGCAGGAGAGAAGAGGTGCGCCCGATGTACAAGTCGCCGGCATGCTAAGCAGATCTGTACCTCCATGCTCTGATGCCGTGTCAGAGGAGGGAGGAACTAGACCTGCTTAGCGTGCTGCGAGAAGGCTTAAGGGGCACATTTCAGCTGTCTGCCATTGCCTGCCGCCTATAAGAGAAGAAAAAGTGGTGGCAGCAGGCAACGGCAGACAGCTGAAATGCACCACTTAAGCCTTTGTGCCCTGTGCGGCCGCACCGCTCGCACAGGGCTAGGCACGGTCCTGCACCCTTACCATGCCTCCAGGTTTCTGGGAAGGCCCTGGCAGACCTCCTCCATGTCTCCATTTGGATTTGGACATCCTCACTGTGGGAACAGCCCAAGAGCCAGCTTCTAAAATGGCTCTGGAGAAATTACTAAGCCCATTTTTGGACATGCAAAGCACGAATAGTACTTTTAAAATGACCCCCTCAGAGTATTTGAACTTTTTTAAATGTTTGATTTAGTCCCTTGTGAGAGACTCCTGTGGAAATTAAAAAGTCAATGGATAGGAGGCAATGTCTATATTTTAGATTATAAATTGGATAAAAATATAGATAGCAGGGGTAATCCATATGCCTATGACGTCCACCACACCCCTTCTCCACCTGTTGCACTTTGAAGAAATGAATCACAAACGCATCAACTTGTCAACAGCAGTTGGTTGCAGCTTTACGTTTACAACCATAAATCTGAAATAACACTAAAACCAACCCGAGTCAATATGCAGATATTAGAGCTTAATATCACCCCCTCCATGCCCCCGGATAAAGACCCTCACCGGCCATATTATTAGCAAAGTGGTTCAAAATCCAGACTGCTATACCCCAACAGCAGCCCTTTGCCCTGCCACCATCCTCACCATATTACTAGTAAAGGTCCAGATTCACCAGTTTAAGAACCCCAACATTCATACGTCCAACCACTTCCAGGGAAAAATCACCTGATCCCACTCCAACAGCATCACACTCACTGAAACACGTTTGCGTCATCTATTGGCTTGTGTAACTGCTCCCCCCCCCCACACTAGCTGCAATGACCAAACCTTTGCAAACAAATTGCTAACCTTTACCACATCCCCCAAATAGGGTGGGTGGATCAGGCAAAATAAAGCTCCATCCCTTAGCTCAAGGCAAAGGAAGTGAGGCCCCTGGCAACTGAGTCAATAAAATTTCTGCTGCTGAAGGAGCCTCCCCCCCCCCCCTCACTCTGCCATCTATGCAACCCTTTCCAAGACAGTGGGACTCATCCCTTCAGCATGAGGGAATTTTCAAAGTTTCTGAGCCTCAAAATTCCCCTATCCCCCAGCCAATATCTCTAACCATCACTCCTACCCCCTTCCTATTCATCCCCAGCCTTCTCACCCTACTGTATCCAGCCCCACCTATCTCTTCCTACCCCAGCAACACTAATTGCGCCTAGGATGTAGCAATCATCTCCATCCTGTGGTGAAAGGACCCCAATATTAGGCACCCTGTGATCATTCAGCCACAGGGACTCTAATTCTGCAGTCTCCTACACAAACACAGAGTAATGTTAAATTTTCTCAATGGAAAAGGGAGACTAGTGAAGTACCCTGGTGATCTGAGCTGCTGACGATGCTCTTTAACAGATTTCTAAATGATCTGGAAAGGGGAAAAATGAGTGAGGTCATCAGATTTTGCATATAACACCAAATTATTCAAAGTTATTCTATCACATGTGGATTGTGAGAAATTGCAGGAGGATCTTGTGCAATTGGGAGACTGGACAGATTAAATTTAGTGTGGAAAAGTGCAAAGTGATGCACATGAGGAATAACCCAAATTATAGCTACACATTACTCGGACCCATGTTAGGAGATACCGCCCAGAGAAAGGATCTAGGTATATTGATCATCATGAACAATATATTGAAATCTTCTGTTCAGGTGGCAACGATGGCCAGAAAAACAAACAAAACATTAAGAATTCTTGAGAAAGAAATACAAAATACAACACAAAAATATCATATTACCTCTGTATCTCTATTGTGTGCCATTCTTGCCGCAAAAAAAAAAAAAAAAAGATATAGCAGAATTCGAAAAAATACAGAAAAGGGAAATCAAAATAATAAAAAGGGTGGACTGAGCCCTTATGAGAAACGGTTAAAGAGGTTTGGGCTCTTCAGTTCGGAGAAGATTTGGCTGAGGGGAGATAGGACACAGATTTACAAAACCATGAGTGGAGTAGAACAGGTAAATGTGAATCAATTGTACTTTTCAATAGAATAAACAAACAGCATGAAATGAGTAGGAGAAAACAAATAGGAGAAAATATATTTTCACTCAATATATAATTAAGCTCTGGAGTTGGTTGCTAGATGAGGTGGGGAAAACAATTAGCATAGCTCTGTCTAAAAAAGGTTTGGACAAGCTCCTGGTAGAAAATTCCTGAAACTGTCATAAAAGTAGATTTGAAGAAAACCATTGCTTACCCCGTGGGTAAGCAGCATGAAATCTTGCACCTACCAGGTATTTGTGACCTGCAGTGGCCACTGTGGAAAGAGGCTACTGGGCTTGATGGGCTTTGGCCTAACCTAGTTTGTCAGTTCTTCTCTTCTAATATATAAAAACATCTAAATTATTAAATTCCATAACACATTTATTAAAAATTGAAAATGAAAAACAGACAGGTCAATACTGAGGCACCATGATCATCATTTCCTTTTAAAATGCCATCCATGGTGGTCAAAAAAAAAAATGTGGATATTCGTATTGGTATCTGAATAGTAGCCAATGCTGAACATCTAGATAATGGGGTGACCGGTAGCATTATCGGGATAGTGACAATATATAGCACCACAATCTGGATAACTGTCTGAATAACTTGCTGTCCCAAGTAATGTAGATAGTTATCTGGATAGTGGTCCTGAATATCCTGAGCAGCACTTACTTAGATAGCAAATGATGTTATCCAGATAAGTACATCTGAATACTGAGCCAATGAGCACATTAATACACTGGGGCGAGGTCTTTGAATCGTGTCACAGATGAATTAGAAGCATAGACAGATGACGTGAGATAAAGACCATATGACCTACCCCAGTCTGCCCTTCCACACCAAATACTATAGTCCTTTTCTTTTCCTTTAGAGATTCTTCTGTGTTTATCCCATGCTTTCTTGAATTCAGATACTGTCCTCGTCTCTACTGCTGTCTCTACTTTCAGTCTTCAGATGGACCAGGTGAAGAAGCAATGCTTTCTTCGGGGATTCGAAAACTGAAATAACCAGGAAATACAGTCTTATCTAAAATGAACTTAGATCTCCCAAAACTCAAAGCTTCCTGCCTTTAATCAAAGCAAAAGGTGAACTATGTTGAGGCACACAAAGTAAATCTGCATATGCATTGTTTCAGTTCAACTACTAGATGGCAATATAACACCTCTCTATATATTTTTATTGGTAAAACATTGTGTCGCATATCACTTTATATCTAGGCAAACTGCAACATGAACAATCAGGGCCTGATTTTCGAAGGCAGTTACACGGGTAACAGCCCATGTTACCCGTGTAAATGCCTTAACCAGGATATTCCAAAGGCATCCACATGGGTAGTGTCTTTGGAAAATCCCAGTTAAGTCCCTAACACGCCCAGATGCTATCCATTTAGCATCGGGGCATGTTTGGAGCATTCTGGGGCAGAGTAGAGGCAGGGAATGGCACTAAGCGGGTAGCAGCAATTTTTGATGCTGCACACTTAGCGCTCTGCATCTTAAAAATAGGCGAGGATAACCCTCACCTATCTTTAAAGTGCTGGAGCTGGACAGGCAGCATCGAAAATCACCGCTACCCACTTAGCCTCGGCGGCTGCCGGCCTGTACAACGTGACCTGGATTTTCATTTCCATCGCCACGGAAATGAAAATGGAGGTTAAGGGGGTCGGTGGGCAGGCTATGCGCTGACATGGCACATAGCCTGCCTAAATGAAAATTGGGCCTTCAATAAATAGCAGAGTGGAGGATCAGCCTAGTGATTAGAACAACTACCTAGAAGACCAAGGGTTTGATTCCCACTGGCACTCTTTGTAACCTGGGGCTAGTTACTTTCTCCTCTGTTGATTTGGAGCAAAAGGCCTGCTAATCTACTTCCCATTGCTTAGAAAACCCAGAGGCAGCTGGGTCATCAGGAATCAGCACTGACTTGATGGCACTGAAAACCAAACAAACCATGAAACCCTGTGTACATTGGATATATGAGCATTATGATGAACAGTAATACCTTCGGTTTGGGCTCTTATACAGATACACATCTAACTACAAGATTTAGGAGATCATATTAGAAGCCTTGCATGGCTTCAACACATTGAAATAGCAGCATTGCATATGTAGATTGTCTAATGTATAAATGTGGTTTCATTATGCCACTGTTTAACCTTGTAGAAACTCAACAAGAGGATTCTAAGAGGGTGTAGTGTGGGCACAGTTTGGGTAGGCCAATAATTTATTTCTCATTTTACAGTGGAAATACATGGTATTTAAAAAATATCCTGTCAGCTTTTGCACAGCTCTAAAGCCTACATAGGTTTCATCAAAGTTCTCATTTTATTTGGAGCTTGAAACAAATGATTAAGGGCATAATTCTGCTTAGCGCCACCTCCATTTATTTGTCCTTCAAATGTCAGAAATCACTTTTTGGAGCTTCACTCCATAATCAGTTCCACTTACACATGTTAATTGTCTGAAATGGGTCCTTTAGGAAGGTGATCTTAAAAAGTCATTAGTGTGTGGATGTGCATTAATCGCCTCATAAAATGTTGACCAGCATAAAAGTACACGCGTTGGCATGAAGGCACATACTAAGCTGGCGGACGTCGATAGGGGTGCAGAACAGAGAGTTTGCAGGTATACATGTTGATTATTTCTACACATACTTGTACATTTTAGGCTTCTTCGTTTAAACCTATTCCATGCCTGAATTTAAGATGTAATCTAGAACACTTAGGGCCCTATTTAGTAGGCATTTTTCCCGTAGACACAAAATAAACAGGGCCCTTAAACTAATATTTTATATAGACATGTAGGTGCCTACTTGTCATTATAAAATAGGCCTAACATAAGTATGTTTTGGCTGTTTTAAACTAAACATCCTCTTATAAAATTGTCCTATGTATGGTTGCCTACACATATACAGTACATGCAAACGTCAACATTTGACATTTCCATGAGTAGCTGCTGGCATCTAGCCATGGAAGGTGATGCCATTTCATTTTGTGCACATGTAGATTTATAAAATCGTTGCTCCATCTGTACATACTGGTGAACACACATGCATTTGCCAGCATCTTTCTATCCATTTTGACCTGGATGTCCCAATTCCTACCTCAACGTGCAAAATGGTGTTTATAGTTTAATAAACAATGCATCTCCTTTTTTCCGTTTGATATGGTGGGTAAACCTTATTCAACCTGCTAAAAATGTAGCTTTAAAAGACAAATATGACTCTTTAGTTAGTGATGCTGAATAAGGGGCGGAGTGGGGTTTACCGATTAGCAGGTCCTGTTAACTGGCTAAACCCTTTGAAATATCAGTCCCCATAATTTTTGAACATCCTGTGGAGCTTTCAGTTTCATGGGTATTTTGTAAATTCCCAAAAGGGTTCCCGTTAAAAATGTATCCGCCTGCTGGTGTCACGGGTAGGATTTCCCCACCACCATACTTTACAGGAACAAAGCGCAGCACATGAGTAAGAGCAGGAGGAAGTAGGTTTAAGGATTTCAGACATGAAATTCTTGCAAATAACCTGCTTACCTCTACGACCTCCTTATTCATCACATTGAACAATATGCGCACTGCTGACATCGTACATATGCAGGAGCTAAGTAATAATCAAAGGAAATTATTTTCCTGCAGAGAAACATGTGTTTACTTGGAGAAAACATCCTGTTGGATATCTCATTCTTTATGCTGAACAAATTTCTACAAAGCTAAACTTGAACAACTGTTAGACTATCCCATTGGAGGATCTTAGGAAGAGCATTATCCATTGCCTTATAACGATTAGAGTCTTCTATCATACATTTAGCATTTGGAGTGACTATGGAAAGTCTACACACCCTTTAAAATGTGCACCTTTTGTTGTCTTATAGCTTTGAAGTAAAATGCTTTAAAACGGTCTTTGTTTCATGTACTTACACATCCTACTTCCCAAGAGCCAACTGAAAAATATATGTCAGAAGCCCTTAGGGATATGTTTACTAAAATGCATTAGTGTTTTGCAGCTAATGATAGGCGATAGTTGCAAACATCCCGCAGTATCTCTGCAGGGCACATTCTCAATATTTCCCCTGCGGATATCACAGAGAAAATACAGGGATCGCGGGATGGCAAATTCGCGGATGGAGCAAACGCCACCCATTGAAGTGGCATCAGGTGCACCCGTGGTGTCTGCAGTTTTGGTGATTGCCGCGTGATCTTTACATCCACAATAACTGTGTGTTGTCCGTATCCTGCCCACTTGCAGCTCAGGCTTGCAGCTACAGTGAGAAATTGAGACATCGTAGAAAATTGCCGCAATGACCGCATTTGCCCGCATTAACTGCTCCCACTGTGCGATTATCCCTCGTTACTGCCATGGAAGCGGCTAACACATTTTAGTAAACATACCCCTTAGAGAATAACAGAGAAAAAACATTGAGTAACGTGGCTTTGTGTGTACTACATTTTTTTTGTAATGCTTAAATATTGCTTTTCACTGGGTCAAAGTGGTGTATATCCAGGTGCGGTATATATTTCCCTTATCCCCCCAAAGGGCTCACAATCTATGTTTTGTACCTGAGGCAGCAGAGGGTTAAGTGGCTTGCCCAAGGCCACAAGGAGCACCTGTGAGACTTGAAACCCCAGTCCCTTTGGCCTGAGGTTGCTGTCCTCCAGTAGGATTTGAACCCCTGGCCCTAGGCAGTTTCGCCAACCACTAGGCCACTTCTCCCTCCTAAATAGGACAAGCATTGGTTATAACTTTGGAAAAAAATACATTTCAGGACTGGCTATAAAAGACTGAGAAGTTCTTGAATATTCCTTGAATCACAGAATGATTATTAAAAGGTAGAAAGCATATGGCACTACTAGGACCCTGCCTAGATCAGTCCATTATTCCAAACGGGATGGTCAAGCAAGAAAGGAACTGGGCAGACAATCAAGATGTGTGGGCAACTTTGAAAGAGCCACGGGCAGGATTGATCAAAGAATGCATGTGGCAACATTAAGCGCCATCAAATCAATGCTGATTCCTGGTAAGGTATAATCAGAAGTAGATTGCCAGGCCTTTTCTTCCAAAGCAAAACAGAGCAAAATGTCTAGGCCAAGGTCACAGGCAGTACTAGTGAAAATCAAACCCCGAGAACTTGGGTAGCTAAACTGTTGCTCTAACCACTAGGCCACTCCTCCATGCTGACCTGGTGATTGGTTGGCAAAAAGGAAGTCGTTACACAAGACAGCCAAACTTGAATCTCATTTGAAGTACTTACACTACCTGATTATAACTCGCTTTGGAATTACTACTAGAAAGGCAGGAGGTAAATAAATAAGTATGGTAGCCATGCTTCAATTAAAATAGTTATCTGAATAAACTAAAATAGGATTTTTTTGGTCTAAACAGTCTTGTTTGGTACAAACCTAACACAGCCGAATGATAAAACTGGCCAAAACTCCTAACCCCAACCCCCACGGGCAGAAATGCTGAAATAGCTGCGATCATGGCCAGGAGAGCTGGTGACTGCCAGCGATTTACTGCCCCTTTAATTTTTCAGCCATCTGTGCAACAAACCTGGTAACTTTCTTTTGGCAGCTTGTGCAGTCACCGTCTCTCCCGGCTGCCTCAGCACTTCTGGGAATGGAGGGCAGCAGTGAGTGCAAGGGGGGGAGGTTGAAGGGGAGAGTCTGGGAGAGAGACAGCAGGAAAGAGGTTGGAGTGGGGAAGAAAGGGATGAATGTACAGGAAGTAAAGGCTACAATGCATATGTGCGAAGACGCATCCCTCTCCTGCCACACACACACACACACACCGGCCTCCCCATCTCTGCACCACACGCACACGCACATGCGCACACACACACCGGCCTCCCCATCTCCGCACCACACGCACACGCACACACACACACACCGGCCTCCCCATCTCCGCACCACACGCACACGCACACACACACACACACACACACCGGCCTCCCCATCTCCGCACCACACGCACACGCACATGCGCACACACACACACACACACGCATGGGCCTCCCCATCTCCGCACCACACACACATGCACACACACATACACACACACCGGCCTCCCCATCTCCGCACCACACGCACATGCGCACACACACACACACACACACACACCGGCCTCCCCATCTCCGCACCACACACACATGCACACACACATACACACACACCGGCCTCCCCATCTCCGCACCACACGCACATGCACACACACACACACACACACACACACACACACACAGACACACTGGCCTCCCCATCTCCGCACCACACACACATGCACACACACATACACACACACCGGCCTCCCCATCTCCGCACCACACGCACACGCACATGCACACACACACACCGGCCTCCCCATCTCCGCACCACACACACATGCACACACACATACACACACACTGGCCTCCCCATCTCCGCACCACACGCACACGCACATGCGCACACACACACCGGCCTCCCCATCTCCGCACCACACACATGCACACACACATACACACACCGGCCTCCCCATCTCCGCACCACACGCACACGCACACGCACATGCGCACACACACACCGGCCTCCCCATCTCCGCACCACACGCACATGCGCACACACACACACACACACACACACACCGGCCTCCCCATCTCCGCACCACACGCACACGCACATGCGCACACACACACCGGCCTCCCCATCTCCACACCACACGCACATGCGCACACACACACCGGCCTCCCCATCTCCACACCACACGCACATGCGCACACACACACACACACACACACCGGCCTCCCCATCTCCGCACCACACGCACACGCACATGCGCACACACACACCGGCCTCCCCATCTCCGCACCACACACACATGCACACACACACACACACACACACCGGCCTCCCCATTTCCGCACCACACGCACACGCACATGCGCACACACACACCGGCCTCCCCATCTCCGCACCACACGCACATGCGCACACACACACACACACACCGGCCTCCCCATCTCCGCACCACACACACATGCACACACACATACACACACACCGGCCTCCCCATCTCCGCACCACACGCACACGCACACACACACACACACACCGGCCTCCCCATCTCCGCACCACACGCACACGCACACGCACACACACACACACACACTGGTCTCCCCATCTCCGCACCACACGCACACGCACATGCGCACACACACTGGCCTCCCCATCTCCGCACCACACGCACATGCACATGCGCACACACACACACACACATACACATACACACACACCGGCCTCCCCATCTCCGTACCACACACACACGCACACAAACCCTAAAACCTTAAAAAGTAACTGCGATGCATCTTTTTTTGGAAGAGGCATGCACTGTGAGCCAGGTTTCAGTGGCTGGCTCCTAGATTTTCATGCTGGATGCTAGATTTTCATGCATGGCCTGGTTTAAACCCTGCATGTTTAAACCAGGATGGGGCGGGGTGTGGCAGAGCCGTCTCAGCATGTGCATGCTCTAAATGCAGGCCCAGCACAGCACTGTTGCATTTTCTTGTGCCGGAATTTCTGTTTAAGAATGTATAGTAATCTGGCTTGTTCAGCTTTCCTAAAAGGTTTATTGATGTGTTAGGGCCCACTGCAATGTTTACAGTGTTGCCTTTTTCTAGGTAGGGTCCTTTTGTGAGTTTTGGAAGTTAATACTGGCATGGCAGATTTTCTCTTGGTCCAGAATAACATCCAGGGGGGATATATGGGTTAGAATTTGCTTAGGACGCCAACACTTTGAATCAACTCGGGCTGGCCCTGATTAATTCACAATATGCTTGGTATTTAGAGGGATTTTTTCTCATATGGTAAGTTTTAAAGGGAAGATTCTAGCTGCACAGATTGTTGGGGAAGGGGCCAGGAGCAGGCTTCTGTGGATGCAGAATATATGTTAGGATTTAATGCTATATTGGAGAGCATTTGTGTGTTGGAGGGGCCTGAGAAGGAGACTGTGGCTGAATAGGTGCTGAAGAGTCCAGCCTCTTGAACCCCCCTCCCCTTTGATATAGCCTACAGATGCTAAAACCTGCACCCTTGCCCTCTCTGCAATATGGCCAAAGCAGGGGGAGGGCAGGGCCAGAGCATGGCCAACACAGGTGGCAGGTTTTTTCTCTTTCAAAAGGTTTGCAAGCCTTGATAGAAGGGACAATGAATGGAGAAAAGTACAGGAAGTCCCTGAGGACAAACTTGATTCCCTCTGCAAGAATGCTAAACCGGGACAGACTTTTGCCTTTCAGCATGACAACAAACTGAAGCGCACAGCCAAGGCTACAGTGGAATAATTAAAGAATAAAATGTGCAGAGTTTATTGTAAACTTGCTTGACTCTTAGAAAAGAGGTATAAAAAAGTGTTAAAACAAACACATAAATAAAATGGTAGATGTCCTTGAGTAGCCCAGTCAGAGTCTCAAGCTCAATTCAACGTAAAGTCTGTGGAATGACTTCATGGTTGCTGTTCCCCAAGGATCCTGACAGAGCATGAACAGTTCTGTAAAGGAAAATGGTCAAATATTGATAAATCTAGGTATGGAAAATTAGTGGAGACATCCCAATAGACTAGCCGCTGTAGAGCTGCTAAAGGTGCTTCCGTTATACTCAAAGGGGTAAAGTCTTAACCAGTTGTTCCATTTGTTTTGATTTTTGGATATATTCTTTGTCTCTTAATACAACAGTGTTTTCTTGAAAGGTATGAAGAAGTACGGTATAGTGATGAGTGAAAAATAACTTAGCATTTAAAAGCATGCAAGTCTGTCACAACAATGCATGAGAAATGTTCAAGGGGGTATAGGCTTTCTAGAGCTACTGTATGTTCAGTAAGAACATCTCTTTAGTTCTGTGTATTTAAATGTATTCAGAAAGCGAGCCAATACAAGGATATGAGGCACCCTAAGTGAAACTCCTTTCTGCCTCTCCCACCCCACCCTGTCCCCATTGTTGTCACTACCACCCCTCTCTGGTAGTGTGGCAGTACAAAATATAATAAAGCTTTACTTTTGCATTACAGATTGTTTTTCTGATTTGTTTTAGTCCTCTATAGCAACGAACCTGTAAGGGTCCAATCGGGACCTCTTACGTCAGTAGCAATGACTTTAAAACAGCACCCCATGCTTACCGAGCCTCTGGCCCGGTGTGGTCGGTGCTTTTGCCCCCTCCAACATAGATTTCCTATTTGTATGGTCCAGCTACTTCTGCCCTCATGTAAACAGGAAGTCTGCATCCGAGGGGGCAGAAGCTCCAACAGCACATAGCACCAGAGGCTTTTGGTAAGCACTGTGGTGCTGTTTTACACTCATTGCTGCTACTGTAGGTCCCATAGAGGGGTGTCAGCTGCATCAAGGGCCACCATGGAAATGGCAGCCGCCTAGTTCACCTAATGCCTAGTGCCAGCCCTGTGATAGTTTTATAATATACATTTCTGTTCATTCGTGCTCTTAGTTAATGGAAAAATCTATTGAGGGATAATGCCTGCTTATGATGAAGGTAATTTTCTAAGGAGCCATCTAATTTAAGCATAGATAGGTACAGTTTTATAAAGACAAGTAGGCACCTACTTGTCTTTAAAAAAACTACTAGTGTAAGTGACATAGATCATGCCTTGAGGTAAGGTGTGGACGTTTATACCAATCCTAGAGCTAGAGTTAATGCCCGAACTTATATTTTGCAAGTATGTGCATGCAGCCTTTGTGTGTATTTGCATGCCCCGCCCAAACTCCAACAATGTGCATGCCCACTGTTAAAGTACATGTAATCAAGTCAACACACATACTTTTGCGCCAGGTGCAATGTTATAAGAGGCCATTGGCACATGTATATGGCCAGATCAGGGATTTTCAAGCCAATCCTCAGGACACACTTAGCCAGTCAGGTTTTCAGGAGAACCACAATGAATATGCATGAGAGAGATTTGCATACAATGGAGGCAGTACATGCAGATCTCTCTAGGTATGTTCTGAGGACTGGGTTGAGAACCCCTGGGCCAGATCCATGTGGGAATGACTAAAATATCCCCATTTAGCCACATACTTTCATGCTTAAAATAGGCACCTCCTTAGAAAATTGTCTCCAATGTAGACATCATTCCATTTCACAAAAATGCTTGAGAAGATGGCATCAAAGAAAGTTCTTCAGTATGAAAATAAACTATTTTCCTTGATATATATCTATTCAAAACAACTATTTATTCTTTTAGGGGCCTATTTACTAACCTGGGTTAACTGTTAGTGCACATTAATTGTCATGTTAACAGCTAGCATAGTTTGGTAAGCAGGCCCCTTAGAAATCTGGATGTTTACAAATTTCTGTGACTCTTTATCATTAGGTTAAACTGTCTTTCAATGTAGTACCAAACATTTATTATCAGCAAAATATTTCTTAAAATATGTATAGTACAATAGATAACAGTTTGATAACTAATTATATATTAGTTGCTTTTTTATGTTTGTAATAGCTGCACTCAGACGTTGATTCTGGAGATGGCAAAATTAAATACATTCTCTCAGGTGAAGGAGCGGGAACCATTTTTGTCATTGACGACAAATCAGGGAACATCCATGCGACAAAGACATTGGACCGGGAAGAGAGAGCCCAATATACACTAATGGCACAAGCTGTAGACAGAGACACCAATCAACCTTTGGAACCACCTTCTGAGTTCATTGTTAAAGTTCAAGACATAAATGATAATCCTCCTGAGTTCTTACATGAAAACTACCATGCCACTGTGCCAGAGATGTCCAGTGTGGGTATGTACAATTGAGAATATCAGTCATCTTCCTAATTTTACCATGAGTACATCATAGGGGGAGTCTTTTACTAAAGGGCATTATCTGGCAATACATGTTCTGGTATGTGCTGAAGACACACTAGGACAAACGTTACCAGCAGTGTGGGGCCATAATAGTTAGTATGGGACAATTCCTGCACGAACTGTTCAACCCACCTTAGGATCATGAGTGGGCAGGAGGTTAGAGGCAGAGTGGGCATGCTTAGCTCAGAGCAGTTAGCTCTGGATTCATACCGCATTGTAATTGAATTAGCATGGGTTCACCTAACACCACCTCAATAGGTGGTTTACACTCATGCTAATATGGCCAACGTTAGGGGACAGTACTCCATGTTAATTGCCAGGGAAATGCTTTCAATACCCCTGGCAGGTAGTACAATAGTGTTGCTCCTAACACACCATAGTTGTGGAAATTTTGGTGCATTAGGTGCAACAGCCTAGCGCCCTTTAGTAAAAGACCCCCATAGCCTTTGCAGTTTGAAAACTGCCTCCCCGGGGGCATGCTAAAGCTACGTGATCATGCATGGCAAAGCTTTTGTATTTATGAAGATTCCATGCTATATTTTGTTTTGTACAGAACATTTATTCTGTTTGACTTAATGCCCTCTTTAATGTATAACGTGACCCATCCACCAATTGCCGTTAGTAGTTAAGTTGCGAAGATAACAAGATGTGGAATGGGCACATGTTAGAAGGCAATAATAAAGGGTGCATGAGTATTCTGATATTTGGCATCTTTAATAATCACTGCTAACCTGCCCCAAACACAGGACATCAAAAGTGAGCTTCAGGAAGAACAATCTTTCCTCATGCCATCTAGAAACCTTCTGCAGGTTAGACCCTGTCACACATCCTCCAACAACCAATAATAGGTTTCAGCACTTCCCCTTTCCTCTCCACTTCCAATAGCAATGGCCTCTCTCCCTAGCCTTCTTAACCAAAACTCTGTTCCCTAACAGTGAATTCTTTGCCAGCAGGAGAATATCCATGCATATCTTGCCAGAACCATTATTAAGCATGATTGTCACTGCCCAGCTGTTCTTCACAGAATATCATGCCATTTCTCTTAAACTGATAATGAATTAGTCACTAATTAGCATGCATACTAAAAGGGGATACGCATTAGCGGTGATCTTCTGTGGAGTAACTGACCAAAAACGTTTTTGAGCTGTGGCAAATTTTGTTTCCATGAATTTGGCACAGTTCAAATTGAATATTTGGATTCTACACACTTGTGATACAGGAGACTTTTCCAAGCTCTTAGATTGCTACTTCCTGGCTGCTGATCTTATGCATAGTGAGAATGGCAATCAAGAAGCACACCCTTGAGGACAGTACTGGGATAGATCAACTGTGGAGCTGTGGAAGAAATGAGGATGCCCGCGCCTTGGTAGCAAGAGGAGCTGACCGCAAAGGTCTCCAAAAGAATGAGGATTCATGCGCAGTGGAAGCTGGTGGAACTCATTCTGCGAGCTATTGAAAAAATATGAAGATCTGTTGGATCTCATTAGCCACCAAAGAAATGAGGAGACTCCATTCTGCCATAATCCAAAGAAAGAAAAGGCACCCACACTATTCAGGAAGATAAATAGGAGTGAGAAGAAAAGAAATTAGCTTTTGAAGAGGAAGCATGGAAGGTAGGTGTAGGCAACCCTTCCATTCTCTATTCCCCTACAACCCTTTCATGTCCGAACCTAATATCTTTTTTTCAATAAATCAGTTCTGTTTGGTATGCATGCTAACTAATAGAAACCGTTAGTGATTTGGTCGCTGAAGAAACAGAGACAGGCAACACAAAAATTCTATATACACTTTCAGATAGAAACATAGAAACATGACAGTAGAAAAAGACCATATGGTCTATCTGGTCTGCACTTCCATATCGACAACTACAGTTCCCTTTTTTCTTTTAGAGATCTTCTGTGTTCATCCCATACTTTCTTGAATTCAGATGCTGTTCTCATCTCTACTAACTCCACTGGGAGACTATCCCATGCATCTACCACTCTTTAGGTAAAGAAATATTTCCACATATTACTCCTGAGTCTTTCCCCTTTCGCCCTCATCCTATGTCCCCTCATAGTGGAGATAGGTGAAAACAACCCTAAGTTATCAGTTTACGGAATATCCTGCTTTCAAAACCTAAGGTAATTATTATTAATGTAGAACATATTTATTACCTTATAGTGTTTAATGTTTACCATCTTTAAACCAATAGTGACAGAGCAGTTTATAATAAAATAAACATGAGTTCAAACAAAAAGAAAAGTGCAAAGAATTCCATTAAAAATGAGAGAGCAAATAATAAGAGACAAAACTCACCAAGACAAAGATAATAGAGACTACGACTAATCAGTTCTTCAAGGCTGCCGCAGCCTTGTTTTCATCTAGCTGTCACTTCTTTCCAATGAAGAGTTCTTGGGAAATCAGAGGCATGTGATAGCATGCCAAAAAAATTCAACAAAAAACAACGTTGCACTATACAGGCTTTCAAATCCCCAAAATGACCTGCTTCAGATGCGATCCACAACTCTTGGTCACATCTGGAGTCTCCAAAGCTCATGTAATATAGTAAGGCAGTGCTTCCTAAGCCATTGCTGGAGTACCCACTAGGCAACCTGGTTTACAGGATATCTATATGGAATATGCATGAGACAGATATCCATGCACTGGCTCCATTATGTGCAAGCTAAATCTCTATCATGCATATTTATTATGGGTATCTTGTAAACCAGACTGTCTAGGAGATACTCCAGAAATGGCTTGAGAAGCAGTGCAGTAGGGGAACATTTTCAGCTGCCGTGTTATACTTTGGTCATTTCTATTTGAAATATATCTAATGTAGATTATGCAGGCCAATCACGTCTGCTTGCTTTGCACCAGTTACTGTGCAGGGGAACGGGGGAGTTAATAGCATGCATACTTTTGCAAAGACTATCAATGTGAGTTGTTTCCTTCCCCTATCTAAACATTACATGAGAATGATGCTTTTTTACTCGACTTTAACTATGCATACCATGGAAGTCTTCGGGGCCTGTTTACTAAAGTTAGCGCATGTTAAGTAAATGTGTGTTAAGTGCTGCAACGGTCCATAGAAATAATGGATAGTGGCAGCACTTAATGTGCGCGTTAACCTTTAGTAAACATGCCCTTTTGTGTACTTTTAGACAAGGGAGACTAATTTTTAGGCAAATGACCTAAAATTGCCCTTCTGAATGTCTTTTGACAACAAAGTGACATGAAATGACTGAAAACAAAATATCATGTTTTGACTTTTGGACTACATTCAGAATATTTTGGAAATGGAAAAATAAGCACAACATATTGCTAGTTTTATAACATTTTTCCCACTGACAAATTATCCCCAAAGCATGATTAAGTAGTTGATCCTGTTATATCTGTAACTTGTGGAGGATGATTTGATAGTAGGTCACCTAAAGAGAAAGTCAAAGTAGGTAGTTATTTTTGGGGCCAGGGGAGGCACAAGGATGATGCGGGGCGATATGCGGAGACTCACTGCGGGACCTTATTTGCATATCTGCAGGGCCTCATTTGCATAAATTTAATATATTTTATTTTAAAATATGTATGTTGCCCATTTAAAATTTTAGGCGGCTTTCAAAGGAGCCCTTCACAAGCCTCTTTTTACTCCTGGCAATGACTTAGGGGCAGGTTTACTAAATATTAAGGTGCATTAAGTGCCACCGCACCAATAGAAATACATGGGAGTTCTTGCACTTAACGCACATTCACATTTCTGAATGCGCATTAACTTTTAGCAAACATGCCTCTTAATGAGTGTCTGAATAACATTTGCATGCGCAGTGAGGATAAGGAAAGGCTCCAGATTTCTACATTACTATACTCCAGTGTCAACTGTCAGGCACATTAGCAAGTACTATAAACCCATAGCAAACCTGCTGTATCATAACAGCACTACCAGGACTCACAAAGCACCAAACCCTACCTTTCAAAAGGCAATACTGCAAATATTAAACCAATACATCTCAGAG
The DNA here is from genome assembly GCA_033557465.1 of Ichthyophis bannanicus. Classification (NCBI taxonomy): domain Eukaryota; kingdom Metazoa; phylum Chordata; class Amphibia; order Gymnophiona; family Ichthyophiidae; genus Ichthyophis; species Ichthyophis bannanicus. The sequence continues at coordinate 123,748,048 of CM066034.1, read as the reverse complement.
AATACCAATACATCCCCTACTGTCAAATAGAAACTACATGAACAGAATACCTCAGCTCGGTACCACATCCAGAACATAGGTTGTCACCAAATAAAGAATCTCTGGATCACAATTTAGAAACATGAAGACAATAATTAATCTGGGAACCCCAAAATCCAAACTTGGAATATACAACAACACTGGAGAAATAAAACTATAAATTAATTTCCTCTTGTATTAAACAAAACGCAAAGATGTTAGCGATGCACATTTCCCAGAACTGACATACTCTAGTTAATAAATTCAAAATGAAAAAGTATGTTTCTACCTTTTGTTGTTTGGGCATTTTATTTTTCAGTTGCAATTGCTCAAGTCACTTTCTTCTGGTTTTGCGTCTTCTGTTAACTCTCCATTGTCTGCTGTCCATTTGTCCTTTCTTCTAGCTTTTTTTCCCATTCTCTCTCTACATTTGCTTTAACATACTGATCTTTTCCCTTTGCTCTTTCCTCTATTTCTTTCTTTATTCCTTTTTCATCTACTCAAATTTCATCCTTTCATCCTCAATCCCCACTTACTCTCCCAATACCTGACCATAGTAGATTTTTCTTCCCTCACACACAAAATATCTTTTCCCCTCTTCATCCTCACCCCCAACCCTAACCCCATCCCCTTCTAGTCCTCCTCCAACATCAGCTCCCTTCTAGTTACAGCCCCACCCAGCATCTGTTCCCTTCTAGTTCCATTCTCCCACCCCCATCAGCCATTTCCCAGTTCTATTCTAGCCCCCTATCAGCTCATTTCCCATCCTAGCCCCCCATCAGCCCTTCCCAGTCCTATCCTAGCACCCCTATCATCACATTTCCAATCCAAGCCCTCCTCCAATCAGCCCATCTCAAATCCTAGCCTCTCCATCAGCCATTTCCAGTCCTAGCCACCCATCAGCCCATTTCTAGTCCTAGTCCTCCTTCAGCCATTTGCAGTCCTAGCCCCCCCAATCAGCCCATTTCCAGTCCTAGCCCTATCCCCGCAACATCATTTTTCCAGTCCTGTCCTAGCCCCTCCATGAGCCCATTTCCAGTCCTAGCCACCCCCCCAACATCCCTTTTCCAGTCCTGTCTTAGCCTCTCCATCAGCCATTTCCAGTCCTAGCCCCCCCCCCCAAACATCCCTTTTCCAGTCCTGTCTTAGCCCCTCCATCAGCCCATGTCCAGTCCTAGCCCCCCCCCATCAGCCCATTTCCAGTCCTAGCCCTCCCCCCAACATCGTTTTTCCAGTCCTGCTTAGCCCCTCCATCAGCCCATTTCCAGTCCTAGCCCCCCAACATCCCTTTTCCAGTCCTGTCTTAGCCTCTTCATCAGCCATTTCCAGTCCTAGCCCCCCCAAACATCCCTTTTCCAGTCCTGTCTTAGCCCCTCCATCAGCCCATATCCAGTCCTAGCTCCCCCAATCAGCCCATTTCCAGTCCTAGCCCTCCCCCCAACATTGTTTTTCCAGTCCTGTCTTAGCCCCTCCATCAGCCCATTTCCAGTCCTAGCCCCCCAACATCCCTTTTCCAGTCCTGTCTTAGCCTCTTCATCAGCCATTTCCAGTCCTAGCCCCCCCCACATCCCTTTTCCAGTCCTGTCTTAGCCCCTCCATCAGCCCATGTCCACTCCTAGCCCCCCCCAATCAGCCCATTTCCAGTCCTAGCCCTTCCCCCATCATCCCTTTTCCAATCCTGTCTTAGCTCCTCCATCAGCCCATGTCCAGTCCTAGCTCCCCCTCGAAGAGCCCAGCGCCTGTCTGATTGGCTTCAGAGGGAGCTGGGGAGGCCCGAAGCCCGGCTCATCTCTGCACAGCCACCGGAGTGAAGAGCAGTGTTTTCCTTCACTCCGGCGCTCTGTTCAGGTGCCCCCCCCCCCCCCCCGCTGGCGTGCTGAGTACCAGAAAACAGGAAATGTCCTTTAACCCCTGGTGCACCAGTGGGCTGCATGAGTACACAGCTGCCAGAGTGAAGGAAAACACCGCTCTTCGCTGTGGCTGTGCAGAGGTGAGCTGGGGCCTCGGACCTCCCCGGCTTCCTCTTACGTCAGCCCTGCAACAGTTGGAAGCTGAACAGCATGTGTGGCCTGAAGTTGGCGTGAGGCCTCCTGAAGGGCGTGTCCCTGTGTGAACAACATTCCCACAGAATGGATGGGCCAGCTCTGTTTGGGCTATTTTATATGGACAACAGGGGCACCTATAAAATAGTCTTGCAAAAGCTAAAGCAATTGTCTACATCTACCTTTGCTCAGGAGCAGATTAAATGTACCTATGTGAAATGCACATGTGTTTGTTTATTCTATAAACATCACGACTCTGCCACGTTGCACCATGCTGCCTAAACATGCCTACACACAAGTCAAATACAACTACATGCCTTCTTATCATCACATATGTGTTTATGAACATGTACCATGAAATCATTTTATTAAAATGCTTTTCGGTGAGTATAACAGGCATGACAGATATAAAATGACCAGTGAGATAAGCTCTAATGAGAGGCCCCCAAGCAAGATTTCACTGAGGGCCCCCCCCCCCCCATTGTCACAGTGACATGCTGCACCCTCCCCCCTCCCCCCCCCCCGGCCGTGTAGTGGTGGCAGCAAACTTATTTTAATGTGTTTGCTGCACCATCTCAGCTCTTTTAAGTTCCCACCAGGCCTGGTGGCTATTACCTCCTGGGCTGAAGTCTTCCTGTTTCTAAAGGGCGGGATCAACAGAGCCTGAGTGATACACCTGAACTACCTTGCAGGCTCCGTTCTATTGTTGCTGTTGAATTGCCCCTGCTGCATGTTCCAGAAGTGTCAGCGGAGGTAGGCAATGGCAGGGGAAGGGAGCTAGACAAGTCCTGCAGGTCCCGACTTCAGAGCCGCGGAGATGGTTACCTTTCAGGGGAGGAATCTAGACAGTGGCTCGATGGAGGAGACTGAGAAATGGAAGACACTGAGAGTGAGGGATGCAATTAGGTGGGGAATTCTGAACAGAGAGGAATTAGGGTGGCACAGGGGAGATATTGGAAATGGGTGAAGAGGGACATGGGGAGGATCAGTTGCTGAGCATAGGGAGGAAGAGAAGGTGACAGGAAGATGCTGGGAAAACAGAGAAGGAACGCTAAACTGAGGGAGATGGGGAATGGGGTGACGGGGCAGATGCTGGATACAGGGAAGGTAGGGACTTGGACATAGGAGGAGGATAGGGATATTGGCAAATGCTGGACATGGTGGAGTAGGAATATTGAGGAGAGATGTTGGGCATAGGAGAGGGGATAAGGACACAGAGGTGGGGGGCATGGGGATAAGTAGGAAGACAGCTGGGAAATAGCCACAGAGATGAAGAAGAGATGTGGGGAGGGAATAAGAGAAAATGCTGGAAGAAGAGGAAAAGAGAGAGGAGATGCTAGGGAGGTGGTGGGGAGACTGGGGAATAAGGGGATTGGGAATGGGGGGGCCTGGGTGAGAGAAAGAGATGGACAGTTGTACATACACTACATGCAGTAGAAAGAAGACGGAAAACTGGATTGTAAGAGGATGTGAAATCTGAATGGACAGAGAACCCAAAAATAAATGGAAGAAAGTTGTAAAAGTAAAAGATCGATGTGAGAGATGGATATAGAGGAGGAAATGAAGACAGGAGAAGTGGGCGAATGAACTGGAGACCCTGGAGATGGCAAGTTTGGGAATTTATATAATCTTTTAGTTTAATATTTAGCACAGTACAGAGTAAATTCATTGCAGTTTCTTTTTCTCTGGTGCTTCAGTGTCTGGCTTCTTGGGATTTCAGTTTCATTTGTGTCTGCATTTTTCTCTTGTCAGTTTGTGGTAATTTGTTCTGTACTTGGTGAGGGTCTCTCCATGTTTAGAATGTGTGACTAAGGCGAGATCTTCTGTTAGCGGTGGGGGTCAGTGTAGGGATCTGTAATAATGTGGCTTGTTTAATTTTCCCAGTAGGTGGTGCTGATGGATTTACAGAGTTGCCTTTTTCTTGTTAGGCCCTCATTAGTGCTGTTATGGAATGGCAGATTTGTTCTATCCAGACTGACTTTTGTAGAATTTTGTCTTACTTCATAATATGCCTGGTACTAGAGAAGATTTATGTTGTTACTGTCAGACTTTTTGTTTATATGGCGAGTTCTACAGGTAAATGTCCTAATTCTGTTCTGAAGGGAGGGAGTGAAAAATTACAAAATAAAATGAAACCATTTTGCGATGCTCCTTTCATTTGCAAAGCAATACAACCTGCAGATCTTTCCAGATTTATATAGCAAATGTGCCGTGAGAAAAACCTCACTCGCTGGCTTTCAATCTCACTTATTGCAGAGGTAAATCTCACTCTTTGGGATGGGCCACCCTTGGCATCTCTGTGCGAGCGAGTGATCTGTCCTCTGGGGCCCTAGATGGCAGGAAGGCCTATATGCACATACAGAACTAGCTCCATTTGGTGGCTAACATTATGGACGGTCATCATCACCTGACAACGTAACAGCAGGCACATGTGTGGGGAGTGTGTGTGTGTGTGCGCGCACAGTGTACCATATGGTGGGCTTCTTCCATGTGCAGGTACTGCACTCCACAGGTGTCTCAGAGCAGACTCAGTCACGTGATGTCCTAGGGCTTACTGCAGTGTTTAATGCACTGCCCTTTCCTTGGTAGAGACCTTGATGTGTGAGATTTGGAAGTTAGTGTTGGCCTGGTAGAGTTTTGTATAGCTTCACAATATACCTGCTACTGAGAGAGTTTATGTTGCTGTTACCGAGATGATTCTAAGGGGGAAATGTCCTAGCTCTGGTCGGCACTCATTTTTGAAGGAGGTGCTGGGGGAGGGGTTCTGTGAATACAGAATATATATTTGGATTTAATACTATATGTCTGAGGACTGAGATTGAATAGTGGGGGCTGAATAGTCCAACCTCTTGCACATCCCACCTTCCCCCCATCCCAGTGTGACCTGTGGGTGCTGAAACCTGCGCTGCCACCATCACTGCAGTTATTTTGAAGGGTGAGGCAAGGATGGGGCTGAGGGTGTGGCAAGGGACAGGGAAAGGGCAGAGCACGGGTACAGTCTTAGCCTGCTAGAAATGAAAAGAGTGGAGGCAGCTTAGCAAACGTGTTTCAATAAGTTTTCTATTCTGCCTTGCCCGCACTGTGCGGGGCCCCTTCCTGCCCAGGCTTCAGTGCATTGCAGGGGCTGCTTGGGTGGAATTTATGCCACTGAAAATGATCCAAGATATACTGTATATGAGCTACTGTTCTGTATGTCACATGTTTTATATTGTTCTAGTATCTTATTTCTTTCTTTTATAAGTTGTAGTGGCCGTATAACCCCCTTGGTCAAAATCAATAGCAGCTTCTGGAGTCAGTGCTAATTAACTATGTACAGGGAATATTTCTCATGCAAAGATGGCATGATGGGCAAATGTGCATAGATCCTGTTTGAAAACACAGCTTGGAAGTCAGTGTGTGGCCTGAATACTAACAGAATGACTGCAACTTAAGACATTGCTCGTAGCCGTCTCCAGCTATTTGAGAGATTCTCCGACATAACCCTGCTTAAATCTGAAACTAGCTTCAAAGAAATATGAGCCGACATAGCTCAGTATTCTACTTGCTTTGTAGAAAAAAATACAGTAGCAACAGGCTTGAATTGCAGCTTCATAAGGTTTTGTGACAAGGTTGTCAAAATGGATCATGTTTTACCAAGACATTGTTCTGTGTAAGAATAACAGCTTCCTGTTGACGCATAATTCTGTGTCACATACAGGATCTCGTTAAAATGTCATTTCACATGCGTTGAGGCTACATTCAGGATTTTTCAAGTTACCATTTTGTAGGGGATGTTCTGTCGTATTTAGTGCTTCTGTTTTTTTCTTCCCCTTAGGCACATCTGTTATCCAGGTAACAGCGTCAGATGCAGATGATCCTACATACGGAAACAGTGCCAAACTGGTTTATAGCATTCTTGAAGGCCAACCATATTTCTCGATTGAATCACAAACAGGTGAAAAAAGGTTTATAACTTTGGATATTTGTAACTTGAACGTGCAATGGGGAAACAGAGCACCTCATTACTGTTCATGAAGTAGATGTCTGGCATAATTACTACAATTCAAACTGCTACGCAATTACATTTTAGATTTTTTTTTCTTCTACTAACAGGCATTATTAGAACTGCCCTTCCTAATATGGACAGAGAAGCAAAAGAAGAATATCATGTGGTGATACAAGCAAAGGATATGGGAGGACACATGGGAGGTCTCTCAGGAACCACCAAAGTAACAATTACACTTACTGATGTCAATGACAACCCACCAAAGTTTCCACAAAGTAAGCATATATATCTTCCAGTCAGGAGTATCATTTTCTACAGGATTTATTGATCTCTCTTTTATTTGGATATTCACGGAAGCAGTTAATTCTGAAGAGATCCAGGATGTGACTGATTCTCAAGATATTACATATCCCGGGACCCTCTCTGTTTTGTATATGAACAGTCGTGCGGGCCATTCCTATGTCATATACTTAGTACACGACTAAGGTATGGGAACACACTGTGCTTAATGAGAATTGCACAGAAAAGAAAAATTATCAGAGCATGTGTCTTTTTTTAACAGAAACATTTGGAGGCCGTATGGTGATTGACAGCATGTTGACATCATGATGACAGCTGTGATGACATCATGACATGGGATGCTCAGATCACACCCTCCTATATATAGTTCCAGATGTTGATGATGACAGCAGAGCTTTACAAATTTCTTTAAAACAAGAGTAATCAATAATTTGACAAACTCAGACATATCTCAAGAGTTACAAAACAAGCTCAATAATCATTTTTAAAGAAAACCTGAAGCAGATACAAAAATATGTACATTTTTCTAAAGTCCTGAATTTATGTGACTCAAGTTTAATTGTAAACGTATTTATATAGTTCACTTTCAAAAACAGCATCCTATATATTATGGACCCTGAATTGGTGATATTTTATCAAGATTCCCTAGCACTGTTTCAGAGCAATTTCAGTACAATTTGGAAATATACTTTTCTTATGCTGTAAAGAAATTGATGTGTACGTTCGCCTTTGTAAAAGTAAGCCAATATTTTACGAAAGGCTCAGAGAGTGCCTACCCTTTTATAAAATATGAATAGCACCACTGAAGATATATATATGTGTGGCACTATGCCCTACAAAAAAAACAAATTTAATGCAAAAAAAGAGAAGCTTCAGATCTGTGGGACACATACATATGCATGTAACAGAATTTTATAAGAGACAGCATACACATGTATATAGAAACAGAAACACAGAAATATGATGACAGAAAAAGACTACATGGCCTATCTAGTCTGTCCTTCTATATCAACAACTACAACAGTCCCCTTTTTCCTTTAGAGATCCTCTGTGTTTGTCCTGGGCTTTTTTGAATTCAGATACTGTCCTCATCTCTACCACCTCCACTGGGAGACTATTCCACAGATCCACCACTCTTTCCATAAAGAAATATTTCCGCATATCACTCCTGAATCTATCCCCCTTCACTCTCATCCCATGTCCACTCATAGCAGAACTTGCTTTCAATTGAAAGAGGCTCTTCCCCTGTACATTTATGCCATGGAGGTATTTAAACATCTCAATCATATCACCTCTATCCCGCCTTTCCTCTAAGGTGTACATATTAAGATCCTTAAGTCTGTCCTCATATGCTTTATAATGAAGACCACTAACCATTTTAGTAGCCACCCTCTGCACTGACTCCATCCTGTTTATATCCTTTTGAAGGTGCAGTCTCCAGAATTGCACACTATACTCCAAATGAGGTTGCACCAAAGACTTATACAGAGGTACTATCACCTCCTTTTTTCTGCTAGCCATTCCTCTCTGTATACACCCAAGCATTCTTCTAGCTTTTGTCGTCGCCTTTTCTACCTGTTCAGCTACTTTAAGATCATCAGACACAAACACGCCTAGGTCCCGCTCTTCTTTAGTGGACAAAAGTACTTCACCCCCTATACTATATTGTTCCCTTGGATTGCTGCAGCCCAAATGCATGACCTTACATTTTTTAACATTAAATCCCAGCTGCCAAATTCTAGACCATTCTTCAAGCTTAGCTAGATCCCTCCTCATGTTATCTACACCTTCCTGGGTGTCTACTCTATTGCAGATTTTGGTATCATCCGTAAAGAGGCAAACCTTACCCTACAGCCCTTCCGCTATGTCACTAACAAAGATGTTGAAAAGAATCGGACCAAGGACAGATCCATGGGGCACACCACTGATAGCATCCTTCTCCTCAGAGTGAGCTCCATTACCTGTACTCTTTGTTAACTCCCACCCAAGCAATTTCTAAGCCAAGCAGTAACTTTAGGGTCTATCCCTAGGGTGCTCTGTTTGTTTATAAGTTGCCTATGAGGAACAATGTTAAAGGGTTTACTGAAATCTAAATACACCACATCTAGGGCTCTCCCTCAGTCCAACTCCCTGGTCACCCAGTCAAAGAAATCAATCAGATTTGTCTGACAAGACCTGCCTCTGGTGAATCCATGCTGCCTCGGATCCTGTAATCCGCTGGACTCCAGAAATCTCACTATTTTCTCTTTCAGCAGCGTTTCCAATAATTTACTCACCACCGAAGTTAAACAAACCGGCCTGTAGTTTTCAACCACATCCCTACTTCCACTTTTGTGTAAAGGCACCACATGAGCCTCTCTCCAGTCCTTTGGCACCACTCCCGACTACAACAACTTATATGTATACATCATGCACATGCATGCACAGTAGCTGTGAAGGAGGGATTCTTCATTAGAAAATTAAACTATGTCCCAGGGGAAGTGAATTTCATCTCGCCATCAAACACTTCTCCAAATCCCAAGTTCAAAAGCCAAATTAGGGGACTAAAAGTGGCAAGATATATGAGTAGATATAATAAGTAAAATATGGCTTACAGTTATACTTGGAAGGAAAGCCTGGAACATACTTCCTTTCTCTGTATTGCTATTTACACAGTTAAGTAGCACCTCCTATGAAGTCACCATATGATGGAGGTAATTTTATAATGAGCCGCCTAAAGTTATTTACCATTAACCCACATAGATCATGTATTTTCCATGACTTACACGAGCAGATGGGCCTTTATGTACGTACTTTAGTCAGGTCAATGGCTGTACTTTCAGAGTGAGTGAGCACAGGGAGGAACTTGATTGGGGCATAGGCGGAGCTTAAACCTCTGTGTGTAAGTTATAAAATACTGTAACTTACATGTGGAAATGCATCTTTTTGGGTCAATGCTGACTCCTGTGATTTCTTGGCAGTGTGACCAGAGGTAGATTGCTGGGACTGTCTGCTAAGGAAATGGAGAGTTGAGTGAGTGACATAAGTCTACAATGAGGGCTAGTGGGAATCAAACCCTGGTCACATAGTTATCAAGCCAGTGCTTTAACCATTAGGCCACTTCTAACTTGCATGTTTTGGCTACAGATCTATTCATGTGCATTTCTACCAAGTGTAAAAATGCAATGTGTGCCTTCGAGTCAATGCTGACTCCTGGCGACCCAGAAGCTCCTGGGTTTTCTTGGCAGTGTCACCGGAAGTAGATTGCCAGGCCTTTCTTCCGAGGCAATGGAGGGTTAAGTGACTTGCCCAAGGCCACAAGGAGTGCTAGTAGGAATTGAACACTGGTTGCTTGGTTACCAAGCCAGTGCTCTAACCACTGAGCTACTCCTCCACTCCAAGTGTAGGGTTGGTATAAGTGCTTGCACCCATGTTTGCTGCACATAGGTTATGAATTACACCCCTATTTCATAAAGAAAAGTAGGCACTCACTTTTCTTTATAAAATAGGTGTGATTGTTTGCAACTTTTATAAAATTACCCACATCAAGTCTATTTATAAGGCAAAGGGAGCCTATGGTTCCCACCATTGTTTTTAGAATCTGATGGATAGCATACTTAGGACAAATACATTGTAACAGTATTACAATGAGTCAATGTGAACAGCATTCTTAAGTCCTCTGTGATTTTGCAATATTTTAGAATATATTTCAAAGTCTAAGGGGCTCTTTTATTAAGATGCAGTAAAAGTTTGCTCTTATTGCATGTTTCACTCAAAGGTCAACAAGCGATAAGTGCAAAAATCATGCACTAAATGCCGGGGACATGGCCAGAATGTTCTCAACAGTTACTACACAGAAAAGAGCCTAATGCACAGAAATTAACATGGGTACACTTAATGACACCCAGAGCCGTACCTAGCCCTGTGTGAATGTTGTGGCTGCACAGGGCGCAAAGAAATAGGGGCACATTTGGAATTGCCAGCCTCGGTTCCCCCTCCCCCATGCTGCCTGCCCTTGCCCCGCCACCGCTTTTTGTGTTTCTTTGGTGGCAGCGGTGAAGGTGGTAGCAGCGGAGTAGACATCCGGTTCTTGCGGGGCAAGAGCAGGCAACACAGGGAGCCAGCTGGACATGGAGGTGTAGGGTAAGGCAAGATGGAGAGATGCTGGGCATGGGACACATGGCAAACCTGTGGTAGGAGAGGGGGCACGCCAGATGTCCAAGCACAAGGTGCATTTATGGCTTGGTACGGCCCTGATGACACCCATCAAGGTGATGTTAAGTGCATCCCCGCTAATTGCAATATTGACTGTGTGCAATATGTACCTCCTACGCTAACTGCAATGTGCTCTCCACGCCCATTCTCTGACCCTTACCTGCCCATTCCCTGCACCATTGTGCAATATGACGTTACCACAGGAAGTAGCATGTGGTAACTGTCATGCCTCATGCTAACAGTTACTGTACACTAATTCCTACAGTAACTGCTTCACACACCTTGGTAAAGGGCCCCGAACTGATGTTATTTTCTAACGCATAAATTGTGACGTTGCAAAAACAAGACCAAATTTATTCTGGAGGTAGATTTTATAGCCTTGGATAACTACAGTATGATTTCTGTTTTCTAGGTGCATATCCAATGTCAGTGTCTGAAGCGGCCGTGCCAGGAGAGGAAGTAGGGAGATTGAAAGCCAAAGATCCGGATATCGGCGAGAATGGCTTAGTATCTTACCGAATTCTTGATGGGGATGGTGCAGAAATGTTTGAAATCACAACAGATTATCAGACTCAGGAAGGTGTCGTTAAACTGAAAAAGGTAAGCACAATAGCCTTATAGTGGGGAGGGCAATTTTCAAAGCCATGCACCAGAGTAATATTGTCTTATTGAACATTGATTTCTTCTGCCTAGCTAGGACAAGAACTTTCTAACAAACTGCCTCATTGCAAGGCAGGTACGTGCTGAGGTTATGACTCTTTTATAAAAGGAACTTACAGTATGTGCATAAAATTAATACACATTTGTACCTACTTTCAGGCAGACACAATGTACCAGTACATTTTATACACATTTGTACTTACTTTATAGTAGCGATAACTCTGTCCCAATTCTGCCATTAGTAACACCTAGATGTTCTGGAAGAAGATAGGCATTAAGAGACTGTTTGTGCATACTTTGCATGGGCAATTTTTTTAGTGTCCCTAAAAATGCACATGGGTTTCTACGGTGCATGCACATTTAGGCAGATTGAGAGCATTTATACATGGAAACTGGGATAGAATGAGGCATGAAAACAACACATGTAGTCCAGATTTTCAAATCCACGGGTATGGCGTTCTGACCAATATTTCCCCACAACATATGCAGGTGGAAAGTCTACGGGTTCTTTCCGTGCACAGGAAATTTTAAAATGAAATCCTCAAACTCTAACACACAATTATCTGCTCCCTCCCTCAAAATCCATACTTCCCCCATATGTCCTTCTTCCCCCCTCACCAAGAAAATGCAATATAAAATAATCATATGAAATATCTTCCTCCGTTGTTTAAAAGTACTCATCCCTGTTCGATATCAAAAACGCCACAGATTTTTTTGAAAATTCTCTAACAAACCTTCAATTTTCTTTGTCGTCTCTTTCTATATACTGTAACTGTGGTACACAGTATGTTCATCATATTTTTGAGATAGACCAATATTGCTTAAACTGATATAATGAGACCAGCATCATAACTTCTCTCATCTATTTACACAATTCTACTGATATAGTTTGAGGAACATTTCAGTTAACGAGCACCATATTGTAATGACAATATGGTAAGAATAAAAAAAAATATCTTTGTTATTCTAGTAACATCCATATTTGTTAGAACAAAACTCTAGTGAATCAGCCTGATGAATCAGTGACCGTCCCTAAAGATACCCTATTTCAGTTTCCAAATCAGGTCTTCCGCATCTTCATTCAACCGGGGCCGTGTGTATTGCAGATGCAATGTTCACAGCCCTTGGGAGGAAAGGAGTCATCCCCATGATTAAGGGTGGCACCATGTAGCTGGATTTAGAGGGTTCCATAGGTGATCCCAATGCACATCGCCTGGCCTTGGGACCACTTTTATAATGATGAAGCTAAGAACAGTTGGAAGTTGGGGTCATAAAAGGAGAAACAAATTTCTCCAGAGAGGAGTCTCAGATTCTCAGCATTGGATCAGCAGGGTTTGAATCAAAAGGATAAAGGAAGAATTAAAATGACAAAGAGAATAAAGAAAAAAGAAAGAATAAAATCTTTTCAGTGCATACTTGTGCCACATTATATAATATTATGCATACATTAATTAAAATTGAAAATTAATTAGCCACTAAAATGTGCTAAAATCTTCTACACAATGCATATTACATCATTCTTAATGGCAATATTCATTTCCATTAATAATAAATAAAACTGCTGATTTTCTTCAGCTTCTAATGTAATTTTCCCCTTATTGATCGGGTGGGGGGTAGGGGAGGGATGTTCCAATAGCCTGTACCATTGCAAATACCTGCCGCTAATTTGCAGCTTGTCGTGCTGTGAGGGCTTGTGTGCATCAGTGATGCTGAGAGCTAAACTATCGGTAGTTTAACTACTGGCAGGGTTTCCCAAGATGGACAGGTCTCAGCTGAGATGCCAGACCAAGACAAACCACCCATCTGGGCAGCAGCAGAATGGGATAGTGTTGACGGCGGAGAATCACATTTCTGTGACAACGGCAACAACACCAAACTTAAACTGCGCAGAAGAAAGGCCCGGCAATCTACTTCTGTATCTTGCCATGAAAACCCAATGGATAGTTACAACAAAATAAATTGTGCTGTAGTGCTGGAAGATGAGACCCCCAGGTTGGAAGGCACTCAACTAGCTACTGGGGAAGAGCTGAAGACTTTTCAGAGTAAAGCCAGCATTTATGATGTGGTTGGATCAAAGCCCTCGGGACGTCTGACTGCTGATGTAGCTGCGCATGAAATGAGAATCAGAAGCTGTAAAGATGTCTTACCAGTCTGTCAACAATAAGCCGCCTGACTGAAGACCGAACACAATTTAGGATAGCTATCCAGAGGGTCGCCATGAGTCAACTCCGACTTGACGGCACTTAACAACAACAATTTTCAAAACAAATCTATCCAGGTAGTATCTTTGAAAATTAGCTAGTGTGAAGTACCTTTTCGAAGCACCTATATACTTTTCACTTGCGTTTTATGCAAATGGGAGAGGGGCAGAGATAGAAGGGTAAAATATCACTCTTCAAAATCCCAAGTACATAGCTTCTTTTCCTCCCCGATTTAAATCACCCCACTCCGTCCTCACGATAATGCTTCTTTTAATTCTGACTAAGGGACATGTTTCTTAGCCACTCTGTCTGTTGACGCAGCAGTTAGCACGTGCTCTTTGGCGGTGTTAACAGCACAGGGAAAATGCAGATAGTGCACTATCTGTACAAGCCATGTTAACTGTTCAAGTGGGGGGGGGGAAGGGCTAAGAGTGGGCATGTCTGCAACAGGTGGTTACTATGGGCTTCAACAGCATGTGGTAACTGTCAATGTTACAGATAGCATGAGTACAGATGACGCCACCTCAATAGGTGAGGTCATGTGCATCTGCTGCTCTGCCCGGCTATGTTATTTGCAATGTCACCATGTTATCTGCTGAGGAAGTGGCATGAATGACCCTAAAGAGCACGGCCTTTGCAGCTAAGGTGACATCATTTGTACTAAAATACCGTGTCAGCTGCAAAGCCTAATGGGTTTCGGAAACATCCCATAAGTGTGCACATTTTGTGGAAGCCTTTTAATTTGTTTAGCCGGGTAGAGGCAGACAGTATTCAGACAGACTATTTTAGTAAGGGAAATCCATTTTACCCATGATTAAAGAATTATTCTTTTTCTGGCCATTGTAAAAATTCATGAGCTTATCAGTTTCTAATCTGTCCTCCAAATGCATGTGACTCCTAAAATAATTTGTATATCTTCTGTTCAGACTCCCTGAAACAATTTTCACATAGGCATGCATTTCCTACAATGTCCCTACAAATTGTTGTATTCATTAATTGTGGCATATTCTTCCCTAATTTTCGAGAATTCATATTTCTCTTAGCTCCTAGACTATGAAACCAAAAAGTCATACAGTATGAAGGTTGAGGCAGCCAATGGACATCTTGATCCTCGTTTTCTCAGTAGAGGACCATTTAAGGACACCGCGACTGTGAAAATTTCTGTGGAAGATGCTGATGAACCACCTATATTCTTGGAGCCCCTTTACATTATGGAAGTACAAGAGAATACAACAGCTGGTACTGTTGTTGGCAGAGTTCATGCCAAAGACACTGATGCGGCCAACAGTCCGATAAAGTAAGTTTATACCAAACCGTCATTTACACAGAATGAATTCTTCAGAGCACCCATGATATCTGGTATATGTTGGACTCATTTGCCAAACTAGAGTTGAAATAAAATAATGTCTAGTATGTGAAACAAATTAAGTATTTATTTATTTATTTACAGTCTCTTTTATATCGCGCTATTCAACATCAGTGTGGTTTACATGAAACATAAAACCTACACATTGCAGTGGCTGATCTGTGTTTACAAAGAACAGGTACTAAAACTTGGATAACCAGGGGAAACTATTTACATCTAGGCGTTACGACAAGTTGTATCTCGAAAGTCGTAGTCATGGGTGTCTTGTAGGGAAGGATGCATTTGTACTACTTGGGCTAGATAGTGGATGTGGCTGTTGTGGCACTGTCTACCGGGTAGTACTTGAGGAAGAGGTGGTGCTTCAATGCCTTCCTAAATTGGGCTAGGTCAGGCATTGCCCAGATGCTGGGAGGTAGGGTGTTCCAGCATCTGGGTGCACAGAATTTGAATGCCCTGTAAGCTGTTGCCTGGGTGCATTGGGTTATTGCTTTCGGGACTACCAGTGTGTTGACCGCAACCGATCTTCTGGACCTGTTGGGGGGTGTGGTATGAAAAAGCTCTGCTAGTGATGCGGGGGAGAGCCTATTGATGGCTTTGAAAGTCAGCAGTAAGGTTTTGAATGAGAGTCTGCCATGTATAGGGAGCCAGTGGAGATGTTTCAGGATGGGTGTCATGTGGTCGCTCCTGGATGCTCCATATAGAACTCTCGCTGCGGCGTTCATCGCGAGCTGTATCGGGTCCAAGGTGGATTGAGGGAGTCCATGTAGGATAGAGTTGGCGTAATCAAAATGTGGTATGATCAATGCTTGATAAATTGTACGGAAGTCATCTGGATCTAGCAGGAAGCGTAAGTGCCTGAGGGTACGGATCTTATGGTATACCCCTCTCACTATGTTGCTTATGTGCACCTTCATGTCCAGACGTTGGTCTAAAGTGACTCCGAGGTACCGGATCGTGGGTTTGGTCTGTAGTTATGCTTCATTAACCCTTAGATAGGGTGGCGGGGTGAAGTTTTGGTTCCTCTTGATGAACAGGACCTCTGTTTTCTTGTGCTGAATTTGGAGGTTTTGGGTTTGGAGCCAGTTGGATACTGCATTAAAACAGTCTGTCAGTGAGGAGAGGTCCGGGTTCTCTGTCGAGAATGGCATGTAAAGTAGTACATCATCTACATATATCGAACAGTTGACAAGTATGGCAAATGAAGACCATTGCTCAAAAATGTTCTACATTTTGCTAATCTTCAGATGTTGGCCTGGTATGATTTATCCTTCTATGACCCTGTACTGGGTCAAGATAATCAATAAGATGATGTCCTTTGCATAACATGGAGATGAATGCATCTTAATTATCTTGTTTTAATTGACATCCAAGAGTTACTTTGGTGATGTATCTTTTTCTTGATTTTAAGAAGCAAGCTAATTGTTGAAAAAAAAAAACAATTAACTGTCAACTATCTATATATTGAGATTTAGTTCACACCTTTGAAATAGGAGATCAAGGTATGTTATAGTCAAGTTTGCTAGATTTTTCCATCCGTATAGTCTAATTTTGCATCTGAGGTAATGGAGGGTTAAGTAACTCACCCAAGATCATAAGGAGCAGCCCTCTGCTCTAACCATTAGGCTCCGCCTCCGCTGGATATGCTACCGGGGTGCTAATTACATCTAGGTCACTTCTTTTATGTTTCTCAACGCATAAATAGCAACTTGCCTGTTTCTTGTCTCTGTTCTCTTCTTGTTGGTTTTATTCCAAGGTCTCATTTTCCTCCAGAAATATTATATTATAATTTGGCATACTTTGGAATAAATACTAGGGATGTGCATTCATTTGAAATAATATGGGAATGTCACAATGTTGAACCTGAAACAACAGAATAAAAAAACCCTTGGAATTGTGGGTGTTTTCCCACGTCATCAGTTCTGTGCACTGTTGAGCAGCAGTGCAGTTTAGAAATTCAAACCCAGAAAAGACGATAAGGAGCTGGAAAACAATTAGTACGGAGTCATTTGCACATGCAGTAAATGTATTTCCCATTTCACTGCACTTCCTGATTCTAGTTCCCTTGATCTGAACAAACTGAACTACCCATTAATATTTTCCTGGACAATTGGATCTGCTTCTTGTAGAAAAAGTCAAGAAAAACCTTGATTCCCTATCTAAGCCTAGTATCAGGGCCTGCCTGTCCACTAGTCAAGCTTGGCATCCACCTAGGGTCTCTGGCCTAGGTGGGTGGTAGCAGCAGCAGCAGTGGCACACATGGGCGGTTGTGCCGTGCCCCCTCCAGCTGCCACCAATTTCGTTTGGGGGGAGGCAGGCAAACCGCCACTTTTGGAAATACTACCGCTGTTGCTGCTCACCTCCCCCTCCCAAGATGGAATCGGTGGCAGCAGCAAAAGCTAGGGGAACGGTGAGGCTTGGGTTTCTGCCTAGGGTGGCAGAAACCCTTGGGCCGGCCCTGCCTAGTATAAAGCACTGAAGATGAATTTGTGGACTCACCCAAGTTAGCCTGTATTACACTTACAATTTTGCCCCACTCTCTAGGGTTGGATTGGAAAAATTAATGGTGACAATTAACCTCAAATCTGTTTCAGATCCATTCCCTCCAAAACTTCCTATATACCTTCTCCCTTATTGCCACAAGACGATCCTTGGTCTATTTAATCTTTGTTTTACTCAGGGTATTGCCTCCTCCATATCGAAAAGTGCCACTATCAGCCTTTATTTAACAGTCACCTGGTGGTTAGAGCAATAGCTTAAAACTCATGAGATCAGGATTCAATTCCCACAGGCACTCCTTGTGGCCTTGGGCAAGTCACTTTATCCTCCATTGCTTTGGAAGAAAAAGCCTGGCAATCTATTTCCTATCATACCTTACCAAGAAAGCCCAGGGTCTGTGGGGGCATCAGGAGTCAGCCTTGATTTTAAGGCACAAAAAAAAAGAGAACATCTTCCCCCCCCCCACACACACACACACTCACTACCATCCTATTTCAGATCTTCCAGTTCTGGGTAAGATTAAGGAAAAGGACATCACCAATGAATTATTTTCATTTATCAAAGCTAATACTATATTGCATCTCAAGCAATCTAGGTTAAGATTCCATCATAGTACAAAAAATGTATTAGTCACAATGCATAATAAGATACTTATGAATTTGAATGAATGCAAGAAGGTCATATTCCTACAATTAGATATGTCAACTAACTTTGATATAATAGATTATCAGCTCTTAGTCACCAGACCAGCAGAAATAGGCCTGCAGATAATATTTAAAGTAGGGATATGCTCTCATTTTGAAATGAAAGCAGCAATAGTGCGCCTTCTTGGGCACAAGTGTGCCCTTTTGCACAACAGAAGTCCGCAAAAAGCACACGTAGTGTCTCACAGAAAAACCTCAAAGCACACAATGGCAAGAAAGTAAGAATAGTCCTTTATTCACTAGTGGACATACGATTAAATAAATGAAACTATGAAAAAAACCCCGAAAGAAACTACAATGTTTGCCTTGCGAGTCCCTAGTCTAGGTTTGCACCCTACATTTAGGAAATCCATTGGAAATACTTTCTCAACTCAATTCACTTTTTGCTGGGTGTTCCTCAGAGCTCACTTCTTTCCCCTATATGTTTTAATATCTTTATTACCGCTTTGGCCACCCACCTTCAGCCTTCAATCTCAGTGTCTATATTTTTGCAGACAATAATTAGCTTATTATCAATCATGATACCTGGGGCTCTACCTTTCAGGTGTTTCTTTATGATCATTTGGTTAAAATTGGTAATGGAAAATCCTCCTACAAACCTATTGTGAATACTAGAAAATCATCAGCAAACATATAGTTGGCATCCCTGTTCCAATTAAAGATACAATCTTAGGAATCATCTTGGATAATGAACTAACGTTCATACCATACATAGCCTCTTTGATAAAAAAAATCATTCTCCTTCTTGAGAATAATTAGGTCTATTAAGCCCTATCTGGATAAAAGTACTCAATTTTTTCATTCATGCCTTTATACTGAATAGGTTGGATTAATGTAGCTCACTATTGATAGGTCTCCCTCAATACACACTGAAACGCCTGCAACTTATTCAAAACCATGGCCATGAAGTTATCTACGCTGCTAAACAACCAATTGTGTTACATCATTTTTGATCAAGCAGCACTGACTACCAGTCTCCAGTCAACACAAAGAGCAAAATCTTGATGATAACCCACCATGATTTTCAAAGCAGTTATCCTCTCTGTCTTTCTCCTTTATAGATTCTATATTTCTCACAATGCCAATTAAGTTTTTCACATGCTCATTTGTTAGGAGTTCAATCATTTAGGAAGCTGTGGGATGAATGGATTTGGAACTCTACTTTCTCTCACCGTGACTTAGCATTGTGGAATTCTCTTCAACTCTTACCCACTCCAAAAATTGATCCACAAAGTTCAAGAAGCAGTCAAGACATGGTTATTTCAATGCTCCTCCAATAGCTATCTCAAATTATTAGTTCTTATAACCTTTTGTGTTCTGCCTATTTCAAGTACCTAGTCTTTGTTTTTTGTTTTTTTGTAAACGCCTCTCTTTTTTTCTGTCCTATATATTGTTGGTCATCTATATTTTCAACATTTGAGATTTATTATCTGATGGCAGTATCTTAAATAATCAATCATTGTAAATGCAGCAAAGCCAGGTTCCTGTGCCAATAACAGTATATCAAATAATGCGAAATAAAGAAATAAAATCAATAAACAGTGCACACAATTGTGCAATAGTGTGCACTACGGATGACATTGTTCCACAAAATGAAAAATCCCATAAACAACAAGGGAAGCTAAACAAAATTAAAACTTTTGTCCTATATGCTGCTCCAACTATGAAGTATACTAGATAGACGCCTAGGGCAACACTTTCTTAAGGAGGGGACCAAGAACAGGGCATTCAGAATAAGCAATCGATTCTGACAGGTGAGGAGGGGGGACATAAGGCTTATGGTTTGCCTTGACACTTTAAACCAATTCTAGGTCCGGCTCTGAGTGAATACATTCCATTTTGATACATTTCCTAATTTAAAAAAAAATGCCTTAGCACAGTTGTTTTGTACTGGATTCCTAATCTAGCAGCACAGGTTCTTTATTCATGACAGAGAAAGAAAAAAATTCCAAACGCTACTAGTGACACCACCACCAATGAAATCTGAAGTATTTTATTAATGAATCTGCTTGTTGTACTGTTGCTACTTCAGCCAGCAGTTCTCAACTCTGTCACGCAGTCACACCTATTAATTTGATTTTCATGGTACCCACAGCAAATAAGCATGAGAAAGAAGGGCATACATTGGAGATCTGATGTATGCACATTTATATACAAGTCATGCATTTTTATAATGGTTATCCTGAAAACCAGACCAATGCATGTACCTTCAAAATAGGGCTGTGGACTACGAGTACCAGCTTAAATTACTGACCTAGGGTAGGCTCTCTGGCAAACATGTGCTCTAGTCTACTGCACTGCTAGGACAGTCAGAGTTCTGCACCCCTACCATCATTGTTTTAATGTTGCTGGTAGTATTCTCCAAAGAAAGATATTGATTTAAATCACAATAGAAGCTTTTGAATGATTAAAATAGCTGTAGAACAATCTATAGTTAAATAATTAAATATATAAAAACAATTCTGGCAAGCGATCAAATGCATAATAGGCAGAGAAGTCTGTGGGTTTTAGTAACCTGATGCTGAGGATATCCTTCCTATAAATATTCAGAAGGCAAATGGCTATAATAAATATTGTATACCTGCAGTTATTGCCCATAGTATAATAATTTTTTCATTGACTCGTCTGAGGTTTCTAATGTGTAGCTTTTTGGAGGTTTTTTTTCATTACCATTTCCTCTTGAAAAAATGTTTCCTATGCATAAACATTAAGAAGCGATGAAAATAAATTTCCCTTTAAACATTATTTGATAAATTCCATTAGTAGTCTCTTTTTATACTGCTGGGAAACTACCTTAAAATTAATCTTTAATATTTAGCAAACACTTAAGCATCAGGCTGGTTAATAACTCTCTTGCCTAATTACTACGTTCATCCTCTTTAGGTATTTAATCGATCGACACACTGACCTTGACAGATTTTTCACTATCAATCCTGAAGATGGTGTCATTAAAACCACAAAACCTCTAGATAGAGAGGAAGCTGTTTGGCACAACATCTCAGTCATTGCAAATGAAGCCCGTAAGTATTCCATTTAGAATCTAAACTCATTATCCTTATTGTCTAGCAGTGCTATGTATGCATAAGGAAATAGAAGAGCATCTATCCCGTTCCAATGTTCAATGAGAGCTTCCGGTTTTGTTATGTTTTTGCAGACAACCGACTTCTCGAATCCAGAGTTCCAGTCACAATCAAAGTTCTCGATGTCAATGATAATGCTCCAGAATTGGGACCAATAAAAGAAGGAATTGTCTGTGAAAATCTTCCAAATAATGAGGTATCCTGTATTTCAAATGCAAGTAATACAAATAAAGTTTTGCTGAATTTGTAGTGTAGTTCAACTATACTTAGGTTTGAGTGTTTAATTTTAATAACATAGAAACATGATGGCAGAAAAAGATCACATGGCCTATCCAGTCTGCCCTTCCATATCAACTACAATTGTCTCCTTTTTTTCTTTAGACATCCTCTGTGTTTGTCCCATGTTTTTTTGAATTCAGATACTGTCCTCGTCTTTACCACCTCCACTGGGAGACTATTCCACGCATCTACCATTCTTTCTGTAAAGAAATTTTTCTACATATTACTCCTGAGTCTGTCCCCTTTCACCCTCATCCTATGTCCCTTAGTAGCAGAGCTTGTCTTCAATTGAAAGAGACTGTCTTGTGCATTTATGCCATGGAGTTATTTAAATGTCTCTATCATATATAATAAATAAATAAATAAATAAATAAAATATCTCCTCTGTCCCATCTTTCCTGTAACGTATACATATTAAGATCTTTATGTCTTCCTCATATGCTTCATACCAAAGACCACTAACCATTTTAGTAGCCACCTTCCGCTCCGACTCCAACCTACCTATATCCTTTTGAAGGTGCGATCTCCAGAATTGTACACAATACTCCAAATGAGGTCGTAGAAGAGGCTTATACAGAGGTACTATCACCTCCTTTTTTCTGCTGGCTATTCCTCTCCCTGTACACTCAAGCAACCCTCTGGCTTTTGTAGTCACCTTTTCTACCTTTAAGATCGTCAGACACAATTACGCCCAGGTCCCGCTCTTCATTCGTGGAGTACTTCACCCACTACACTGTACTGCTCCTTTGGATTTTTGTAGCCCAAATTCATGACACTACATTTTCTAGCATTAAATTTCAGCTACCAAATTCTAGACCAAATTCTTCAAGCTTAGCTAGATCCTGCTTCATGTTATCTGCTCCTTCCTAGGTGTCTACTCTATTGCAGATTTTTGTATCATCCGCAAACAAGCAGCCCTTCCGCAATATTATTAACAAAAGATGTTAATGAGTAAGAATTTCTAAAAGAAGGATTCACAGTATAAAAATAGCTTAAGTATAATATAATTGATTTGAAAAACAGACATAATTACCCTTTTTTATAACTATCTTTCTTTTACAGCCCTTTATGACGATTACTGCAGTAGACAAGGATGATTCGGCCAATGGACCTAGATTTATCTTCACTTTACCCCATGAGATTGCTCGTAATCCAAATTTTACAATTCGAGACAACAGAGGTTCGTATGAACTGTTAAGTTAAAAATATTTTTTTAAAGTAATGAAATTATTTAAGAAGAGAGCTTTAGGAGTGCTGAAAAGGAACATTTATTAATTCACTGTTTTCCAGTTCAGCTTATTTTTGTTGAGTTTTGACATACACTATTTCATTTTAGCATACAGTAATGTAAAATATGAGCTACTAACATGAAATAGTACACACTAACACAAATAGGGTGCCTTTGTGGAAAGTCCAAAAGATATCTATAAAGGTGCCTCTTTGCCTTTAAAAAATGCACCCAGAACCAGTCTCAATAGCGCACAAATTCCTACCCACAAATTCCTACCTCCTTCAAAGATGGTTTAAGATAGTATATATAGAGCCGATTCTGGAAGGGGCACATCCGTGCTGTCCGGACTGCCCTGTGCAGGACGGGCCTGTTTGGATTCAGTTCTGAAACGCGGGAGCAAAATGCCCTTCCCGCAACCCCACAGCACTATCTGCCTAAACTTCAAACCCCTCCGAGTCCCCGCCGCCTGACCCTGAAGGGAGCTGCTGGGGCCTGGATAGGGTGCCGGGGACTCTGAGTGCTCCTGTTGAGGGGCTCCTGGGCTCCAGGGGGGCTACTGGCGATATTTGGGGCAGCACCCCACTCTTATTCCATCTCAAATGTGGAATGAACAGAGCATCCCCTGGTGATCCCCGGACATAAGGGCCATCCTGGAATCAGCCCTGTATGCCCAGGGGTCAGCCCCGCCCATGCTCTGCCAACTCTCTACCCCCATCCCCCGCAGCACGAACAGTAACTCTGTGCATTCAGTGGGGGACAGAAGTGGAATACTGGCAAGGCAGATAGCCGGTTGGCACGTCCCAGTGGGATGTCCTGCCCCGCTATCTGCCTTATGGAATTGGGGCCATACTATAGGCGGCATGCTTACTAAGTTAGATTAATGGTTGATTTATGCTATTTGTCATTAGGTCCCATGGGACCTAGTGACAAATAGCATGCCTTAACCCTAGGCGTACCTGTGCACCTATGCAGAACCACATAAAATTATGCATGATCTTTTGGTGCAAGTAGTTTTTGTGTATTTGTACCTCTATACAGTAGCCTTTTCAGCATGTAAAACGGGCTTTTTATGTGTGCAATCCTTTGTAAAATAGCATGTGGAACATAATATGTCCTAACAACGTAGCATGAGTAAAATAAAACAAAAATGATCAAAATGAAAAAGCACAATATAACCACACCATAGGAAAAATCATAAAGACTCAAAGCAGGTAGTAGTCTTGGGCCACACAGTGGGGTCTCATTACTGAAATGTGTACGATTTTTCAGCTAATGTGGGTTAGCATTCAAAATAAATGTGTGGTAATTACAAAACCTCGGCATTAGTGGGGTCTCATTACTGAAATGTGTACGATTTTTCAGCTAATATGGGTTAGCATTCAAAATGAATGTGTGGTAATTACAAAACCTTGGCATTAGTTGATGGAGGCATTTCTAACAATTTTCCCTTCGTTGAATACATTTAGGGGCATGTTTACTAACGTGTGCTGTTAGCGTGGTGTTTGCCACAAAGTAAGCTCATCGCACTAAAAACAGAGGGTCCTGGGCTAAAGGTCCTGCAGGGACTCGGCGAGTTAAGGGCATAACAGTACATCACTGTTAGTGTGAGCATTATGGGTGCTCATTAACAGCAAATGTTGCCCTTAGCACCTCAAGGAGTGGCACTGAGTGCACCCATGTGCCAGTTAATGTGGCCTAGTAAATAGGTCCCCGTATGAGCTATTGCATGAAGCTCTCAATGCAGTTTGTGCATTTTCTGATTCATGTGTTATGACAACTTGAAATGTTTCACTAAGACCAAGCAAAAATAAATCCCTCTAGTCTTCCAAGGCTGTGTAATCTCAAATATTGTCTTGTGTTTCTAACACTAAAATCAAAATATCAATTGATGTTTTCAAATTCAAGACTAATCTCTCAAATAATGATTTATAAGGGGTGTGAAGGTCTCAGACTTCCCGTAGCACTGGCTTCTCTGACAAAGTCATGTGCCTTCGTGCTGATTTTGCATCAACGACTTTTCCTGCCACAACCCCCAGGATGTTTAGTGTTAATATTCAAACAGGTTATTATGCTATTAATCGTGCTTATCTGAGCAGGTGTAGACTCCCCGATGCCACCATCCGGCACCGTTCATGCGTTTCACAGGTGAGAAGTTTCTTCAGGGGGAACTTAAGATTAGACTAGAGGGATTTATTTTTGCTTGGTCTTAGTGATCTATACACTCTGTGAAACTGACATTAATCACAACTTGAAATGTTTGACAACTTCAGATTCAATCAAAATGAAAAATAAGCCCTCAACTTATACTTAGAAGGATATTGATAATTATCACACTATGTTAATTAAACAAGCATTGCCTCACTCTATCACTTGAATACGAATTCACCAGTGACAAGAGGTCTCAGACTTCCAGCGGCAATGCTCCAATGGTTTTTACGAGCAATGTGCCTGATTGCATCAACGACCTCAATACGTCTCTGGGTTTTTCCCTTTTCTTTCTTCTTTTTGTACTTCAAAATTCACTTTCAACGTTATCTATTTATCTCTTGCAATGCTTAAATGATATGAATTTTATCCCATGTCTTGAAATCCTCTAAAGCTTTTGAACTGTCACATCTCAATCTTTTAATGCCATACTTGAGAATGTGCTTCACAGCTAAATCAATATGTATTTCTGCTTATTCATGCGTGCATTTTCATTTACTAATCGTAGCATTTAATTCTTGCTTATCTGGTCATCGCTGATCATTTCCCCGATGCCATCTAATAGGTGCCGCACTTTGCGTTTCGTTAATCTTCTTCAGGGGGAATTAAAATGATCACAGCACGATTTATTACTGCACAGCTGAACTGTTAATAGCATGATCTACAACACAAAATTTATTTACACGTCAGTTTACCCAATGCAACTGTATTGCAGACTTGAACAGGATGTTGCTATTTCTACTAAATCACCTACCTATGAAACTCGCGGTTATTCTTTACATTTGCAGTCATCAGGACTGCCTTCTAACCTGGTTTGCTGAATGTCCCAAAAACGCCGCGCATGCGGGTGGCTATACTCGCCAAAATTTAAAAGGCATCGACGTCATTCGAGCAGCCAATCAAATGATAGTACCTGCCCATTGAAAGACTCACTTGATTAGACAGTGTCATGCTTCCAACTTAAATACAAGCCCGCCATTCAATCCAATTGTTCAAACCTGCAGCTCCCACCGTGCCTAAACGGAAAATCCATCGCTGCTCATGAATCACCAAAGTTTGAGCTCGAGTTTTCCCTCCTTGTCCAGCCATCACCCTGTCAATCACGAAACATCTGAGATCAGTAAACTGATGTTGGTATTCTACACAATGTGCCACTATGGGGGCCTCTAATGATTTGCACTTGAGCCGGCTCCTATGCTCGTTAATCCTCACTCTTAATGATCTTTCAGTTTTCCCTATGTAGAGAAGTTTGCACGGGCACCTCAAGGCATACACTACATAATCAGAGGTACATGTCGTTGAACATTTCAAAATGTGCAATTGCCCTTGATATTCAAATTGTGTAAGCTCTTCAGTTATCATGCAAATATTGCATGCTCCACATGGTTTATGACCTCTTGTTTCTGACTCGACGTTTCCTGATAAGGATCTTAACCGTGTTGGACTCAAACTATCTTTTAAATTAGAGTGTCTGGTCCACACGCACCGCACTGTTTTGTCCTCAAGTCCTGGTACTGTCCTTAGTACATTTTGATGTTTTCTTATAATGCGTTTCACATCTCCACTAAAGGGAGAAAATTTGGTGATCAGATTGATAGTATTCTCATCCATCAGGGATCTCTTCTGTTTAACTTGTAACAATAGGGCTCTATTATTGAACAGAGCACGTTTATAAGCTGTTTTAACGATTGATCGGGGATACCCTCTATCATAAAGATCTTTCATCAATTTTTTTGCCTGGAACTTATACTCTTCCGTACTTGAGCAATTCCTTCTGTATCTTATAAATTGGGAGAAGGGTAAACTGTCCCGCAGCTGTCTCGGGTGATTGCTATGATAGTGCAGAATTGTGTTCCTGTCCGTGGGTTTTTTGTGTATGGAAGTCAACCAACCATTTGGACTCTTTTTTACTGTAACATCTAGAAACACAATTTGTTGCGAATGGCTCGTTGAGGTAAATTTTATGTTGGAATCCACCTGATTCAACCAATCCACAAATGAATTGAATTCAATCTCCGAACCATTCCATAACAGGAAAACGTCATCTATGAATCTTTTCCACAAAAGCAGTTGCGATTGGTATGGAGAATTGTCCAACCACTTACTTTCAAACCCATACATATACAGATTGGCCACTGAAGGGGCACATGTGGCTCCCATGGCCACTCCTGATCGCTGTTGGTAAAACATCCCCTCAAACTCAAAATAGTTGAAAAAAATTGTAAGTTCTGCCAAATCCGAGATAAATTCCAACTGGTTGGAGGATAAATGTGCTTGATCACGTAAAGATGTCATTATCGCTGTATGGGCTGCTTGTTGAGGAATGCTAGTATACAACGCAGCGACATCCAAAGTGGCAAGCAACACCGATTCGTTAGATGCCAGCCCTGAAAACTCTTCTAAAACGTTCAAAAAATGGGAAGTATCTCGAAGATAGGATGGTATTGCTGGCATTAGAGGTCGCAAGTAGGAATCAATATAAATCGATAATGGCTCTAACACTGAACCTTTTGTGGAGACAATCGGCCTCCCCGGGGGTTTGTTCACATCCTTATGGATCTTCGGAACCAAATATAGACGTGCTGCAACTGGAGAAGGTTCATTTAAGAATATGCTCCTTCTTAGTTATAACTGTTAACTCCAAAGCTCTTCGTGTTAGATTTTTAATTCGTTCTTGTACTTCCTTGGTAGGATCCTGAGATAGAGTTATATACACTTCGGATTGTGATAATTGACGAACTGCTTCCTGTATATACTGCTCTCGGTCCATAACAACCGTGGCGCCCCCTTTGTCCGCTCTTTTGATAACTAAATCAGTACGAGCCTTTAGTTCTTGCATCGCATTCCATTCAGATGTTGTAAGCCGTTGAGATTTCTTAGACCTATGTTGTTCCAAACACTGTATATCCTTAAGAACTAATTCTTTGAATATAGTTAACGCTACAGGTGGAGGTTCTGGAGGACACCACATAGAACGAATGGGTAACTGGAGTCTATGAGAATCTTGATATGACTCAATTGATTGATCCTTATTACCTTGAGAACAAAAATAGGACTTCAGATGCAATTTACGCATAAGATTTTCCAGATCCACTCGGAACTGGAAACTATCAAAAAACGTTACTGGCACAAATGACAAGCCTTTATTTAATAATGTTTCATGATCATGAGATAATTGTGCCTTCGAAATGTTGATTACTAAGGAATGTTGTGTTGAACCTGACCTCCCAATCGTTGTATGGTGTGCTATATCCCTTCCTAATACTTCTGGCGACCCCCTCCTCTCCCCCGTTGTTTTCCTCTGGTAGATTCTTTTTTCTTTGTTTTTTTGTTGTCTTCCTCTTGAAAATCCTCTTCATATAAATTCATATCATTTAAGCATTGCAAGAGATAAATAGATAACGTTGAAAGTGAATTTTGAAGTACAAAAAGAAGAAAGAAAAGGGAAAAACCCAGAGACGTATTGAGGT
This sequence comes from Ichthyophis bannanicus, assembly GCA_033557465.1. Classification (NCBI taxonomy): domain Eukaryota; kingdom Metazoa; phylum Chordata; class Amphibia; order Gymnophiona; family Ichthyophiidae; genus Ichthyophis; species Ichthyophis bannanicus. The sequence continues at coordinate 123,719,817 of CM066034.1, read as the reverse complement.
CGTTGATGCAATCAGGCACATTGCTCGTAAAAACCATTGGAGCATTGCCGCTGGAAGTCTGAGAACTCTTGTCACTGGTGAATTCGTATTCAAGTGATAGAGTGAGGCAATGCTTGTTTAATTAACATAGTGTGATAATTATCAATATCCTTCTAAGTATAAGTTGAGGGCTTATTTTTCATTTTGATTAATATCTATACCCTTTGGAATCAGACCTATTAATTAGTGTAACTTCAGATTCAAGACTAATTGCACCTAATGATAAGCACCAACTCCTTATTTCCCACCTCTCTGTAGACAGTGAACTGCATATCTTCTGCTATATACAGAGTCATTTTTGAATATATGACTTCCAGCTATAAAACATCCATCAAATGTTGATAGTATTAAGGTGGAGTTTAAATAGTATTAGGGAGATGTATTACAACTATTAGATAAACTGAAGAGTAGCAAATCACCTGGGCCGGATGGTATACATCCAAGGGTGTTGAAAGAACTGAAGTATGAGATTGCAGACCTGCTATAGTAATCTGTGAACTATCATTAAAATCATCTCTAATACCTGAAGGTTGGCGGATCGCCAATGTAACACCAATTTTTAAAAAGGGTTCCAGGGGTGATCCGGGAAACTACAGACCGGTGAGCCTCACGTCAGTACCGGGAAAAATGGTAGAAACCATCATAAAGAATAAAATTACTTAGCATGTAGATAGTCATGGCCTAATGGGAGACAGCCAACATGGCTTTAGACAAGGAAGATCTTGTCTTACTAATCTGTTATTTTTTTTGAAAGTGTGAATAAACAGGTGGACAAAGGTGAGTCAGTTGATATAGTGTATCTGGACTTTCAGAAAGCCTTTGACAAGGTCCCTCATCAGAGACTTTTGGCAAAACTAAAGAGTCATGGGATAGGAGGCAGTGTACTACTGTAGATCAGGAACTGGTTAAAAGATAGAAAGCAGAGGGTTGGGCTAAATGGCCAATTTTCCCAATGGAGAAAGGTGAATAGTGGTGTACCCAAGGGATCTGTGCTGGGTCCACTGCTTTTTGACATATTCATAAATGACCTGGAAAGTGGAATAACGAGTGAGGTTATCAAATCTGCAGATGACACAAAACTATTTAAAGTTGTTAAAACCCAAGAGGATTGTGGAAAATTGCAAGAGAATCTTGATAAATTGGAAGACTGGGCATCAAAATGGCAGATGAAATTTAATGTGGACAAGTGCAAAGTTATTCACCTAGGGAAGAACAACCCAAACTATGGTTACACGATGCAAGGTTCCACATTAGGAACCACCACCCAGGAAAAAGATTTAGGCGTCATTGTGGATAACATGTTAAAACCCTCGGCCCAGTGTGCAGCGGCAGCCAAGAGAGCAAATAGAATTCTAGGTATCATAAGGAAAGGAATGGAAAATAAAACAAAAGATATTATAATGCCTCTATACCGTTCCATGGTGAGACCGCACCTTGAATATTGTGTGCAATTCTGGTCGCCATATCTTAAAAAGGATATAGCGTTATTAGAAAAGGTTCAAAGAAGAGCCACCAAAATGGTAAAGGGGATGGAAGGATCCTCCTATGAAGAAAGGCTAAAAAGGTTTGGGCTCTTTAACCTGGAAAAGAGACGGAGGAGGGGAGGTATGATAAAAGTCTATAAATTAATGAACGGAGTGGAACGGGTAAACGTAGATCGACTGTTTACGTTATCAGAATATAGAAAGACTAGGGGACATGCAATGAAGCTACAGGGTAAACTATTTAAGACTAATAAAAGAAAATATTTTTTCACTCAACGTGTAATCAAACTCTGGAATTTGTTACAGGAGGATGTAGTAAAGGCTGTTAGTGTAGCTGGGTTTAAAAATGGTTTGCACAAGTTCCTGGAAGAAAGGTCCATAAACCATTATTAAGAAGGGACCCAGGATATCAATGCTTGACCTAGTACAAGCATTGCAGAACCTGTGTCTTTTGGGGAAACTGCTAGGTACGTATGACCTAGATTGGCCACTATTGGAAACAGGATACTGGGCTTGATGGACTTTGGTCTGACCCAGTATGGCATATCTTATGTTCTTATGTTCTTAGTACATAGTTCCTAGGAATGAAGCATTTAAGAGTGATTGGTTAACTAGACAGCTGCATAGACAATGGAATGGGAAGTCCCATTTCGTATAGGAAGTCTAGATTGGGACATTTACAATTCCACCAGTATTTTACAAAAGGCTTTTCTGAATACGGATTCTTTTTTTAATGCATATAAGGATGCACGGAAAAAATACATAGAGTTGACATGGCAGAAACCTACATTGATAGCTTAACATGAAGATATGTCAGAGATTGGGCAGGTTATGAGCAGAGGGTGGGCATGGAATGTGAATTTCAGATAGCACATGGCATTTATTGTATGCTGTCAGTTTTGAAGTTAACATGGGTGTACCTAATGCCATCTCAAGTGCACCAGCACTAACTGCAAAAGAACACCTCTCCTCAAGGAATTTGCACTTGACCCAACTTGTCCTTCTAATTCTCGACCCATCTCCCTTCTTCCCTTCGTTTCCAAACTTCTTGAACATGCAGGTCTCCGCCGTTGCCTTGAATTTCTCTACTCTCAAGACCTTCTAGATCCACTTCCATCTGGCTTTCGTCCCTTACATTCTACTGAGACGGCTCTTGCCAAAGTTTCCAGCAACTTGTTTCTGGCTAAATCCAAAGGCCTTTTTTCAGTCCTCATTCTTCTTGACCTCTCTGCTGCTTTTGACACTGTTGACTACCACCTCCTCTTCGACACTTTGTCCTAACATGGTTTTAGGGGCTCTGTGCTGTTCAGGTTCTCTTCTTATCTCTCCCATCGCTCTTTCGGTGTTTGTTCTGGTGGTTCCTCCTTTACTACTATCAGTTGGTGTACCCCCTAGGGTGTGTTCTGGGCCCTCTTCTTTTCTGTCTCTATACCCAGTCCCCTAGTGCTCTCATCTCTTCCCATGGCTTTCAGTACCATTTTTATGCTGATGGCACTCTATACCTGATAGTCTCTCCAATGTTCCAGGCCCAAATCTCTGCCTACCTATCTGACATCGCTGCCTGGATGTCTCACTGCCATTTGAAATGGAACATAGCCAAACCAAACTTATTTTTCCCCCTTAACTCACCTCCTCCCTTCCTCCTTTCTCTGTCTCTGTGGATAACACTCTTCTACTTCCTGTTTCCTTGGTTTCATTTTTTACTCCTCTCTCTTCTTCTCCACACACATCCAACAGTTTGCTAAAACCTGTTGTTTCTTTTTCTATAATATTAGCAAAATGTTCCCCTTCCTTTCTGAACACACTACTAAGACACTTATCTACTCTTTAGTCACCTCTCATCTACTGCAACCTCCTCCTTGATGGTCTTCCTCTGAGTTATCTCTCTCCCCTTCAATCTGTTCAGAACTCAGCTATGTGGTTTATCTTCCACCAGCTCCATTATACTCATATAACCCCTCTTCTCAAGTCACTTCATTGGCTCCTCTTCTGTTTCCATATCCAATTGAAACTTTTCCTTCTGACCTATAAAGGCATTAATTCAACTGCTCCTCACTACCTTTCCTCTCTCCCTACGCTCCTCCTCGTGAACTCTGCTCTCCTATTGGCCTGCTTCTCACTATGTTCTTCTCTTCCACTGCCAGTTCTTGACTTCAGTTATGCCAGCAACAAACTACCTCAGTCTGTATGTGAGGCTTCATCTCTGCCCCTTTTCAAATCCATGTTAAAAGCTCACCTCTTCGAGGCTGCCTTTGGATCCTGATTCCTTGTTCTCCTCTGTCTCCTTACCCTTCCCTAATTGTACCCTTGTTCTCAATTTTTGTATTGTCTGTCTTGATTAGATTGTAAGCTCAACGAGCAGGGACCATCTTTTTACCCGTAGCTGTGCAACGCTGCATATGCCTTGTAGTGCTTTATAAATGATTAATAGTAGTAGAAGTAGTAACTTATAGTACAGGAAGGACCTTTCTGTAGAGGGCATTGTAGCCACCCCCCAGACAATTAATGCATGTGGTAAGTGCAAAAACTTACTGCAGCCTCTTAGTCACCTAAAATCAACACTGTATAGAATCTTTTATTATTTGTTCCTTTTTTTTCTTTTTAATCCTATTTTCATTAAGTTAAATTTCTATATTAGTATGCTGCGAGCCCAATTTACTACATCTTTTCCCATTCTATGTTTGAGAAAAAAATCGTAATAAATCAGGCTCTTAGAAATTACGAATGTGGTTGAATAGGGAATACAAGAGAACTTGCAAGTCAATTTGCATGAATCTAGAAGTTTCCTTTTCAAGTTTTATAGAAGAATAATCTTTATATCTTCTTTAGGATATTGCTTGTTGAGAAAAATGGCTTTATTAACAATGGAGAGCAGTTAATGGAAACTCCAGTCCGCGGGACTATTACCGAACTTGAAAGTGAATACAGTCGCATAATTATCATTCAGTAGAGTTTCTTTTAGTGATTCCTGAAAGTAATTACATAGTGCAGTAATCAAAAAGAAGTAATCACATTCCACAGCCTTATTTAATAGCTTACTGCGTTACCAAGTTCCTCAGCTGAGGCGCTCTTTTGCATAAAAAAGCATTAGATAATGAGTTATTTCATGCTGTGATAAAGCAGTGATTCACTTTCTTGCATAGTGTTTACTTCCATTATACCATGTAAATAAACAACACTGTTTGCCTTGAGTTTGTTTCGTCATTGGAGATTTTTTATAACAAGGAGTCTGCTGTGTGATAATTAAAAACTCTGAAAATGTTACCTCTCTCTAATTCTAGCTTCAATTTTGTCCCATCCGATCACATGGGGCTTAGAATCTAATTCTTCATGTTAGCAATATAAAAGAATCAGGCAGGGTATACAGTTTTTGAGATCAAAGGGGCCCTTTTACAAAGTGTGCAATGCAGTTAATGCACACCTACCGCACGTTAACTTTGCGCTCCGTCCATGGTAACAGTTATTGCAGGGGCATGACAGTTAACGCATGCCTATTTTCCCACTGACAGTCGCATGTTAGGGTGTTGAATGGGGGAGAGTGGTTGTAGTGCTTACATTGCACTTAGCATCTAATACCACCTCAATAGATGGCGCTAAGTTCGCCCATGGTCATAGCGCTGTATGTCAGGGCATGCATCCACGTGTCAATTGTCAGAAACATGCTGGTCATACCCCTGACAGTTACTGCAGAGGCTTTGCACTTAACACGTTTGTTTTTTGCGCTAAATGCATGTTAGATGCAAAAACCTAACACACTTTGGTAAAGGGGCCCCTAAGGATTTGAATGCTTGCTTTCCATGTGGGGGCAGTTTTCAAACTGTCATTGCAGATACTTTGAGCCCGATTCCGGTAGGGGCATGTCCGGGCCATCCAGATGGCCCCAAGCAAGACAGGCCCATTTGGAACCGATTCTAGACCATAGAAACAAAATGTTCCCGCGGTGGCCAGAATCAGGTGCGAGGATGGCCTAGCATGCTCCTGCCACCTGCAGGGACATCCTCCCCGCAGGCACCCCTGACTCCCATGGCTCCAATTGTGCCAAAAATGCTTCTTATTCCATCTTTGAGGTAGAATAAGCAGCGCGTCCCCAAGGGCCCAGCAGCATGTACAGGGCCATGACTTGAATCGGCCCTGTTCATGCTGCCAGGTTAGCCTGCTCCCGCTCCGCCCCAATCCCACCCCCTCCCGCTACCCGCTGGCTCTCCCCTTCTTGAGCATCAGGACGTACAGGGAAAGCCAGAGAGGGAATCAGACCCAGGTGCATTGTGGGGCTGCACTTCCCCCTACAACCCACGTTTCTGCATGAGGCCCTTTGTCTTTGTAGACCTTGCACCTATTTTTCAGAGGGAAAGTATCGGCATACTAGCCTTTTCAAAACTGCAATGCGTAAACAGCAGCCACTATGGATGTGCATTTGTTGGCACAGCTTTGGTTTGTTAGCAAGCCGTAAGAAAATTTTGTCCACACAAAATTTATTGACTGCATGTTAATCTATGAATTCACATGTGCACAATTAATTTGTACATATCAAAATGTTCTAATCAAAAAACAACCCAAAAAAATCAGGAAAAAGTCCAAAAATCCTCTGAAAACAAACCTTTTTTATTTTGTTTTTTGCCTGTTCAAATTCCTTGTAGCAGACATTTTTCTCTTCGCTATTCCATGAGTAAAGGTTTTGTACAAGATATCTGTGCAATTAGAAAAAATAGTGCGTATGTATGTTCCTGGCTGAAACATGTCCCAGGGGATTCTTAAAAGCAGCGCATGGTTTTAGCTACTTAGAAGGGGATCGCTTTCAGACAGCCAGTTAACCTAGATAAACTGCTGTTTACCCAGGTAATTGACTTTTAAAAGTGTCCTCACAATGCCTAAGAAAGGGGATGGGAGTAAATGATAAGAAAAAAAGATATGAAATATACTTTCAAAAATAACATCTGTTCAGTAGAATCAGTCCTAGAATATAGAGGGAATAATTGTATGGATCATATTTTTGAATCAGCCTGGCTATGTCTTTTATCTACATACAAACTAAGGGGCATGTTCACTAAAGTGCATGAATTGTTAGCACAGAGCAGAGCCCATTTACTAAAGCGCACTACCCAGGTAGCATGGGAGCAGTTCATATTTTTGATGCCTCACTAAAAAGTAGAACGGGGCCCTGCACTAAAAGAAACCATGTAACCCGGGCAGCGTGCGTTTAGGGGGCACCTGGGTGGGGCATGGGCATTCTTGCTGTGGCACTGATAATGTGAGCCTTGAAAACCCATTCTGCCAGCACTTCGAATGGAGCAGCTACCGTCAACACAATGGGTGGTGGTAGTTAATCCCCGAAGCAAGCTGCGTTCAGTTCAGGGGAATGGCCATCTCTGCCTCCCTGCCTTTAGCGCAATCCTCCCATATGACTAATGTGGTCAGCATGGGGCTCAGAAGCTTAGTAAACAGGTCCCACTAACCATTAGTGCAGTCCCGTGGCAACCACTACCATCCATTAAAAGCAGCCAGTATGGTACAAATCTCACGCTTTGAGCATGACGGGCAGTATCAGGGCGTCATTGGGGTGGATTTTGGGTGTGGTGGTCAGTGACAGCTAGTGCCTCAGATGACATCATGCTCTACTTCTCATAGTTGCCAATACAAACGTTAACTCGTTTATTTATTTATTTAGCTATGCTTATATACTGCTTTTCACCAGGTCAAAGCGGTTTACATCGAATAGGTCATAACATATTTACAGGGGGTTATACATTCAACATGGTCTCAACTTATTTACATTCCCAACTGGATATGCATCAGGATTTCCTAACTTTTAACGTTTAGGGCAGCTGCACTACCGGCAGTCCAGTAGCACACCACATCACAACCCCTCCCCCCCCCCCCACACACACACACATCGATTCCATGGCAGCATCTGAGGGACAGTACCTGCTGAGGGGGGTAACGCAGGCCTCTTGCAGTAAGTGTTCGTCCTATATGATGAATGCAGAGCGCACAGTACCTGCCATAAAAGCAGATGTGACAACACGTGTAAAATGCATGGGACTTTATGGACTTACCCTTCACATGTCATATCAGTTTATCCATGGGAAATAGAATATACATTTTTCAGTGCCTCAAAGTTATGGAAGTGAGCCAATTTCTGTGTATTAAGCTTAGTAACACCTGGATGTAGGCACCCAGCTATAGAGGCAGATCAGAGGCACGTTTCAGCATATGCAAAATTTAACACATTTTTAATTTGTTAATAGTCTAAAGTGCTCATACCTTACTATACTGGTAAAATGAACATCTAAATATTTACTCCATTCAGGTGGCCTATCTAATATTTACTGTAGATTTGCTTTTATTTTTTTTTTATTGAAGCATTTTTAAATGTAGATTCCACTTAATCATGGAAAACCAAACAGATACAGGAAATTACACTACACAGAAAAACTTAATGGTAAAGCCCACATCAAGGGGGCTGTGTCAGCACCAAATATTTGACATAATACTGGAAATCAGGCAACAACAATGCCATTTAGGAGGAAATTACAACATACTAGGACCAAGCCCAACACCTATTACTGCTGTCTATCTGAGAGAAATTTCTCAAGATGAGAAACATCAAGAAAAACAAAGGTCTTCCCTTGCAAAATTACTACACACTTGCAAGGGAATTGCAAAAAGAATGTGGCTCCTGATTCCAGAACCCTAGATTTTAATCCTTGAGATTGTTTCCTTCTAAGCTGCATAGATAGTGTAACATCGGGAAAAATATTCACTTTTTGATCACAAAATACCTCATCTTTACATGCAAAAAAAAGTTTAAGAATTCTAACTTTAACAGATTCAGAGGTAAACGTAACTAACAAAGTATGCCATTTAGTAATCACATCCGACGAATCCTCTAAAATTTTCTGTCAAGGTCTGACTAAACAGAATGAAGGGAATCAACAGTCCTTCATCTGGACTTAGTGGGGATATAAAATGCTTGAACTGCATCAATGGGGTCTGTTAATTTGAGAACTTCCACAAAAGAATATTTTAAAATAAGTTTTGGAGAAAATAAATGGATGACAGGAAAATTTTAAAACTGGAGATTCCTGGAATGTGAGATATTTTCAAGTGCTTCCAGTCTCACATGGACTAATAAATAATATTTAATAAATGCCACATTTGAAGCAATAGTGGACTGAACCTGAGTGTCTAACCATGCCAACAAATTATCCAGAACAGAAACTTTGGTGTCTAATTCAGAAAGTTTCTCAAAAGCCTCCTGAGTAAAGTTACATAATAACATAATAGTAGAAGACAATTTAACATCTATACTCCTAATCGCCCCCATAGGCCTTTTAAGGTGATTTTGCCATCATAAGAAACTTCCAATCATGCAATAACAGCAGCAGAATCACACAAAGTTACTGGTTTGGGAGCCGGAACCTGGGAACCACCGTCACCTCCCAAAGTTAAGGGCGCTCCTTCAAGTAATGTTGAAGATAACAGTGCTAATGGGTATGGGGGCAGCATCCAACCACCGGAGCTAAGTGAAGCTCCATCTGGTGAGGACTGATCCGTGGAAAGGGGAATCAGATGTTTATCAATAGGTTCCCCTGCTTTCCCATCTCGGTGGGCAGTTGAAAACCAGGAAATGTTACCACTGATGACCACCGAAGGGGTACCAAGTAGGCGTGGCCTGCCCCTTTAGTCACACCCCTTTGGTTCACGACACGCGGCCGTGTATTGCAGCTGCGGCTCTTTTGCCAGTGGGGGTCTTCTGAAAACAGTGCAGTTGTTCTCCCACATGCCTGATAGAAACAGCTAAGCTTGGTAACAATAGCAGAAAACAACAAGATCATTCCAGGGGGCAGATGGAGAACCCCTGTTCCTCCAACTCCCTCTCTCCAACAACAGCTCCCTATTTATATTTTTAAAAGCACAATTTTCAAGTGCACAGGTAGCATGCATGCCTGTGACAGATGGCCGAAGGTGGTAGTAAATGGAACTCACTCAGAAGAAAGGAAGGTGCCTAGTGGCTTGCCTCAGGGATCAGTCTTGGGACCAACACTGTTCAATATATTTGTGACTGATATTGTGGATGGACTGAATGGGAAAGTCTGCCTTTTTGAAGATGACACAAAATTTTGCAAAGAAGTGCTGAGTCATGAACTTCGGGGATGCAGAAATCCAAAAGAATTGTATGCAATAAGGGGAGACATGTTGGTATGCATGGACCAGGAGAGGGACGTTGGAGTACTAGTGTCTGAGTATCTCAAGGTGACAAAACAATGCATCAAAGCGGTAGCCAAAGCCAGAAGGATCCTGGGCTGCATACAGAAAGGAATAAACAGCAGAAAGGAGGAGGTATTAATGTCCCTAAACAAGTCATTGGTGAGGCCTCACTTGGAGTATTGTGTTCAGTTTTGGAGACCATATCTCACAAAGGACATAAAAAGACTTGAAACGGTTCAGAAGAAGGTGACTAAAACGATTCAGAGCCTGCGCCAGAAGACGTATAAGAAGAGATTTGAAGACCTAAATATGTATACCTTATAGGAGAGGAGGGACAGGGGAGATATGATACAGACTTTTAAATACTTAAAGGGTATCAATGAGCAAACAAACCTTTTTCAAAGAAGGGGAAGCTGTAAAACTAGATGGCATACAATGAAGTTTGTAAGGCGGTAAACTTAAAAGCAACATCAACCTATGGACCTCCATGTGCAGCCTGTTGCTTTGTCTCTTTCTACAACAGTGAGTAATACTTTGAATACTGAAACTTCCTGGAGTTCCAGTTGCACTACATCTCTACCCCAGCCTTCTTTGGCTGCAAGCGAGCACTCTCCGTGATCCCCCCCTTCCCCCCCCCCCCACCTCTTGGGTCACCCGGCTGGTGTTTGGTACCCCAAAGCAGTTTTTCTTGTTACATCTTCAAGTTTGGTTGTGCAGTTGAGCCCCTCCACTGAGGTTTCTTTGAAGGATGTTTGTGGAAAGCTGTGCAGAGTGGAATCAATATTGCCTGGGACTATGGGTCAGCTGGTCAAGTTTTCCAAGGAGTCTGTGGATAAATTTAAACAGCAGGACTCTTTAATTTCTTCTCTAGAATCTTGTATAATGAACTTGAGGACTTTCAGCCCTCATTACAGTCTGTAGGGGGGGGGGGCAGTAGTTAAGGATAGTTTGGTTATTCAGACCAAAGTAGAGGCAATGGAGAATCAATTAAGGGCAAGGAATTTGGGATGCCTGGATTTTCCTGTGAAGCGGCTTTTGTTCTCCCTTGAGCTGTTGAAAAAGTATTTGAAAAAAATTCTGTTGTTTAGTAATGTTGATGCACTAGTTATTTCTAAGTTATTTTATGTTTCTAAGGGGACTCGGGTAGAAATGGCCGAAGAAATGGAGTTGGATTCCATCACCTCTCCGGATAGCCTTGATTTGACCACTTTTCTTGAGACTTCTTAGGATATTGTCTCTGAGAGGGCGACTCTGCTGGTGATTTTTTGATCGGAGGCTGATACGTTTTCTGTATTGAAATTATACTTCTCTAAAAAGTCTCTTCCCTTAAGTGGCCAACTGATCAAAATTTTTCCTGATGTTGCCAGGCCTAGGCAAATGTGTAGGAAGACTTTCTTGCAGTTGTGGTCTGAAGTCTTGGCTATCGGAGCCATGTCCTATCTCCATTTCCCCTGTAAGTGTGTGGTTACCTTTGCTGGAAAAAGGTTTGTTTTCACAGATGTTTCCCATGTGGAAATTTTTTTTTAGGATAAATCAGCGGATTAGTATGGGTACTTGGGGATTTGTATGTACTTTTGACTCTTATCCTGTTCTTTTTTTTTTTTTTTTTTTTTAGACTGGGGTAGTTCTAAGTATTAATATATTTGTTCTCTTCTGCTTCTCTTCCATATGAGGGCTAGAGTATCTCTTGCTTTTGTTTTTTGTAGAATATTTTCATAATGGTAGCAGGTTATACTTTTCTTATATACATACGGGGTCATTCCGAGACACGAATAGAGGGGAAGGACGTCCCATTGGGACGTCCATCTGCACTATTTGGGCCCTTTCTCGATCCCGTATACCTTCCCCATGCATTGAACAGGGAAGTATATGGGGCAGGAAAGGGGCAGATCGTGGACTCTGTTAGGGCGGGTAGTGGGCAGTCATCAGCCCCGGACTTACAGGACCAATTCCAATGTCGGCCCTGTACGTCCAGGGCTGGTGGTTTGAACAGGGAATGAGGTGGAATAAGTTCCACTAGTCGGCGGAGGACGGCGGACCCGGGGCAGAGAAAGAGCAGGGGGGGACAGAGGACATTCCCCACAGCCCGACCCTGGCCTTAGGAGGCTAGATCAGGGGTCAGGCTGTGGGGAAAGCCGGGGTTCACGGCTTTTCAATGGAGCCATTGTGCTATGGCAACCGGACACCATAGCACCACAGCTCCATTGAACAGCCCTGACTGAGCTATCCACAGTCAAGGCCTGTACGTGCAGGCCAGACTGAATCGGGGTCCTGGTCTACACGTACAGGCCTGGTCGCGATTCTGATCTCATGAGCTATATGTGCCCCGCGGAATCAGAATCGCGGCTCCCTCTGTGCATCCGGTTCGGACCAGGCGCCCAAGGGCTTATACACTGATGTCGGAATTGCGCCCATTGTATATGTATTTTGATTAAAATCTTTTTTTTTTTTATTTATACAATTTCATAATAAACTCACAAGTTACACACTTATTACAGTAAAGAATATACAAAAGAAAATCTGTCATTATAGCATGAGAGAAACCCTTAGCTCACAGAAGTTAATAAAGTAAAATTCACTAGCCCACAAACAACTTGAGGGCAGGCAAGTCACAAATTCAAAGAAAACATTTAAGGAAATATGACACATGAAGGTGCTGTATATTACTAACTCCTGAATTATGCTAAGATAGAAGAGCACTCCGACCGACTATAAACTGGGTTAAATGGGAAGGCTCAAAAAAAGTGTAACTGACACCTTGATATTTAATTAAACAACGACAGGGATATCTAAGGAAGAAAGGGCCACCAAGTTGTAAAACCTGGGGTCGAAGCAATAAAAACTGCTGTCGACGTTTCTGTGTGGCTTTTGAGACGTCAGCAAACATCCTAACTACACCCCCCATAAATGGCACATTTCTAACTTTGAAATATAGGGGCTTGTTTACAAAGCCGCGGTAGCGATTCGCGATCGTTATCGGAGCCGCTGCCCCATTGAAATCAATGGGGCCGCGGCTCCGATAACGATCGCGAACCGCTACTGCGGCTTTGTAAACAAGCCCCATAATTTCAAAAGGAAATCACGATCTGAATCAAAAGCAACCGTCAGCAGCAGGGTTGCTCTGGGAACATATGCGGGATCAGTAGTTTCCAAGAACGCAGTCAGATCCAATGAGTCCATTGGGGGTGAATGAACTGGAGAGGAAACACCATAAACCCTAGCCAAAGGAGGAACTGATTCCAAAGGAATTTTCAAAATGGAAGTAGCGTAGGTATTAAATAAATCCTTCGGCGAGGTAACCGGGACATGGGGAAAATTTCAACAAGTGCAGATTCCTCTTGTGGACCGAATTTTCTAGCATCTCTATTTTCCCATGGATTATGGATAGATCTTTAACAACAGTACCTGGAATTGTAACAGAGTCCTCAATTTTAACCTCCATCTGGGCAACCTTGGAAGAGATATCAGCCAACTCCTGCTTCTGCTGCATGACCAATTGAGCCAAAGAGGGAAAATCCTCATACATAGCAGTAAACTGAGATGTAAAAGAGGTTTCTAATGCCCTAAGGCCATCCCACAAGGTATCCAATATAACAACATCAGGGCAAAGAAGAACAGATTGAGCTGGTACTTTAAAACGAGTACCCAATCCAGCCACAGTGTCCAGGGCCGTCGGGGGCTCTCCAGTAGCAGCTGACAACTTCTCCACACCAGCCAACTCAGCAGAGGGAACCAACACCTCCGCCGAGGTCAACGTCAACGGTGCGGCAACAAGTCTCTCTAACCTCAGAGACTCGGCCTCTGCTGCTCCCACGTCTGGCGCTGTCGGCTGCTCTGGCAGGCTTCGGGCGTCAGGGCTAAGAGTAACCTGCAGCTCAGAAGGGCATGAGAGGCCTCCTTCCACCTCTATCACCCTCAGCGAGCTCTGCTCCTAGCACAAACCAGCACCAACGGGCCACACGAAGGAGTCGATTGGCCCCGTAGTCACCGCCGTCGTGGGCTTGGGAAGCTCCCAATGCTTTGCCTTTCGTTTCCTAGGCATCTGAACAAAGGTAATCAGACATTATATAGGAAAGCAAACACGAACCATTTTGATTAAAATCTTAATTTAAAAAAATAAGCAACATCAGGAAATACTTTTTCACTGAAAGGGTGGTGAATGCGTGGAATGCTCTCCTGATGGAGGTGGTGGGAGCAAGTACAGTGATGAAATTCAAAATGGCATGGGACAGACACAGTGGATCCCATTATAGCAAGAGAATGAAATCAAAGCAAACTTAAATATCTTTTAATAAAGGGAGGCTGACCTGCACAGAGCAGCAGGTAGAACCTTAAACACAGGCATAGAGGGGGAGGGGGATGACCTGCATGTAGCTGCAGTTACAACCACTCTAGCTACCTAACTGGGCAGATTAGATTGACCATACTGGTCTTTATCTGCCATAATATACTATGTTACTATGATACTATGGTTACTTTTTATGCATAAACCTGCTGCAGTTGTCTTTGAAAATGTAGGGTTCATGGGAGCCAAAAATACAAAAGTAACTGTAAATATTCTCTACAGTAGGTAGCATTGCTCATCCACTGGAAACTATAAGCCCTTTTTACTAACGTTCACTAATCAGTTAATGTGCTTTGTAAAATGTGGTAAGCGTTAGTGCAGGCCCAAGGTAAAAGTTACCATGCCTTAAAAACATCCAACATAGTGAAAATCCACCATTAAGTTCTTATTGGGATGGGATGGGGACTGGAAGCATATTGCTAATGGACTGCAAGAGGAGGTGTTAAGTACCATATGGTTTTTGCACTTACCGTGCATTAGGTATTGCTCTTAATGTGCGGTAAGTGCAAATATTTAGTGCAATTTAGTAAAATGGTCCCTTAAGTAAACAGCATAATATTGCTGGATTGGAAAAGCACAGAGATCACAACCCTGATAGAACTGTAACGAATGAAAAAGTTGTGATCACAGAGATATTGGCATTTTCACCAATAAAAAGCTTGATGGAAGAAAACACAAAAAGAACAGCTCTACTAATAGAAGCATCATTCCCAATCCACTCTTTTGTGCTTTGTATGGATTAGAAGAAGATCCTTAATTCTCAACAAATGCAATCAGAGACAAAGAACAATTTTTTTGAGGCACCTTTAGCCTGATCAAGCGCATATTGATATTTTACCTGTGCATATTTTACCTTTTTTACTCCAGAACAAGGTTCTCTTTGGAGGTGTTGATAGATAATAGCAATGAATGGAACGGGTAAACGTAGATCGATTGTTTACGTCATCAGAATATAGAAAGACTAGGGGACATGCAATGAAGCCTCAGGGTAAGCTTTCAAGACAAATAAGAGAAAATATTTTTTTACTCAACGTGTAATCAAACTCTGAAATTTGTTACCGGAGGATGTAGTAAAAGCTGTTAGTGTAGCTGGGTTTAAAAAAGGTATGGACAAGTTCCTGGAGGAAAGGTCTATAAACCATTATTAAAAAGGGACCCAGGATATCACTGCTTGACCCAATACAAGCATTGTGGAACCCATGTCTTTTGGGGAATCTGCTAGATTCTTATGACCTAGATTGGCCACTGTTGGAAACAGGATACCGGGCTTGATGGACCTTGGTCTGACCTGGTATGGCATATTTTATGTTCTTATGAATCTTCAATTTATCACGGCATGCACATTAATGGGTTTGGACACATTCATTCTAATGGCATCTATTTACGAACAATACATGTTAATTTGCATTTGTGATGATAGCATGTTAGCGCCCTTTAGTAAATAGACTCCTATATGGAAATAGTCCATTTGTTTGCCTTCTGTTTTACTTCTTCAATGCTATTTTTGAAAATATTTTTATATTCATAAACCATTATCCATAGGGCTTCTGAGTTAGGTCTTAACCATTAAATCTCAATAGAATACTTGATACAAAAAATTTGAACTAGATGTTTATTGAATACTTGATGCAAAAAAATTGAACTAGATGTTTATTGAATAGACACTGAAAAAACACCACGTCTCCCAGTACTGTCACCCCTCCTCTGGCTTCTTTTTTACCCTCCATTCAGTTTTGTGTGCCTATTCAATGCTATCTGATATTTGATTACACTGAAAAAGGTATACAGCAATAGTATCCATGGTGCAAAACACCAATAAACACCATTTTTGTACCCTGTGACAAAGAACTTGAACAGGAAGGTGTATATAAATATCTTGGAGTAAAGGAAGGAATGCCACTCAAGCAGAAATTACTGAGAGCAAAGATCAGTAAAGAATACTATAGAAGATTAAAATCATAATTGAAAAGTGCTTTAACATCACAGAATAAGATACAAACCATTTGGCAATTCCTGCATTCTCATACAGCTTTGGGATTGTAGACTGGCCTCTTAAAAATCTTGAAAAACTGTATGTGTAAACAGGAAAACACCTCCATGCCCATGAAGTAATTTACAAGAATCAGTATATGCTAAGACTGTACATTCCTAGAGATGAAGGAAGGCTAGTCCTCATTGATTTATTACACATACAGAGCTACTATCATAGGCCTGCAGGCCTACCTAACAGCATCATTGGATCCGAAAAATACTGAAATATGAAAGTAAACATCCAGAATCAGTCTCCATCGTCAAACTTCGACAAGTGTTTTGACGACTAGAAGGAATGAATGAGAACCCACAAGCATACGCAGGAAAGGAAGCAATAGAATTTACAAAAAACTCTTCGAAGAATTAGATCAGCAAACAAAGAAAAACAAGTGGCAAATGCACAAATACAGTGGGAACTACAAAGTGTTACTCCAGGAACCCTTTGTTGATCAAGAACGGACACATGAATGGTTAAGGAGGGGTGACCTGAAACTGAAGGATGAGAGATTGATAGTTGCAGCCCAGGACAGTGGATTATGGATGAAATGGTTTACAGCAAGCATTGAAAAAACTGGCAAAACAGACATATATTGATTCTGTAAGAAAGACCTGAAAACAGTGACTCACCTCATAGCTGCCTGTGAAGTTTTGATAGCAAAAAATGTCTATACAGAAAGGCCCAACAAAGTAGCATGCCTCATACATTGGAAACTCTGTAAACATTACAACATCACTGTGCCTGAAAAGGACTGGGATCATGACCCTAAGAGAATTATAGAGAATGAAGAGGTTATGATTACCTGGGACATTCCCATTCTGATGGATAAGAAACTGCTTGCGAGGAAACTCAACATAGTGGTAAAGGAGAAAAACACCAGAATGGTATTGATAAAAGAGGTGTCGGTTCCAAGTGATCATTCTGTGACTAGCATATAAAGGAAGAAGATCCTGAAGTACCAAGAAATGTGGCAGAAAGTTACAGAAATATTTCCAAATGTATTGAGAGCCACAGGCTTGATAACGAAGAATTTCCAAGCACATCTTGACAAACTGCCCATTACATGTTTCATCTTACGAACTTCAGAAGGAAGATTTCTTTGACACAATGCACGTACTATGCCGAGCAAAAGCATTAAATCTGAGAGACTGAGATCATACTCCACTTACCCTAGCTTAGAAGTGTGGTTCATGACTTTCATCGTATGCGCAAAGCTAATTTATTTGGAGAAAATGTCCCGGAACACCTAATAAGCTGAAAAATAAACACCTACATTATAGAGCCTGTTATTTAAAAGCATTTGACTGAACAGCAGCATTTGTTATCTGGATAAGTGTTATGGCAATTTTCAGTAGCACTGTCTGGATAGTGCTACTGAAAATCATTTCTAACTACTCTGGCACTATCTGTATAGTGCCGGAGGGAGTATGGCTGCAGCATGGATGGTCCTAGGAATGATTCAGATACCAATGTTAGTCTGCTAGCTGGATATACTGTCCAGATCATTTAGGACAGCAAAAAAACCCTCACCTGAGCTAACTTATCCTAACAGTTTATCCAGATGGTATACTGAATATCGCCACTATCCATATAATTACGGCCCTAACCGTACTAAAGTAAACATATATTCAGCATCAGATACTATCCAGATAGTGGCACTGCATATATGTATTCTATTTAACCAATGTGGTCAACATTAAAAGAAAACCAACAACAACATGGCGCTTGAATATTGACCTGATCAATTTATAAGTCCCTAACGACAGAAGCCCTAATTATGCATGCTGATCATATGCAAAAACATGGTTTATTTACTTTAGGTTTCAAAGAGAAAAAGTTACTTGTCTAATGTGTATATATCTTGGAAATAACAGTTCTTGCTTATGTAGCTGGTCCCTCCGTAGACTGTGGGGTATGTCCACTAAAGTGCATTAGCTGCTACCGTGGAGCTAACGCAGGATGAACGCCCCTCAGCAGCAAGTAACCCACAAAAAAAATATCAGATATTGCGGCAGTTTCCGGTGATATCTGCTTTTCATATGGTGAAGCTCCCATGGGGCTGGATCTGGGCTGTTAGGTGTGAGGAGTGGGGTTGGCAGCAACCACATGAAAAAGATTTCATGCGATGGCTGACAAAATTGGGCCCAATTGCCGATAATGCAGGATCTTCCCTGCACATGATCAGGCCTCCCACCTCCACAATATTGTTCATGCCACGGTGCTGTGCTCCTGTGCTCTGACAATATCAAGAAGAACTGTGGTGGCACCCTGCAGCATCAATGCCCCAACGTACTGTCCCGGCTAGCCAGTCGGCTAAGCCCCTCCCTCCCCCAATGGTAAGGGTGGGAGATTCCGCAGTTCCCCATTTTCCCCCTCCCACATCCCCTTACAAAAATAAGATCCTGGCTAGCTAGCCAGCAAGGGGGTCCCCCAGCCACCTGACCCCCTACCTCCCCTCCCAAGATACCTTGAAATCTGTGGTGGTCTAGTGGGGAATGGGACAGGAGTGAATAACAGGAGCAATCCTATTTGCTCCAACCCCATCTTGTGACAATACAAAATGGCAACTGCCACAAGGTGACACCCTCTATCCTCTTGCTAGGGAGCAGCACCATGAGGCAGTGGCCAATATTGTTTGGGAATGAATGTATAGAAAATAAAATAAGCAGAAAACATACAAGTAGAAAAGTGTATTTTCATTTTACTGTGAATGGGACCTTATAAAGAATACATTTTATTGCCTTAAGAATAATTCACCTACAAGAGAAGAAGATTTAAGAGCAATGCTACTACAAGCAAGAGGAAAAATGACTATTTTAAGCAAATTGTGTGCATCATCGTTCATCTCAAATGCAGGATAAGGGTATTATTTAAAATAGCCATTGGTTTATTGCATCCTTCTTTTCTTCTTTGTTGAACAGATAATACAGCAAGTATTGAAGTTAAACAGAAAGGTTTTATTCGACTGAAACAAGACTTGTACCTGTTTCCCGTTGTAATAAAGGACGGTGGGATCCCCGAAATGAGCAGCACCAACACCCTTACGATTCGAGTCTGTAACTGCATTAATGATGCCTCACCACTGTCATGTAATGCAGAACCCTATGTTCTCAATGCTGGACTTAGCACAGGAGCTTTGATTGCCATCCTTGCTTGTATTGTGATATTGCTGGGTAAGAAATCTTTTGTTTTTTTTCAATCATACATGACCTGCCTTATCCATTGTATAAGATGAGCTAGTCAATAGGTTATCATTATTTGAGTCATAAACGTTGGTAGACTTTTGTCCTGGAATATGATTTCATAATTACTTGTAGCTAAAAATCATGAACCCTAAATCTGAGAATTTGAGGATTCAGCCAAGAGTCCTATAGCATTATTTACATACCATTTAGCTAGGATAGTCATTTTGTACAAGATTGCAGAGGAAGAAACTGTATAGTGCAAATTAATTGCTTCCCAGTTTAGCATGACTTTTTTCCTGTCCAATTC
Source organism: Ichthyophis bannanicus (assembly GCA_033557465.1). NCBI lineage: Eukaryota > Metazoa > Chordata > Amphibia > Gymnophiona > Ichthyophiidae > Ichthyophis > Ichthyophis bannanicus. The sequence continues at coordinate 123,700,220 of CM066034.1, read as the reverse complement.
TTCAGTCTGACCCTTAAAAAATCATTACCTAAGTTTGTCCAATTGCTTTGACTTAGAATACAAAGCTCTTTTTGAAAATAAAGGCTGAGAAATGAGTGTAAAAGCCTGCTACTACAGAAAACTCAGACACACAAAATGCTTTGAATGATGTATTGCTTAATTTCAGGTTAGAGGGCATGTTTATTAAACTACGCTAATGGTTAGTGTGGGGTTTTCTGTGTACTAAGCCCACAGTGGTAACTGTTACCATATGCTAAAAATCCTGTGCTATCTGCTTAGTGTGAGCTGGAGTGGAGAGTGGGCAGGTTAGGGGAAGAGTGGGAGTGTTGATAGCACATTGCTGTTAGTGTGGTGAGATTTAGCGCACACTCATCATCAACGTTGCAGTTAACGTGGATGTGATTACAACCACTTTAATGGGTGACGGTAACTACACCGGCAGTAATTGTAGTATATGGCTTAGCACGCACAAAGGTGATGCTGGAACTGCCCTAATTGCATGGAGGTATGTGCAAACCACCTTTTTTTAGTGTGGGTTCAACTCCATCCTCACGTTAAGTTTTGGGGCTGAATGAGCGGTAAACTGCCATGTTTTAGTAAACATCCCCTTAAGTTGCTAGTATTAAACTTTCAGTTGCATTCCTGTGGATTAATGATGACTTAAGAGGGGGATAGTAGAGCCCTTCTCCCCTCTGGATTACAGGCCTTCCTTTTTTCTCCACTTTATTAATTCTCTCTTCATCAGAACATAAGATATGCCATACTTATATACCAAGGTCCATCAAGCCCAGTATCCTGTTTCCAACAGTGGCCAATCCAGGTCACAAGTACCTAGCAATTTCCCAAAAGGACACACAGGTTCCACAATACTTGTATTGCGGCAATCAGTGGATTTCCCAAATCCTCTTTAATAATGGTTTATGGACCTTTCCTCCAGGAACTTGTCCAAACATCTTCAGGTAACGAATTCCAGAGTTTGATTACATGTTGAGTGAAAAAATATTTTCTCTTATTAGTCTTAAACAGGTAACATTGTAACTTCACTGCATGTTCCCTAGTCTTTCTACAGTACTTTTTGATGGTGTAAGCAATTGATCTATGTTTACTCGTTCCACTCTATTCATTTATTTATAGACCTCTATCATATCCCCCCTCAGCCCTAACCTTTTAAACATCTCCTCATAGGGGTATTCCCCTTTACCATTTTGGTGGTTTTTCTCTGTACCTTTTCTAATTTCACTATATCCATTTTAGGATACGGCGACCAGAATTGCACACAGTATTCAATGTGTGGCCACACCATAGAACAATACAGAAGCATTATAATATTCTTTGTTTTATTTTCCATTCCTTTCCTTATGATACATAGGATTCTATTTGCCTTCTTGTTTGCCGCCGCACATTGGGCAGAGTGTTTCAACATGTTATCCACGGTGATGCCTAAATCTTTTCCTGGGTGGTGGTTCCTAATGTGGAACCTTGCACCATATAACCATAGTTTGGGTTGTTCTTTCCAAGGTGTATATCTTTGCACTTATCCACATTAAATTTCATCTGCCATTTGGATGCCCAGTCTTCCAATTTATCAAGGCCCTTTTGCAATTTTTCACAATCCTCTTGGGTTTTAACAACTTTGAATAATTGTGTGTCATCTGCAAATTTGATACCTCACTCGTTATTCCCATTTCCATGTCATTTACGAATATGTTAAAAAGCAGCAGACCCAGCACAGATCCCTATTCACTATTCACCTTTCTTCACAGGAAAATTGGACATTTAACCCAACTCTCTACTTTCTATCTTTTAACCAGTTCCTGATCCACAATAATACACTGCTGCCTCTCCCATGACTTTTTAATTTTGCCTAGTGTCTCTCATGAGTGATCTTGTCAAAGGCTTTCTGAAAATCCAGATACACTATGGGCCCCATTCCGAAACATGGGTTGTGGAGCTGTATGTTCTGGTAGGACATGCAGCCCCGCAAGCCATCGGGGCCCGATTCTCCCACTGGCTCTCCCTGTACGTTCTGTGCATCAGGATGGGGAGAGCCAGCGGAGGCGGGGGGGGGGGGGAGAGGGCGGCATCGGGGTGGAGCGAGAGTGGGTCAGCCTGGCAGCATATACAGGGCCAAATCAGGTCACGGCCCTGTATGTGCTGATGGGTCCGTGGTGACGCGCTGCTTATTCCACCTCAAAAGGTGGAATAAGCAGCAGTTTTGCCACAATCAAGGCTGGGGATTCCTTCCCTGGGAGCCAGGGCCAAGTGTGGGAGGTACCCGCCACGTGATCAATGCCACAGCAGGCCAGTCTTAGGTCAGGCAATGGGGAAAAGGAGGGCCAGGAATGCTGGAGCCGGGGGCGCCCGTGAGGAGGATGTCTCCGCAGGCAGCAGGAGCACTCTGGGCCATTCTTGAGCCTGATTCTGGCTACCCCGGTAACGTTATGTTCCAGTGGTCCAGAATTAGGGCTCGTCTTGCTTGTGGCTGTCTGGACGGCCCAGATGTGCCCCTACCAGAATCAGGTTCCATATCTCTGCTGCAAAGGAATGGCTGTCTGGTTGATTGTAGCACTATAATCCCTGCTCTCCCTCTATCTGTGTTCACATTTCAGCCTTCTTTCCCCCAGTTGTTCACTGGATCAGAAAGAAACTTCTCTGTTTGAATCTCACAAATGGTTTGAACTTTAAGCTGTCGCTATTTTTTTTTAATGTGCCCCCTTCCACTCTCCACAGTGAAGGAGATTTGGCAGCTGTATTAGGCATTCCTTCCCTGACTAGTCAGTAGCTACCTTTCCAGAATGATATTTGATCTAAAAAGTTCTTTAAATCATGACATTCACAACTAAAGTCTAAATTATTTTGTTGATATTATATGTGCTAAACCTTTGCATACAAGCATGAACAATATAGAGAGAGTTGAATAAGGAATTTAAATACTTTTTAGCAGTGAAGTAATTTGGACTGAGGTGCTATACATTACAGACTTCCAAGGTGTGTTTAAACAAGTCAATTAGGCACAATCTGTCAAGAATTACTGCTTAATTAAAATGTCTGGAATGCAAAAGAGATAGCATACATAGAAATGTAGTATTTAAAAAACCTGAAAATTGTTAATGAACTATTTAAGAATACTTTACCTAATGCATAACAGCATAAAATGATTCTATACCTTTACTGGCGGCGACAAAGTGCAAAATAATTCTACACTTATTTCCCTTGAAATAAGTTTGAAGTATATTCCATTTGAATTTGTGGAGGCAATTTACTCAAATGAAGAGACTGTCTGAAAATTTCCTGCCCTTTCCCCAAATAAAAGTACAGATGGGGATCAACAACATGTGTGCTTTTACCTGAGCAAAAATTAGTGAGCTCAATGGTGGCATTAGGTCGGGGATGTCAACATTGGGAAAAAGTACTTTTTCCCAAAAGGTCGATGCAAATCATGCAGGTACATTTTAAAGGAAATTTTGTAAGGGGGAACCTAGTTAAACTGCGCTTTAAGACACCTCTGTTCAGCCTGCTTTTTAAAGACACTCACTTGTCTTTATAAAATTCTAACGCAAGTGGATGAAAGCTAAGATGGGAACATTTACACCAGTCCTACAGCTGACGCCAATGCCAGTGCTAAAGAATTTCCTAGTACATGTGCAAATTCTAGCATTTCATAATCATAATGGACATCTGTGTGTTCCTCTCGAAATCTGCCATGATCACCCCCACTGGCAAAATACATGCCATTATACGACCGTACATACTTGTATGCTGGTCAGTATTTTACAACAGGCTGTTGAAGCATGTGTGTGGCCACATACATGTGTTAAGGACTAAATACCGAGAAGGTAGGCACATTCGCAAAGGACAAGCCATCTTAGAAAATGACCCCTCTTGTGTGTCGACTTCCAAAAAGGAAGGATGCTCATGCTTGTCTTTTGAAAATTAAAATTATGCGTGAGCTTTGTTCCTTTGTGGGTAGATTTGAAAATCGCCCCATAAAAACATTTGAGTACATGTGATTGAACTTGAAACTAAAGTGCATTTCATAATAATCTGGGTGTTATTTTAAAAGTGCTATTCACGATACGGATGTCTGCAAATGGGCATGCAGACATCCAATCACAGAGACGTCACCAGAGACATGTTAGAAGTCGGGTTTGTGGCTGTCCCCTCTGTGAGAGAGCATTCATAACTGAACAGGGGCATGGTGGAGGCATAACCAGGACATTCCTAAGAACCTGGATATCCTAAACTGAACTTAGAACCACTCTGCACGTCCCAAATCGCGCCTAGAATTAAACCTGCTCAAGGCATGAACAGGCATCTAAAAAGTGCTCGTTTTGTCAGGCAAATGTCGGGAAGGTGCAGAGAAGCAACTACCCTAATAGTCAATATGTCAGCGAACACTGATGGGAAATGGCGGCTCATGTTTTCACGCTGCTCCTCTGCCAGACTTCCCCTAATGCTAGCTTGCCTGAGATGGACATCCCTGCCCCAAGCATCTCTAATGGGGCATCTATGCGCCCACCTGTGTGCATGTCCACATCAGGGACGTCTATGTTCCTGAAATCAGCCAGAGATAGACGTTGCAGGCATTTTTCTGCACATTCGCCCCTGGGCATCCCTGATTTAACTTGGTCGTCCTTTCTAAAGTCATCCTCTGAATTGAGAACTGTGTTAAAAGTTATTGCTGGATCTATTATAATACAGCAAGGTTGTGCAGTTACCTCTTGTTACCTCTGCACCTACTCTTGGGGTAACTTGCAGCATCTTGGAGTGGAGGAGTGGCCTAGTGGTTTGGCAAGGTACTTCAGGCTGGAAGGTCAGGGGTTCAAATCCCACTAGAGGTCAGCAACCTTGGGCCAGAAGGACTGGGGTTTCTAGTCCTACAGGTGCTCCTTGTGGTCTTGGGCAAGCCACTTAACCCTCCATTGCCCATGTTCCCTGTAAGTATTAGTGTATGTGTCTCATATCCTCCAATTGTGTTGTGATCACTTTGATTGAAGGATAATGTGGTATACAAAACTCCTCTAAATAAAAATAAATCTTCCCATACAGCTATCACAGATGAATTGCATTAACAGAATTGCAGATATGATGAGTTAGCTGCACCTATTCAGACAGTGTTAACTGTACTGCTTTATCTGCTGCATTCACAATTCCTGCATAGCTTCTACTACCGTGCTAACTGTAAGGTGCAATTGTTGCCGATTTGAGGAGTAATTTTATAACAGAGCATCATGGGAAGGCGCCCACTGAGGTTCTTATGTTATACTATGTTATAAAGACAAGTAGGCAGATACTTCTTTATGAAGTACTAGCCTAATGCATGTGACAGAGAATGTGATCACTTTTAGCATATTCCTGAAACTTCCACCTGCACTCATACTAGTTCATGCCAATGTGAACTGGTTGGTATTTTATAAGAAGCCATTTGCTTTGGCAAGTCACTTAACCCTCCATTGCCTCAGCTACAACCTTAGATTCTAAGCCCGCCGTGGATAGGGAAATATCTACAGTAGCTGATTGTAACATGCCTTGATCTACTACTGGAAAGGTTCAAGCTAAATACTACTAAATAAATAAAATATGTGGCCGTATACGTGCAGGAATGACTTTATCAAATTACCTCCTTGCTGCCCTTTCTCCTTCCATTCTCTGCCATCTTCTGCATTAGCTGTTAACATGGAAATTAGCACATTTGGCATTCATCTATTGTGTTAACAGCTAAGGTAGCTTAGTCAATAGACCTCTTCATTTTTAAAGTAATTACCTTAACCTTAATATATATTATATAAAATCATCCATGCTAATTTTTTACTTATTTTCCTACAGTGATTGTGGTATTATTTGTGACCCTGAGAAGACAGAAGAAAGAGCCTCTGATTGTTTTTGAAGAAGAAGATGTCCGTGAGAATATTATAACATATGATGATGAAGGTGGGGGAGAAGAAGACACAGAAGCTTTTGACATTGCTACATTGCAGAATCCAGATGGGATCAATGGATTTATGCCTCGTAAAGACATAAAACCAGAACTTCAATACACACCAAGAGATTTTGGAATTAGGCCAGCTCCAAATAGTGTCGATGTTGATGATTTCATCAACACAAGAATACATGAAGCAGACAATGATCCAACTGCTCCACCTTATGACTCTATTCAGATCTATGGCTACGAAGGGAGAGGTTCAGTGGCTGGTTCACTTAGCTCTTTAGAGTCAGCAACAACGGATTCTGATTTAGATTATGATTATCTACAAAACTGGGGACCTCGATTTAAGAAACTAGCAGACTTATATGGCTCCAAAGACACTTGTGACGATGATTCTTAACAATAAAGTTACAAATTTGGCCTTATGAACTGTGTATAATGAAGAATCCAGAAGAAAATGTAAGTTGGTATTTTTTTAAAATCAAGAAAAGGCTCGTTTAACTTTAAAATTTTACAGATGGATTCCTTCAATAAAAAAGGACATTACAAAGTGGTAAATACTGTGAAGTACCTTTTTCTTAAAATGGCAACCATAGAAGTTGGCAATCAGCTTCATGCGAATGAAACCACTTATGACATCACCACTTATTTAAACAAACAAAAGTGAACCTATTAGGAGGGAGACATCTTTTACAGTATGTATTATGAACATCTAAACCTTTTATGTCAAAGAAGCTTCCACAAATTAGAGAAGATAACAGTTTTGAGCTGTAATTTCGCCTTAAACAATGGACACTCTATATGTAGTGCATTTTTAAACTTGAAATATATAATATTCAGCCAGCTTAAATCCATATAATGTATGTACAGTACAATGTACGATTATAATGTCTCTTGAGTATCAAACTTGTTACTGCTGACTCTTGTAAATCTTTTTGCTTACACTCCTGTCTTAAACTAATACGTGCAGGTTATAACTCTGTCCTGTTGCAGTAAGAGGCACCCTATTTGTATGTCATTTTTAATGTATCTATTTGTACAATTTTAAAGTTCTTATTTTAGTATACATACAAATATCAGTATTCTGACATGTTATGGCATCACACTTATATTTTATCAACATTGTACTGTTGCTTTAATATGTGCTTCAGTATAAGAAGCAAAGTTTGAAATAAAATGATTTTTTTAAATTTCTGCTTTGATTATTTAGCCTCTTGGAGACATGTGGTGGGTATAATGTTTTTTTAGGTTGAGGTCTACAAATTTTAGTATCTTTATCTTATGTCAAAGGGATAATTTTATAAAGAGACAAGTAAAGTTCCGTGCCATCTATGCACATAAATTATGGTAGTTTAGGGATTTAAGCACATACTTGTGGTGTCCGTGAATTTATAAGTATGTGCATTAGCTCGACAGAGTATACTTTCACTGTGGGCATGTACATGGGTAGAGTTTTGGTGGTACATGGTAAGATTGCACAAGTACGTGTATAAATTATAAAAAAGAACCCTAGAATTTATGTGTGTTTTTACAAATCTAAGCTTCGGCGCTTACGTCAACCCTAGGACTGGTGTAAGTGATGGTGCCTTAAATGAATACACGTTTTTGACCACATGAATTAGTATTTTATAAAGAAAAGTAAAATAGTGCCTAAATGGGTGCCTACTTTTGGGTGTAAATTAGGCACCTCCTTATAAGAGCTCATTGGAGTGGAGGAGTGGCCTAGTGGTTGGGGCAAGGTACTTAAGGTCAGGGGTTCAAATCCCACTAGAGGACAGCAGCCTTGGGCCGGAAGGACTGGGGTTTCTTGTCCTACAGGTGCTCCTTGTGGTCTTGGGTAAGCCACTTAACCCTCCATAGCCCATGTTCCCTGTAAAATAGTTATCTCCAAGTTATAATGCCCTGTTCAATGTAATTTCAGTTTGTTCAATGTAAACCACACTGATGCATAATAGCATGGTATATAAGAGAATATAAATAAATGTATAACATTACAAGCCATCAATGCACATAAGTCATGTATTTTGAATGACTCATGATATGGATGGGCCTTTATGTGCATTCTTTAGCAGGTCTCTGTTTTGTAAATAAGTGCATCAGGTCAATAGCGTCTGCTTTCAGTGTGGGTGTGTTCTTTAAAAACCTAGGTTGGCATTTACGTCAGCTGATGGAAGTGCTCACGCCTAGATGTAACACACGTGTTCAACCACTTGTGCCCCTATTTTATGAAAGATAGTATGTACCTGCTTTTCTTTATAAAATAAGATTAAGAGAGGTGCTAAAATTAGGCACCCAGTTGTAAAATTCCCTCCCATATGCCTAGCCCATCTTCTTGTAATTTAAGACAAAACATGACACCATCTTATGAACATAAAAGGTTATTGTCTTGTCCATTACTGTTACTTAATTCTGACTCACAAGTTATTGACAAGTAAATTGATTTCACAAGCACATTTATGGGAAATTCCATAATATCACTTGAACACTGTTGCTGTTTATGGGGTTTAGCCATGCTTTTCAATGTATACGTTAGTAAACAGAGAAGCTGTTCAATATTTATTTAATTGTTCTGGCTCATATCTAATTTTAGGAACAGCTTCTTGATCGTTTGTTTTGTTTGAACACCCAATGATCAATTCTACGTGTTTCTGTAGCTTAGATACGACTTATGCATTCAAATTACCTAAAAGTTTAACCAAGAACGTAATTGAACAGAAATGTATTTGCTGAATAAGATTAACAAATATTTAAAGATGCAAACCTTCTAGACTACTAAGTTCTATACTCGGGATGGAAAATGATTAGTTGAGAATGATTTTATCTGCAAACATTTGTGCCTTATACATGCATCATACCTATTTAACTACTTTCTTTATTTTAACTACCTTTTCATAGGAGTAATAGAGCACTTTTAGGAATGCTTTGCCATCATTGTTTTGGAATAAACTATATTGGATATAGCCACACTCATTGTCTTTAACCTTCCACCCATCCTTCTGTCCCAAGATTCAGCTGTTTTCTTTTGACTAAAGTTTCAATTACACGAGGATGGTATTAAGCAGAAGTTGCCACTTAGAATAAAAATAGCCACTCTCTTGTTTACATCACTGTATAAGAAAGAGTAGCAGAGTAGGGAAAAAATATTTCATCTAGAGGTACATTACCCAGATAGAAATAGTAGAATTTTAAAAATGAACTTTTAACATAAGTCAATGATGGTTCAATGAGTCCTTGAGCCTCTAGCCAATCAGATTTGTTTGGATATTCCTAATAAAAATGCAAGAAATGTATTTGCATGCTCTGAGGGTCATTTTAAAAGGTTTAGTTGTGATTTGGACATCTGTAGAGGTGCACGTGGACGTTGAAATCACATCTCCGTAGCCATTCTACAAATGACGTTTGCAGATGTCTCCAGTGCAGGAATATCTACGTAGGCATAGGGGGTGTGGCAGAGGCGTATCTGGGGAGGAGCAATGGACTTACATATCCCCATTCGATCTCAGAAATGTCTGCAGGCACGTCCATGTTGATACCTGCTACAGGCATGAACAGGCATCAGGAAAGTGCTTGTTTTCACCTTAAAACATTCAGCGTGTGTAGAAAAGATAGGGAATTAAGTGACTAGCCTTAGACCACAAAGGTCCACAGTGGGAGTTGAAGCCACTATTCTAATCATTATGCTATTAGACATCTAGGCTCTGAAATGCCATCCTGGGACATCTATATAGATGTGTGATATACCTGCATATGGGGCTCATCCACGATTCTGAAATCGTGCCTGAGCTTGCACGTGCCTGTTTTTTTCACCAGATGTTTTTGTTTTGACGTCCCAGATTGCTCTTGGATGTCCCATTGTGAAATGTGCCTCTCTGTCTCTAATGCAAACAGTTGCATCTCATGCATATCTGTGAGAGATATCCTGAAAACCTCACTGGCAAAACAGACCAGACCTGTCTGAGCAACACTAACCTAACTTTGATATCAGTAAAATGCATTAGTGCATAATACTTCCCATATGAAAAGAGTACTTAAGGATTAAGCAAACTGTTTCAGACCAGTGCGACATTTGCAAGTGTGCATATTTAAGAAGCCGTATATTTTGTAATGTTATTTATTTTATCTATTTCTACAGGATTCGAAATACCATGGTTCAAGCAGGAAACTATGATTTACAATCAGGACTAAAGAACCTGATTGTACATAACACTATTAAACATAAAACAACAGCAGTGCTATTCAAGGTATAAAAGGAGGGAACAAATTAGGGCAATGGTAATTACTCAAGGCCATGAAATTGGGCCAGAATGAGGCAAGGCAGGGCAGGGCAGGGCGGGGTGGGGTGGGGGTACCTGGGGGATGCTAAAAGTACAAATGATGCTGAAACTACTTAAGATCTCAGAGGGTCAGAGAAAAGCTTGCTGAAAAAGCCACGTTTTTAGCCCAATACTAACATCTTCTGTAAGAGCTTTCCAAACACACCTCAAAAGGTAAAGAATTCCAGAGGGCAGGAACTTGGAAAATGAAGGTAACCTTATGCATAGACATGGCCTGGTCTGGCCTTGGCCTGAGAGGATCTCAAAGTGAGTGAACAGAAGTAGGGAACTGCTAAAGTGCTCAGGTAGAAGGGAATATCTGAGCAGAAAGCATAATGGGCCAACATGAGAATCTTAAATTTGATGCTGAAAAATAAGGACATATAGAACAAAACATACCTTCTGGAGCCACACAGATTATTATCTAATGTACCATGGAGGAAGGGTCAACAAAATCTTTATGACCTAAAAAAAAAAATAATAAAAAAAAAAAATAAAATATATATATATATATATATATATATAAATGTTAAAGGGAACATCAGAATTGAGCCAATACCAATCACCATATTATTTATCAGTCACTATGGTTTTCATAGGCTCTCACTTTCAGTCATCCTAATAACCATCTTCTTAAATATCTTTTAATGTCAATTTATAAAAATAGACATATCTTCTCCAGCATGGTATACAATGAGGGGAATTTTAGAAGATCTATCCAAGTGTAATCTGGGACGTCTAAGCCAGAATGTCTGAAAAAAAATGTCGACCAGGTGTTGACATGATTTCACAAACCTGGCTGTGCCCAACATAGATGTCTGCAGGGGCATCCCCAGAATGATATGACAAACCTCAGCCATCTATACTCTCTTGACTGTTTTCTAGCTAAAATGAGCACTTTTCAGGTGCTTGTTTGTCACTTAGGGGTATGTTTACTAAACAGCGGTAGCAGCTTCCATGCGATAATGGGGCCACGGCTCTGATATCGCACAGAAGCCGCTACCACTGTTTACTAAACATACCCCTTAGTGCCTGGAAGCAGTTCTAGGGTTAGATGTGATGCCAGACGTCCATGACGTGGCTGTGATCAGGCGGGGACATCCCCGGTTCTTAGGAACACCCTAACCATGCCTCCAGGTTCCTGGCAATGCACTGGCCATATATCCTCCATGCCCCCATTCAGATTTGAACGTCCCCAGAGCCAGCATCTAAAATGACCCCTAATTCAGTGACTTCACTCCATACATTCCCTTACTCATTTGTTGCAGAATCACTGCAACAGCTCAATGAATGCTCTGTTTGACTGCTTGACCCAACCTGGACCTGGTCACAAGGTTTTGTTTTCCTGCTTCAGGGGTGGCTGAATCACTGGATCAAAAGTAGAAACATTCTATCAGTTTTTAATTTCTAAGCAATGGCAACAACAAAAGATATTTAAGATGATGTCATATAATAAAAGAAGAAAAAAAGACGTTTCCATTGCATGGTTATCAGGATTGTTGACTGAAAGTAGGAGCCTATGGAAACCATAGTGACTGATAAATAACACAGGTACACTACCAAAAAACTGCCTCCAGTTTTGCAACTGATTCCTATAGATTTTGGGGTGCTGAATCCAGGAAAAATAGCCAAAATGTTCCATCACGTCACGTTTTCTTGCAAAATTAGATTTCTTACCCATATAAGGACTGTTCACATAATTTCTTTTTAGCCGACTGCAGTTTATTTTCTTGGCCCAAAATAGAGGTTGTAATGGTTAACTAACTAGAAACACTCCCTCATGATATTTTAGAGTGTTTTGTATTCATTTTATACATTAACAGGACAATTGGGAGGCGGGGGGCTAAATACAGTACTCGCGCTGGCGCATGTTCTTTCCTGTTCGCCTCGCCTCGTTCGCTCGCTCAAACACGGTGGTTGCGACATGAACGTTCCTGTCAAATTTCAGTTTCTTGCAAGTTCATTATTACCTTTTGTTTGCTCAGTCGTAATCCAGCTTTATTCCGAAGTGGTTCACTACAGTTGTAGTTTGCAGTGCTGTGTATTTGTGATGGCTCACAGAGCCAGAGGTTGCGTCAACTCTCCGGACAGTTTTTGTTTTATTTGTGGGGAATATACCGTGAAAAAGCAGCAGAGGAACATTTCTGCATTTATTAAAAAAGTATATTTCGCCTATTTCGGTTTGAAGTTAGGCGATCAAGACAAACCGTGGGCTCCTCACAAAGTGTGCAAGACATGTGAGGAAGATCTACGCTTATGGATGAAAGGTAAAAAACAAGCATTTTGTTTCGGAATACCTATGATGTGGCGTGAACAAAGAGACCACAGCAGTGACTGCTATTTTTGCTCTTGCATTGTGAAGGGATAAAACTTAAAAAATAAGAATGTAATAAGTTACCCCAACCTTCCCTCAGCAATTAGGCCTATGCCTCATAGCAACGAAGTACCTGTGCCTGAACCACCAAAATCTTTGGATCATATTTGTGTGGACGGTTCTGATCATGATGAGACTCATCAGATGGCTTTTCCCGATGAGTCCAGTACTTCCGAGTTTGAAACTGAACCAGATACGAAACCTGAACTTTTCTCTCAAGCTGAATTGAATGATTTAGTCTGGGATTTAGAACTCCCAAAAGATGCTGCCCAACTGCTAGGTTCTCGGCTTAAACAGAAAAATCTATTGTCACCAGTAACAACTTTTTATTGGTACCGCAACCGCAAGACACAATTTTTGAAGTATTTCAGCAAAGAGGAAGATTTGATATTTTGCAACGATATATACGGAGTGATGGAAAAGTTTAAACTCAAGTATGATCCTGCTGAATGGCGGCTGTTCATTGATTCGTCAAAAGACAGCATAAAAGGTGTTCTTCTTCATAATGGCAACACATTCGCTTCAGTTCCTATTGCTCACTCTGTTATTCTCCAAGAAAAATACGAGAATTTGGCCCTGATTCTTCAGAAGATTCGTTATGATGAGCATAAGTGGATGATTTGTGGAGACTTTAAAATTCTATCCATGCTATTAGGGCAGCAATCCGGTTTCACCAAATATCCCTGCTTCCTTTGCTTGTGGGATAGCCGGGCCCGCGACCTACACTGGGGGAAAAAAGACTGGCCAATTCGGGAGTATTTGAGACCCGGTGAGAAAAATGTTCTTCATGAGAGCTTGGTACCTCGTGATAAAATTCTATTACCACCTCTCCACATTAAGTTGGGTCTCATTAAGCAATTCATCAAGTCCCTTCCAAAAGATGGTGAGTGCTTTCGGTACCTTTGCTCAAAGTTCCCCCGACTTTCTGAAGCAAAGCTAAAGGAAGGAGTGTTTGTTGGCCCTGATATAAGGAAACTCATTTCAGATGGAGCATTCGCTGAAACGATGTCTGAGAAGGAAAAAGAAGCCTGGGATTCCTTCAAGGATGTTGTTCTCAAATTCTTGGGGAACAGGCGGGATGAGAACTATAAGGATATTGTTGCCAGGATGCTCAATGCCTTCAAAGAACAAGGCTGTAACATGAGCCTGAAAGTCCATTTCTTGCACTCCCATGTGAACTACTTTCCCGAAAACTTGGGGGCGTACAGTGAAGAACAAGGTGAAAGGTTTCACCAGGACATCAAGGACACAGAGAGAAGGTACCAAGGAAGATGGAACACCACTATGATGGCTGATTTCTGCTGGTTGCTGCTGCGGGAAACCCCAGATGAAAAATACGCCAAGCAGCGCACCAAGAGAAGCATTCGGGGGAAGAAGAAACGGGCCCACCAGGAGATTGATTGACCCAAGAATGACTTTAAAATCTAAACTGTGTTGACAAATATCGTGTTTTTACTAAACTTTGAAATAAAAATTTGCTAGTTATTACCACAGTGTCGGATCTCATTTATTAGAATTTTATTTTCACACCATCGGGTGTTTGTCTTCATGTATTGCAATGGTGCGGTTTGCGTTTTCTATTCTTACATACATACCTGTACAACATTTTTTGCACATTTCTTTGCTTTGCTTTGTGTCTAACCTCGCTCTTATATGCTCAATGTTTGTGCACATTTATGTGGCTGTTTTAAGTGCAGACAATTTTGCTACCATCACAGTGTGTTTTGTTGACATTACTCTATTCTTATGTGCTGCCTTGTTAAAATTTTCTTTATTCTTATTTGAATAACTACTAAACAATTAGTATAAAGAATTCATCCAAGAAACTTTTATCTCGATCGCACTCAATCTGAAACGTTCACCTCAAACTGCTAACCCAATGTAGCAAAAAATCTGTACGTGATGGAGCAAATTGGTTACCAGATTTGGATTCAGCGCACCAAAAAACGTAAAACTCAATCGAAACATTAGAGGCAGTTTAAAAAAAATTTTTTTTTAGTGTACCTGTGTAATATGGTGACTAGTATCCGTTCAATTTGGATGGTTCCTTTTACATTTATATACAGTATATACAGGGTTGCCCAAAAAAAGTGAGAACATTTTGTAGCATATTAGTTATTTAAAAATTCAAAAAGACAGATGTAAACGATTGACAAATAAAAAAAAAAGATCCAGAAATTGTCAAAATAAAGATGTTATATAGCTAAAAAAGGTAAATAAGTAAACTATTTAAGCTTTTAATTTACAAGATGTTCTCACTTTTTTGGGCCACACTGTATATTTTTAGGTCATATAGCTTTTGTTGACTCTTCCTCTGTGGTACATTAGATAGTATTCTGTGTAGTTCTCAGAGCTATTTTTTGCTCTGTGTGTTCTACTCCTTCAGAGGTTTCTGTGTTTTTTTTGGTGGTGGGGCTTGGTGGGGGGGGGGGGGGCAAGTTCTGCAAAATAAGGACAACAGAGCTGTTCTGAATGCAAGGAAGGGATGTAAGTATGTCTTTTGTGCATTATACAAGATCCTAACTGAGGTATCCTCTAAGAGTTGGATATTTCAGACTGTAAAGCTAGATACCAGCTATGACAGAATTACAGTTTTCAAGATGGTTGAGGATGAGAACATGGATAAGTGTTTTTAGGGCTTTGGTGTCTGGTAATATCCTAAGGGATCAAATTTGCCGGACCACATAAAAAGATCTTTTGACCACAGAAGAGATGTGAGGAGAAACGGTAAGGGAGTCATCCAGTGTTACTTCCAGTGAATAAACTGAGTATTTTAGGGGAACTTTTGAATCGGAAATGTACGAAGTGAATGGTGAACATAAGAACATAAAATATGCCATACTGGGTCGGATCAAAGGTCCATCAAGCCCAGTATCCTGTTGCCAACAGTGGCTAATCCAGGTCACTAGTACCTGTCAGGTTCCCAGAAGGTCTACAGATTCAATGCTGCTTGTTCCATGGGTAAGCAGTGGATTTCCCCAGTCTTCTTTAATAATGGTGCATGGACTTTTCCTCCAGGAACTCATCCAAACCTCTTTTAAATCCAGCTATACTCACAGCATTTACTACATCTTCTGGTAATAAATTCCACAGTTTGATTAAGCATTGCGTGAAAAAAATATTTTCTCTGATTAGTCTTAAATGTGCTACATTGTAGCATCATTGCATGTCCCCTAGTCTTTCTATTTTTTTGAAGGATTAAACAACTGATTTACATTTACCTGTTCCATTCCATTCATTATTTTAAAAACCTCTATCATATCACACCTCAGCCATGTCTTTTCCAGCTTAAAGAACCCTAATCTTTTAAGCCTTTCCTTGTAGGGATATCCTTTCATCCCCTTTACCATTTTTGTTGCTCTTCTCTGTACCTTTTCTAATTCTGCTATATCCTCTTTAATATATAGTGACCAGAAATGCACACAATATTCAAGGTGCAGTTGCAACATGAAGTGATACAGCAGCATTATAATATCCTTTGTTTTATTCTCCATTACTTTTTTTATGATTCCTAGCATTCTATTTAGAAACAAAGAAACATGACAGCACAATACTACCACATGGCCTATCTAGTCTGCCTTTCCATATCACCCACGACAAGAGTCCCTTTTTTACATTTAGAGAGCCTCTGTGTTTGTCCCATGTTTTGTTTTTAATTTAAATAGTGTCCTCTTCTCTACCACCTCCAGTGGGAGACTATACCATGCATCTACCACTCTTTCTGTAAAGAAATATTTCTGCATACTATTCCTGAGTCTATCCTCTTTCACCGCCATCCTATGTCCCCTCATAGCAGAGCTTACTTTCAATCAAAAGAGGTTCTCTTCCTCTGCATTTATGCCATGGAGGTATTTAAACATCTCAATCATATCATCTCTGTTCCACCTTTCCTCTAAAGTATACATATTAAGGTCCTTAAGTCTGTCTTCACATGCTTTATAATGAAGACCATTAACCATTTAAGTAGCTACCCTCCGCACCGACTCCATCCTGTTTATATCCTTTTGAAGCTGCATTCTCCAGAATTGCACACAATACTCCAAATGAGGTCACACCAAAGACATACAGAGGCACTCTAACCTCCTTTCCTCTGATGGCCATTCCTCTCCCTATGCACCCAAGCATCCTTCTAGCTTTTGCCGTCACCTTTTCTACCTGTTTAGCTACTTTGTGGTCGACAGACACAATCACGCCTAGGTCCCGCTCTTCTTTCATGGACAGAAGTACTTCACCCCCTTTACTGTATTGCTCCCTTGGATTGCTGCAGCCCAAATGCATTACCCTATGGTTTTTAGCATTAAAAATCAGCTGCAAAATTCTAGACCATTCTTCAAGATTAGCTAGATCCCTCCTCATGTTATCTATACCTTTCTGGGTGTCTACTCTGTTGCAGATTTTGGTATCATCCGCAAAGATGCAAACCTTACCCAACAGCCCTTCCCCAATATCATTAACAAAGATGTTAAAAAGAATCAGACCAGACCAAGGACAGATCCCTGAGGCATTGGTAACCTCCTTCTCCTCAGAGTAAACTCCATTTACCTGTACCCTTTGTCGCCTCCCACTCAACCAGTTTCTAACCCAAGCAGTAACTTTAGGGTGTCTCTTGGGGAAACTGTTAGATACGTATGACTTAGATTGGCCACTGTTGGAAACAGGACACTGGGCTTCATGGACCTTGGTCTGACCCAGTATGGCATAACTTATGTTCTTATGTTCTTATGGTCCATCTCAAGGGTGCTCAGTTTGTTTATATGTCACCTATGTGGATTGGTGTCAAATGTTTTACTGAAATCTAAATACACCACATCTAGGGCTCTCCCTTGGTCCAACTCCCTGGTCACCCAGTCAAAAAAATCAATCAGATTTGTTTGACAAGACCTTCCCCTGGTGAATCCATGCTGCCTCGGATCCTGCAATCTGTTGGACTCCAGAAACCTACCTATTTTCTCTTTCAGCAGCATTTCCAATAATGTACTCACTACTGAGGTTAAACTAACCAGCCTATAGTTTTCAACCATAGTTTACTTCCGCTTTTGTGTAAAAGGATCACCTGTGCTCTCTCCAGTCCTCTGGCACTATCCCTGATGCCAAAAAGGCATTGAAAAGGTCAGTCAATGGAGTTGCCAGAATGTCCCCAAGTTACCTCAGTATTCTAGGGGGCATCCCATTGGGTCCCATCACTTTGTCTATTTTAGGTTTATCTAGTTTCTCATGAACACAGTCTTCTGAAAATTGTTGAAGATGCCCTTCACTTTTGTTCCTGTTTGTGGGCGTTTTCTGAGTTCCTGCTCCCGGCCCTTCATCTGTGAACACAGATTGTTAAGCAATCCTGCTTTATCCTCATCAGCTTCTATGTATTCCTCCCCTCTACCCTTGAGTCTGACAATATCACTATTTCCCTTCCTCCTCTCACTAACATATCTGAAAAATGTCTTATCCCACCATTTTATTGCTTTGGCTATTTTTGTTTCTTTATGTACCTTTGCTTTCCTGACTGCTTTGCCAGCCTCTCTAAGTTCTTCCTCTCTCTGTGATCCCTTGTATTTCATGAAGGTATCCATCTTTTTCTTCACCTTTTCAGCTACCTCTTTTGAGAACCATAGTGGCCTCCTTTTCCTTTTATTTGCCATTCTAACAAGAAGGTTGGTTGCCCTTAAAATATCTCCTTTCAGTTTTGCTCACTGTTTTATCAGCCCTAGTCCTAACACTGAACCATACCATCTGGTGAGCACTAGATGTGAGATGATCTCCCACTATAACATCAGAAACACTTTCCCCATTGGTAAGCACCAAGTCCAGTATAGGCCCTTTCATGTGTGAATTCTGTTACCAGTTGCCTGAATACTTCTTCCTGTAAAGAATCCAGGATCTCCTTAATTCTAGATGACACCGCAGCAGGGATGCACCAATCAACATCCAGCATATTGAAATCCCCCAGCAGTAGCACTTCTCCTTTCTTGGCAATGCTGCATATGTCTTCTATTAAGTCTCCTTCTACGTCTTCTCCTTGTGACAGAGGTCTGTATAGCATGCCAATGCAAATTGATTTCTCTTTCCCTCTTTCTAGTTTAACCCATACTCCCTCCTCTCTCCCTTTTAAGCCCTGTATTTCCATAGCTTTAATATTATTTTTTACAAATCGTGTCACTCCTCCTCCCCTTCTTCCTACCCCGTCCTTTCTGAATAACATATAGCCTAGTATAGTTATATCCCAGTCATGGTTGTTCATGAACCATGTTTCTGTAACTGCCACTAAATCCAAGTCAGCCTCTCCCATTAGAGTCTCAATATCTGGGATTTTTTTTCCCATGCTATGGGCATTTATAGACACTGCTTTCCATATATTGCCCCTTTTACCTATTTCTATAAGGGTATTTAATGTTTCACTTACCTGGCGGCTTACTTCACCCATCCCCAATAAATCTAGTTTAAAGTCCTTCTCAATAAGTTAGCCAGTCTGCTACTGAAGACATGTTGACTCTTCTTGGACAGATGGACGCCATCTCTGCTCTGCAGCCCTTGGAATATCATCCCATGGTCCAGGAAACCAAAACGCTCTCGATGACACCATCCACGCAATCATGCATTTATCTCCAGGATTCAAGCTTCTCTGCCCTGGCCTTTACCCTCAACAGGGAGGATTGAAAAGAACACCACTTGCGCCCCTATCTGATTCACCCTCTGTCCCAGAGCCATGAAGTCACTCTTGATATGTTCAGAGGGATACCTGGCAATATCATTTATGCTGACATGAATGAGCAACATCAGGTAATAGTCAGTAGGTTTGATGAGTCTCAGCAAACTCTCTGTAACACCTTGGATTTTGGCACCTGGCAGACAGCATACCTCTCTGGACATCAAGTCTGTTCAGCAGATGGATGCCTCTTTTCCCCTCGGAAGAGAGTCACCAACCACCATTACCCTTCATTTCCTCATGGTCACTGATTCAGCAACTTTGGGGTGCTCGAGCTCTGGTTTTTACCTTTCATTTGCTTTCTTGGCTGTTGCTGCACATTGGACAGAAGATTTCAACGAATTATCGATGATGATGCACAGATCATTTTTCTGGGTGGTGACTCCTAATGTGGAACCTTGCATCATGTAGCCATAGTTTATGTTGTTCTTCCATAAGAGGCCAATTCTATAACACGCGGATAAGTCCAAATAAAAAACAGACCCGATTTCACCCTAATTATGCAGCCATGGGTATAGCATACCTGCAGGGCTAAAATCGGGACATAGGTGTTTCTGGTGCGGCACGAGCAAACCATCATGGAGAAACATGGGCCTGCTTTTATAAAGAGACAAGGGTATATGCAGCAAATGGTTTGGATGTCCCTGCACTCACTGTATTCTGAAAAGATGGACGTTTCTGATCCTGTCCAACTCCTCCATATACCTGTGGACACCTGATGTCCACGCCTCCTCTGTTAAAACGTGCATCTCCTAAGCTGCTCCTCTCACTGACAGTGTTGTGCTGATGCAAGCTACACATAAATACTGATGATACATAAATATTGATGCAAACTAAACTAGATATACTAGTCTACTGCATGCCCAGAACAGTGAAAGGTTATCTCAGTGCACTCAAAGATAAAATAACAGCAAGTAGAACGTGATAGGTTTGTCATGACATACCTTTCATCAAAACATACATGGCAGTAGAAGAAATCCTTAATTATTCTTTCATTGGTCATCTCTAAAAACAGTCTTTATAATGCAAGTATGGACCCTTACCAACCTCACAAAAACCTCATTCAACCTTGCAATTCCCCAGAGGATGCATTGTATTGGCTGTCTGGCTAAGGCATCTGTTTCCCACATATCTGGGTACTGGCATTTCACACAGCAGCTCCCTACATGTGGGTGCACCTGTCCCATAGAATATCCACTTTCTGTCCTGGCTTATATTGGTCTGTATACATCTGCTATCTGTGGGGCAACCCTGCCTGCCTTCCCACAGTGTGCTGTGTGGCAGTGCTCCCCTAGTCAGGCATTCGTGGGCATGGAAGAGGAGATCCCTGTGCTATTGTACCAAGTAGCCGGCCTCCAGATATATCACCACTCTTGCAGCTCTCATAGATCCTGGACTGGAAAGGGCTGTAGGCTTCATGGAACAATCTGGGGAAATGTTGGCAGAACATCAGTCATGTCTCCCAGTGCCTGGCACAGCAGATGTATGGCTGCCCTATCACACTGCCAACAATATATGATCTTATTAGAATACTTTATGAAACATATTTTTAAAAAAAATCACAAAAGGTTCTCCATATCTAAATGTCAAAACATATCCCTTTTAATAATAAGAGACCCTCAGAATGAGAGCATTCAGCAGTGCAAACAGCACTAAAAAATGCACAAAAGCACCATCATCGGTCTCTATAAATATACACAACTATCTTACCATACTCTAGTCCCCTGTTTTTGGTTTTTCATCTTGTTTAGATAGTAAGCCTTGATGAGTAGGGACTGTGTCTTACAGGCCCGATTTTCGAAGCCCTAGGTGCATGTACACGTGTAAAAGCCGGGCTTACCCATGTATAACCATCATAACCATGTAAACCATATATTCAACAAGGCGGCTTGAATTGTTGAGGCCCAGCTACCCACACAGTACCAGGTGCTTAAGCCCGGGGCCAGAACAGGGGCGTGTTGCCATGAAACCAGCATAATGCGGATTTCCAAAATCCGTGTGTGCCTACATTGGATGTCATAACTGCATAGCCTTAAGCGATGGCTCCCGGTGCATATGACCACTGATAGTGAGCGTCAAACCCATGTAGTGGTGGAACAGTGCACAGTAGAATGAAGGGAATGTGAGCAGGCCTGTACCCAAATCATGCAGATGCAAAGTGATGCTGGACAGGCAGAGACGCAATGTGGGCAATACACATGGTGATCCAGAGGTGGAGATGCACTTGACGTGCCTGGGCACAGCGGAGGATTTGACAGGCAGCGGATACCTAGCAGCAGGCAGTGGCCCAGCACCCAAGACACAGGTACTGTGCCCCACATGTATACAGGCCCAGAGTAAGCTACCTGCAACTGACAGAGGAGAAGGTCTTCCAGAGATGCAGACTAGATGTGGCAATGATAACCGAGCTGTGCAGCATACTCAGTGTGAACCTAGAGATCTCCACATCCAGAAGCCAGGCCCTGTAGGTGGCCATGATGGTGACCACTACCCCGGGATTCCTTGCAACTGGCAGCTTCAAGCATGTGATAGGGGTGATTTTTGGAATCATACAGTCCACTGCCAGCCACTGCATAGGAACATTCACCAGGCCCAGCTGCAGAGGATGCGCCAACTCATAGTCCTGCTCTGGACACAGCAGAAGTGGCAGGAGACCATGCAGGTAGTTGCTAGTTTCCCATCGGTGCTGAATGTATAGACTGTACCCACATTGCACTACGGGCACCACAGCTGGAGCAGAGGGCATAACGGAACAGGCATAGGTATACATCAATGAATATGCAGGTCGTTGTGGATGCCAACATGGACTTCACTGGTGTGCACTTGCTACCCAGGTTCCTGCCATGATGCATTTGTACTCGCCCAATCCAGCCTGGGACAGGCAGCAGCCGAGGGTCAGCTTAGAAATGCATTGTTGCTAGGTGAATGAGCATATGTGTGAGCCCCAGGACAGACCCAGAATGGACATCTGCTACAGTCTGATGCTATGGGTACTGCAAACAGGCGGTGACAGATGTATAATGTATGTATCGCAACACATGTTCACCACTGCATGCTGTCCATGGCAGCCCATAGACTATACTCAATCCACGTCCCAGTGCTCATGCTCACAGCTCACATTGTCCCCACAGGTGACCGTGGATACCCCCTGAGGACTTGACTGCTGACCCCAGTGTGCCAGCTCATAAGCCTGCAGGAGGAGTGTTACAATTGCACCCATCAGCAGACCCGATAAGGTATGGAGTGCCCAATTGGGGTGCTGAAGAGCTGCTTCCAGTGCCTCAACAGGAGCTGTGGGCAACTCCTCTACAGCTCAGAGTGGATATGCCAGATATTCACAGCATGCTGCATACTCTACAACCTGGCATGGATGTGTGGTGTGCCCGACCCAGAGCCAGCAGTTGTGGAGGAGTGGGAGGCCGCAGAGGCAGCAGATAGTGATGGTGCAGAGTCCGGGAGCCAGCAGAAGGTCAGGGCACTGACCCACCATACACGGGTGATAAGTGATGGTTTCTGAGGCGACTGCCCCACACCAGCATCAGGGTTGGACGCATACAATCACCAATAATGTGCCCAGTACCACACAATGTGTGCAGAGTGATATTGAAGTGCACGTTACCACCCAATGTGTTCAGAGTATTCTTTATTTCCCCCTATTTGATTTCCATGCACCAGGGCTCCCCACTGGTCATGGGTGATTGCTAATACGCACACTGCAATGCAGTGGAGTGTTGTCGGAGGACGTGCTGGCAGTATCACCACCCTCCCCAGCAGGGTGGGCTGAAGGACATGGCTCAGGGCTGGCAGGTGGCTGTGCTATTGCACTGGCAGCCCCAGCACCTACCCCCTTTGCCTGCATGAGGCCCACCAAACTGCGCAGTGAGCCAGAGATTGATGCCTGGTAAGCTGCCATCTCCCTCATCAGCTGTAGGTGCCCCTTCATCTAGTGCTCCACACACAATCTATATTCCTGCCACTCCTTGTCCTCTGTCTCCCTGGCCTGTTCTGCAGCCTGAAGGTCCTGCTGGATAACCTGCAGTTCGAACAGTATGCCTTCTGTGCCTGCCACCAGGCACGCACCCTCCTGCAACAGTTGCTGGTCCAGGTCATTGCCTACTGCACCCACTGTCTCCTCCAGGATGGTGAACTGTAGCTTGGCAAGTGGGGCATCATCTGCAGCTGGTTCTCCAGCACTGGTGGTCACACTGGTCTGCCCCAATGCCCTGGGTAGTGACAGCTCCTCTGCACTGGTTATCACACTGGGCCACTCTGCTGCACTGGCAGACACACCAGCAGTGATGGCTGTACTGCACCCTGACTGGGCATTGGCATCCACTGTGGTAGGCATTGAGGCTCCCCTGATGCATCAGTCCCAGGCTGGGAAGGCGGTGTCCCTGGCAGGTCTGTGGCAGAGGTTAATGACATGGCATGCCAGCCCAGTCCACTACAGAACTGGCAGGTGATGCACAGCCCACACTGTACCCATCTCATGCAGCACCCAAGGTCTGACAGACAGACAGGCATGGGCTGGGTGGACAGAGGCATGGAGGGGGACACATATATGGCTGTCACAGTCCCACCCGGGCTATGGGGCACCCCTACTCATCCCCCTGTGTGCCTGTGGTCAAGCTGTCAAAGCCCGCAATCCCTGAGATGGTGACCTCCTCCACATACTGCAGCACCTGCTCCTCAAGCAGGGTAAGGATGCACTGCTGCACAGGCAGCAGCCTGCTGTTGCTGGCCCTCTTCTACTTCACTGCCTGCTGGACCATGCACCACTTCTTCTTGAGGTCCTCCACGTCCTGGTTATGGTGGTGTACCGCATTGACCCTGTTGATAATGTCACACCAAGCTACCTGTTGGGTGCTGTCATCCTCAGCCGTGAATTTATTTATTTATTTATTTGCATTTCTTATATACCGCGCTATTACAATCAGTGTGGTTTACATTTGAACAAAATATACAGCAATGTAACATGTTACCTTGAGTTTACAATAAACAAGGGACACAAACTTGGATGAACAGGGAGAAAAACTATGTACAGTGTTATGTAAAAAAAAAGATTAAAACATCATAAAACATCATGAAGAGGGCAGTGTGCTGCTGCAGTATGAGCCCCAGGGCCATAACTGTTTCAGATGGTGTGAAGTTTGCCTTCCTCGTGTGCTTTGCCATTGCTGGTGCCTTGTTAGCCATTGTGAAGCAGTATTACACTAAGGCAGCACTCGCCTACCTGCATAGGTCCTTTTATGCATACATGGGTAGAGCATGCAGCAGGGCCATGACACATCCAAAGGCATATCTGGTACCCACGTAGGCCCCTGGGTGCTGACATTTCAAAAATCTGCATGACAGCTCACCACCATAGGATGCCATAGCCACACAGAACTCAGCGATGGTGACATTGGTTTGCAGGGACGCCCAGACTGCGACATCCAAGTAGGTCGCATAACACAGTATGCGGGCATATCAGTCATGATGTGCGTCACACTGATGGTGTGCCTTGGCAGGGCAGGGGACGTCCTGAGTGTGCAGCACTGCTGGGCCACACCTGTGCTGCTGCAGCTGTGTTGTGCGGGTAAGGTAGAGGGTGCTACCCACACAGATGGTCGCACCCACAGAGGCGCTACCTATGCAGGGCTCTGCCCATGACTGTCTACATGGGTAGTGTCCCTCTGCCATACCTGCACAGAATGGGCATGCCCACACCCCAAGCTCATAGACCCCTGGACCCCCTCCCTTTGTCCCCCTCCCCTGGTCCCCCACACTACCCACACCATCCACGCAGACACAACGCCCTGCCCCCACAAAATGGATGACACAGCGTTTTCAAACATGAACCATTTTATTAAACATCTGTGCCAACGTATTTGCAACACTGCAAACAGTAGTAGAAATGTGCAGCTGTACAATCGCTGACTTCTCCAGTGCAGGTGATACCTGCCTGGGAGACTGCCTATAGTGAATGGGGGCCTTGCTTGTGCCCTGTCACTGCTGCAGTGAGGGCATCCAGGTGCATGGTGATGGTCCATGCTGTGTCTGCACCTCCTCTCTGAGGAGACACACCTCTGCCACCAGGGCGGCCAGAGCCCAGAAACTTGATGGATGAGGGGGTGGTGGTACAGAGGGGCCAGGTGTGGCATGGTCAGAGTGTGCCCATGGGTGCTGGGGTGGCTGTGAGGGCCCCCAGCTGTGGGAGGTGGACCACAGCCCTGCTGCATGTCACATCCGGACCCTGCTGAGACATCCGGTGGGCACATGACCCCTTGGTAGGCTTGTGGGTGGGCGTGGCTGTGGGCTGCAGGGCTCCCTGCTGGTTGCTTACTGGTGGTGCCCTGTGCCACTCCTTCATACCTGGGGCACTTGGTGAGTGGTTCCCACATCTCCCCTGCTACCTCTGCTCCTTCATCCTCTGACTCCACTTCCTCCCCACCCCACCCCTGGCTCTCCCATCACTCCTCTGATTCCTAATCCTCCGCACCCTGCCCCGACCCTGAGATTCCTCCTCCTCTGACTCCTTATCCTCCCCATCCTGCTCCTGGCTGTCAGATCCCTCCTCTTCTGACTCCCCGACTAACCACTGTGCCATGGCCCCCTCGCTGCCCTCCTCTGACAAGATGTCAGCTGCAATGTCGCTAGATGATGACTCCTCCTCTTCATCCCTGTCACCATTGGTGGTACTACTGCTGCTCTGTAATGGGGGGGGGGGTCCTGGGTGGTCGGTGAGGTGGACCAGTGGTGTCCTGGGCCCCCTGGAGCCAGCTGTGCAGAAAGAGGAGGGGGTTACTGGTCCACACAGGCATGGCTCTGGAGTGGAACTGGCACACCCTTGGGGGTGCCCACATGCATCGCTCAACCCACCTTCATCCCACAGGGGCCTGCCTCCCTCACAGTGCACAATGCAGGCCCTCTCCTTTGCCCACCTCTAGCCAGGTCTGTTCTCCCCCTCACATGCTGAGCAATGCCCTGCCTACACCCCAGACAATGGGCACACACAGGAGGCAGCATGGGCAGGTACACAATGTGCCCCTGGGGCCACTACTGGGTGTGTGTGTACCTGTACTGCCCTCTGTGCCATGCCTCAGCCAGGTGTGTGCACACCTGCATGTCTTGGGTGCTGGTTGGTGCACACACAGGATGGTGGCACTGGAGGATGGCACAGCTGCCCATAGCATATTCCCATCATTGCATACAGGGAGAGTTCACCATCAGATGGTCTGCCTGCACCAGTCTGGCAGCCATGGCTGCCACCCTCTGCATCTGCTAAGTGTCATTATGTACCCCACTGACCTTCCTTGGCCTTAAGCCACTCCCTAATCCACTGGAGCTGGTTAGAGCTCCTCTGGTATAGCATGTTGAAGTGGCATTTGATGGCCTCAAGGGTGTGATGCATACCATATTCCCTGTGGGAGAGAGAGGGGACACACATGAGCTCATTTGGCCACTACCATATTGCCTGTGGTGTATACCTGTATCCTGCCATGGTCTGGCGACATGCCCATCCTGGGGGCAGGGGCATACCCATGGGTGGCAGGCTGTGGTGGCAGAGCTGCTTGCAGGAACAGACAGGCAACACATGCATGGTTTCTGTCACTGATCCCCCACACCTCTGCACTAGGTCACAGGGGCTGGGAGGTGGGGGAGGTGTTCGGGGTGTCCAAACTGGCTGCCAGAGAACCCTGCAGTGCCCAACCCAACCACAGCTCCCCCTGCACCAGTTATTACCATTGCTGTGCATGCCCTGTGGCATTGCTACCAACCACCACCAGGGCATGCAGGGTATCCTGCTGTGTGTGGCTATCCCCCTGCTGTGGGAAATCAGAGCTGGCACCTGTATCAATGCATGGCCTGTCCACCAACCACCATCTAATAAACACACATTGGGGCAGCCACTAGCATGTGGCTTGGCATCACAGTCCTGTCTCCCTGTGCAGACACAGCTGTGTCTTTCAGAGTGTGTATGCCTAGCATGGTGCTCAGCTCCCCCCCCCCCATACCTGTTGTGGCCTCTTTACCTGTGTAGCCAGAGTTGGATTCCCCTCCATATAGCTGTTGCCAACCACAGGTTTGGACGATGGCCCCTCCTGGGGTTGCAGACCCCCTCGTGCTGCATCATGGAGTGGATAAGGCACTCACTTTCATTGGGGCTGAAGTTTTCACTTCTCCTCACTGCCATGCCACTGGTGTCTATCCGCCCAGTCACAGGGGACTCCAGTGCAGGCAGCCCATGGGGCCTGTGTGATGGTGTCATCTACAGTATGTACGGGTACTTCGGATAGGCAGTACACAGATTCCTGGATACATGCCATCCTGCTTCTCTGGCTGATGTTGTGGTGGTCACATATATGGGTATTGCCTATACCACTAGATCAAACCTGTCGGACACATCTGGAGCCAGTCGGCAACCCTAGATACTAGAAGGGTTGCCAACTGGCTCCAGATGCGCCAGTCCTGGGTTTACCCCATTGCATGCAGGGGCTTGTAGTTTTCCAATTCCTATGGAGTGCAATAGAGAAAGTAGAACTAAATGTCTCTGCATGCTATGGGGTAAACCCAGGACTGGATCAAGCCTGTCGGGTACATCTGGAGACAGTTGGCAACCCTAGATACTAGGGAAATCTCTGATAGGTTCTGGGTGAAAAATGGAATTGGTTGTTATTTGTACAATTGTTCCTTGTAAATTGTTCTACATTGTTTATTATAAACTGTCTTATGCAGTAGTTAAAATGTTATATGTAAACTGCTTTGCTTATCATGACAAAGCGGTATATAAAAACCAATAAATAAATGGGATTTCGAGTAATGGGAGTGTTGGGGTGGGGATTTAGGGGTAGGATGATGGAGAGAATTGCTATAGGTAATGTGGGGGTTGGAGAGTCATGAATCCAACCACTGGTCTCTTTAAAAGATAATAGACCTAACTTGGGCTCAGCTATATGTGCTGCTGCAGGACAATAATGTTCTTGGTGGTAGCAATGCAAATCTTTATTTACCATGGAAGGTACTGCAGGTTAGAGACTCCTGAAGTAATATTGCGGTGATACAATTAGTAATTGTATCACAGCTTAGTAACTACCCCTCTAAAAGACCTAAAGTTATAATTTACTCGCAGCATTTTTTTTTAGAACACAGGTCATTGGCACCACCACCACTGGTCACACAAGTGTTTTTGAAACTCTGCATGACTTTATTTTCTCCTTCTCCTCAGAGTGAACTCCATATACCTGTACCCCTTGTCTCCTCCCGCTCAACCAATTTCTAACCCAAGAAGTAACTTTAGGGTCCATCCTTAGGGTAATCAGTTTGTTTATTAGTCACCTGTGTGTCAAAGGCTTTACTGAAATCTAAATACACCACATCTAACGCTCTCCCTCTGTCCAATTCCCTGGTCACCCAGTCAAAGAAATTAATCATATTTGTCTGACAAGAACTACTTCTGGTGAATACATGCTGCCTTGGATCTGGTAATCTGTTGGACTGCAGAAACCTCACTATTTTCTCTTTCAGCAGTGCTTCCAATATTTACTAACCACTGAGGATAAACTAATTGGCCTTTAGTTTTCAATCGCATCCTTATTTCCACTATTGTGTAAAGGGACCACATGAGTCTCTCTTCAGTCCTCTGGCACCACTCCTGACTCCAATGAGGCATTGAAAAGTCAGTCAGTGGAGCTGCTTGAATGTTCCCAAGCTCTCTCAGTATTCTCAGGTGCATCCCATCCGGTCCCATCACTTTGTCTATTTTTAGTTTAGCTATTTCCTCACAAGGTGCCCCTCACTTCTGTTTCTGTTTGTGGGTGTTTTCTGAAATCCTGCTCCTGGTCCTTCATCTGTGAACACAATAGAAATATTTGTTAAGCAACAACACTTTATCCTCAACAGCTTCTACATATTCCTCCCCTTCACCCTTAAGTCTGACAATACCACTTTTGCCCTTCCTCCTCTGACTAACATATCTAAAAAATGTCTTATACCCCCCATTTTATTGCATTGGCCATTTCCTCCTATTTTTGAATCTTTGCTTTCTTGACTACTTTGCCAGCCTCTTGTATCTCATGAAGGCAACCCTGTTTTTCTTCACCTTTTCAGCTACTTCTTTTGAGAACCATAGCGGCCTCCTTTTCCTTTTACCTTTATCTACCATTTTAACAAAAAGGTTGGTTGCCCTTAAAATATCCCCGTTCAGTTTTTCCCACTGTTTTTCTACATCCCTCAGGTGTTCCCATCCCACTAATGACTACTTGTGGTATTGGCCCATCTTGGCAAAGTTAGTTTTCCTAAAGTCTAAGACCCTTGCTTTGGATAGATTTTATCAGCCCTAATCCTAATACTGAAACACACCATCTGGTGATCACTGGATGTGAGAAGATCTCCCACTATAACATCAGAAACACTTTCACCATTGGTAAGCACCAGGGCCGGATTTACCTTGAGTGAGGCCCTACGCCAACAAAAATTGTGGGCCCCCAGCAGGGGCGGCCCAAGGGGGGTGCGGACCTCATTTGCATAAGGGGCCTCATTTGCATAAATATTTGCATAATGTTACCATATACTAACTTTTAGTAAACGTGCCTCTTAATGAGTGTATGGATAAAGAAAGACTAAAAGATTTCTACATTACTATAATCCAGTGCCAACTGCCAGACACATTAGGAACTACTACAAACACTGCCCATAGTAAACCCGCCGTATCCTAACAGCACTACCAGGACTCACAAAGTACCATACTCTACCAATCAAAAGGCAACACTGCAAATATTAAACCAATACATTTCAGAGAACAACAATACATGACCTACTGGGGAAAGAGAACAAGTGGCAATGTCAAATAGGAATTATATAAACAGAACACCTCAGCTCAGTTACACATGCAGAACATAGACCATCACCAAACAAGTAATCACAATTTAGAAATAGGAAGACAATAATTAAACTGGGAATCCCAAAAGCCAAACTTGGAATGTACAACACTGTAGAAATAAAACTATACATTAATTTGCTCCTGTACTAAACAAAGCGCAGATGTTAATGATGCACATTTACCAGAGCTGACATATTCCAATTAATAAATTCAAAATAAAGAGATATTTTTCTACCTTTTGTGCATTTTTTTCAGCTGCAATTGCTCCAGCCACTTTCTTCTGGTTTCTTCGTGTCTTCTGCTAACTCTCCATCGTCTGCTGTCCATTTGTCCTTTCTTCTCTCTTCTAGATTTTTTTCCATTCTCTTTCTACATCTGCTTTAACATACTAATCTTTCTCCTTTTGCTCTTTCCTCATTCCTATTTCATCCACTCAAATTTTACCCCTCCATCCTCAATCCCCACTTACTCTCCCAATACCCGGCCAATTGTAGATTTTTTATCCCTCCCACACAAAATATTTTTCCCTTCTCCATTTTACTCTTCCAGCCCCATCCCATTCTAATCCTCCCCCAACATCAGCTCCCTTCTAGTTCCAGCCTCACCCAGCATCCATTCCCTTCTAGTCCCTGCATCAGCCCATTTCCAGTCCTAGCCATCCATCAGCCCATTTCCAGTCCTAGCAACCCCCAACCCAATACCAGTCCTAGCCCCCCCATCACCCCACTTACAGTCCTTAACCCCCATCACCCCATTTTCAGTCCTTAACCCCCCATCACCCCATTTTCAGTTTAAGCCCCCCCTATAACCCATTACCAGTCCTAACCCCCCATCAGCCCACTTCCAGTCCTAACCCCATCAACCCATTTCCAGTCAGCCCCCCATAGCCCATTGCCAGTCCTACCCCCCCCCATCAGCCCACAGCCCATTACCAGTCCTAACCCCATCATCCCACCTCCAGTTTTAACCCCAGCCCATTTCCAGTCCTAGCCCCCCATAGCACATTACCAGACAACCCCCATCAGCCCACAGCCCATTACCAGTCTTAACCCCCCCAAAGCCCATTACCAGTTCTAACCCCCCCCAACAGCCCATTACCAGTCCTAACCCCATCAGCCCACCTCCAGTATTAACCCCCAGGCCATTTCCCGTCCTAGCCCCCCCATAGCCCATTACCAGACAGCCCCCATCAGCCCACAGCCCATTACCAGTCTTAACCCCCCCCACAGCCCATTGCCAGTTCTAAGCCCCCCCAACAGCCCACAGTCCATTACCAGTCCTAACCCCATCAGCCCACCTCTAGCCTTAACCCCCCCCAGCCCAGCCCAGCCCCGCCCATTTCCAGCCCCAGCCCCCCAATAGCCCATTACCAGCCCTACCCCCCCCAGTCCATTTCCAGCCCCATCCCCCCCAATAGCCCATTACCATTCCTACCCCCCCCTCGCCCATTACCAGTCCTCCCCCCCCCCATCGCCCATTACCAGGCCTACCCCCCCCCCCCGGCCTAAAGTAAAATTTAATTTAAAAAAAAACCTGGTGGCTGCCGCCGCGGGGCTCCCTCTGCTGCCGCGGGGGCCCCGTCTACAAGCTGAAGCGGTCGGGTCGTGTCGGGTCTCTCTCCCTCCCTCCCTCGCTGCAGGCTGCAGGCTGCGAGAGACGCGAAGGGAGAGCGTCTCCTCGCGTCTGTGTTAAGCCGGCAGGGGCTGATGGGAAATCCCATCCGCCCCTGCGGGCTTAACACAGACGCGAGGAGACGCTCTATCTTCGCGTCTCTCGCAGCCTGCAGCGAGGGAGGGAGGGAGGGAGAGACCCGACCCGACCCGACCCGACCGCACCGCACCGCTTCAGCTTGTAGACGGGGCCCCCGCGGCAGCAGAGGGGGCCCCGCGGCGGCAGCCACCAGGTTTTTGTTTTTTAATTGAGGTTAAAAAAAATTACCTGGTTCTTTTTTTGTGGGCCCCTGCCGGCTGTGGGCCCTACGCCATGGCGTACATGGCGTATAGGTAAATCCGGCCCTGGTAAGCACCAAGTCCAGTATGGCCCTTTCATGTGTGGATTCTGTTACCAGTTTCCTGAATAGTTCTTCTTGTAAGGAATCTAGGATCTGCTTACTTCTAGATGATACTGTAGCAGGGATGTGCCAGTCAACATCTTGCGTATTGAAATCCCCCATCAATAGCACTTCCACTTTCCTGGCAATGTTGCATATGTCTTCTGTTAAATCTCTGTCCACTTCTCCCTGTGAGGGAAGTTTGTATATCATACCAATGCAAATGGATTTCTCTTTCCCTCTTTCTAATTTAACCCATAGTTTCTCCTCTCTCCCTTTTAAGCCCTGTATTTCCATAGCTTTAATATTATTTTTACATGATGTGACACTCCTCCTCCCCTTCTTCCTACCCTGTCCTTTCCTTCTTCCTACTCTGTCCTTTCTGAATAAGCATAGCCTGTTATAATTAAATCCCAGTCATGGTTATCCGCGAACCATGTCTCTGTTACCAGCACTAATTCCAAGTCAGCCTCTCCCATTAAAGCCTCAACATCTGGGATCTTATTTCCCATGCTATGGGCATTTATAGACACTGCTTTCCAGATGTTGCCCCTTTTACCTATTTCCATAAAGGTATTTAATATTTCACTTACCTGGGGGCTTTCTTCACCCATCCCCAACGAATCTAATTTAAAACCCTCTTCAATAGGTTAGCCTGTCTGCTACTGAAAACACATCAATCCTTCTTGAACAGATGGATGACATCTCTGCTCTGCAACCCTTGGAATAGCATCACATGATCCAGGAAACCAAAATGTTCTCGATGATACCATCCATGCAGCCATGCATTTATCTCCAGGATTTGAACTTCTATGCCTTGGCCTTTACCCTCAACAGGGAGGATTGAAGAGAATACCACCTGCACATCTATCTGCTTCACCCTCTGTCCCAGAGCCATGAAGTCACTTTTGATAAACTCAGAGGGATAC
Source organism: Ichthyophis bannanicus (assembly GCA_033557465.1). Taxonomy (NCBI): domain Eukaryota; kingdom Metazoa; phylum Chordata; class Amphibia; order Gymnophiona; family Ichthyophiidae; genus Ichthyophis; species Ichthyophis bannanicus. Next base: position 123,667,070 of record CM066034.1, on the reverse strand, counting down.
CTGGCAGTATCATTTGTGCCGACATGGATGAACAACATTGGATAATAGTCAGTGGGCTGGATGAGTCTCGGCAAACTCTCCATAAATCTTGGATTTTGGCACCTGGCAGACAGCATACTCTCTGGACATCTAGTATGAGCAGCAGATGGACTCCTCAGTACCCCTCAGAAGAGAATCACCAACCACCACTACCCTTCACTTCCTTGTAGTTACTGATTCTGCAACTTCAGGGTGTTCAAGCTCTGGTTCTTCCCTTTCCTGGGATGTTTTCATCTCCTCCACTTCCAGGGCTGCATAATTTTTCTTCAATTAAAGGGTTGGAGGAGTTGGATTGGTGATTCTGCAGACCCTGGTGACTTGTTTCTAACCTTCATCATTCTGTAGGATCCTATCTTCACCTCTGCTGGAGAGCTTGGATCTTTCAAGAAGCATCTCATCAATGTACTTCTTACTGTCTTAAATGCTCCTCAGCCTCTCCACCTCTTCTCTGAACTCCTCCACTTGTTTCCTGAGTGCTTCAGCATGCAGGCATCCTGCACATGGAACTGGTCCTTCAACTAGCATCTCTGTCTGGACAGAGGCAGAAGCTGTAATGGGGGCAGCAACAGCTGTGGCAATATGATTTTTCCCAGCCATTGTTTAGTTGGTGGAGCTTTGGCACATGTTGAAGCAAAAGAGAGAAAGAGAGAGAGAGATAGAGACTTATCAAAGTACCAGTCTGTTTCTCAGCTGTCCTTTCAGAGAAAGAGCAGTTAACCTCATTTAAGTGTGTTCTAAACATCGTGTTCTAAGTCACTTTGTGTAGCTAATTGGGGAGTTGTCCTATAAAGCAAGAATGCTCACATTGGGTGGGTGGAAGCTGTGGTGGGTAGGGCAGGAACTAACACCTGATGAGGTGTCAGTGACTTCAAAGAGCTGGGAATGAGAGACTAATGTTGTTGTTGTTAAGTGCCATCAAGTCAGGGTCAACTCATGACGACCTTCTGGATAGTTGAAGCGGCTCGTTGTTGATAGAGTGGTTTCCATAGCTGCTATTATTGTATCGATTCATCTCATTGCTGGCCTTCCTCTTTTATGGTGACCTTCTACCTCGCCAAGCATTATGTCTTTCTTCAATGATCTCTCTCTTTGCATGATGTGTCCAAAGTATGAAAGTCAAAGTCTTGTCATCTGAGCTTCTAAGGAAAGTTTAGGTTTGATCTTCTCTAGAACTAACTGGTTTGTTCTTCAGACAGTCCATGATATACACAGTATTTGTTACCAACACCATAATTCAAAGGCATCAATTTTCTTCCTGTCTATCGTTTTCACTGTCCAGTTTTCGCATCCATATGTTGTTATTGAAAATACCATGGGCTGGACAAGTCAAATCTTTGTATGCATGGAGACATCTCTGCTCTTAAGAATCTTGTCTAGGTCCTTCATTTAGCCATTCTACCAAGAGCAATATGTTGTCGTATTTCTTGACTTCTAGTCCTTTCTTTATTGATTGTTGATCCAAGTAAGTTAAAGCTGCCAACTATTTCAATTTCTTCTCCATCAGTGATGAACTTATTGATTTTTCCAGTTTTGGGAATCTTTGTCTTCTTAACATTATGGTGCAGTCCCATTTTAAGACTACATTCCTTGATCTTGAGAAGCAAATTTTTCAAATTGTCTTCACTTTTAGCCAGTAATGTGGTATCATCAGCATAGAGAAGGTCATTGATGAGTCTTCCACCAATTTTCACACCTCAGATGTCTTCATACAGTCCTGCTTCTCTGATAATTTTTTCTGCATATAAATTAAAGAGGCAGGGGGAAAGTATGCAGCCTTGCCATACACCTTTGCTGATTTTAAACCATTCTATTTCTCCTTTATCCATTCGAACTGTTGCTTCCTGATCAATGTAAAGGTTGTGAAAGAGAACAACCAGGTGTTCTGGTATACCCATGCTTCTTAATGTGGCCCAGAATTTCTCATGGTTTACACAGCCAAAACCTTGCTGTAGTTAATAAAACACATATGGATATCCTTTTGGTATTCTTTTGTCTTTTCAAGGATCCATCTCACATCCGTGATATTGTCTGTTGTTCTCCACCCTTTCCTAAACCCTGCTTGCACTTCAGGCAGTTCTCGTTCAAGTTATGGTTGTAGTCTCTGCTGAATGATCTTGAGTAGAATCTTGATGGCATGTTGGATCAGAGTGATTTTGCAATAATTTCCACAGTCAGTCAGGGTCAACTTTCTTCAGTATTGGTATAAACATAGAACTTTTCCAGTCAGTTGGCCATGATGTTGTCTTCCAAATTTCCTGGCAGAGCCTTGTAAGTTTTGTAACAGCTTCAACTAATTGCTGTAATACTTCAACGGGAATGCCATTAATTCTCGATGCTTTGTTCTTTGATAAGGCTTTCAATGCTGCTTTGACTTCTTTTATCATCAATGGTTCCTGATCATAAGGTACAGGTTGAAATGGCTGTTGGTCCACTTAATCTTTATGGTATAATGACTCTGTATATTCTTTCCACCTTTTCTTGATCTTCTTGAGCATCTTGTAGCATTCTGATTCGAGGTTAGAATTTTTTCTTTAACTATACATTGTTGTATGGTTGAAAATATAAAAAAAAAAAAAAAAAAAAAAAATTTTCTTTAACTCCCGTAGTTTTAGAAAAGCCAATCTTGTTCTTCCTCTAATAGATTCTGATTTTATTTCCTTGCATGTGTCATTGTAGTACTTCTTGTCTTATCTTGCTGGACATTGGAAATTTTTGTTGAGTTCTGCGATTGCCTTTCTTTCTCCTTTGACTTTAGCTTCCCTGCATTTCTGGACAATTTTCAGAGTTTCTTCAGCCATCCATTTTGGCAGTTTTTACGTTTTCACCTTATGTAGAGACTTATCACTTTCTTCCAACACAGCCTTCTTGATGTCATTCCATAACACTTCTGGAACTCTGTCATTTGTATCTAAAGCAGCAAATCAATTTTTCAGGCAGTCTTTAAATTCCAGTGGTATATTCTCAAGGTCATATTTTACTACATTCATGAGTGGCTTGCTCTTTTTCATCTTTACCTTGAGTTTGCATACTAGTAGTTGGTGATCTGTACCACAGTCTGCTCCAGGTTTTGTCTTTGTTGATGTTATCGAGCTTTTCCATTGTTGACCTCCACAGATGTAGTCAATTTGATTTCTGTACAATCCATTGGGTGAAGTCCACGTGTACAGTCGGTGCTTGTGTTGCTGGAAGAAGGTGATTAAGATGAATCGATCATTGGTCCTCCAGAATTCTATCAGTCTTCCTCCAGCTTCGGTTCTGCTGACAAGATCATATTTTCCAACCACTTTGCCTTCTTCTTTGTTGCCAACTTTTGTGTTCCAGTCACCCATGACTATCAACATATCCTGTTTGCATGTTCTGTCAATTTCAGCTTGTACTTGTTCATAGAACTCATCAATGTCTTCCTCTTCTGCAACTGTTGTTGGGCATATACCTCAATTATAGTTGTATTGATGGGCTTTCCTCGTAAACTAATATAAATTAAGCGTTCACTGACTGCATTGTATTTCATTACAGTACTTGAAAATTTCTTCTTAATTATAAATGCAACACCATTTCTTCTTTGTCTTTCATTTCCAACATAGTAGACCATATGATCATCAGAAGCAAAGTGCCCAAAGCCAGTCCATTTCAGTTCACTGACACCCAATAGATCGAGTTGTACACATTCCATTTCATTCTTAACCACCTCCAACTTCCCTTGGTTCATGCATTGTACGTTCCATGTCCCAATATGTAAGACATCTTTGCAGCTTCTGACTCTCTTTTTATACACAGCTACATCAGCAGATCCAACCACATCATAAATGCTAGCTTTGCTCTGAGAAGTCTTCAGCTCATCTCCAGTAGCCATTTGAGTGCCTTCCAAACTGGGAGGTCTCATCTTCCAGCATTATAGTGCAATTTGTTTTATGGCTATTGTGATGGGCCCCGTGTAAATTAGCCCTTTAAAACCCCATATAGGCGGCTGCCTAGGGTTGTGTAAATTTACCCTGCTTCAGCTATGTAAAAACAGAGTCTTGTGGTCAAGGTAAGGAAACAAAATATGGGTTTATTCCCCATCCCGCTCGGACCTTCTTCCAAAGGACAAAACTCAAAACACAGCAGTGCACAAACGGAAACAGAACTTCTTTTCTTTGTTATCTTCACAAAGTATGTTCAAACAGGTTAACACAAAACAGTGTGGATATTCTTGTAGCATATGTTACAGTCCATCGGAATGGGCTCTGAGGGAAGGCTGGTATTCTCCCACACCATCCCCTCAGACTCACTTCCCAGTCCGTCTATATCTGACTCCTCTCCTATATAGGAGTCTGGCCCAACCTCTTCTGAGAGATCACTGTTACTGCCTGCATTCACTCCTTTAAATCCCAGGTTATGACTCCCTGGCTCGAGGAAAGCTCTCCGCTGATCCTCCTCATGAAATGAATGTTTGGGATATCTCTCCCTTACCCCATTACTCACAGGGCCACGCCCTTTGTCACAGTCTTGGTACTCGTACCTTTGTTTAACAGAAGAAGATTCCCTTTTCTGTACCTTGGTGCTCTTTCTGGCTCTGGGGTTGTAGTCACTCCTTCCCCCGGCTTCCCAGTCAGGCTGAGAGTTAATAAACTCTGTATCAGGTTTCCAGCCTTGCTCTGGCTTACAGCAGCGTTTGGAGTTCCCTCCTCTTGGTACACTCCCCTTGGGCTGACCTGTGCTCTGTGACTGATAGCGTCCTCCTGAGCTGCTGCTACTTCCTGGTTCCCGGGTTGCAGGTTCCCTTCCCAGCAAACCTCTGCACTTTCCCCTGCATGTGACCTGGGAGTCCTCTCTGCTGAACTCTCTGCAGCTCTCGTGGATATCACTGGGGATCTTTCTGTGTCCCACTCTGTGGCTTCCTGTGTAGCCCTCTGTGGGGCTCTCCGGGTAACTCTCTGTGAGGCTTTCCAGGTGACCCTCCTTATTCTGACTAAAGCCCTTCCTTTTATGGTTCCCAGCCCTGCACGTGACGTCAGGACTAGGAGACAGGTGCTCTTGATGAGCCCTTGGCTTTTGCTGTAGTAACGGCATTTTCTGTTCAGCTGTTTTTCTCTGTCCTGTATCCATTTCTACAGCTGAATCAGAGGTAAGCTCTTCACTTTCCTGAATTTGTATATGGTTTATTTTACCCACTGCATCACACTATCCATTGGGTTTTCATGGCAAGATACAGAAGTAGATTTGTCAAGCTTTTTTTTCCATGCAGTTAATTCCAGTGTTGTTGCATTTGTCACAGAAATATGATCCTCCGCTTACAACACAGCCCCATTCTGCTGGTGCCCACATGGGTGGTTTGTCTTAGTCTGGCACCTCAGCTGAGACCTGTCTATCATGGGAGACCCTGCCAGTAGCTAAGCTACTGATAGCTTAGCTCTCAGCATCACTGTTGCACACAAGCCCTCACAGCACGACAAGCTGCAGACCAAGTGAAGGGAAAGACTAATAGCAGAGTTTTAAACCTACACCACTAAAGAAAAATTTCCCCTTTTGAACTAAAGCACCACAAATAGTGTAACTTTGTTTTAAAAATGTACCAAAACCCTTTTAAGAGCTGTCAGGCAGAGAGCTAGAAATTAAAAGCTACACACTCTTACCTTTGCTTGAAATGCAGAGCCCCTATTAGGAATACCTAAACATGCAAGACTCTGAAGACTTATACAGTCGTCAGCTGCTCTCAGTTCTTTCATAGGCTAATTAGGCATACTAACTCCTGATGAGGTTTCAGTATCTTCAAAGTTTTAAACCTACACCAGCAGGTGTTCTATATCGCATTATCATAAAATTCAATATGGTTTACATTTATTTATTTACATTCTCTTATATACCGCGCTATTCTGCATCAGTGCGGTTTACATTGAACAAACTGAAATTACATTGAACAGGGCATTATAACTTGGAGAGAACTATTTTACAGGGAACATGGGCTATGGAGGGCTAAGTGGCTTGCCCAAGACCACAAGGAGCACTACATAAAACTTAAACAAACAGTGTTTATGCACAGCTACATCAGCAGGGATATTAACTTGGACAAACATAGAGCCCGATTCTGATAGGGGCACATTCGAGCAGTACAGATAGCCCCAAGCAAGATGGGCCTGTTTGGACCTGATTCTGGACCTCAGGAACAAAACATTCCCATGGTAGCAAGAATCAGGCCCTAGGATGGCCCGGTGTGCCCCTGCTGCCTGCGGGGACATCCTCCCTGCAGGTGCCCCCGACTCCAGTGTTCCCAGTCCCCCCCCCCTTTTCCCTGCTGCCTGACCCAAGGCTGACCTGCCATGGCCTGGATCGGGCAGCAGGTACCGCCCCACACCCAGCCCCAGGGGGGAAACCCCAGCCCCAATTGTGGCAAAAGTGCTGCTTATTCCACCTTTGAGGTGGAATAAGCAGCGCATCCCTATGGGCCTGGCAGCAGGTACAGGGCTGCGAATCTTCCCTGTATGTGCTGCCCGGCTGTCCCGCTGCTGCTCTGCCCTGATCCCACCCCCCCACTGGCTCTCCCCATTCTGATGCACAGGACGTATAGGGAGAGGTGGTGGGAGAATCGTCCTGCCTGGATGTGCAGCCCTGCAACCCGCATTTTGGAAGGGGGCCCATAGGATATAAAGTAAGGTAAAATGTGAATTAGTGGAATTGACCACTCCAAAGTTATCTTTGAAGTGTTTTTAGAGCTCTTCAGACCTAATGACCTCTTATAATTCTGACAGGTGTGTGCATTCCTTGATGGTGTGTATTTTGCCAGTGGGAATGCACATTAATGGAGTTTGTGCAAAGTGTGAGTGGAGTGCACAAGAACAATTTACATGCACTCCTGAAAAATACTGTATCAGCACAGGCATATCCATGCCTTAACTTAGGGTGTGATTTCTGCCACTTACGCTAATATTTTAAAGAAACATAGAAACATGATGGCAGATAACGACCATACTCTTCTATACCTACTACTAAGCTCTACAGTCCCTTTTTTCCTTTAGAGATCTTCTGTGTTTGTTGATGCTTTCTTGAATTTAGATACAATCCTTTTCTCTACTACCTCCACTGGGAGAATATTCCATGTTCTACCACTCTTTTCATAAAGAAATATTTCTGCAAATTACTCTGTAGTCTATCCATTTTCACCTTAATCCTATGACCCCTCGTTGCAGAGCCTTCTTGTAACGGAAAGAGGCACTCCTCCTGTGCATTTATGCTACAGAGGTATTTAAACATCTCTATAATATCTCCCATCACCCACCTTTCTTCTATAATACACATATTAAGATATTTAAGTCTGTCTCCATATGCCTGATGACAAAGCCGACTGAAATTCTGGTAGCCATCCTCTGCACCCACTCCATCCTTTTTATATCCTTGGAATGTGCTATCTCCAGAATCACACATAATACTCCAATTGAGGACTCACCAAAGACATACAGTATGTACTTATACAGAGACAATATTACCTCCTTTCTACTGGCCATTCCTCTCTCTATGCACCCAAGCATCCTTCTGACTTTTGCTGTTGCCTTTTCTACCTGTTTAGCCACTTTCAGATCATCAGAAACAATCACCCCCATGTCCCACTCTTCTTTCATGGTCAGAAGTACTCTACCCCCTATATTGCATTTCCACAGTCCAAATAGTGTTAAATCTCAGCAACCAAAATCTTGACCATTCTTCAAGGTTCACTAGATCCTTCCTTCTGTTATCTATACCTTCCTGGCTGCTTACTCATGCAGATTTTGGTATCATCTGCAAATTGCCAAACCTACCCAATAGCCTTTCCCCAATATCTCTTTAAAAAATGCTTAAGAGTCGGGCCAAGGACAGATCCCTGCGGCACACCACTGGTAACATCCTTCTCTTCAGAGTGAGCTCTATTTACCTGTACACTCAACCTATTTTTAATGCAGTCACTTTAGGGTCCATCCCTAAGGCACCCTATTTATAAGTTGCTTGTAAGGAACAGTGTTAAAGGCTTTACTGAAATCTCAGTATACCACATCTAGGGCTCTCACTCAGTCCAACTCACTAGTCACTCAGTCAAAGAAATTAATGACATTTCTCTGACAAGACCTGCCTCTAGAAAAAAAAAAACATTTTGCCTCCAATCTTGCAATCCATTGTATTCCAGAAACCTCACTATCAGCTGTTTTTGCAGGTTTCCATTAATTTACTCACCACAGAGGTCAGACTAACGGGCCTATAAATCCTTATTTCAACTTTTGTTTTAGGGGACTACATACACCCCTTTCCAGTCCTCCGAGACCATTCCTGACTCTAAAGAAACATTGAAAAGATCAGACAGTGGAATCATTAGATCTTCCATAAGTTCCTTCAATACTCTAAGATGTATGTCATCTGGCCCCATCACTGTCTTTTAGTTTAGTTAGCTTCTTGCGAACAGTCTTCTGAAAAGAGTAGAAGATCCATCTTATTTGTGGGTGTTATTAGTGGGTGTTTTCTGAGGTCCTGCTCCTGGCCTTTCATCTGTGAACACATAATAGAAATATTTGTTAAGCAATTCTGCTTTTTCCTCATCAGCTTCTACATATGCCTTCTCTTCACCCTTAAGTCTGACAATACCACTTGTGCATGTCCTTCTCTTACTGCCATATCTGAAGAACTGTTTAGTCCCCCCATTTTACTGCATTGGCTATTTTTATCACCATTTGTGTTTTTGCTTTCCTGACTACTCTCATAGCTTCTTAGATTTTCCAAATATTGATGCTTGTCCTCCTCCTGAGATCTCTTGAATTTTATGAAGGCCACCCTTGTTTTCTTCACCTTTATAAATAGAAGTAGGCATGTACTTGCTTTTATAAAAGAGGCTTAACTAAAGTGCCTTTAAAGGTGCTTTAATTAGGTGCCCCCTTTTTGAGTACAGGGTGTGGTTCTTTAAGAATATTTTAGAACATCTGTTTGGAAGTTAAATAGTTTCACAACTGAAAAACTTAAACACATCACAATTATTTTGAACATATGAGCTACATTGAAATAGTCACTTATCTAGCAAAAAGCCCAAATGAATGGAAAACCCAGTCAAAGCTTTTTGCCTGTACACATTTATACTGAGTAACAAACTGTAACCTGTAAGTTGTGGAGGGGAATTTTAGTAGAGTCGTCCAAGTGCAATCTGGGACGTCTAAGCCTGAACTTCTGAAAAAAGAGCAGGCATGTCCAGGTGCAGATGTGATTTCAAAAACATGGGCGTGACTGACAGGAACATCTGCTGGGGCATCTATATAGATATCTCCAGAGCTTTGTTTCAGAACCCGAACCTCTAGAATACTCTAATGGCTAAAGTAATATATTAGGAACAGAGCACTCAGGATTCATATTCTACTGCTGTAATTGTTGACATTGTGCTGGGGATTAGGTAGTGCTTTTGTCTTTATACGCTCTGGATGTTTTTCAGTTAAAACAAAATATTTTTCAGATGCTTGTTCCTGCCTGGAGCAGGTGTAACATTAGACAGGACGCCGGACATCCAGGATCCTGGTCACACCTCTTCCATGCCCTGTTCAGACTTGGACGTCCTCAGAACTTGGACATTCTCACACTGAGGATGTCCCCAGAGCCAGCTTCTAAAATGGTCCTGTGGACATCTCTGCACTTTGGACATCTCTATGCCCTTTTTTGGATGTCCAAAGCATGAATAGGGCTTCTACTGTAGAATGACTCCTGTAGCCTTTATTTCCTGCGTTAACTCTTCACAGACAGTAATACCTGCATTAAACAGCTAACACTGTTGTATAAATAGACCCCTACATATCTAGAGTAACTGAAATACCTACTGCATCTGTTACTTTGTTTTACTTTATATTTTTATTTCATGGACTCCATGAGGCTGATCTTTAGTAGTCGTCAGTACTTTTAAAGTTCCCGGCTGCCACAGTTAGACCCACATGGTCACCATCCATCACTTGGCATCCATCACTGAATATCTGGTTTCAATGGGCACCACAATATTCAGTCACTAACCAGAGAGCTGCAGGACCATCCCCCAATCCATCCACAGACAGCCCCAAATTTAACGGGGCATCTTCTGCATTCTGTGGGGATATTCAGTAATACTTTCCATATAATGCCACTGAATATCAGGATTACTGGTTTAACCATTTAGCAGATCCTGCTAACCAACTAAACCTTTTAAATATGCTCCCCTCCCCATATTTTTATGAAACATTGTTACCCATCAATTTGTTAGAAGCACTCAGTGTCATTCAAATACCATCTTAGACAGTACTGAAGATATTTCCTGTTCATTTACCTCACTGTTTTATAAATATTAGTGAATGTTCTCAAATAATGATATGCGTAAACATACTAGTAGCCTTAACATTAATACCGCTTTTGCAAAACTGCAAGTTCATTAATAGGGATATACAACTTAACTGAATATGACTGACCTTTAAATTGACAGGTTAGAGGATAAATGAAGAGTCTATGATATAAATTTTATAACATGATCCCTATGGTACAGCACTTAGACCATGACTAAAGGTCATTCAAAATTTGTATCTTAAAAGTTCTCCTTAATTATTCATTTTCTGAATGTTGAATGTCTCTAAAATCATTTCTCTCATGCTGATTTCCACTTGGAATACCTTACAAATCACTCAGCTGTTTACATATTGCAGGAAGGACGTTCGCTCAGTTTTACTGAATATTGACATTTCGAAAATGAGCTGATTGGGGGTGTCAGGTATGCACCAGAGAGAGCGAGCTTGCTTTTTTATGTCCGGATTTAAAATTCTACTTTTAATCTAGTCAATGCACTTTTTTTTTTTTTAACTCGAGACCTGGGAGAAACTAGGAACACGGAATACAAATTTGGGATCTATACCATAAAATTCTGGATGATACCTTCCCTAGTTAAGAGGGTAATTTAATAAGGAGATGCTTGGTTTTAGGCACTAACTACAAAGGTAGATGTCAGTTATTAATATGTACATTCATAAATGAGTTCTTATAAAATAATGAACATGCATTATCTACATGCTGCACACTTTCACTGTGTATGTACACATGAGCAGATTTTGGGCAGATCATAGGCTGTGTGGGCAAAGTACGCACAATAGAATGTGATAACTGATATGCGTACTTGCAAAATGCAAACATGTTCATTTGCATCAGCTCTAAGGCTGGTTTAAGTGATCCTGCTTAAATATATAGGCACATTAAAAAGCACTTTTGCAAGTGGTGACAATTTTGCAAAGGTATTTTCAGGTAAATATGCTAGTAGCCTGCCTCATATAAAATGATGTCACTTGTAAGAGCATGCATAATGACAAGAACCTTTACACAACTCCAGTGTAGAGGTTCTCAGGGGTGGGTTTGGGGAGGAGTGCAGATGGAGACACAATCTATGCATTTTTGTTATAAAATGCACTTGTACTAGTACATAAGAACATAAATGCCATACTGGGTCAGACCAAGGTCCAACAAGCCCAGTATTCTGTTTCCAACAGTAGACAAAACAGGTCACAAGTACCTGGCAGGTTCCCAAAAAGGTGCACAGGTTCCACAATGCTTTTTCCAGGATAAACAGTGGATTTCCTGGGTCCTCTTTGATAATGGTTTATGGACCTTTCCTCCAGGAACTTGTCCAAACCTTTTTTAAAGCTGTTATACCAACATTTTTTACTACATCCTTTGATAACAATTTCCAGAGCTTGATTGTGTGTTGAGTGAAAAAATATGTACATGTTTAGTCATTTGTCTTTATAATTGTTTCTACCATCTTCCTGGTTGGTGGTTCCTAATGTGGAACTTTGCATCGTGTAACCATAGTCTGAGTTGTTCTTTCCTAGGTACATAACTTTGCACTTTGGACATTCGGTCTTCCAATGTGTCAATGCCCTCTTGCAATTTTTCACAATCCTCTTGAATTTTAACAACTTTAAATATTTTTGTGTCATATGCAAATTTGCTCACCTCATTCGTTATTCCTATTTCAGTGTCATTTATAAATATATTAAAAAGAAGCGGGCCCAGCACAGATCCCGGGGTTACTCCACTATTCACCTTTCTCCATTGAGAAAATTGTCCATTTAGCCCTACTCTTTGCTTTCTTTTAATCAGTTCCTGATCCACAATAGTACACTGCCTCCAATACTATGACTTTTTAATTTTGCCAAGAATCTCTCATGAGGGACCTTGTCAAAGGCTTTCTAAAAATCCAGATACACTATATCAATGGGCTCACCTTGGTTTACCTGTTTATTCACGCCTTCAAAAAAATGTAACCGATTAGTAAGACAAGACTTTCCTTGGCTAAATACATGTTGGCTTTCTCACATTAAACCATGACTATCTACATGTTTAGGAATTTTTGCCTTTATAATGGTTTCTGCCATTTTGCCCAGTACTAATGTCAGACTTGCCAGTTTGTAGTTTCCAGGATCACCCCTGGAAGTTTTATAAAAAATTGGCGTTATATTGGCCATTCTCCAATCTTCCAGTACTACAGATAATTTTAATGGTAGTTCACAGCTTACTAATAGCAGGTCTTCAATCTCATTTTTTCAGTTCTTTTAACACCCATGGACATATACCATCCTGTCCATGTTATTTGCTACTCTTCAGTTTATCAAATACTTGTAATACATCCTCATGGTTTATCAATATTTCTTTCAATTCTTATGATGCATCACCTTTAAATACCATTTCAGGCACTTACCTACATCTTCTTCATTCTGTCCAATATGCCCTTGTCATCCCTTAGAGCCCCTTTTATCCCTCTATCATCCAATGGTCCAACTGACTCTCTCAGGTTTTTTGTTACAAATGTAGTGAAAAAAGTGTATTATGCATTTTTGCTTCCACGACAAGATTATTTTCAAATTCTCACTTTGCCTGCCTTATCAGTGCATTGCATCTAACTTTCCAGTGCTTATGTTGTTTCCCATTTTTGTCATTTGGCTCCTTTTTCCATTTCTTGAAAGGCTTTTTTGGCCACAACAGCCTCTGACCTCACCTTTACACCATGCTGGCAGTTTTTTGGATTTCCTTCCACTTTTCTTAAATTGTAGAATACATCTGGTCTGTGCTACCAAGATAGCATTTTTAAACAACGGCCATGCTTGATGTAAATCTTTAACCTTTGAAACTGCTCCTTTTAGGGTTTTTTAAACTATTTTCTTCATTTTACCATAGTCTCCCTTTTGAAATTTAAAAGGTAGTACTGTGAAATAGTCTGTACACAAGTATGACAGAGTCCCATTGGTAGTCCTCCTTCCACCAGGTCTCATTTCATTTAGTGCTATACATTCTAGCTCTTCGATCTTATTTTTTAGACTTCTAGCATTTGCATAAAGGCATTTTAGAGGTTGTATTTTATTCATATGAATCTGGTTATCAGTTGATAACTGCAATTTGGAGTCTTTCAGCTCTGTCTGCTCTGTACTTATCTTTATTGGAACCTCTCTATCTGGATGCCCTAAATTTCCTCTTTTGCTGGTATCCTTCAAGGATACTTCCTTCTGAACCATGCACTCTTGGGCTACTGTCAGCTTTCCCCTATTATCTAATTTAAAAGCTGTTCTTTTTAAAGCTTAATGCCAGCAGCCTGGTTAAGGTGGTGCCCATCCCTTTGGAAAGGTCCCTCCCTTCTCCAGAATGTTGCCCAGTTCCTAACAAATTCAAAACCCTCTTTGTACCATTGTCTCATCCACGCATGGAGACTCTGGAGTTCTGCCTGTCTTTTGGGTCCTGTGCGTGCAACGAAAAGCATTTTGGAGAATGCTACCCTGGAAGTTCTGAATTTCAACTTCTTACCTAAAAGTTGAAATTTGGCCTCCAGAACCTCCCTCCCATACTTTTCTATATCATTGGTACCAAAATATACTAAGACAGCAGACTCCTCCCCAGTGCTATCTAAAACCTTGTCTAGGTGGCTTGTGAGGTCTACTACCTTCGTAGCAGGCGGGCATATTACCATGCGATCCTCAGGTACATGAATACATTTATACTTGCTCTTTAATTGACAGAAGTGTACATGGGTTTATTTTACCTGCACATTCTGCAGGATGTGTACTGGTATTTTAAAATTAGTTATAGGCACCTATATGCTTTTATAAAAAAGGCTGAACATAGGCAACCATTTGCCTGTCACATATAGGCACAAACCCTGTCTTCCCAAAAGAACACCCCCGCCACAAGGCAACCTGTTATAAAAGTATCCTCTATAGGACAGTTTTAAAGGAATTCTCTACAGATGAATGGGACCTGGATAAAAGGACCTTTCAAAAATTGCCTTCATTCTCCAAGAGAACCTAAAAATGGCAGCGCAGGGGACAAAAGCCAGCACGTCATTTTACTAAGCCCTGCCTCGTTAACACACCTACTTGTTTTTATAGAGTGCTAGCGCACGAGGCCAAATATGCACATTCATCTAAGACACAATTACTTGTACAGTATCAGCCCTAGAGCCGGAGTAGATGCCAATACCTAGATTAATAAAGAAGGTAAGTAATTATGCTATTTTATAATTTGGGTGCTACCCAAGCTCCATCCATGCACACCTCCACAGGGAGAGATTGTGCCACTGGCCCAAAGCTCTTTCACAATAGTTATTGCCTCAGTTGTGTGTAAATGCCCATGTCCGTGCATAAATCATGTATGCATAAATGGTACTTAATTGTAGGAGGCTCCTTATAAAAAGTATCCTCTTAATTTTGAATTCCTCACACTTACTTTTTCTAGGTATATCGTGCATACTTTATACCTCCGAAATATGCAGGATAAGATATTCTTGTGAGACCATTAAGTCACCTAATTTTTAAGGTGACCCACTGAGGGAGTTTCCTTTAAAAATCAGCTTGTAGACATGCAGGTACCTGCTGTGTTTGCTTTGTAGTACTATATAAGTGATTAATAGTAGTAATAGCAGTAGTAAGTTCCCTGAATGAGCTAGAAATTGCCCCCTTTAGGAAAACATTTCTCCCTTGGTGCAAAGATTAATTGAGAAAGAAATAAAAAAAAATAGGAAATACCTTGCAACTTCACAAGACAGAGGCCTGGGACGCACATCTTAGAATATGCCTGAGTATATTTAATGGTGGCCTCACCTGGCACAATACTATCATTGCTTGTAGCAGCCTCAATCCAGAACAAATAAGTTACAAACTGAACATAATCCAGACCTAACCTGCATAGAACCCAGTGCATCACAACAAAGAACTGAAAATGAGTTAACAGTGAAGAATCCAAGTAAAGAAACAAGTGCCCCTTAACACAAGAAGATAAAAAAAAATACTCCTCCAAATTTATCACCGGCAAAGTCACTGTACAGACATACAGACACCCCACCAACTTCCGTCAGGCTGAATGACATCGATCTTGTGCCCAAGCAGGAAGTACGCTACCTGGGAATTACACTGGACCACCATCTGAATTGGGAAACCTACATACAAAACATTACCAAGGCTGTTTGCCATAAACTGAGAACCCTCCGACACCTACGCCCTCTACTCGAACCCTCAGATTTTCGAAGTTTGCCAAGCCCTCATTTTTCCTCACTTTGACTACTCCAACATAATTCTCCAGGCCTCCCAAAGCATGCTCTACAGCCTCTACAACTAGCCATGAATACAGTAGCCCGAATACTCATGTCAGTGTCCAGATACGAACACATCACGCCCCTCTTGATACAGCTCCACTGGCTCCCTATAACAACTCGCCTGACATATAAAGCCCTCCTGCTTACCTTCAAGGCTCTCAATGACATATCAGCATTTTTAAAGTCAAGATGCAGATCACGTGTTTCAGATTACACATATACTCATTAACCTCAGCCTGTTTAAAGGAGCCATCATCACTCAACCTCCAAATTAAGGCCATGAGGAGAAATTGTATTTAGAGTAAAGATCCAAAACTGTTCTCTCAAACTGAAATGAGCATCATGATCTCCTCTGCTATAATCAGCGATAACATGGTCAATCACATGCCGTAGAAGGTTGTGTACTAAGTGTCCATTCTGAAGTCAGTGAGTCACTCTTGGCCCGTCACAATCCTACTCTTATATTCATTTAATCTTAATGTGATCTTCTGTCAATTTCTGTCAATATAAACTAATAGACAGGGGCAGATTATAGCATAGGCAACATATGATGAGAGGCACTCAGTTTCAGACTTTTAAAGCTACATTTTAGAAATGATGTCCGGGTGCAATCCGGGATGTTCTGGTCAAAATATACTGTAAGAGGCCGGGCATATGCAAGTTTGAGCACAATTTTTTTTTTTTTTTTTTTAATTTAAGATTTTATTCCAAACTAATGAAACATAACTAAAGAAACATTACATAATAGTAATTACAAGTCCACATCAAGGAGCAGCTTCATATCATACAATAATTGTAAAAGCAAAATCCGTAACAGCAGAATTAACTCATTTATACAAAATCAAGAGGCCAATACAGTAATAAACTACAAGCATTAAAAGGTTATGTATGTTCCCTCTCACTCAAAAAATTTACCAACTGATCTATTTCAAAAAACAGATAACATTTGCCTTGAAAAGAAATCTGACACTTGCAGGGAAATTTAAGATGAAATAATGCGCCAATGGCAAGAACACGTGGACGAATATCTAGAAAAGCCTTACGACGTTCCTGCATACTTTTAGCCACATCTGGAAATATCTGTATACTTTGACCACAAAAATTTTCAGTCTTCCTCTGAAAATAGAGCCTCAAGATCCTATCCTTATCCATCTCCCGAACAAAGGAGACTAGCAAGTCTTCCACACTGGATATATTGGTTTTCTTTAGTCTTCCTCTGAGGATATCCCCACTAGAGACACCTTGCTAGTCTCCTGAGCACAATTTTAGGAATGTTTATGTACCCAATATGGAACTTGTTGAGGATGGCTACATAAATGTTCCTGCAATGGTATTCTAGACATGGGATGTGTCCCAGACTGCCATTTTGCAAGTTGATGTTTGGCAGCACGACAACCACAAAACAGGTATCCTCAATTCCTAGCAGTGTCTTTATGGTTGTGAATAGTACTGAGGATAGTAGATTACCATCTTCTCTAGACCCTATGAATGCATCACAGGCAAAATGAGCACTTTTTGAATGCCTAGTTGTACCCTGCAGCAGGTCTAGATCTGGATGGGGCAGAGACCTGCTGGCAAGTATTGAATTAGGATACACAGGTTTAATGTCTTTGGAATATCTTTGACACCCCTCACCATGCCCTATTCTAGACAGAAGCCCCAGGCCGAAGATGTCTCCATGATTTGGATGTCTGAGTACCTGTTTTCAAATGTCCAAAGCACAAATAGAACTTCTAAAATGACCTCCATAAAGAGAAAGGGCATAATGATTTTTTGAATCTCTAGCAAATATGCCCCCCAACCTATCTGCACCTTCACTAGATACCCCATGACTCTTAGTCATTTGACTCAACCAAAGACTAATATCCTGCATACTCCAGGACAAGTGCTAATTCTCTTCCATGCTATCACAAAACTTCTCATTGTTTTAGGCCAACACCAACCATCATGGGTCTGCTAGACTTACAAGACTGAATCAGCATAAGCCAACAGCAAACTGTACTGGTTGGGTTTGTGCCTCCCCAATACATTGGCTAGATGCAAGAAAGTTCTCATCCATTTATTTGATAGGATTTAGCTCACAACTTTCCAGTAGCAGTTCAAGGTGAGTTACATTTAGGTACTGTAGGTATCTCCCTACCCCAAGAGAGCTTACAATCTAAGTTTGTACCTGAGACAGTAGAGGGTTAAGTGACCTGTCAAAAGCTACCAGAAATGCCAGCATGATTTGAACTCTGGTTGTTTTGGTCACAGGCCACTGTTCTAATCTCCAGGTTATTCCTCACAAGTGATAACATTACTTGCAGGTCCCCCCTACTACTTTATTTTCTTTTACTCTAACTTTTTTCTTCCTCATTTCCAGCAAGCATAATATATCTATATATTTATGTTTGCAAATTTTGTGATGCAATGATTTAGGGACCATCTCCCACCACTCCAAAATAGCCATAAGTGTAGGAGCTTCACTTTCCACCCAGAAGAGTAACCTAGTGGTTAGAGCACTGCATAAATAATCAAGATACCCAGGTTCATTTCCCACTATCACTCTTTGTGGCATTAGGCAAATCATTTAGCTCTCCATTGTCTCAGAAGAAAGGCTTGACAATCTACTTCTGGTTGCACTGTCAAGAAAAGCTAGCAGCTACTGGGTCAGCATTGACTTGAAGGCACACATTGCATTTTTTGCAGTCAGAAGAGACTGAGCAGAAGGAAGACTATCTGAGTCAGAGGAAGATGAACTAGAACTATCACTTCTCTTGCTTTTACCCTTTTTCCTATATCAGGCCCTTATTTATTTATTTTATTTATTTATTTTATTTAATGTTCTTATATACCGCGCTCTTTCTCATCAGCGCGGTTTACAGTAAACATAAAGTGCTCACAGATAACAACATGCTGTCGTCAGCTTACATGTAACAGGAGATCTAACAGGATTCAACTTAGAAAAACTTTGTACATCTTAATTATACAACTATATACAATGGTAGATTTCTTGTTATACAGAAGAGATGGATCAGATCAATTTTGGTTTATAAAGGGGGCTTAGGAAAAGTTGAGAGGGTAGGAGATGGTAACTGGTGTTGGGAGAAGTGTAAGAGGAACAGGTGGTGTTTTATAGCTTTTCTAAATTGCTTGAGGTCCTTGATTGCTCTTATGGAGGGAGGAAGATTGTTCCAGCATCTAGGAGCGAAGTATGAGAATGCTCTTTCCGTGGTTGCATTTGAACGCTTTGTGGAGTCGGTTGGGATGGTTAGGGTATTGGCCGCTACCGATCTCCTGGATCTGGTATTAGGGGTGTGAGTGAGGAGTGTGAGTGGGGGCGCTAAGTTATTGATGGCCTTAAATGTTGTAAGTAGTGCTTTGTATGTAATTCTGTAAGGTATTGGGAGCCAGTGTAATTCCTTTAATATGGGGGTTATATGATCACTCCTTGAGGCCCCATGGAGGATGAACCAACCTGACTGTAACAGCATCCACACCAACTGAAGGAAACTCACCATTCAATAGCTGGGGAATAGAAGATGATGAAGACATGCCAGGAGCGACAACAGGCTAGGGGAGTAATGTGGAAGACTTGCAGCTGGAAGACTGGTGAGATCTTTTGATGTGTTGACGCGATTGTAGGTGCCCTTCCTCCTCGGTCGTGTGCTCCTGTCAGGTTGTATGAGTGATTGTAAGCTGTGGGCTGATGACTGTTGTTTGATTTTGAATATGTTTATGATTGTCTTGTATTTGATGCGTGAGCTGATTGGGAGCCAGTGTAGATCTTTCAGGACTGGTGTGATGTGTTCTTGTCTTGCTGTGCCAGATATTAATTGTGCCGCTGTGTTTTGTGCCAGTTGCCGTGGTCTGAGTGTTTGTTTTGGGAGACCAAGGTAAATTGGGTTGCAGAAATCTAGCAGTGGGGTTATTAGGGCCTGACAGACTGTGCAGAAGTGTTCCGGGGAGAGGAGGGGTTTAAGTCGTCGTATCAGTTTCATTCTGTGGTATGCGTTTTTGGTGGTTCTGTTTATGTGAGATTGTAGATTTAGTTCATTGTCCAGAGTCACTCCGAGGTATTTTGCTTCCGGTTTTATGGGTATGGTTGTGTCCTTTATCTTGATGTTGGGTGAGGGGACGAAGTCGGTGTTTCGAGTGATGATAAGTGCCTCGGTCTTGCTGTAGTTTATGGTCAGGTTGTTGTCTTGAAACCAGCTGGTCATGTGTATGAGACAGCTTGTTATTTTGGAGTAGTCTGGGTTGTCAACTGTGATAGGTGTGTATATCATGATGTCATCGGCATATATTGTGTATTGTATATTGTGTTCTTTCATGATGTTGCATATTGGCTGGATGTAGATGTTAAATAACAGTGCTGATAAGGTGGATCCTTGTGGTACTCCTTGCTGTACTTTTATGGATCAGGATGTGTTGCGTCCGACCTTGACCTGTATCTGTCTGTCCGTTAGGTATGATTGGAACCATTTCAGCATGGATCCATGTAGTCCAATGTTCTGTAGTCTTTCCAGTAGGGTTCTGTGATCCACTGTGTCAAATGCTGATGAAATGTCGATGAAGATCATTAGTATTCCGTTCTCGCGGTTGTCTATGTGGCATAGTATGTTGTTGAAGAGGTATAACAGGAGTGTTTCAACCCCATGGTTGGGGTGGAATCCGTGTTGGTTGATGTCCAGAGGAGCATGGTTGTCAATGTGGTCTTGTAGTTGATGTTGTACTGCCTTCTCCATTATTTTTGCCAGTAGTGGTATGCTTGAAATTGGCCTGTATGCTACTGGATTGTTCTTATCGAGTGTTGATTTCTTTGGGATCAGTCTTATTGTGGCGAGCTTTAGGTGATTTGGCATGCTTCTTTGGGTCAGAGAGCTGTGCACCATCTTGTGTATGGTGTGGATGAAGTATGATTTAGTGGCTTTGATCCATGTCACTGGGCATGGGTCTGTTGGAGCTGTGCTTGTATTGAGTGCGGTGATGATGTGAGAGATCTGCTCGGGGGATGGGGTGCTGAAGGTGTCCCATGTTTTTGTGGGTGTGGTTGGCTTAGTAGGTGCGTTTGATTTTGGTTGTAAGGCTGAGTGGAATTTTTTCTGGATGTGGTCTGCAAATGTTTGTGGGTCTATCTGGACTTCACTTTCTGCTTTCTGTTCCTTGGTGAGGGTTTTTCAAATTTCGAAGAGCTCTCTATGTTTGTTGTTGGATGTGAGTATAATGTTTGTGTGGTATTCACTCTTTGTTTGGTTGATGAGTTTGTTGTATTGCTTTTGCTTTGTTAAGTATAGTTCCCGTGTATTGTTCGACTTGTTGTGCCTCCATCGCCGTTCTAGCTTTCTGAGCTCCCTCTTTTTGCTCTGTATGTTTTTTGAGTACCATGGTTTGTGATGTAGTTTGTTGCGGCGGGTTTTCTTGTGTCTGTGTTCGGTGGCTTTGGCAGCGTCATTTATGATGTTGTTCCATTTTCTGATTTGCGTTTCTAGATCCTCTGCTTCTGAGTTCAGGTGTGGTATGGTGTCCTGTAGGAATTGATCCCTGTCAAATCTCTTGAATCTTCTTTGTGTGGGTGGGTTGTCTGGGATCTCGTCTTGTTTTCATCCTTGTGTCACCACATTTATTTTAATTATGTGGTGGTCTGACCATGGTACTGGTGTGACAGCTGGGGTGGAGATGAGTCCTCTGTCGATTAGGTAGTTGGGTGTGAAGATGAGGTCTGACAATGATCCGTGTCTGTGTGTCGGGGTGTTGATTATTTGGGTGTATTGAAAGGAACTCATTGCTTGAAGGAACGCTTCTGCATCTTTGGTGTTGGTGGATTTGAGGTTGAAATCTCCTAGCAGTAGCGTGGGCTTGTGTTTAGAGCTGATTGCACATACTGCTTCGAGTGTGGAGGCTAGTTCATCGGGTGGTGCATGGGGGGCTCTGTAGGTGAGGCATAGTGCCATCCGTTTGTTCTCAACAGTGATGGTGTTGCATTGTTGGGTATCTGTGGTGCTTCATGCTTTGAACTTTAGGCTGCTCTTTGCGATGATCAGAACCCCTCCTCTTCGCCGGTGGGTTCGTGGGCAGTTGTATGCTGAGTATGTGTCAGGCACTAATTGGTTGAGTAGTACATTGTCTGTGGGGGTGAGCCATGTTTCTGTGATGCAAAGTATGTCGGGTTGATGATCATCTATGTTGTCTGCTATTGTGTTGATTTTGTTTCGTATGGATCTGGTGTTTATGAGCTCTATTGAGATTGTTGCTGGGGTGTATATTGTTCCGTGCGCTTCTTTTGGGGTTGCGTGGGTGTTGGTATTTCGCCTGGTTTGCTTTTTGAGCATGTTTGTCCTGTGTGTGTTTCCATGCAGGCATACCCCCAGGTCCAAAATACCTGAGCATATGCAGGCATACCCCCAGGTCCAAAACACCTGAGCCAGCATAGGTCACAGAAGGTAGGGGCCCATAAGAGCTTGAGGTTCAGAAGACCAAGGCCAAAATGTGGCTGTCCCAGATCCACAAATAGTGCCTAGCTGCCTAAAAGCAATTGCTGGGGCCACCCTGAAGTTGCCCCCAAACTGGGATGAATAGGAAATGCATTGCACTCACCTCTTAAATCATATGATCCAATGGTAACAAAGGCAATCCTGCCGAAACATCAAGGTGGGGGGTGAGGCCCTTGATCACATGGTTCATTCATCCAATGAGATCAGTCCAGAGTATCGTCCAATAGAGTTACATCCTGGGTTGAAGGCTGTAGGCCAGGGCCTGCTGTCAATTGTAGGGCCTGACTTACAAAACCAGTGGCACAAACCAAGTCCCTACTTCCATGGCTACCTCAACCCAGGCAGCCAATCCAGCAAATGGAAAAGTTGTAACATTTACAATTTGAAAACAAACAATTCCCTTTCCCTCCAGGAACCTATCCTCATTCCCCACCTGATAATGCACTGATCTGGTTAAACACCAGGCCCAGACCAAGTTTGCCCAGGGCCTGTATCACACCGGTCAGGCCTAAGAAATGCCATGAGACTGCACCCCAGGACCCTGTTACTGGTTACAGTAGGGACAAACCCAACTGCCCTTTACATAAATAGAGCATAAAATCTGCTGGCTTTGTTTTTGTTCTACTAAGTTATCTGGATAGCAGACTGAATATCGTTGCAGGCTGGATAATTCCTGGGAGCACCCACACTCCGTCTCAGAACTATATGCCTTGTATTAAAGTAGTCAGTGTGATTTTCACATGCACTGACAATCAGTGGAGAGTCCCAGCCAGCAGCTCTTATTCAGCTAGCAGACGCACATGCTTTGGAATATAAGCACAAAGATTTTTAGTTATTTTCTAGGATGAAAATTGTTGTTTCTTATAAAAGGCAGTTAAGAATTTGTAATTAAATGAAGTGAAATTAAACTAAGCAAAACTCCTGGTGGGAAGAAATTACCATTTAATTCTGATGCTTTGCATTTAGCTCTGGTAACATTTATACTACATGAAATCGGGGTCTAATATGAAGTATCTGAAATTTGCTTTCATTTTATGTTTGAAAAGCAGCTGAAACTTTCCTACACTCAAATTTTTCATGGAAACAAAAACAATTAACACTTATTTAGACAGCACTATTAATAACTATTGCATGTGGTAAAAAGAACCTTCTTGTTCATAAAGGAACTGCAAGATTTCCAGTGCTGATATATGTAAAGGTTCATTTCTCCATGGATTTTTATTCTTGTCTTTATTCTCACCTTTTAACATCTTCTGTCTTCTCTCTTGTTTTGCTTGAGTACTACAAAATGATCTTTCACTCTATTAGGAGCCTTTGCAGACCATTATCCTGCCCCAGAGGAAACTCTGGATCTAATGTTTCTCTCTGGAATTTTACAATGCTTCTAACCTTTGGCTTGCTTCTATAAAGCAATGTGCTCTGGCAGACTGGAGTTCTCTCTTATCTCTCTGATCCATACCAAGGTGTCAGAATGTCCCAGGGAACCATTAATCAGCAGCCCCATTCTGACATCAGCTCCTCAGAAGCATTCTATGCACCTGAAGTGCTTTTGGAAGTCTACAATGTAATGTACAACACAGCTTTTATCAGAGAGACGTCTCCTGTACACATCTGGAACTGATTGATGACAACATGGAGAATTAAGCATTTGTATGAGGAATGCTGAAAGTAATCTTGAAGCAGGTATTTTATAGAGACGGAATGTTGGTAATTTCAGAGGAGCTGTTGGTCGGGATTTGTGTTGTTTTAAATATAAGTGTATCACTTGGCTAGGTTTTTGGTGACATTGGCACTTGGGAAGGTCTTTTGTTTTAGCAATTATAGGTCATATAGCAGAACTTACTGCTTTCCAACACGTTGGATTAAGAGCTTGTTTTCTTTCAAATAAATACAAAAAATATTTAAACACATTGCAGTAGCTAGAAACACAAAGGAGGTAAATTTAAAAGTCTGATGGGTATGTTTGTTAAAGGGTGGTAAGGGTGGTAATGCATATTATCAGCACCCATGAGTGGTTAATGAGCGGAAGAGGGGCCTGTAGCATTAAGGGGAAAGGAGGTTGAGAGTGGGCATTAATGGGGCGGAGTGGGTGAGGATAGCATATGCTCCCATACCGTCAGGTTGTGCAACCGTGCATTAGAGGTCCCATCACTAGGAACACTAATGACAGCTGAAAGCTCACGGAAAGAGGTTCTTCTAAGGGGAGAGAGCCAACTTCCTGTATGTAATATGCTGCACCCACCGGTGATCCCAGGTATGTGATAGTAATGCTCTATTGGCAGCAACAGTATTGTGTCCCAATAAGAAAGGACACAAAGTTGATGCTGCCAAATTGGCAAAGGGGGTGATACCTGGGTGTTGCTGTGGGGTTAGCAGGACCACCGGGGTGACAGGGTGGCTTCCTAAGTAGTACTTCTGAGATGCCCGTTATGACCCCATTGTGTCAATGACAGCACACATACATGCTGCCACAGTCAAAAGGGAGCCCCAACACCTCCACTGCCACCATATTGCCATGTCAGCATTGTACAAGGGTGGATGTGGTGGGTGCAGCAGATGCAGTCAGCTGTAGAATAAATGTTGACCCTGCCCTGGGTGTATGGTGTGATGCTTCATTTGTCACTGTTAATGGGATGGCCAGCAGGTCCACAGCAGTAAGAGCAGAGCACAGGCCACCCCTCCCCACCAAGACTGAAGGCAGCAGCACATATGCTCACAGCCCCCGGTGGAGGGTGGCAGGAGCGGCAAGGTGTGCCAAGCTGCAGGTATGCTATGCAATGAGACTGCCTTCAGTGGCAGATGAACTACAATGGTGGGGAGGGAGTGATCAGCCGGCATGCTATCCATCCTGACCACAGGCCCCTGCCACCTGGCTAGTTGCCCATGTGGATGGGATGGCCTTGGGATCAGAATGCTCCCCACCCACACAGAGTTAGTGGATCTGCAGATTTGGGATGAACAATATGCCACTGGTGCAGGTAGATAAGGGAATAGCATAACACACCAGCACAAAGAAAAAAGAACCATACAGCTGATTTAGTTGTCAAATGATGACAGGACTTATTCGTGAACCACTAACCCTTGCATGAGGAAGTGTAGATATAGCTGCTACAGCCATCTGTGCTATATGGGTGCACTAATAAAGCAGAGTGGCCTGTCAAGTATGGCCGCATATGAGGAATTGCCCACAAGCAAACCCCATGTCACCCAGGGTCACCCAGGCTAAGTCACCCAGGGTCTTGCATGTGTGTGTTCATGAACTCTTCCCTTCGCCTCAGGCAGGACAGAGCAGCCATTGAAGACATCAGCAGTACATTAATGGAATGCCACATACCAACCCTACAGAATTCCCCTCACCAACTACAACCTGACAGATCCTGTCAGACAGGTATAGCAGGGATACTACAGAGGTCCACACAGATAGGAGCATACCCTGACACATGCCTGTATGCAATGAGACACTGCCCACAGATAAACCCAGGTATCCCTAATCCTTTCCACATGGCTGCTCTGTGGCACCCAACACAGGGACAGTGTATACAAGAGAGAAGGGCCACAGGTTCAAGACCAGACTGTGGAGCTGAAAAGATATATGCCCCATCCCCCAGCATTATCTGCTGCCATGCCCTGTTTGTTACACCATGGCTCACCAGGTTGTTGTGTCTGCATTTGGTGCTTTTTCTACTTGCTGATGAAAATATTGTCCAAAGGCCAGAAGACCAGCACCTGTTCCCTGCCCCTCCACAGCTTGTGGGTGGCAATGTGAGGTGGAACAGCCTGGAGAGGGGAGGCACCTGCATCCAAGGTGAAGGGAGGTGAGACCCAGAAGGGTGCATATATTTAGGGATAGAGCCAGCACCCTTGCCTTCCTGAGGACCAGGTCATATCTGTCTACAGGCTGAGCTCAGGGGCTATAAGAGAGTTTTGTGAGGATCTGAGAGTTGACCTTAAGCCTTTGACTGCTCGATCACATGCCATACATGAGTTGGTCAAGCTCCTGAGTGCCCCACATTTTTTTGCCTCTGGCTGCTTCCAAACATCCGTGGCTCCAGTTGGAGGAACGGCCCGCTCCATCTTCTCACTTTGTCTCCACCATGACCAGCCGGGTAAGGAACTACATAGTATTTCCTAATTCTAGGCAACAGTGGGTGATCTTCAGTTAGCAGTCTGAGAGAATTGCAGGGACACCACATGTAATAGGAGCGATTGCACACATGTAGCACAGATACCACTGAGAGATAGGGAAGCGGTATACCACAACCACAAACACTTCCAGTCCCTGAATGTGCAAATGATGTGTGGTGCAAATATGTGCATCCTGAATGTGGTACCTAGTTTTGCAAGGGTCACCCATGACTCCAATATCCTCTATCACTCAGCACTCTTCCAGCAGTTTGAAGACAGTCAGTATGAGGACGCATGTTGCTGGGTGAGTGATCTCTGAAGTTACCGTATTATGGCTAGTGAAAGTGAAATATGACAGGCAGGCTGCACCCAAAAGTGATCTGACAGTATTGTATGTAATGTCACACACTGATGATGTATAGCAAATGCAGAGCAGGGACTGTCCCAAAATCCATTTGACTCACAGCACAATGGAAACTGTTAGGAAGGGTCACACAGCTCTGCCATTTCTGATTGCGTGCAGCTGGACATGTGTCAAATGTCCATCCTATATGGACATTGAATAGCAAATGCTTTGCCAATATCCTTCAGTAGGTGGAGGTCAGGTTGCATGGTGGGAGGACAGGAAAGTATGGCCATGCAAGTTGATATGAGAATAGGATCCATGTAGCTGTACTGCAGAATCACATTACATGGTATATTATAAGAACATAAGATATGCCATACTGGGTCAGACCAAGGTCCATCAAGCCCAAAATCCTGTTTCCAACAGTGGCCAATCTAGGTCATACATACCTAGCAGTTTCCCCAAAAGACACAGGATCCACAATGTTTGTATTGAATCAAGCACTGATATCCTGGGTCCCTTCTTAATAATGGTTTATGGACATTTCCTCCAGGAACTTGTCCAAACCTTTTTTAAACCCAGCTATAATAACAGCTTTTACTACATCCTACGGTAACAAATTCCAGAGTTTGATTACACGTTGAGTGAAAAAATATTTTCTTTTATTAGTCTTAAATAGTTTACTCTGTAGCTTCATTGCATGTCCCCTAGTCTTTCTATATTCTGATAACGTAAACAATCGATCTACGTTTACCCGTTTCACTCCGTTCATTAATTTATAGACTTCTATCATATCTCCCCTCAGCCGTCTCTTTTCCAGGTTAAAGAGCCCTAACCTTTTTAGCCTTTCTTCATAGGAGTATCCTTCCATCCCATTTACCATTTTGGTGGCTCTTCTCTGAACCTTTTCTAATATCGCTATATCCTTTTTAAGATACAGCGACCAGAATTGCACACAATATTCAAGATGCGGTCTCACCATGGAACGATATATAGGCATTATAATATATTTTGTTTTATTTTCCATTCATTTCCTTATGATACCTAGCATTCTATTTGCTCTCCTGGCCCCCGCTGCACACTGGGACGAGGGTTTTAACATGGTATCCACAATGACGCCTAAATCTTTTTCCTGGGTGGTGGTTCCTAATGTGGAATCTTGCATCGTGTAACCATAGTTTGGGTTGCTCTTCCCTAGGTGCATAACTTTGCACTTGTGCACATTAAATTTCATCTGCCATTTTGATGCCCAGTCTTTTATTTATTTATTTAGATAGTTTTCTATACCGCCTTATCCTTCAATCAAAGCGGTCACAACACAATTGGGGGATACATTTAAAACGCGGGGATATGAGACACGTACACTAATACTTACAGGGAACATGGGCAATGGAGGGTTAAGTGGCTTGCCCAAGACCACAAGGGGCATCTGTGGGACTAGACACCCCAGTCCTTCCGGCCCAAGGTTGCTGTCCTCTAGTGGGATTTGAACCCCCGACCTTCCAGCCTGAAGTACCTTGCCCCAACCACTAGGCTACTCCTCCCTTTTATCAATTTATCAATTTATCAAGATCCTCTTGCAATTTTCCACAATCCTCTTGGGTTTTAACAACTTTAAATAGTTTTGTGTCATCTGCAAATTTGATAACCTCACTCGTTATTCCACTTTCCAGGTCGTTTATGAATATGTTAAAAAGCAGCGGACCCAGCACAGATCCCTGGGGTACACCACTATTCACCTTTCTCCATTGGGAAAATTTGCCATTTAGCCCTACCATCTGCTTTACATCTTTTAACCAGTTCCTGATCCACAATAGTACACTGCCTCCTATCCCATGACTCTTTAGTTTTGTCAAAAGTCTCTGATGAGGGACCTTGTCAAAGGCTTTCTGAAACTCCAGATACACTATATCAACTGACTCACCTTTGTCCACCTATTTATTCACACCTTCAAAAAAACATAACAGATTAGTAAGACAAGATCTTCCTTGTCTAAAGCCATGTTGGCTGTCTCCCATTAGGCCATGACTATCTACATGCTGAGTAATTTTATTCTTTATGATAGTTTCTATCATTTCTCCCAGTACTGATGTCAGGCTCACCAGTCTGTAGTTTCCCGGATCACCCCTGGAACCCTTTTTAAAAATTGGTGATACATTGGCGATCCTCCATTCTTCAGGTATTTAAGATGATTTTAATGATAATTCACAGATTACTAATAGCAGGTCTTGAATCTCATATTTCAGTTCCTTCAACACCCTTGAATGTATACCATCCGGCCCAGGTGATTTGCTACTCTTCAGTTTATCTAATAGTTATAATACATCTTCCTGATGTATCGATATTTCCTTCAATTCTTCCGCACCTTTAAATACCACTTCAGTCATGGGTAACATCCCCACATCTTACTCAGTAAAGACCGAAGCAAAGAATTCATTCAGTCTCTCTGCTATCACCTTGTCGCCTCTTAGTGCCCCTTTAACCTCTCTATCATCCAATGGACCAACTGACTCTCTCACAGGTTTTTTGCTATGAATGTACTTGAAAAAGTATTTATTTCACATTTTTGCTTCCGCAGCAAGCTTCTTCTCAAATTCTCCCTTTGCCTGCCTTATCAATGCCTTGCATTTGACTTGCCAGTGCTTGTGCTGTTTCCAGATTTCGTCATTTGGCTCTTTATTCCATTTCCTGAAATATGCTTTTTTGGCAACAACAGCCTCTCTGACCTCACCTTTAAACCATGCTGGCAGTTTTTTGGACTTCCTTCCACTTTTCTTAAAGCGTGGAATACAGCTGTCCTGGGCTTCCAAGATAACATTTTTCAACAACACCCAAGCTTGATGTAAGTCTTTAACCTTTGCAACTGCTCCTTTTAGCTTTTTCTTAACTATTTCCTCATTTTAGCATAGTCTCCCTTTCGAAAGTTAAAAGGTAGTACTGTGGATTTCCTTATTGTCCCTCCTCCACTAATTAAATCAAAGGCGATCATGCTATGATCACTATTGCCAAGTGGCCCCAACACCCTTATCTCTTGCACTAGATCTGGTGTTCCACTAAGGACTAGGTCCAATATGGCTTCCCCTCTGGTCAGTTCTTGAACAAGCTGCTTCAAGAAGCAGTCATTTATTTCATCTAGGAACTTTATCTCCCTAGCATGTCCTGACGTGACATTGTCCCAGTCTATACCGGGGTAATTGAAATCACCCATTATTATTACTGTGCTGTAACTTTTGTTAGCTTCCATGATTTCTTTGAGCATTTCATCATCAATTTGTTTATTCTGGCCAGGCAGTTGATAGTACAATCCCACTGCCATCTCCTTCCCCTTTTTACATGGAATTTCAATCCATAGAGATTCTACAGCAAATTTTGTTTCCTGCAAAACTTTAATCCTTTCTGACTCAATGCCCTCTCTAACATAGAGCGCAACCCCTTCACCAATTTGATCTGCTTTATCATTACGATATAGTTTGTACCCAGGTATCACAGTGTCCCACTGGCTGTCCTCCTTCCACCATGTCTCTGATATTCCAATCCTATCTAACCTCTCATTTAGTGCTATATATTCTAACTCTCCCAGCTCATTTTTTAGACTTCTAGCATTTGCATGCAAGCATTTTAGAGACTTTATTTTATTCATATTAATTTGGCTATTGTTAGACATGGGTAATTTGGGATCTTTAAGCTCTGTCTGATCCATACTCGAGGGCATTTGGGCTACTTTACTCTTTTTTGGAACCTCTCTGCTTTTGGTAGTATCCTTCAAGGATACATTCTTCTGAACCATCCGCTCTTGGGCGACTGTCGGCTTTCCCCTATTATCTAGTTTAAAAGCTGCTCTATCTCCTTTTTAAAGGTTAATGCCAGCAGCCTGGTTCCATCCCGGTTAAGGTGAAGCCCATCCCTTTGGAAGAGCCCCTCCTTACCCCAGAATGTTCCCCAGTTCCTAACAAATCCAAAACCCTCATTTCTGCACCATTGTCTCATCTGCGCTTTGAGACTCCGGAGCTCTTCCTGCCTTTTGGGTCCTGCACATGGAACAGGAAGCATTTCAGAGAAGGCTACCCTGGAAGTTTTGGATTTCAACTTCATACCTAAAAGCCTAAATTTAGCCTCCAGAACCTCCCTAACACATTTTCCTATGTCATTGGTACCGACATGTACCAAGACAGCAGACTCCTCCCCAGCACTATCTAAGACCTTATCTAGGTGGCACGTGAGGTCTGCTACCTTCGCACTAGGCAGGCATGTTACCAGGTGATCCTCACGTCTACCAGCCATCCAGCTATCTACATGCCTAATGATCGAATCATCAACTATAACGGCTGTCCTAACCCTTCCCTCATGGGCACATGGCCCTGGAGAAACTTCCTTGGTGCAAGAGGGTTTTACATCACCTGGAGGACAGGTCCTAGTTACAGGATCACTTCCTGCCACACCAGGGTGATGCTTTCCTGTCACGTGACCTCTCTCCTCCATGGCAACAGGGATGCTGCCAGACTGGAGGTGGGACTTCAGGACTATATCCCTGTAGGTCTCGTCTATGTTCCTCTCTGTCTTTCTTATGTTTTCCAAGCTTGCTACTCTAGCCTCTAGAGCAGGGGTCTCAAACACGCGGCCCGCGAGACAACTTTGTGCGGCCCGCGACGGAGGAAAACAAAAAAACCCCAAAACCCTGGCTTCTGCCGTTGCCGCCGTGGCAGCGGCAGAATCAATTGTCAAATTTTTAAAAAAACTGACTTCTGCTGCTCAAGCAGCAAAATCAGCTGTCCTGCGGCCCCTTCCCCTGTGCCCGGAGATCCGAGTCTGTTCTATCAGCGGCGTGCTTTTCAAGCCGCGAAGAGAGTATTCCCCTCTCGCGCGGTTTCAAGCCGCGCGAGAGGGGAATACTCTCCTCGCGGCTTGAAAAGCACGCCGCTGATAGAGCAGACTCGGATCTTCGGGCACAGGGGAAGGGGCCGCAGGACAGCTGATTTTGCTGCTTGAGCAGCAGAAGCCAGGTTTTTTTTTAATTTACCGGGGGGGGGGTGTAGGACTGGAAATGGGCTATTGGCAGGGGGGGTATGACTGGAAATGGGCTATTGGCAGGGGGGGGGGTATGACTGGAAATGGGCTATTGGCAGGGGGGGGTATGACTGGAAATGGGCTATTGGCGGGGGGGGGGTATGACGAAATGGGCTATTGGCAGGGGGGGTATGACTGGAGATGGGCTATTGGCAGGGGGGGTTATGACTGGAGATGGGCTATTGGCAGGGGGGTTATGACTGGTAATGGGCTATGGTGGGGGCTAGGACTGGAAATGGGCAGGTGGGGGTTAGGAAGGACTGGAGGTGGGCTGATGGGGTGAGTTAGGACTGGTAATGAGCTATGGAAGGGCTGACTGAAATGGGGTAATGGGGGTTAGGGCTGGAAGTGGGCTATTGGCAGGGGGGTTATGACTGGTAATGGGCTATGGGGGGGGGTAAGACTGAAAATGGGGTGATGGGGGGTAAAACTGGAAGTGCGCTATGGGGAGGTTAGGAGTGGTGATGGGCTATGGGGGGGTAAGACTGAAAATGGGGTGATGGGGGTAAAACTGGAAGTGCGCTATGGGGAGGTTAGGACTGGTAATGGGCTATGGGGGGTCTAGGACTGGTTTTGGGCTGGGGGGGGTTGCTAGGACTGGAACTGGGCTGAGTGGAAGGGGGGCTTGAACTGCAAATGGCTGATGGGAGGGGGGCTGGGAATGGAAATGGGCTGTGAGGGGAGGGAGCTAGGATTGGAAATGGGCTGATGGGGGGCTAGGATGGGAAATGGGCTGATGGTGAGGCTAGGATAGGACTGGAAATGGACTAATGGGGGGACTAGAAGGGAGCGGATGCTGGGTGGGGCTGGAACTAGAAGGGAGCTGATGTTGGGGGAGGATTAGAATGGGATGGAGCTGGGAAAGTGAAATGGAGAGGGGAAAAATATTTTGTCTGGGAGAGAAGACAAATCTACAATTGGCCAGGTATTGGGAGAGTAAGTGGGGATTGAGGATGGAGGGGTAAAATTTGAGTGGATGAAATAGGAATGAGGAAAGAGAAAAAGGAGAAAGATTAGTATGTTAAAGCAGATGTAGAGAGAGAATGGAAAAAAAACTAGGAGAGAAGAAAGGGCAAATGGACAGCAGACGATGGAGAGTTAGCAGAAGACATGAAGAAACCAGAAGAAAGTGGCTGGAACAATTGCAACTGAAAAAAATGCACAAAAGGTAGAAAAATATCTCTTTATTTTGAATTTATTAACTGGAATATGTCAGCTCTGGGAAATGTGCATCATTAATGTTTGCGCTTTGTTTAGTACAAGAGGAAATTAATTTATAGTTTTATTTCTACAGTGTTGTTGTACATTCCAAGTTTGGCTTTTGGGGTTCCCAGTTTAATTATTGTCTTCTTGTTTCTAAATCTTTTAGTCTTTCTTTATCCATACTCATTAAAGAGGCATGTTTACTAAAAGTTAGTGTATGGTAACATTATGCAAATATTTATGCAAATGAGGCCCCGCGTCTTATGCGGCCCCCGGGTTACTTTACAAGTCCTCATTTGGCCCTCAAAGCAATTTGAGTTTGAGACCCCTGCTCTAGAGAAAGGACTCATTCCTTGAGAGCAAAGAGCTCCTTGCAGCCAGTGCACATGTAAGACCTCTCACCAACTGGGAGAAAATCATACATGTGACACTCAATGCAAAAGACTGGAAAGCCCCCATCTCGCTGCTGGACTGCTGTCTGCATCTTAGTTTTAAGTTTGTGTTTAGATCTTTAAGTTCTGCTTGGTTCTAAATTTAACCAGAAAGCTCTCTTCTGTGTTTTAAATTTAAACTAAAAGTACTTTGCTGATGCTAGGCCCTGATTGACTATTAAATTTAAACTATAAGCTCTCTGCTGGGTTCCATATTTAACCAGAAAGCTCTCTTCTGTGTTTTAAAGTTAAACTAAAAGTACTTTGCTGATGCTAGGCCCTGAGTGACTATTAAATTTAAACTACAAGCTCTCTGTTGGGTATGAAATGTAACCAGATTTTTTTTATTTATTTACATTCTCTTATATACCGCACTATTCTGCATCAGTGCGGTTTGCATTGAATAAACTGATATTACATTGAACAGGGCATTATAACTTGGAGATAACTATTTTACAGAGATAACTATTTTACAGATAGCTCTCTTCTGTGTTTTAAATTTAAACTTAAACTGCTGCTACTAGGCCTGACTGATTTAACAAAAAATAGTGGGTTCACAGATTAATTAGCTTTAATACAAAGAATTCCTGTCAGAAAATTCACAGAAGTATATACTCACAATTGCAGATCTCTCTCCAGAAGTAAAAGTCCCCTTTTCTAGTCCTTCTAGTCCTATTGAACTTAACTATGCCACTCCTGCAAGATCCCCTCTGTATATGTCCATATACACTGTTCAGATTCCACAGAAACAAAAGCCATCTCCGAGTCAGTGCTGATGGGAGTGACGTAAAGGCTCTGCCACCCAGCAGAATGCATGACTATGGCCATGCCCATATCTGCAAGTATGTGTAGTCTATATGGATACAGGTCATGAAGAACTGCACAGTCAGAGTACAGTAGAAAATTATAGGTGAGTGAAAGGTGTCAGGGGATTGAGCGCCACAAATGCTACTGACTGTGATATGTTTCATGTGTACAAACCCCTGCCAATGCAGATATCTCTGCTGCTGGGCACCTGAAAGTACATGAGTACCTCATTGATAGTGCATGTAGACTGATGCGTCCTCTGCTACCCATCCCCCATTCCTACATGGACATGCTGAATACAGCCTGCAACACTTGCAAAGTCAGATATGGTTCCAGGGAATGAGGTGGTACTCTGCCACTGAAGCCCTGCTGACTGTTCAAACAGGATGCATCATGGGATTTGAAGCCTGAATCAATGTGTACGATGATCTGACAGGCCAAATACACTGGATCTGCCACCCTCCCAAACCCCACGTCTCCTGTAATGCACTGATCAGAGTCAATATACAGAAATATGTACTGTATGTCTACTCGGGCCACAGTGATCATTCTGGCCAGTGGGTGCTCTCAAACCATCCAGAGATGATGCAAGCAGCAATGGTGAGCTGGGGTCACAAAGGGGACAACAATGTATCTTTGCAGAAAGAAGGCAACCGTGCCAACGCATGGGAATATTACGGCTGATGCTGCCCTGGCACATAGGGTCAGATGTCAATATTTTACACCCTGATCCTTACAAAAGAGTCCATGTCCACCCAAGAGGTACCCTTCATGGTGGTGAATACCACTAACTGGAGCCCACAGAGCCCATTTCACTGAGAAATTGGATCTGTGTGATGCTCTAAGGTCCAGATATGGAGGTACTTGGTGTTTACTGTGGTGGGGATCCTCCCCCACACTTTGAACAGCATTGCCATTGTACCCTCTGCAGTCCCATCGGCTATGATTCAGTGATGAATCCCATAAACAAATAACGAGTGAGGCAATCTGGGCAGACAGGATACCAATGCATGAAATAGGCACATAAGGAGGTAGCAATGTACTGTGCCCCCACCTGAAAACCTAACACCTGCATTGTTGGTTGAGATCACAGATGCTCTGGTGGTGGACCAGCAAGTATGTGCAAGCTATTGCAGGGTACATCAGAAAGGGAATGGGGCCAAGACAGCAGTGGCACAAATGATCACTCTGGGAGCTCAGAGGGGATAAAATCACAGCCATGTAATCTGGGTTTCCACAGAGCTGCGTGCAACTGATAGGGAAGGCACGATAAGTGGGCTGTTCGTAGTTGGTTGGGTAACAATGTGCCATAAGGGATGGAGGACAAATAATGCAACATCAGAGTATAGACACATAGGCTGACCAGTCTGAGAATGCAAATCCCCCACCTGAGACCCAGCACAAGAATGGACCTATCAAACTCTCACAGGCTGCAAAGCAAATAGGTGCTGTTCTGTTGAGGCACACAGTACCTTTATTGGGTGTCTGTGGAGACATGTGTCCACAAAGAACCTCCTTTGCCACCATGCCTTGTGGAAAGCATGACAGACAAAATGTTTGATGATAGGCTACCTTGGGTGTCATACCGCAAGTCACATGCAGTGAAGCACTTCCCATGGAACCAATTTTCCATAACCCCTCAGCTGTCCAGATATGCAATGCATGTTACTATCTCATGTTCTCTGTTATCAGGTGATGCAGGATATGGGTACCAAGCATGGAAGATGACCCCAGTGTGCTTTGCAAGGTCACTGGCAGAGACTAAGTACAATGAGGCTCATACCACAACCCGCTCTGTCATAGAGCATACCTTTAGCATTTTGAGTTGCTATAGATATCTGGTTATAACTGGTGGGGCCTTACAATATAAACCCTTGACTGTGGCGAAGATCATTCTGGCCTTCTGCTTCCTGCACAACATTGCAATCAGGCATTGTATCCCAGTTAATATTATCCCAGATCTGGAGGAAGATCCATTGTGCTAACCTGAACGTATCCTCAAGAACACATGTGTGTGTGCCGAGATAAGGCAATGGCTGATACAACAGCTGTTTGCATGTAAGCGCTGTCTATGTGGAGGGTTGCGTATGTGTAATAATCGCATGTACAACATTCTGGGTAAATGTGAGCTATTGTGCTAAGTCAGGTGCATTGTGTATCTTGCTGTACAGGACCACAATTTAGATGACACTTCCCCAAGCAAGGCAGCAGTACACAACAACACTGTGGTGAAGGTCAGATAAGAATACGGTCGGCAGCTCCATATGCATCTGCACGTATAGCTTTGTTTAAAGATCATGGACATATCAACACTGGGGCTAGCCCACAATGGTTTCTTTTTTGACAGCATGATGTGCAACATTACAGAAGACTGACCTCTACAAGTCTCCATGGATGCAGGGTTCCAAAAGAGATAGTCCTGTGCCAACTGCGAGGTATCTGAGCAGGGCAGGGTGATCATGGGATGTAAAGGAAATATGCACTTTGAGAAACCATACAGTCAGCATTAGTCATGCACATGTGAGGCATCAAACTATTATACTGCTCATTCTATGTGCCCCCCCCCCCCACTAATCCAACTTGCCTCTCTCCACTGGCCCTCCCCCTTGCACCCTAAGCCTCAGCTTAAAAATGCTTACAGCCCTGAACCCTAACTTTCTGAAAATCTAGTCTGGTGTAAGTATATTTGCCTAAGCTCATTCCTCATATATGCCTCCAATTTGTATTCTCCCTGTGCAATGTATATGTCACATTCATGTTATATTGTAAACCACTTTGAATATATGAGAAGGCGGTATAGAAAACTCACTAAATAACTAGTAAATAAAGAACTGACAACCATTATATGTCATGCAGGACTGCAGGGTCTGCTACACCTGTCTGGCCTGTGAGAGAAGCAGCATGTTATTATCCTGCATCCACTGTGAGGTAAGAAGACGGTCTACAGCTTTAACATCATAGCAGAACAGTAGGATATGATATTATGATGGGGACGTACCCAGGGAATCTTGCAAATTGCTGTTTGTGAACTGGGGTGTGTAGTCTATCACCCTGGAACCAGATAAGTGGCAATGTGGCCATCTAGGATCCAGTATGGTAGACCTCATGGTCCAATCTGTGTTCAGATGATATTCCCTTGGGTCATGTGACATGTCCTCGCCCCAAGATACATGGTGTGTGAACAATGTCTGCCAGATGTTCAACAGCAACACAGCACATATATAGAACTGTGCAAGGTAATAATGCAATGGCTGCTCGCAAGAGATTATCTGGTTTGAGGAGTCTGCAACCAGCCAATGTGTGCCAGTGATGCAAACCAATTAAATGTCCATGGATGCCGTCCTCTCCAGCAGCTGGCAAAGCACATTGTGATGTGTCTTTTTACAATGCTGTAAATGGTGCATTGCCTGACATGGTGCATCTCCACTGATGTATCCACACTCTTTGATGTTACTGGTGTTGGACATGCTTTTTCACTCTATGATGTTCCCTTGCCCTGGCATGACAATGAGAAAATGTTCCAGAAGTGGAATACATATCAGAAGGTGCAGATGAGCACCGTGCAACATCCATGTCTGAATGAAGACCAGTGGGAGAGGTCTACAGTGCCCTGTGCTAATGTGCCCATCTGTCCACACGCATACCAAACACTGCTGTGTAGATGTAGCTCTGCCTAGCTCAAACCCATCATAGTTAATGAGATGCATTAGGGGAATGCATGGTCATATTGCATGATGCCGTGGTACGGGGACACTGTGATGGTGATGTCTGAAATCACCAATGCATATTGGTTGCATTGCCTATATATTCTTCATATACATTGACATCTGTCCTTTAATTAGGTGTTATACCCATTTCTTTTCCTTTTCTCCTTCTAGAATAGCTAAATCAGCATGTCGTGTATTCAATGCAATAACTGTGGTGCTTTCATTCTCAGAATAATCATTTGGAACCTAAGAGCTTGCCCTATATTCCTCAAGTTATTTGCTATGCATAAAGAATTGACTCTACAAGGGAAGAATCAGCTGCAATTAAACACATCTCCTCTAGGGTACAAACTGAACAAAATCCACCACGGCTCTCACAAAGAATCAAACAGCCTGGGAACAAATGGATCACAATGGGCTCTAGTAGGTTGTGACCTGTGACGCAGAGACACTCTATACATTAAGAGATATCCCTGCATAATGCCTCCTCTGCCTTGGATAATGAGGGTGCCCAATTTGTGGAAACTGAAGTGCCCTTAAATGACATACCCAATGCCAAATCTACTGATAATGCACCAAATAGAAAAAAAATCACAAAATAGAAAACGACAACTACTTAGAGATTCTATCATCAAAGGCACCAACTTGGGAACACAGTTCAAAGGAGAGAGGATGGT
Source organism: Ichthyophis bannanicus (assembly GCA_033557465.1). NCBI lineage: Eukaryota > Metazoa > Chordata > Amphibia > Gymnophiona > Ichthyophiidae > Ichthyophis > Ichthyophis bannanicus. The sequence continues at coordinate 123,628,633 of CM066034.1, read as the reverse complement.
CAAATGCCTCACAGGCTCTTCAGCCAGCAGGAATACAAACCAAATTGTTGGCATAGTTAATGCAGAAAGTGAGCACTCCAAAACTGATGTTGTCATCCTCTTGAGTACAAATCACCTGGCTAGAAACAGTGCCTCTGCAGTTCAAAGGGACTTCCACACTCTATGAGAGAAACTCAAGCCCATTGTTAACACTACAACATTCTCATAAGTTCTATACATTCGTGGTAAGGGGGCAGAAAGGCTGCATCACATAAACAACTTTAATATATGGCTCCAAACCTGGTGCAAACAAGAATTTATATATGAGGCGACTGGGGAAACAGATGGATTAACAAGAGACTATACTGTGCTAATGGACTACATCTCTCCATCACAGGGAAAAAGGATCCTAAGTGAAAAATTCAGACAGTTTGTGAACAGGGATTTAAACTAGGGAAAGGGATGATAAATGGAGAAGGACAAGTTCAGGACGTCACTCCCAGCAAAAGAAATATGACATTGGAAACAGCCACACTTTTAAATCACACATCAATGGCAAGTCGGAAGGGGTATGTAGAATAAAATCCATGCAAAATACAGGTAAGCCAGTCAACAAATGCTGGAAAGCAATGAGTACAAATGCTTGAAGCCTAGCCAGCAAAGTTCCTGATCTGGAAGCCCTAATGGTGGAAATGAACTTGGACATTGTGGCCATTACATAAACATGGTTTAATAAGTCACATAGCTGGCTATAATCTATTTAGAAAAGATAGAGAGGTTAGAAAAGGAGTGGGCATAGCCCTGTATGTCAAAAGCAATATTAAAGTTGCTGAAATTCAGGGGACGTGGGGAAAAGAAGAAGTGCTGTGGATTGTGTTGGAATGAGGAGATGGCACTGTCATCCATACTGGTGTAGTCTACAGGCCTCCAACTCAAACCGAAGAAATGGATAGTGAAGTGATTGCTGATATAGCAAAGATAGCCATGAATGGGGAAGTTCTCATAGTGGGTGACTTTAATTTACCTGATGTGGATTGGAGTATTACTTCTGCAAATCTGTAAAGAATTTAAAAAAATTGTGGATGCCTTCCAAGATGAATTGCTTAGACAAATGGTGTTGGAACTGACCAGGGAGAGCTTGGTGCTGGATTTAGTGCTCACCAACAGAGATAGCATGTCGAATATCCAGGTGGGTGCCCATGTGAGTTGGAGCGACCATTACATGGTGTGGTTTGAGATAAAAGCCAAGGAAGAATCCAATCACAGCAAGCTCAAAGTCAGGGCTGGCACTATCTCGTAAGCCGGGGTAAGTGCGGCAGGAGGGCACCAGTGGCAGAGGGGAAGGGTGCTGTCGCTAGCCACTCACCACCCACTGCTTCAAAAAAGAAGGCAGCTGCGGGAACATTTCGCTGTTCCCGTGGCTCTGCTCTCTTTTAAACTGCTGGAGCGTGGCATTTCCAGCAATAACAAGCATTTCCTGTTTCTCGTAAGAAACAGGAAATGCTTATTACTGCCTTTAGAAACTCCATGACCCAGTAGTGTGAAAGATCACAGAGACATGGGGGAAGCTGGAAGGGAGCAGAAATATGGGGCTACAAGGGAACAGAAACTGTGGGGCTGGAAGGGAGCAAACACTGGGGAGCTGGAAGGGAGCAGACATGGGGGCAGCTGGAAGGGAGCAGACATGAGGGGAGCTGGAAGGGAGCAGACACTGGGGGGCTGGAAGGGAGCAGAAATGGGTGGCTTCAAGGGAGCAGAAACAGGGTGGGAGCTGGAAGGGAGCAGACATGGGGGAGCTGGAAGGGAGCAGACACTGGGGGGCTGGAAGGAAGCAGACATGGGGGGCTACAAGGGAGCAGAAACAGTGGGAGCTAGAAGGGAGCAGAGATGGGGGTAGATGGAAGGGAGCAGACAGGGGTCTACAAGGGAGCAGACACGTGGGAAGCTGGAAGGGAGCAGACACAGGTGATGGGGTTGGAAGGTGACTGGGTAATATGAGGGAAGTTGGAAGAGAACTGACAGGAGAGAATGTGGGGGCTGGAAGGGAGCTCAAAAGAGGGGAAGGAGGGGCTGGAGGGAAGATGGGGCTAGAAGGGAACTGACACTTGGGGATCGGACTGGAAGGGCGCTGACAACTGGGGATGGCACTGGAAGGGGACTGGACAGAGGAGATGGTGACTGGAGAGGGACTGACATGGGAGGAGGCACTGGGACTGGAAGTTCATTGATACCTGGGATGGTATTTGGACTAGAAAGGGCTGGATGATGGAGAAGGAGGAGGACTGGAGGGGAATAGACACCAGTGGCAGTGCTGGGAAGCAAAGGGTTTAACACTGGGAGGAAAGGTTGTAAAGGGGGCTGATACTAGGGAGGGTTACTGGGACTGGAAAAAGGCTGATGGAAGAAAATGAAGAAAGCAAAAGGAGAGACAAGAAATAGCAGATGGACATAGACCATAGAAAGAGAGCTAAGAAAAGACAGAGGAAAACAGAAATCTCAGATCAGGACCAGCATGATCAAAAATCATCAGACAACAAAGGTAGAAAAAAATAATTTTATTTTCAATCTAGTGATTGGACTTTGCACAATCTTTATATTTCACACAGTATGGGGAACTGCAACTCTTATCTGGTGTGGCACTGCATGCGGAGTTTGGCTTCTTGGGGTTTCATTTTAATTTGTGTGTACATATTTTTATTTTTAGTTTAGATTGTGGTCACTTATTCTGTACTTGGTGAGGGTCTGTGTTTTCAGTGTGCAACCAAGGCCAGGTGTTCTGTTAGCATGGAGTTTGTACATAGGTATCTATACTGTAGTAATTTGACTTGTACAGTTTTTCAAATAGGTGTATAGATGTTTTGGGGCCCATTGCAGTGTTTTGTATGAGTTTTGGAAGTGTATGCTGGTATGGTATGGTAGAATTGGCCTTATAGATCTTCAGTGACTTTTGCAGTGTTTTATATTAGTTCACAATAAGCCTAACACTGGAGAATGTTAATGTTTTTGTTAGTGAGATGAACAGAATCAGATTTCTTTTTTGGACTATCACAGCCTGTTTGTATGACGCTAAGTATTTACTGCTAATTATTTTTATTTTGGCTATACAATTGCTCTTTTGCTGCAATTTTCTTACAACACTGGATTTGAAGGAGAAATACTAATATCACTTGAAAAGAGTTCACAAAGCGGTTTTAGAAACATAGAAACATAGAAATATGACAACAGAAAAAGACCACATGGCCCATCCAGTCTGTCCTTCCATATCAACAACTACAACAGTCCCCTTTTTTCCTTTAGAGATCCTCTGTGTTTGTCCCATGCTTTTTTGAATTCAGTTACTGTCCTCATCTCTACCACCTCAACTGGGAGACTATTCCATGGATCCACCACTCTTTCCGTAAAGAAATATTTCTGCATATAACTCCTGAATCTATCTCCCTTCACCCTCATCCCATGTCCCCTCATAGCAGAACTTGCTTTCAATTGAAAGAGGCTCTCTCCTTGAACATTTATGCGACGGAGGTATTTAAACATCTCAGTCATATCACCTCTATCCCGCCTTTCATCTAAGGTGTACATATTAAGATCCTTCAGTCTGTCCTCATATGCTTTATAATGAAGACCACTAATCATTTTAGTAGACACCCTCTGCACCGACTCCAGACTGTTCACATCCTTTTAAAGGTACAGTCTCCATAATTGCACACTATACTCCAAATGAGGTTGCACCAAAGACTTATACAGAGGCATTATCACCTCCTTTTTTCTGCTATCCATTCCTCTCTGTATGCACCCAAGCATCCTTCTAGCTTTTGCCATTGCCTTTTCTATCTGTTTAGCTACTTTAAGATCATCAGACACAACCACGCCTAGGTCCCGCTCTTCTTTAGTGGACAAAAGTACTTCACCACCTATACTATATTGCTCCCTTGGATTGCTGCAGTCCAAATGCATGACCTTACATTTTTTAACATTAAATCCCAGCTGCCAAATTCTAGACCATTCTTCAAGCTTAGCTAGATCCCTCCTCATGTTATCTACACCTTCCTGGGTGTCTACTCTATTGCAGATTTTGGTATCATCCGCAAAGAGGCAAACCTTACCCGACAGCCCTTCCGCTATATCACTAACAAAGATGTTAAAAAGAATCGGACCAAGGACAGATCCCTGGGGCACACCACTGGTAACATCCTTCTCCTCAGAGTGAGCTCCATTTACTTGTACTCTTTGTCGCCTCCCACCCAACCAATTTCTAACCCAAACAGTAACTTTAGGGTCCATCCCTAGGGTGCTCAGTTTGTTTATAAGTTGCCTGTGAGGAACAGTGTCAGAGGCTTTACTGAAATCTAATTATACCACATCTAGGGCTCTCCCTCAGTCCAACTCCCTGGTCACCCAGTCAAAGAAATCAATCAGATTTGTCTGACAAGACCTGCCTCTGGTGAATCCATGCTGCCTCGGATCCTGTAATCCGCTGGACTCCAGAAACCTCACTATTTTCTCTTTCAGCAGCGTTTCCAATAATTTACTCACCACCGAAGTTAAACTAACCGGCCTGTAGTTTTCAACCACATCCTTATTTCCGCTTTTGTGTAAAGGCACCACATGAGCCTCTCTCCAGTCCTTTGGCACCACTCCCGACTCCAATGAGGCATTGAAAAGGTCAGTCAGTGGAGCTGCTAGAACGTCCCCAAGTTCCCTCAGTATTCTAGGGTGTATCCCATCCGGTCCCATCGCTTTGTCTACTTTAAGTTGAGTTAGTGTCTCACGAACACAGTCTTCTGAAAATTGTTCAAGATGTCCCTCACTTCTGTTCCTGTTTGTGGGTGTTTTCTGAGGTCCTGCTCCTGGTTCTTCATCTGTGAACACAGAACAGAAATATTTGTTAAGCAATTCTGCTTTATCCTTTTCAGCTTCTACATATTTCTCCCCTGCACCCTTGAGTCTGACAATACCACTTTTGCCCTTCCTGTTCTCACTAATATATCTGAAAAATGTCTTATCCCCCCATTTTATTGCATTGGCTATTTCCTCCTCCTTTTGAATCTTTGCCTACCTGACTACTTTGCTAGCTTCTCTAAGTTTTTTCCAAATACAGATACCTGTCTTCCTCTGTCTGTGATCTCTTGTATTTCATGAAGGCCTCCCTCTTTTTCTTCACTTTTTCAGCTACTTATTTTGAAAACCATAGTGGTCTCCTTTTCCTTTTTGGAAAAAGGAGGGTAGGGTGCAGCCAACATTAATAATAATGAGGGAGGGGCGCAGCTGTATAGGTTGCAGGGGGTGCTAGAAACCCTAGCATTGGCTCTGCTCAAAGTCCTAGACTTTAAAAACACTGACTTCAGTAAAATGGCCAAGTACCTGAAGGAGGAGTTGTCGGGTTGGGAGAGTATAAGGGAAGTGGAATTGCAATGGGCTAAACTAAAGGAGGCAATAAAAGGGACAACGGATAAGTATGCAAGGAAAGTAAATACAAATAAGAGGAAAAGGAAACCTATTTGGTTCTCCAAAGAGGTGGCTGTACAGATAAAGGCAAAAAGCACAGCTTTCACAAAATTCAAAAGTTTGCAAACAGAGGAACACAGAAAAGAATACTGGATCAAACTAAAAGAAAAAAAAAAGAGAAATAAGGATAACAAAATCAAAGGCAGAAGAAAAGATTTCTAAAGATGTGAAGTTTGGCAACAAAATTTTTTTCAGGTATATTCGGGAGAGAAGGAAAATCAGAGGTAGAATTGTAGGACTCAGAAATGCTGGGAATGGATTTGTGGAAAGTGACATTGAAAAAGAGAAAATGCTAACCAGATACTTCTGCTCTGTTATTACTAAAGAAAATCCTGGAGAAGGACCACCTGTGATTGACAAATATACAAACGGGAATGAAGTAGATACCACACCATTCATGGAAGATGATGTGTTAGAGCAGCTTGCAAAACTGAAAGTGGCCAAGGCCATGGGACCAGATGGGATACATCCCAGGATACTGAAAGAGTTCAGAAAGGTTCTTGCAGGGCCGTTAAAGGATGTTTTAATAGATCCTTGGAGACAGAAGAAGTTCCACAGGACTGGAGAAGGGTTGATGTGGTACTTCTTCACAAAAGTGGCAGTAGGGAAGAAGTGACAAACTACAGGCCAGTAAGCCTTACCTCGATGGCAGGAAAAGTAATGGAGGCACCAACAGGTTGCATGATCTGAGGCAACATGATTTTACCAGCTTGCCAAACAAATCTGAGTTCTTTGACTGGGTGACCAGAGAACTAGATCAAGGGCATGTGATGGATGTGATCTACCTATATTTCAGCAAAGCCTTTCATACTGTTCCTCATAGGAGGCTTATCAATAAACTCAACAACTTGTGAATGGGTTCCAAGGTGGTGAACTGGATCAGAAATTGGTTGACTGACAGATGACAGAAGGTGACAGTAAATGGAACACTCAGATGAAAGGAAGGTGATTAGAGGTGTACCCCAGGGTTTGGTCCTGGGACCAGTACTGTTCAATGTATTTGTGAGTGACATTTGCAGAAGAACTGAATGGGAAAGTTTTTGAACATGACACAAGTTTTTGAACATGACACAAAAATTTGCAATATAGTGGACTCCCCTGAGGAAGTGGATAATATAAGGAAAGATCTAGAAAAACTGGAAGAATGGTTTAATGCTTGGCAGTTAAGATTTAATGTGAAGAAGTGCAGTGTCATGCAGTTGGGAAGCAGAAATCCAAGGGAATGGTTTGCAATAAGGAGCGAGAGGTTGGTGTGCACGGACCAGGAGAAGGACCTCAGAGTGATTATTTCTGAGGATCTCAAGTTGGCGAAACAGTGTGACAAGGTGGTGGCAAAAGCCAGAAGGATGTTTGGTTGCATACAGAGAGGAATTACCAGCAGAAAGGAAGAGGTTCTAATGCCACTGTACAAGTCACTGGTGAGGTCTCACTTGGAATATTGTGTTCAGTTTTGGAGACCATATCTCACAAAGGACATACAAAAGGCTGGAGACAGTTAAGAGGAAGGCTACCAAAATGATTTGGTGCCTGCATCAGAAGACTTATGAGAAGAGACTTGAAAACCTAAATATGCACGTTCTGGAGGAGAGGAGGGACAGGGGAGCAGCGCCATACCTAGCCATGTGCGAGCGATGCAGCCGCAAAGGTTGCAAAACAAAATAGAGTAAACCTAAAAAATGAGCAACCATGTATGTGAAATGTTAATGTCGGAAGTTACGCCGTGAGGACCAAACGACCTCTTAAGGCTTAAACTTCCATTTTTCTCATTTGAAAAGCCTCCAAAAAAGCTTTTAAAATGTAGGCAAAATCACCACAAACAAGTGAAACCTACACCAACGTGTTAAAATTAAACTTTCTCAAATTTACGTGATTGAAAACGAGATGCAAACAGAAAATATTTCTTTGAAAAAGTCACTTATCTGTCATCCTGGGATTTTTTCTGTTTGCATCTCGTTTTCAATCACGTAAATTTGAGAAATTTGAATTTTAACACATGTTGGTGTAGGTTTCACTTGTTTGTGGTGATTTTGCCTGTTTTAAAAGCTTTTTTGGAGGCTTTTCAAATGAGAAAAATGGAATTTTAAGCCTTAAGAGGTCATTTGGTCCTCACGGCGTAACTTCCAACATTAACATTTCACATACATGGTTGCTCATTTTTTAGGTTTACTCTATTTTGTTTTGGGTCTATTATTGGTAGAGTAGTAGTTATTTTTGTAGCAAAGGTTGCAGAGGCTTAGGGGGTGCATTTAGACTGCCTGCTGTTGCCCTGCTGCCACCACATTTTGTTTTCTTAGCAGCGGTGGCACAAGCAGCAGCTGAGCAGACCTAAAAAAAACCAAAAAAAACCACGTGGGTCTTTCTGAAGGTTTCGTCCCTCCCTCCTCTGTTGCAACGTCAGAGCAGGGAGAAATCAGATCTGTTTAAAGCGTGAAGATTAAAGACCCGCATGATATATGTTTTTTTTTCCTTTTCATTTTAAAGTTAGGTCTTCTCTGCTGCTGCCGGTGCTGCCATGGGAAAAACAGGGTGACGGCAGCAGGGAAAGAGCAGGCAGCGACTGGATGGAGCCATGGATATATGAGTGAGGGGGGCACCTGATGTGCAAGTCGCACAGGGCGCAACTTTGTCTCAGTAGAGCCCTGGAGGAGAGATATGATTCAGACTTTTAAATACTTAAAGAGAAATAATGAACAAACAAACCTCTTCCAAAGAAGTGGAAGCTGTTAAACTAGAGGGCATAACATGAAGCTACAAGGGAGTAAACTGAAAGGCAATGTCAGGAAATACTTTTTCACTGAAAGAGTGGTGGATGCATGGAATGCCCTCTCGATGGAAGTGGTGGGGGCAAATACAGTGACAGAATTCAAAATGGCATGGGACAGACACAATGGATCCCTTTATAGCCACAGGATAAAATCAAAATAACCTTAACTGTCTCTGTTATCTCAACAAATATGGGTGACTTGCATGGAGTGGTGGGTATACTCCTAAACAAAGGAATGGGGAGGGGTGACCTGCACAGAGCAGCAGGTGCACCTACTCTTGCCGCCTTGCTGGGCAGACTAGATGGACCATACTGGTCTTTATCTGCCATCATATACTATGTTACTATGTTACTATATTTATTTATTTATTTATTTAACAAGTTTTATATACCGTCTTTCTACCAGTCAAGACGGTTTACAGAGAACAAAACAGTCGGTATTTTTCAACCTTTTACATAGAACAATATAACAATGAGTATATATGTAAGTGAATATAACTAATTACAATGATCGATCGAAGATCAACTATTTACACAATGAATTTACAATTATTTATACTTGAGTTTACAGTGGGCCATATGAATAGTAAATGGGCGTTGCAGAAGGGGTAGGAGGGAGGTGTAGTGGTTCAAGCTAAGGTGGAAGGGAGAAATGTTCAATGAAAAGGTGGGTTTTTAACTTTTTGCGGAACTCAGCGTGGGAGGAGCAGTTCCGAAGTTCATGAGGAAGGGTGTTCCAAAGGGATGGGGCATAGAGGGAGAAGGCCCTGTTACTTGTAGATTGTTTGCAGAGTCTCTTTTTTATAGGGATGGCCAGTAAGTTTTTGGTGATTGAACGGCGTGTTCTGTTACAATTGGATGAGGGAAGGAGAGGGGAGAGGCACGGAGCAGACTCATTGGATAATATTTTATGTATCAAGGTGAGGACCTTGAATTTAGCTCTGTATTGGATGGGGAGCCAGTGGAGATCATAAAGGACAGGTGTGATGTGGGAACGTCTGGGGTGGTTGGTTATGAGTCAAGCAATAGTATTTTTAGCAAGTTGGAGAGGTTGGATAGAAATCTTAGGGAGGCCAAGGTAGATAAGGTTGCAGTAATCAAGAAAAGGTATAGTGAGGGCTTGACAGACCGTACAAAAGGAGTTAGGGCTTAGAAGGGGTTTAAGGTTCCGGAGAGTACGGAGCTTTGCGTATATTATATTAGTGGTTCTCTTTATATGGTCAGTGAATGAAAGGTTCTGATCCAGGATAATACCAAGATATTTAACTTGGTTCTTTACAGATAGTGTTAGATCGCTAATAGTAAGGGTGGTTGGAGGGCTGTATGTGGGATTGGAGAAAACCTGGAGAACCTCAGTCTTGGATTGATTAATCAAGAGGTTATGTTGGGAAAGCCAGGTTTTCAGGCTAGTCAGGCATTCTGATAGTTTAGAGAAGTTGGGATTGGAAAGGTTAAAAGGGGTGAAGCACATCATGTCATTGGCATATAGTTGATACTGAATGTCATATTTCTGGAAGATCTTGCATACCGGTTGGAGGAAGATGTTAAATAATATAGCAGAGAGACTGGATCCTTGGGGTACACCTTGTTTTAAGATGAATGGGAGGGAGATGCCACTTCCAAACGAACCTGTTGGGTTCTGTTGTCTAGGTACGAATGGAACCAGTTCAGAGTTGTGTCTCTGAGCCCAATTTCATGAAGTCTGCTTAGGAGTAGATGGTGAGGGAGGGAGTCAAAAGAAGCTGATAGATCAAGGAATATGAGAAGACATCCTTGAGAGGGGTTCTGGATGTGGAAGTATAAGGAATCTAGTAGGGAAGTAAGAAGGGTTTCGACTCCATGGTTCCTTTTGAAACCATGCTGGAATAGGTCGAGGGGGGAGTGTTCGTCAATATAGTTCTGGAGTTGGGTTTGGACCAGTTTTTTGGTTATCTTTGCTAGGAATGGAATACTAGAGATGGGTCTGTAAGATGTGGGAGAATATGGGTCAAGTTTTGTTCCTTTTAAAATGGGACGGATAGTGGCATTCTTAAGAGGTGGTGGTACCAAGCCAGTCTGGAGGGATGATTGAATAATATACATAATGTACGGACTTAGGGAGCTTCTAGTAGTTTTGATCCAGGGTACGAGGCAAGGGTCAAGGGCAGATGTAGAAGCATTTAAGTCCTTTATTACATTGGTTACATTTTCTAAAGTGAGAGGCTCGAATTCTCTCCAGGAGTTTTGGGGGGTAGACTCGAGTGGTTGGGAGTTGTAGTGAATGGGGGGTTGGTAGTTAGTAGAAAGAGGAGGGTGGAATTTGGAAATGAGGTGGTTGGCAAAGGCCTGTGCAGTTATTTTTGGAAGCTGGTCTTGATGCAGGGGCTCATTAATTAAGGATTTGATAATAGAGAATAGCTCTCTAGGTTTGTTAAGTGAACGTTGAATAATATTTTCATTGTATTCTCTTTTATGATTGAGGGTTTCAGTGCAGTAAGTTCTGAGTTTAGCTAAATAGGAAGTGAGTGCGTTTGTATCTTTAGAGCGTCTCCATTTGCGTTTGAGACGTCTAAGTTCTCTTTTAAGAGATCTTAGGTGTGTGGAGAACCAGGGTGCTCTTCTAATGATCTTTTGAGGATGTTTGTTAGGTGGGAATAGAGAAGCTTCAGATAGGGTCTCATTCCATTTAGAAATAAGAGTCTCTTGGCTAGAGCTTTTATCAAATAAGAGGTCAAGAGATGGGATTGTTTGCTCTAGGAAAGTGGCCGCATTGAAATGCTTGAACTTATGGGTATGTTGAGCCAGGATGGGAAGTTGATTTTTGTGGGTGGGGTAAGGGAGGGAGAAGAGGATGAGGGTGTTATTGGTTCCTTAGGTCTTCATCAATGTGTTTGAGCCATGTTTTCTTTTGTGCTGTTTTTTGAACCCTCTAGTGGACAGGTCACTGTCACCAGAGGAGTTTGTATGGCAACTGACTGGTGTTCATTCTGCAAATGTGGCCAAACCAGCACAGTCTTTATTTTTGGATTTGTTCTTCAACTGAGGGCTGATGGTCACACCTTGTCCAAATTGTCTCATTTCGATGGCAATCATGAAGAGAGACACCCAAAATCTGTCCCAGGTATTGCATTTGAAAGACTTTGAGTTTGTTTAAGTCAGATTTGAACAGAGTCCATGTATCTAATCCATACAGAATTGGCAGGATCAGCGTTCGGAAGAGGTGAATTTTGGTCTTGACGAAGATATTGGCCTTCTTCCAAAGGCACCATTTGAGTGAGGTGAATACTACTTTTGCCTTTCCAATCCTGCTGAGGCCTTCTTTGTTGGACGCCACCTTCATCTCCTGCACCAGCAATCCCAGGTATTTGAATTCTTTGACCTGCTCAGTTTGAATTCCATAGAGGTGAACAATGGCCTGTGATCCATCCATGGTCATAACTTTGGTCTTGTCCACATTGATTCTTAGGCCGTAAGATTGGGTAATGTGGGCAATATAGAAAAGGATGTTGGTGGCCTCTGCATCCATGTCAGCAAATATAACACTGTCGTCTGCGCATATCAAGTTGGTCAGGAAGTTGTTCACACCGTACTGGACCCCGCATCTGTCCTTGAATGTTTTCCTCATTATTGCATTAATCACAATATTGAAAAGCAGGGGTAAGGTGACATCTCCCTGGCGGACTCTAGTTTGGATAGGAAATTCCTTGGATTTCAGATCCACACGTTGCTGGTTGAGTCATTGTATGATGCACGGAGAAGTTGGATGATCTTCAGTGGCACATGTTCATTCTCTAGTGCCCTCCAGAGGGAAGACCAATGAAAACAGTCAAATGTGGATTTGAAGTCAATGAAGACGATAATGGTTCGCTTTCCATACCTGATCCTTTCCTCCACCAGTTGACAAATGGTGAATATTTGATTGGTGCAGCCCTGATATAGCCTAAATCCTGCTTGTCCTTTTCAGCTGGTCTGTTCACAATGTTCCTGCAACCTTGATTATATGATCTTCATGAACACTTTGCCAATGATTGAAAGGAAGCTGATGATGCAGTAGTTCTTATATTCCCAGCTATCGCCTTTCTTTAGGATTGTCACGATGGTGGCTTTCTTCCATGTTGAAGTCATTGCAGCATGATGTCTCCCCAAGCTTTGATCATTTTGGCAGTGACTTGGTCCACTCCGGGAGTCTTTCCGTTCTTCAATGATATTATTGTACACTTCACCTATAACTGTTGGCTCACCATTGAGGAATGAATTCTCTAGCAGGTCGATGGGTGGTGGCTCTGGTGGTGGTCCCTGGGGCGGATCGTGGTTGTATAGCTGTTGGAAGAATTCTTTCCCCCATTGCAGGTGTTCAACCAGGGGAGCTCACGAAGATGCCATCTGATGTTGTCAGCACCCTGTGTTCTCAACGTTGGCACATCGACTGCCCTGGGTGCGGCTTCATAAGAGAACGAGTTTATTTGAATTTCCATGTGGTTTCTTGCCTAATTTCCCTGGTTTCTCAGTTCTGGCCATGGAGGCACCCTCCTTTTGCAGCCAGGTTTGGGACCATCCTTGGTGGAGAATTAGAATGTAGGGTTAGGGGGGGCGGAGCCTGATGTCCAGCGGGATGGTCGCATAACGCTGAGGCTCCCGAGAGGCCTACTCAGAATCCTGAATTAACACCGTACATACTTGGAACTTCTACTCTGATCTTGCCGGGGCACATTGGTGAGATGGCGGGGACCAAACCCACGCGCCTGGAATTTGGATCTCCAGCGGCTTCTCACGGCAAACGTTCCAAAACTGAACCCCCGTCCCCGCAGAAGGGGCTGGCCTTGCGCGAGGGCCCCGAAATGCAGCAGGAAATCCTCGCAGAGATTAGAGGGGTCAAGGACCTCGTGCAGTCAAACGGTGAAGCACTCCGAGCGCTGCGGGAAGATCTTGGTGTACTGCAGGGCAAGCTAGAGGGGCTCTCTTCGCGTCAGGACAAAATGGAGAGCATATTGGACTCCCATGCGGCCCGGTTGTCCAAACTCGACAAAGTTGAACGTCAGGTACGGGCCTTGCAGAAAGAAGTGGAAGATGGCAATAATAGAGCGCGCCGCAACAACATACGACTCGTGGGCATACCGGAGGGAGCGGAATCGGGAGACATGAAAGAGTTTTTATGCAAAATCCTCCCTTCCCTGCTCCAAATCACCTTTACCAAAGATTTGGAGATCGATCGCGCTCATCGTGTACCCACAAGCATAACGCTCAACAGGAAGACCCCGCAGCCTATCATTTTTCGACTTTTGAGATATCAACACGTGGAGCAAATTCTCAGTGCCTCTCGGGCAAAGGGCCATATGGAGTTTGAGAGCCACAAGATCTCCTTCTATCCTGACTTGGCTAAACCCACGGTCGACCGCCGAAAGCGCTTTCTGGAATTCCGGCCGAGGCTTCAACAACTACAAGCACGCTATGGCCTGATGTACCCGGCCAAGCTCCGAGTCACGCTTCACAATCAGACAAGAACATTTGAGGACCCTGATCTACTAGCGGAGTTTTTGGATTCCAAAGAAGCCGACTTGATGCGCTGACTTCCAGAATATTCCTGCAAGTATTCTCATATCCGCTGTACCTGCCATATTGGATCTGCCGCAGCCCAGCAAAGAGTCTGGCGAGGGCGGTTTGTTGCCTTACTTTTGATGATATCTGTGATCCGACTCCATCTACCCACAGTAGCCTCGATGAGTATCAGAGACAGTGTTAATTATGGACTCTGGTGTTTCTTTTCTTTTTTTTTTTCATGTCTTTCTATTTCCTCTCTAGGGCCTCCTCCCGCAGACATATGGTCGCCATATTCATTGGGGTTTTGCTTCTTCTCTAAGATACTTTGGTACATACTTTTCAATATGGGGGGTATTAGCCAGCATACTCGGTGATTATGTCATTGTTGCACAGATTCTGATTATGTTGTATGTTTTCAAGCGCCCTTACCTAAAATGTCTATTACCGATTGATGGCACCATGTAAGATTTTCTCATTGAACGTAAAAGGAATCAATAATCCGATAAAACGGAAGAAAATCCTAAGCTACCTAAGTCAGGAAGCTGCGGATCTTATTTTTCTCCAAGAAACGCATTTAAATTCGAAGGAAACTCTTAAACTCAATATTAAACCTTACATGGTGGCCACCTATTCCCCAGCCGTTTCTAAGAAATGTGGGGCTGTCATACTGGTTAGGAAATCTTTGCATGCTACTATTATTGCGACTAGCTCAGATACAGAAGGTAGATGGTCCAGAGTTCACGTCAAGATAGGTAGCCTTTAAGTTACATGTATATGCCTTTACGCTCCTAATGTGGATGACCCTGCCTTTTTTGCTACCATTGCTCAGGTTGCGCAGGCCTCTGCTAATACTTCATTGATAATTGGGGGGGATTTCAATTTAGTCCTTGATCCCCTGATTGACAAACAGCCGCCTAGGACAAGTGGTCCCCCCAAGAGTCACACCACGCTTACCTCTTTGATCAAAGATCTGTGGGGCCGCCTAGAAACTGTGAAAATGATAATAGTCCCCAAAGTGAACTACATTTTAGAAATGCTGCCATGCTTACTCCCGCTACATACTTATAAAGATATTGAGGGCCTTCTCGTCCGATATCTCTGGCAGGGCAAGCCACCAAGGATAGCTAAACAAAAACTACAGTCTGCAAAGGAAATAGGGGGTACCAGATTTCCTGATTTTCTTAGATATCATCAAGCCTTCCTACTTAAGCAAGGTGCCCGATGGCTAGATGCCTCAACAGACAGCAGACCAGTTTGGCTTGACATAGAAGAGGAGCTTAGTAGCCCAATTCCGTTGACCCATCTCCCCGGTATGTCCTATCAAGTAGACACCCGCCATCCACCAATGATTGTCGATACTCTTGCGGCCTTTAACACTCTCATTCTATCACTGGGTCCGAACGTATGTCCTCAGGACGGACTCCCGCTATGGAATAACCCCAGAATTCAAGTCCTAAATAGAACGATAGCATGGAAACCCTGGTACTCAAGGGGGATCTGGACACCCCAACAGCTTTTCTCTGCAGCTCGTTGGAAAACCTTTTCTGATTTACAAAAGGAATTTGCGTTACCAGCGAAACACTACTTTCAATTGATGCAGCTTCAACACTGCCTCAAAAGTGCTCAAATCATGCCGCCCTCTGCCCCTACTGAGGACGGGCTATTAGAGATAGTTCACTCTATTAGTAGTACACATGGGGTAGCCTCTAACTTTTATAAAATATTATGTCAGGGTACAGACACTGCCACTTTTAGAGCCCAACAAGCCTGGGAGCGCGAACTGTAAACCACTTTAACCCCTGTGCAATGGAGCGTTTTCTGGAGCAAAGTAGTGCGGGTTTCCCGGTCTGCCTCTGTTACCCAAACTCTCTTCTTTTTTGCACACAGATGCTTTTATACTCCAGGAAAAATAGCCAAATGGAACACAACTGCTAGGGACCAGTGTTGGTCTTGCCATACTGCTGTGGGAACCCTCGCTCATGTTATTTATGAATGTCCTCAACTACAGGTTTATTGGAGGCGGGTTTGGGGTTGTATTCAATTTATCTTACACCTTCACGAACCTCTCTCTTGGAAGATCGTGGGACTCCGCTCTGTGGCGGAGGTCCCCTCTCTTCCTAAGAAGGGTCGCTTTCTCCTTGATTTCATGCTGGGTATAGCCATATGCTTAATCACGAGGAATTGGAAGGATAGCTCTCGACTTACTGTCAATGAATGGTGGAACCTCGTCTGCTTATATAGTAAATATGAGCAGATACCTCGGAGAGCTATTCCCCATGCCCAAACTCACTCTCGCTTGTCTAAATGGCAGATGCTCAATGATTATGTACAATCTGCTCATTGTTCCGACATGCCTGTTTAATGTGCACTCATCATGTTTCAGATCACCGTTAGGTTTTGTAACACAATAATGAAAGTACACGCCCGCTTCGGGAATGATTAGTTTTCTAGAGAAGAAGCAGGGGGGAGGGGGGTGGCAGGGGTTTACTTTGGTGTATGTATTACACTTTATGTATCTGTCTTTTAGCTGTATGTCTTCCTTTTCCTTTGTTGTTATAAAACGAAAATAAAGAATTTAAAAAAAAGAATGTAGGGTTAGGCATTTCAGTCTTGTTTCAAGCATAAAGGCCATGTTAAAGGGCCCTCTGACAAGGCCCTCAGTGGGGTGTGCCCATGCCTGGTGGACCCATGCCTATGTACCATTTGGCTACTCCTCTACTCCTGCATCAGTTTGGAGTGTGATAACCCTGTTGGATGTACTAGATACTGTTTGTGGAAACAGACTCTGTTGGGCCCGCCATATGTAATCCCCATGGAAGATAATGGGCCCATGAGCAGTGCATAGCCACATCTTTATACAGAGGATTGCTCAGACTGTGTCAAAAGGCCAAGCATGAGGGTGACATACAGATGATATCACCAACAATTAAGGTATATCACACTGTCCTGAAATAGCAGGCATATTACTATGTAGGTTCAGGACTAGTACATATCCAAGGTGCCCCATGCAATAGGCTATTCCATGAGGAGGGACAAGTACCAGAAATTAGATTTCATAGTTCTCCCTAATCTTATGGTTGTAGCTGATAAATGTGCCATCACGTGCTTTGTCATTATACAGAATGTTTCCCAGAGTGTGATTCCTGTATCTAGGTGTCTGATGTAGCAACATCACTGGACCCAGCAGCCCCCAAACAGACCATACAGCACAGGAATGATCACATTGAACCAAGAAGTTCCACAACATGTAATGGCAAAGAGGAGAGGTATACATCACTCAGAAGTTAGCTGGTGGCTGTTAAAATGCAATACAATCCTACAGATGATGGGGTGGATGTAGAAGGGCTCCCTGTGAAATGAAGGTGGCTGGTCCATGGCCAGATCCATTGTTCTGCTCCCATACTATGTAGACAGTGTCCCATTGACATTCAGAGACATCCTGTGATGATGAGCTCTTCAAGTTTGTCTGACTGTGGGAAGGACTAGTAATAGAAACATAGAAACATGATGGCAGAAAAAGAACACATGGCCTACCTAATCTATTCTTCCATATCAACTACAATAGTCCTCTTTTTACCTTTAGAGATCCTCTGTGTTTGTCTCATGCTTTATTATAGATTTTGGTATCATCTGCAAACAAGCAAACCTTATCCGACAGTCTTTCTATAATATCACTAACAAAGATGTTAAACAGAATCGGACCAAGAACAGATACCTGTGGCACACCACTGGTAACCTCCTTCTCCTCAGAGTGAGCTCCATTTACCTGTACACTTTGTCGCCTCTCACTCAACCAATTTCTAACCCAATCAGTAACTTTAGGGTCCATCCCTAGGGCCCTCAGTTGTTGATACTGTGTGGAATGGTATCAAAGGCTTTACTGAAATCTAAATACACCACATCTAGAGCTCTCCCTTGGTCCACCTCCCTGGTAACCCAGTCAAAGAAATCAATCAGATTTGTCTGACAAGACCTGCCTCTGGTGAATCCATGTTGCCTCGCATCCTGCAATCCATTGAACTCCAGAAACCTCATTATTCTCTCCTCTAGTAGCCTTTCCAAAAATTTATTAACCATAAAGGTTAGACTAAATGGCCTGTAGTTCTCAATGTTATCCTTATGTTTGCTTTTGTGTAAAGGGATCACATGTGCTTCTCTCTAGTCCTCTGGCACCACGCCGAACTCCAAAGAGGCATTGAAAAGTTTAGAAAGTGGAGCCGTTAGAACGAACCCAAGTTACCTCAGTATTCTTGGATGTATCCCATCTGGACCCATGGCTTTGTCTACTTCTGAAAATTGTTTGAGATTCCTGTCATTTCTCATGCTATTTGAGAGTGTTTTCTGAGGTCTTGCTCCACGCCCTTCATCTGTGAACACAGAACAGAAATATTTGTTAAGCAATTCTGCTTTATCCTCATCAGTTTCTGCATATTCCTCCCCTGCACCTTTGAGTCTGACAATACCACTTTTGCCCTTCCTCCTCTCACTAACATAATGATATATGGAGGGTCTCCCATCAATATAGGCTTGTACATGTGCCAGAAGAAGGTTAGGCATCTATCATTCTAACTGCACATACGGGAATGGGAGACACAATAGGATACATCAGTATGATGTGTGGCAAATGCTTGCTGTAGCAAAGGGGAATCAGCATGCATGCTTCACACCTGTATACCATGCTCTAGCTCTCCTGATGTACATGCATAATGGTTTGACTATCTTTTGCTATGGAGAGCTGTTATAACACCCTCTGACACAGAATGGAAGCACCCACCTCTCCTAAAGGCAAGATACAGGGACCCGAAGGAAACTTGACTCTATCCAATATGCTGTGTGACCATACAGTATCACAGAAAGATGTTTCCTGCACATCACAGCTACGGCTCTGATGTGCCTCATTTCCAGGTCATGTGCTCCACATACATGTGTATGCTGACTCTCACCCATTATGCAAACCTGTGTGTAAACATATGTGGGAGACCTTGGCACGTTTACCACTGTCTATTGTCAACTGTATCTTGCTGAGACAGCCACATTTGTATATGCTCCCCCATCTTTGCAAGGTGCCTGCACAAACATGCCACAGGTGTCATAGGTCTCCTGCCACAGGATACTGTTTGTTAGAAACATGCAGGTTTGACAGATGTAATGTGAGTGAAGGGTCCTGCAATGTGCCAAGGGCTGGGCCTCCTCCAGTAACAATGCTGTAGGGTTATGTGTATGGCCATGTAACATGCTGTAGTAAGCTATGTTGTGGTTTGCCATGAGAACATTGAGATCTACAGTTGACCCCTGCATGTCAGCCATAATGCAGATATTTACAGAACATTTCCGTACGGTCTAGATGTGATCCCTGACTGAAGTCATCTCTGGGTGTTCTGTGGTGCAAGGTAATTTCCGTGACAGATGATATTGGAATGTACAATGTGTCTATGCTGTGGGAGGGAAGGAGCACATGTGCATGACCACACAAGACAGGCAGATATGCATTTGGCATGGAGACAGGGTACATGACCACATATTTGTCATCATGGAATGCACTGTGTATCTGTTTGCCAGATATGTATAAAATGTGATAGAGGGTGAACCTCTCTGTACTGACCCTTTATGTCTCTTACACATTCCCTGCAGGGTCCTGGGTCCGTACTGGAAGTACTAACTGTCCCATGAAGATGGTGGCTCTCCCAGGGGACCCACAATGTGGGAAGATCAAGCACCAATGATACAACACATGGAAGAGTGCATCAGCATCATGCATGCCCATCACAATGCTACATGTAGTATGGCTAACTGCATATCCACACTGGATCTGTACACATATCATGTAATGTATTAACATCTGATACCAGTCTGATGCCCCTGCTACAACAGAATCCTGTCTCCAATGAACATTTCACAAACGGATAAGGATGCAAGAACATGGAGTGGAGGAGTAGCCTAGTGGTTGGGGTAAGGTACTTCAGGCCGGAAGGTCGGGGGTTCAAATCCCACTAGAGGACAGCAACCTTGGGCCGGAAGGACTGGGGTTTCTAGTCCCACAGTTGCTCCTTGTGGTCTTGGGCAAGCCACTTAACCCTCCATTGCCCATGTTCCCTGTAAGTATTAGTGTATGTGTCTCATATCCCCATGTGCTAAATGTATCCCCCAATTGTGTTGTGACCGCTTTGATTGAAGGATAAGGCGGTATACAAAACTGTATAAATAAAATAAATAAATAAATAAATTTGGACTCCAAAGCTTCAATGTATCATAGGTCTGCTACCTATTGCAACCTGTGCAATTGTCTGGTGTGTCCAGGGTTGGGGACCAACCCTCCCAGACCAGACATTGGCTCTACAGCCTGTGCCACAGCCAACAAGACCATTGTATATACTCTGTAGGGAGTTGGGATGCACCCATGGGCATGAGGCTCAGCAGGGACACAACATGTGCCTCAGAAACCACAGCTTGTGACAGCTGCTGTGTGCACTGGCAGTATCATGTGCCTGCCCCTGCCATATGAAGACCCTCTGTCCAGCAGTACTGCTGAGTAGCATGTGACGTGGAGGCTTCTGACTATCAGAGGATCTATGAGAGACCTGGCTGGAGACATGTGAGATGACTCATACACAGGTGTTGTCAACATAATGTCCACCCCAGAGGTTCAGCTCCCCACTGTCCAATGTCTCCTTCCAGGACATGGCCGGTGTAATGGCTTGATAGAAGATATATGCATATATTGGGGACACATACCAATCACTTAATACCATACTACCATGGGAAGGAGTTAGTAGGGAGTCCTAGCAACACTTGGCCATTGGCAGGGCATGATCATTGCCACCCAGACAAATGGATCCAATCAGTTCAAATAGGGGAACTACACTTGCACTGCAAGGGAAGACTGTCACACTGTTTTCTAATGTCTGTCCTGCCATTACTGCCATCACTGTTTCAAAGCTGGGATGTATAATTTGGCCACATGTGCCACCTGTCCCAACATCACAATGGTGATGACCAGAGAGTCACAGGAGGCCATCAACAAAGCCATCATCACCAAACATGAAATCTCAGTGTAGAAGACTATTACCAAACACTATGGGATCTCTGCAGCTACTGTGCACATTCCTGCTAAGAAGGTATCTGATCATGCTACTGTCCAGATCTTCCCAGGAAGTGATGAGAAGAGGAATCAGAAATCTGGAGGTCCCAGGATGTGAGTGCAAAGTGTCCCACATACCACATGTAAAGGATCTAAAGAGCAAAGGCTGACTGGGAGTACCCATGAGTGATGATACCAAACTGCAGTATATGCCCTGCACGAAACAACTAAGGTTGTCATGGGCAAGGATGACCCCTCTGTGTGTAGGCAGACAAACAGGCATGCCTGTTCTGTGGCCACACTCACCATGTGAAATGACAAACCCTCTGGGAAACTGTTCCTGGGTCTGATGAAACCAAATCATAAACACCAGGAAATGCTGATCTGCCATACCATTACAGCTGAGAAAAGGGAGCACATCATGAAAAAGAAACCCTGCCAACAGCTAAAGCTGGTGGAGGCTCCTGAATGTGCTGGGCTTGTCCTGCTGCCCTCAGGAACTGGAGCCCTGGATCGTATGCACAGGAATATCATGTCAGAGGACCACCAGGGTATTCCCAAATGAAATGTGCTAGTAGGTCTCTGAAAGCAACATCTGGGTCAATGGTCATGGGTCCACCAGCAGCCCCAGGAATGGATGCATACATCCAAGCATACAATGGAAGGGCCAATAAGGAAGACAGGGATGACTGTATGCTGGCCTGAAAGAAGTCCAGTTCATGATCTAAACAAAGACCTTTTCAGGGGAATGACAGCTGACACCACTAATAGGAAACCAGGAAA
This sequence comes from Ichthyophis bannanicus, assembly GCA_033557465.1. Classification (NCBI taxonomy): domain Eukaryota; kingdom Metazoa; phylum Chordata; class Amphibia; order Gymnophiona; family Ichthyophiidae; genus Ichthyophis; species Ichthyophis bannanicus. The sequence continues at coordinate 123,607,007 of CM066034.1, read as the reverse complement.
CATCTTGGAGAAGAGAAAACCCACAGTAAAGAGGTGGGAGATGGCATCAGCAGGCAGATGTTCCCAACAAAGTTATGGTTACAAGACACATTTGGAGGCTGTCATCACGGCCAAGGGCTGTGAAACAACATATTACTGTAAGGTGCCATGAATCCTGTTCAGGTCCCATCTGGGTTGAGTGCAGACATTACCTGGTTCACTCTGGCCAGACCTTCTCTTCCCTGGATGTACACCTATGAATGCACTATGAAGAAATCATGCTGACATACTATTTGCTTAGTTCCTACAATGTCCCCAGATATCGTCCACTCTAAGACAATGATGCAAAGGGGGCAATGATGTCCAACCCCAACGCATGTGCGTGTCACAGAGATGTCATAGAGAAGTCACAGAATGCACAAACACAGCTTGGGCCTACCCTAAAACATGAAAAGATGTAAAATCCCAGCTGGGCACTGAGGCACAAATACAGTAGTGACGCAGTCACACCATGATGCTGCGTAGAGTGGGTTCATCATATGGCACCCCCAACTGACATCCCTCAGAGGTTGCAGAAGGGTTAGGCAGCACATAAAGAAACCGTGTGGGGAATGAATGGATGTCACCTATGATCCATCCACCTGCAATAAGGAGGTATGTTGTGGTATGCAAATATGTGTCCCAGAGGTAATTGCACCCCCTATGCAGTGGCATGACACTGTGTGCCATGTACTGCCCTCAGCTACACACAGACATGTACCACAGTAGTGCACTTTGTAGCAGATGATGCCAGCCACAGCACATCTGCAGATGATGGCATCCGTAGACCTGTCTAGCAATAAAGGAGGATGTAACATGCACATGTACATAACTCTAGTACCTTTAATCAATGGAGTGGCTATAGCATGAAAGCCAGCTACTGCAAAGAATGTTGAAATCCACTCATACTGCATGGACAGCAGGGCACCCACAATCCACTGCCCTCATTAACTGCTGATGTGACCACACTGTATATAGCTATGGCATACGATGCCTCTAACAGAGGACACAGAGCTAAGGGGCCCCTCTATGGATAACTAACAGCTGCATATTGCCTTTGTCAGATTTTCCTGTGCTGATTAGGATGCTTGCAGAGAGCAGACCCTGGCTCCACATCTATTGGCATATGAGAACCCCCAAAGTTGCATGGAGCAGCCACCTCAGACACATCTGGTTGGGGATGACATGACAGCTATGCACCTTACACAGGACATCTGCCCATAGAGCAGCAGGATGTCTGCCAGCCCAAATAAACAGCACTGTGCAGGTGTTGGCACTGGACCAAACCATAGCAACAAACATAGTGCACAGCACATGTGGTATGTGTTAGCTGTGTGGATAAGGATATATAGTACTGCAGCTAAATTACCACCCCTCCAACCAAAAGATGTCCATGTGGTGGTGTCAATACATACACATGGCTGTCTGAAACATATGAACAGCAAAGAGTTCTATAATGGGCATGTGTCCTGTATGGCCCCATGTGTCACACCCTAGTGCTATGCCAGATGTATGTGACAAGCATGGAACGTGCATGCCATGTGACAAGCATGAAACAAGACTGCCCATCAGAAGCACTGGTGCAACAAGGATGTACACCTAGCAAAGGTCTATCTCACTGGGGCCCAAAGGAAAGTGGTGTGATAGCATGTAGACCATTGCCTGCATGAAGGATATACAATCCATACTGAATGTCATTGCCCCAGCAGCTGAAAGCAGAAGCTATGGAAGATTCCCAGATCCCAGAAACAGGGAGGTGCCGGCCCTTTGTCCACATCTGTCCATGTTATTGGAATGGATTATACATATGACTATGATCTAGTGAAGATGTTTCCCTGGACTTGCCCATGCATGGACTGTATGACTGTTATCCATCCCATGTGACTATGGTAAGAGTCATCCTAACCAGAGCTCACATATGTGTACCCCCAACATACAGGATAGTCGTGCAGCACTGCAACATTATGAGTCTCCCCAGCCTCACAGCATGAGCACACATGAAGTTATGTTTATGCACAGTAGCCATTGTGCAAGCACCATCCAACGGGAAAAACAATATGCATATGACAGTACTGGAATCCTGGGGTGCTACCATCCCATCTGTCATGGCACAACACAGACCAATAGACACTGTATGCCCTCTGAAGGGGTCTGAACTGAATGTATTCAAGCACAACCTCTCCAATGGCATCTGTTCACATAACCCCAGTCGGGCCTGCCCCCCCAAGCACTGTTCCCTCTAAGCTGTGTGCGTGTGCGCGCGCACACACCTCGCCGAGAGAGCGCACATACTTTACAACAGAGCGCACAAAAATTATAGCTCTGATTCTGATAGAAAACACAGACGTCTTAACATTTAAAAGTTATGATTGTAATTACTAGAAATTTCTCGCTTCATTTAGTAATCGTCTATTTTCATTTAATTTGATTAAAATCAATGTGGTGTACATACTGTATTCTGACGTGTAGTCAAATTTTAAAGTATATAACTCCAAGTGTCGTTATGTGGGGCACAAAAATTTAACCTTCCTTCAAAAGCTGCACACAGCTGATATTTTATGCGCACACAGCCTACAGAAAATTAGAGGGAACATTGCCCCCAAGCCAATGTAGGCTGGGTTTATGTGATCTGTATCAGCTGTAGCAATGTGGGATGATGGTGACAGTGTCGTACACTGATTGTGGCATTGGACTGGTATCAGACTTTGAGTAGCATGCAGATATCTTCCCTGGGAGGGTGTGCTACCAGCAGCCTTCAGCAATCAGTATTGTCACCCCCTATATCCCAGCGAAGCCGAGGCGTAGGCAGTAGGCTAGGTTAATAGGGGTGCATGAATCTTTCACTAAGGAATAATTGTAGTTGTGAGTCCAAAGTGGTTAAAGTTCAAATAAGGGTTTTATTTCCCCTCCCGGGGTTTTAGGATTTTCAAATAGTACAGCAACTCAAAGAAAAACTCAGGATACAAACTGACAAAGTAAAGTATAGCAACTTGCTTCCAAACACATTCACTTTTCACTGCAGCTAATCGCTTCCTCTTAGCTTCAAACAGTGTTATGAAATCAATTGCTCAGAACTTTATAATAAAGAGATTGGCTCTTCTTCCAACATTAGAGAACAATCCATCTGTTCATACTGTGGAGACAAAGTATTATCCTCTGTGCACATGGGTTCTATGTCATTGTCTTTTGCACAGCCCGATTGTATGCTTCTCAACCCTGTTTCTTCTCCAGAGTTTATTAAGCCCTCTTCATAAGAGCATGGCCAGAAATTATCATCAACGTTATAACAGGAGGGTAGAAAGACAGGCTTCCTAGTATGCTTTGTTCTCGGGCTTTCTTTAAACCCTCTGTTTCCCTTAATGGCTGCTAGCTCAAACTGCTGGTTTTCATGGCAAACAGACTTCCCTTTAGTTAATCGGTGTCTGGACTTTTCATGCATACAATCCTCTATATCCCTCATACACACATCTTCCACAATAGGATTTCTTTCAAAGTAAGGCAACTGTGTCTTAACACCTTGTTTCTCATTTACATAAGGCTTCCTGCTTATGTCACGTTCCACACTCTCAAAGAGCTGGGGAAACTCTCCCTGCGTCAGAGGTTTGGTTAACTTCTTACTGACCTCTGGTTTTGCAGCTTTCCTCACTCCACTCCTGGGGTTACTGTGAGCTTCTCCTGGGGGAATCCTCAGCGGTTCACAGCGTGTGCCTGCAAATTCAGTGCCGTCGGAATCAATCAGCTCTCTCTCACTCTGGCTTCTGTCTCTGCCAGCCTGTCTAGTGTAACCCCTCCTCCAACTCTCTCTAGAGCTTCCTGGGTCACACTCAGGGCAGCTTCCTCTCCAACCCCCTTGGCAATTACCTCTGTAAGCTGCCTTAGGCTTTGGAAACCAGCCTGGATTCTGACGTGAAGTAAAACCTGCTTTCCTTCTGCAAGGTAAGTTGAAATTGAATTCTTCTGAGTCCCAACCTGAGCCTAGTCTGGGACTGGAATCATAACCTGAATCACCACAAGAACAAGCACCCAAGCTTGAACTGCAACTGCAACTCCACCCCTCTCCTCTGCCTGAGCAGGTATTATAGTGCCTTGAAGGCGTGGCTTCCCTCACGTGCAAATCATTCTCTTTTCTCTGTGAGAATTGCTTGTCAGGGAGGCAAGGCTGCAAACCTCGTGTTTGCCTAGGTTGCTCAGGGCAACAGGGAAGCTTCTGATTAGACTGCCTGACAGAATCTGACCTGTTTCTCTCAGAATTCTGCACTTCTATAGCATAGGACCGATCTGCTGTGTCACATATCCCCCTCCTTAAGTTATTACACGCTGCTGACGTCCTCGTCTGACAGCGTGTAATCCTACTTAAGGCATCAGCATTCCCATGCAGCTTCCCGGCTCGGTGTTGCACCTCAAAACTAAAGGCTTGTAAGGCCAAGTGCCATCTTGTAAGACGGGCATTATTGTTGCGCATTTGGCTGAGCCATTTTAATGGCGCATGGTCTGTAACCAACTTAAATTTTCGCCCCGTTAGGTAACACCTTAAGGTCTCTATTGCCCACTTGATGGCTAAGCATTCCCGCTCCACCGTTGAATACTTCCGCTCTGCGCTGGATAGCTTTCTGCTTAAGTACATTACCGGGTGTTCCACCCCTTCAAACTTCTGGGACATGACGGCTCCGAGTCCTGTCTCAGAGGCATCCGTTTGGACAATAAAAGGCAGCCTGAAATCGACTCCCCTTAATACGGGAGCCCTACACAACTTCTCCTTCAGGGAGACGAATGCCTCTTCTGCCTCCGGAGTCCAGCACACCCTATTAGGGGCGTTCTTTTTTATCATCCCCGTAAAAATGCTAGTTTCTTCAGCGAATCTGGGGAGAAACCTCCGATAGTAGCCTATCAGGCCTAAGAAGCTACGAACCTGCTTCTTGTCTACCGGTTGCGGAAAATTCCGTACACTTTCCAGTTTATCTGCTAGGGGCTTGAGTACCCCGTTCCCTACGACATGTCCTAAATATTTGGCCTCCCTAGCTGCAAAAAGGCACTTTTTGGGATTTAGGGTAAGGCCTGCCTTTCGCATGGCCTGTAATACGGCCTCAATTCGGGATAGGTGCTCTAGCCATGTGCTACTATGGATGATTACGTCGTCCATGTAGGCGATAGCGTATTCTTGGTGCGGCCTCAGGACTTGATCGATCAGTCGCTGACAAGTAGCCGCCGCACCCTGTAGCCCGAAGGGCATACGCCTAAACTGGAAAAGGCCTATGGGAGTTGAAAAGGCTGTCTTTGGCTTTGAATCCCTCGTCAGCGGGATTTGCCAGTATCCTTTTGTGAGGTCGAGGGTTGTAAGGAACTTGGCCTGTCCCAGACGATCTAATAGGTCGTCAATCCTTGGCATAGGATACGCATCGAATTGGGATATTGCATTAATTTGTCTAAAATCGATGCAAAAACGAAGTGTACCATCGGGCTTGGGCACTAGGACTATGGGGCTAGACCACGGGCTATGGGACTCCTCGATCACCCCCATCTCCACCATTTCCTTAACTTGGGCGATAACCTCTTTTTTCTTAGCTTCGGGCAACCGGTATGGGCGCTGTCTGATTATTTTCCCCGGGATTGTGGTGACCTCATGTGCCACCAGGCGCGTTTCGCCGGGCACAGCAGTAAGGACATCTGAAAACTTTTTCAGTACACGGGTTAACTCTACTTGCTGATGCTCAGACAGTTCTGCCCCCGTCCGCAACTCTGGTTGTTCCCTCCAATCGGAAGGTTGTGGACCTAAGTCCTCTTCCTTCCTCTCCTCTGCTATAGCCGCTAAGCTTTTTATATCCTTTTCCCCTGTGGACCCAAACCCTCCTGACCCTCGATCGGTGGGGGTTAAGGAAGGTACTTCTTCTAACATGGGGAACCCTACACGCTCACATATAAGTTGAGCTATCCTTTCCCCTTTCTTCACTGTAAAATCCTCTTTCCCGAAATTAAAAAGAAGGACTTTAACTACACCCCGGTAGTCGGGGTCTATTACCCCTGCCCCCACGTCGATAAAGTGCTGGGCTGCCAGGCCCGACCGGGGTGCTATGCGGCCATAGCATCCCTCGGGTGTTTGAATTTGTATCCCGGTGTTCACAAGGCTCTTTCCTCCTCTGGGAATTATTATATCCTCATTGCTATATAGGTCGTAACCCGCCGAGGCCTCAGTAGCTCTCTGTGGGCTCTTTGCCTGTGGGGCTGTTTTCACGAATTTCAACACAAATTTTTTTTTAACCGGGGGTACTGTCTCTATTCGGGGTTTTCCAAATAGAGGCTTTGGTATCTTTTGGGCAATGGCTTCTATCTTGGGGTTCTGGGGTGGCGCTTCACCCTCACCTAGGGACTTCTCTTGGCCTAGGCCTGACTTCCTTTCAAGGTCCCTACCCATTTCCTCTTCAAATGGGGGCCAGTCTCGCCCTAAAACTACCCCAAAGGGAAGTCGAGGGACAACAGCCACTAATACCCTCCCTATGGTATTTAACCCCCTCACACACATCTCATACAAGGGGTAGAAGGAGGAAGCTCCGTGAACGCACCTTACTCTCACACGTCCATTCACAACATTCAATAGAGAAGGATTTTGTGCCTGAATGGCTTCCCACATTTCGCGAGAGATCATGCTCTGGTCCGCTCCAGTGTCCAGGAGCGCGGCGGCTTTTACACCTTCCACCAGAACATCTATCACGAACCCTTCCCCCGTGTGTTTCTCCCCCCCAGATATCAGGGCGACATGTTCAGTACAGTATTTGCGAAGGTGCCCTCTTTCTCCACATTGGAAACATCTCATTACCTCAGCACTCTTTTCATTTTTATTAGGCCCTCTTTGGGAGTAAGCTCTTCCTGTCCCTGGCATTCTTTCCCTGCCTGTAACCTTTAACATTTGGCCTTGAGAAGCACCAGCTAATTCTGCCTCAAAATAGCAGTCGGTTAGCTGCACTGCTTCCTTTGTGGACTTACATTTTTGCAAAAAGAGAAAGGCTTTTACTTCTGGGGGTATGGCTTCAAAATATTGCTCCAGTATTACAGCATCTAGCAGGGAGGCTACTGTAGCTGTTTCGGGAGCAAGCCATTTTGATGCCAGGCCTGTTAACCTTTGCATCAAGGCCTTTGGTGTTTCTTTTGGCAGGATCCTGGCCTGCCTAAAGAGACGGCGGTAATGGGTCTGCGTCAGCCCTAGCCTATCCCTGACTGCGAGTTTTACCTCATGGTACTGGGACGCTAGATCAGCGGGCATCGCCTTATACGCAGCTAGTGCCTCTCCTGTTAGAGACACGGCGAATCGTACTGCCCACTGATCTAGTGGCCACCGGGCCGCTACAGCGATCCGCTCAAAAGCTTCTGCATAATCGTCGAAACTGTCAGAATGCTGCAAAGGCCCTAGTGCCAATGCATTACAACTATTTAGTCCTACCACAGGGGTCACTTGAACAATGTCCTCCTCTGTGGGGCTCAGTCTCTTCACCAGCGCAGTGAGAATCTCAAGAAGGGGCTTCTGCTGCGCTGCCATTGCAGCCATCGTCTTCTCTTGTGCCTGCCGTGCGAGTTCTCCCTGGGCCTTCCACTGGGCCTCCATCCAGCTGCGCATTTCAGCGGGGTCCATCTCAGCGTCGATATCTGAAAGAAAAGAAAAACAAGCCCACCAAGTGCGGAACACACTTTTTTCTGTCCCTTCGCTGCTACTTGGTTTTTAACTTTTCTTTTTTCCCCCTTTTTCTCACTCAATCCTTGCTACCCGTGCCCAGTCACTTGTACCTGATCACGGTGTAGGATCTTGCCTTGAGAAAAAGGTCTTGGCCAGCTCTGGATGTGGAGATCCTCTCCCGACACTCCGGTGCAGGTTTTTCTTTTTTTCAGGATTTTCAATTCCACACACTTTTTTTTTTTTCCAATCAGCCGTACCTTCCTTGTAGAGCTTGTTAGTAGTATCGAGTGCTGTGTTTTTTTTTTCAAAAATCCAACTACTGCGCCATTTTGTCACCCCCTATATCCCAGCGAAGCCGAGGCGTAGGCAGTAGGCTAGGTTAATAGGGGTGCATGAATCTTTCACTAAGGAATAATTGTAGTTGTGAGTCCAAAGTGGTTAAAGTTCAAATAAGGGTTTTATTTCCCCTCCCGGGGTTTTAGGATTTTCAAATAGTACAGCAACTCAAAGAAAAACTCAGGATACAAACTGACAAAGTAAAGTATAGCAACTTGCTTCCAAACACATTCACTTTTCACTGCAGCTAATCGCTTCCTCTTAGCTTCAAACAGTGTTATGAAATCAATTGCTCAGAACTTTATAATAAAGAGATTGGCTCTTCTTCCAACATTAGAGAACAATCCATCTGTTCATACTGTGGAGACAAAGTATTATCCTCTGTGCACATGGGTTCTATGTCATTGTCTTTTGCACAGCCCGATTGTATGCTTCTCAACCCTGTTTCTTCTCCAGAGTTTATTAAGCCCTCTTCATAAGAGCATGGCCAGAAATTATCATCAACGTTATAACAGGAGGGTAGAAAGACAGGCTTCCTAGTATGCTTTGTTCTCGGGCTATCTTTAAACCCTCTGTTTCCCTTAATGGCTGCTAGCTCAAACTGCTGGTTTTCATGGCAAACAGACTTCCCTTTAGTTAAACGGTGTCTGGACTTTTCATGCATACAATCCTCTATATCCCTCATACACACATCTTCCACAATAGGATTTCTTTCAAAGTAAGGCAACTGTGTCTTAACACCTTGTTTCTCATTTACATAAGGCTTCCTGCTTATGTCACGTTCCACACTCTCAAAGAGCTGGGGAAACTCTCCCTGCGTCAGAGGTTTGGTTAACTTCTTACTGACCTCTGGTTTTGCAGCTTTCCTCACTCCACTCCTGGGGTTACTGTGAGCTTCTCCTGGGGGAATCCTCAGCGGTTCACAGCGTGTGCCTGCAAATTCAGTGCCGTCGGAATCAATCAGCTCTCTCTCACTCTGGCTTCTGTCTCTGCCAGCCTGTCTAGTGTAACCCCTCCTCCAACTCTCTCTAGAGCTTCCTGGGTCACACTCAGGGCAGCTTCCTCTCCAACCCCCTTGGCAATTACCTCTGTAAGCTGCCTTAGGCTTTGGAAACCAGCCTGGATTCTGACGTGAAGTAAAACCTGCTTTCCTTCTGCAAGGTAAGTTGAAATTGAATTCTTCTGAGTCCCAACCTGAGCCTAGTCTGGGACTGGAATCATAACCTGAATCACCACAAGAACAAGCACCCAAGCTTGAACTGCAACTGCAACTCCACCCCTCTCCTCTGCCTGAGCAGGTATTATAGTGCCTTGAAGGCGTGGCTTCCCTCACGTGCAAATCATTCTCTTTTCTCTGTGAGAATTGCTTGTCAGGGAGGCAAGGCTGCAAACCTCGTGTTTGCCTAGGTTGCTCAGGGCAACAGGGAAGCTTCTGATTAGACTGCCTGACAGAATCTGACCTGTTTCTCTCAGAATTCTGCACTTCTATAGCATAGGACCGATCTGCTGTGTCACAGTATGTAGCACTGGTTCTGAGTGCTACTGCCACCTGTGGTGGTAACTGATGATGTGCATTATACTGTGAGCCTGCATTGCAGACCTGAGTGTAAACCAATGATCTCTCAGATATTGCCTGTGCCTATGACTCTGTGTTTGGATAATAAATGATGTTGTAGACTGTTCTGTGTCTGTTGCCTGTTTGGGAGAGTAAGATAGAAACATGTCCTGGGAAACAACCGAAGCCAGCACAGTTCTGGGCTTGCACATGATGGGGGAGGGGGTGGGGCCCCTGCCAGTGTGACATCTGACAGGCAGGTGTGCTGCTGTGCAATAAAGGCCACAATGACAACATGTGACTGGCACATGCACAGATGACTGGACCATCCACAGTAACAGGCTTTGTCCCCAGCATGCACTCCAGAACTATCATGTGTGCAAGCTATGCGCTGCTATGGTGCACATCCCTGCCCGCTGGCCACCCACACCAGAGAGGCCATGCAGGGACTATATATGGCCCAGGCATGGAATACCCAGGGGGCTGCACACATGCCAGTGACAGCTGTAGCTTACCATGCAGCTGCAGCCTTGCATGCTGGCTGTTGAGTGCCTGTACTGACACGAGAGGCAATGGTTAGCTGCTATCCTCTATGCTATCCTGCCACAGTCCCCACCAAGAATGTCCAAAAACACCACGTAACCCTCACATAAATAACTAATGAAAAAAAATGTGGCTAATGTATTAAAATGTGTTCAGACCTAAGGAAACAACTGGTGCTGAGTGAATGCTCAGTAGACAATACTGCTAATACATGCAGAGTCAGCCCAGGTCCCCCATTAGGGAGAGGAGAAAGAAGAGGCCTTAGTATCAGGGCTTGTGGCTAACTAGTGGCAAGGTCAAGCCTACTAGAATGTATATTATGCTCCTGCTCTCCTGGATATATTCTTGCCTGGGTGTGGGCGCTGCACAATATCTGATTGCCATTTGGATGAGGATGAAGGGGGCTAACTCAGGTGATATGCTAACATATTACTTAACAGACAGAGTGGTACATGCATGGTATTATGTGCCTGTGAGGTGTTAGAGACAAGGACAGTATCTGATTTCCAACAAGCATTGACCTCGCCAGAGATTCTGTGATGGCAGGGGGGATAGTCTTGTTGTTTGTCTGAATGGGCACACTAGATAAGCCATGTGGTGATTTTGTGCCATCATATTTCTGTATTTGTCTTGTGACCTACGAACCCCAGGCACCTTTCACAAAGAGATATAGTGCAGCAGGCTTACAATGGAGGCTCTATTACAGCATACTGCATCTGTGACATACCCATTAGCATATATCCTTCATTGACACCTGGCCACTGTATCACCTTGCCATTTCAATCATCCTTTCCTTGTGCCACTGCGAAATGGGAACCTAAGGTAGGGCCTTCACACAAGTGTGATTGTAGCCACATGATGATATCATTGTGATCATATATGATTCTTTATTAACATTTTTTTTTTTATATTTATACAAATTTACAAAATTATCAAGCAAAGCTTGTACAGAATAACACCACTGTGTACAAAAGGAAAAACATTAGAACTCCATTCAATAAATCACAGAAAAAGAAAAATAATTTTAAACACAGGGTTAATTAGCCCACAAGTCGGGGGAAGAGTGAGAAAATAGGTGAATGAGGCTAGGTAAAGCCTCAAACCATAACAAGGAAACAATATAATTTAAAAAAGATAAACCAAGAGGGGGGCGTAGCTTGGAGCATATTACATATGACGATCAGTTATCCCATAGGTGATGAGGTCAGCAGGTGAGAGGAAATAAACATAGATAAATCTTCAGGTTGAACAAATACATACTTATTATCCTGAAAATAGACTATACATTTACATGGAAATCGAAGTATCATTGTAGACCCAATAGAAAGCACACCAGACCTTAAAAGCAAAAAGGCCTTCCGCCTCTTTTGGGTCTCTCTGGAGACATCGGGAAACATAGCGATTTTCTTCCCCATAAACAATACAGAACGTTTTCTAAAATATAACTTCAATACCCAATCTCAATCAGAAGAAAGTGCAAAGGTGACCAATAGAGTAGAAACCTTAATATCAGTTTCCTTGGGCGACTGTAACAAAGCTGAAACATCAAGAGTATCTGCTTTGAAAGAGCCCAAGTCAACCTGAACCCCCCGCTTAGCCACAGGAAGAAAATAAGCTTTAACAACTGGTGGCATCAAATTTTCAGGCATAGATAAAGTCTCCTGTAAATACTTTAGAAATGAATCCACCGGAGAAACCCCACCAACCACAGGAAAATTTAAAAGACATATATAAGACGCCCGAACGGCGTTTTCCAGCGTTTCTAACTTCCCACAAATTGCTACATTATCTTTCACAATAGAGTCAGTTAATCCCGAAAATTGAGAAAGTTTTTGTTCACCAGCATTCATCTTCTCCGTTATCACCATCAAATCTCCCTTAGTTCCATCTATGGCACTCTCCAAGCTCTCAAGATGCTGGGAAGACAAGGTCATCTGTTGAAAAACAGCTATCGAAAGCTGTGAAATCGCGTCCCAAACGGACTCCAGAGAGAACTCCTTCGGACGCTGCAAAGGATTAAATCGAGGTAAAAATGAAGTTGAACTCCCAGCTGCTGAAACCCCCTGCTGATGTAATTGCACCTCGGCCTCTGAAATCTGCCGGCCAGTCTCATCCATAGCCCCCGGTGTCAAGGAGGCCATTCAGGAACTCTGATCCAGCGAAGCCCGCATCGGCAAGACAGCCCCAGCACCTTCCGGATAGGCTGAATCACCACTCGCGAGAGGAGATTCCGGGGAGGACAGACGCAGAGGAGGCGGTCGAGCGTCCGGGGAGAGAGACACTTCCAGGGCAAGCAACTCCGGATCTACCTCAACTGGTGTCACAGCGCCCGCTCAAATCTCCCCTTTCTTCTGCTCCGACAATGAAACAAAACGGTCCATCGGACCAGAGGTAACGGCAGGCCTTTTGTTTTTGGCTGATGTTTACAGCCACATACATATACATTTATCAGTATGACAGGAGAAACATGAGTTCCCACATTCTTGGGGTGTTTCATGTGTGGCTCATGTACATTGCCACATAACATACATATCCCCCAGTGATGTTGCTACAGACCTCATAGCTCATACCCATCCACATGCAGTCATCTATTTCACTCATGTCCACCTCTGTCAGATGCAACACCATGTTCAACTCATTAAGCTTCTGACCACGACTACACATCATGTACATCTTTCATGCACTCCTGCAGTCATGCCTTTCATGGACACATCAGGGCCTTGGAGCCTCCTTGTCAGCACTCTTACAACAGATCTGAGACCACACACTGACATCAGGACACATTCATAGATTACACAGGTACACTACCAAAAAACTGCCTCCAGTTTTGCAACTGATTCCTATAGATTTTGGGGTGCTGAATCCAGGAAAAATAGCCAAAATGTTCCATCACGTCACGTTTTCTTGCAAAATTAGATTTCTTACCCATATAAGGAATGTTCACATAATTTCTTTTTAGCCGACTGCAGTTTATTTTCTTGGCCCAAAATAGAGGTTGTAATGGTTAACTAACTAGAAACACTCCATCATGATATTTTAGAGTGTTTTGTATTCATTTTATACATTAACAGGACAATTGGGAGGCGGGGGGTTAAATCCAGTATTCGCGCTGGCGCATGTTCTTTCCTGTTCGCCTCGCCTCGTTCGCTCGCTCAAACACGGTGGTTGCGACATGAACGTTCCTGTCAAATTTCAGTTTCTTGCAAGTTCATTATTACCTTTTGTTTGCTCAGTCGTAATCCAGCTTTATTCCGAAGTGGTTCACTACAGTTGTAGTTTGCAGTGCTGTGTATTTGTGATGGCTCACAGAGCCAGAGGTTGCGTCAACTCTCCGGACAGTTTTTGTTTTATTTGTGGGGAATATACCGTGAAAAAGTGGCAGAGGAACATTTCTGCATTTATTAAAAAAGTATATTTCGCTTATTTCGGTTTGAAGTTAGGCGATCAAGACAAACCGTGGGCTCCTCACAAAGTGTGCAAGACATGTGAGGAAGATCTACGCTTATGGATGAAAGGTAAAAAACAAGCATTTCGTTTCGGAATACCTATGATGTGGCGTGAACAAAGAGACCACAGCAGTGACTGCTATTTTTGCTCTTGCATTGTGAAGGGATACAACTTAAAAAATAAGAACGTAATAAGTTACCCCAACCTTCCCTCAGCAATTAGGCCTATGCCTCATAGCAACGAAGTACCTGTGCCTGAACCACCAAAATCTTTGGATCATATTTGTGTGGACGGTTCTGATCATGATGAGACTCATCAGATGGCTTTTCCCGATGAGTCCAGTACTTCCGAGTTTGAAACTGAACCAGATCCGAAACCTGAACTTTTCTCTCAAGCTGAATTGAATGATTTAGTCCGGGATTTAGGACTCCCAAAAGATGCTGCCCAACTGCTAGGTTCTCGGCTTAAACAGAAAAATCTATTGTCACCAGGAACAACTTTTTATTGGTACCGCAACCGCGAGACACAATTTTTGAAGTATTTCAGCAAAGAGGAAGATTTGGTATTTTGCAACGATATATACGGAGTGATGGAAAAGTTTAAACTCAAGTATGATCCTGCTGAATGGCGGCTGTTCATTGATTTGTCAAAAGACAGCATAAAAGGTGTTCTTCTTCATAATGGCAACACATTCGCTTCAGTTCCTATTGCTCACTGTGTTATTCTCCAAGAAAAATACGAGAATTTGGCCCTGATTCTTCAGAAGATTCGTTATGATGAGCATAAGTGGATGATTTGTGGAGACTTTAAAATTCTATCCATGCTATTAGGGCAGCAATCCGGTTTCACCAAATATCCCTGCTTCCTTTGCTTGTGGGATAGCCGGGCCCGCGACCTATCCTGGAGGAAAAAAGACTGGCCAATTCGGGAGTATTTGAGACCCGGTGAGAAAAATGTTCTTCATGAGAGCTTGGTACCTCGTGATAAAATTCTATTACCACCTCTCCACATTAAGTTGGGTCTCATTAAGCAATTCAACAAGTCCCTTCCAAAAGATGGTGAGTGCTTTCGGTACCTTTGCTCAAAGTTGCCCCGACTTTCTGAAACAAAGCTAAAGGAAGGAGTGTTTGTTGGCCCTGATATAAGGAAACTCATTTCAGATGGAGCATTCGCTGAAACGATGTCTGAGAAGGAAAAAGAAGCCTGGGATTCCTTCAAGGATGTTGTTCTCAAATTCTTGGGGAACAGGCGGGATGAGAACTATAAGGATATTGTTGCCAGGATGCTCAATGCCTTCAAAGAACAAGGCTGTAACATGAGCCTGAAAGTCCATTTCTTGCACTCCCATGTGAACTACTTTCCCGAAAACTTGGGGGCGTACAGTGAAGAACAAGGTGAAAGGTTTCACCAGGACATGAAGGACACAGAGAGAAGGTACCAAGGAAGATGGAACACCACTATGATGGCTGATTTCTGCTGGTTGCTGCTGCGGGAAACCCCAGATGAAAAATACGCCAAGCAGCGCACCAAGAGAAGCATTCGGGGGAAGAAGAAACGGGCCCACCAGGAGATTGATTGACCCAAGAATGACTTTAAAATCTAAACTGTGTTGACAAATATCGTGTTTTTACTAAACTTTGAAATAAAAATTTGCTAGTTATTACCACAGTGTCGGATCTCATTTATTAGAATTTTATTTTCACACCATCGGGTGTTTGTCTTCATGTATTGCAATGGTGCGGTTTGCGTTTTCTATTCTTACATACATACCTGTACAACATTTTTTGCACATTTCTTTGCTTTGCTTTGTGTCTAACCTCGCTCTTATATGCTCAATGTTTGTGCACATGTATGTGGCTGTTTTAAGTGCAGACAATTTTGCTACCATCACAGTGTTTTGTTGGCATTACTCTATTCTTATGTGCTGCCTTGTTACAATTTTCTTTATTCTTATTTGAATAACTACTAAACAATTAGTATAAAGAATTCATCCAAGAAACTTTTATCTCGATCGCACTCAATCTGAAACTTTCACCTCAAACTGCTAACCCAATGTAGCAAAAAATCTGTACGTGATGGAGCAAATTGGTTACCAGATTTGGATTCAGCGTACCAAAAAAAGTAAAAATCAATCGAAACATTAGAGGCAGTTTAAAAAAAAAATTTTTTTAGTGTATTATCCATCTCTTCGACAGCTGCAACTTTATCTTCCCACATACTGTGTGACACCAACGCACCATTAGGGTCATTGAGGTCCATCTCTTCTTAACGTTCATCCAATGCTGCCAGGGACAGCTCTACAGTTGGCTCAGAGTGTTGGTGCCCTAGCCAAACATCAGGCTTTGCACACCCTCTCATGGACAGACTCCAGGATTTTAACATGTTCAACCTGACCTGGAATAAATATTGATTTTAATATATAATTTGATATGCACCTGACGCATAACTACCAGCTAACTTCTGTTTTGGATCTGGGGCATGAATGAGACTGAAAGGTGCTCTCCTTTCTGATGTTCAAACTCAAGTTCAGACAAATGTAACCCACCCCTCCTTGCAAACTCGTGACACATGCCCTGATGTATCTTCCTTACTAAATTGTGTAGTCAGTGGCCGTAGAGGGGAGGCGGTATCACCAGACTTGCAAAGGGGGAAGGTAGAGTACACACAGTTCCTTCAAATGGTACTGGGGAAGTTTACAATAAGTAAACTCCGATGTTATGTATAAAGTTTACCAATGAAGTTACAGCAAAGTGTCTTAATATTTATTTTATGCAGGTTCTAACCTTTTGTTGAACTTCTCGCTGAAATTATTTTTCTAGTTTCTTAAGTGGACATAAAAGAATAACCCATCTTACATTTCATCATTTATTGTATTAACAGATAAGTATTAATTAGCATCAATCACAACACGTTACAACTCTTATAAAGGTAACCCTAACTATTCTAAAGAGTTCTGCAACTTTTCTGAATACTGCAGCATTTAAAGTGTATTTCTCGCTCAACTTCAGTTGTTATCTCTTAAATTCAGAGGCTTTTTGTAGTTTTACTTTTCCTTAGAGTGAAAACGTATTATTTGATTAACAAATAAGAATAGTTCTCTCTCTTTGCTTTCCTTTTTCCTTGTTAAAACTACAAAACTCAAGTCCAGTGCTTCACTTAGCTTTAGTTTGACGTTCAGGTAAGGTGTTTTTATCCAGATGACTGTGAGGTTGAAGTGTTGGGGCCCAGATTTCGCGCAGGAACCGCCGCACCTCAGGATCCTTGGAATCCGGTGTACCTGACTCCCTAACTTAAAGAAAATAAAAGGAGGCAAAACCCTAACTATTCCCTACTGTTGACACATAACATTCTAATTTACTATTGTTCCTCAAACTTTATTAATTTCTCTAACCAAAAAAAATAAAATTAAACAAAGTCCCTAGCTAGAAGTCACCTGTCTGAACTTTAGTCCCTTTGCTGAAGTGCTTAATAAACCCCCTCTTTCATAGAATACACCTTGCACCTAATTTACTCAGTCTTGAACTCAGAGTTACAGCTCTACATGTCCATTCCACAATGTTTAGCTTCATTCCATTTCTCTAACAATGCTATTGCACACTTGGTAAAACAACATATACCTAAATATCCTTAACTAAGGAAGTCTGTTCTTTAGTGTTACTCTATCTTTTAACAGAGCTTCATTTCAAACAGACACTTCCATAAACAAAGCAGTTATTTATTCATTCCAAGCTTCAGACTCATTCCTCTTTATCACAGCAGGCAATCACTTACTGTGCTGGTTTTCTTTAAGGCTTCAGACACTTCTTAAAACAGGCTACTGAATAGCACAGTTCTTTTAAAGAAAACTCTGACAATTCTACTCTGTCTCTTTCTTACAGAGGACTCCCAAGAAATCTTCAGTCAAAGCCCCTGGCTTCACTACCAGCAGAGTCTCAACCAACACTGTTCAAAACCTCTCCAAATCAGGATATTCACTTACTTAGCCTGATGTCCCTAAAACCCAGCTCCAGTTCCACTCTTCAGAACAATGTATCACCAATTGATACTTTTACAATAGCATAAACAGCACATCTCTCAACACAGCCCAAACTGTTGTTTTTCTCTCTGTTCAAAAAACAAACCTCTCTCTCATCAAAAGAAAACAAAACAAAACTTTCTTTCTGTTGTCTAGGAGACGATGACTCTGCTGACATCATCAATTTGTTTTCTAAATCCCTTAGCCAATCAGAGGCGTGTTTATGGAATATGCAGATGAAGCAGCAGAACCCATTCCAAATTCTGCAGGAAAAGATCAGTTTTATTCTCAACTGCATGTTTCATTAAAATGAATGGCACAATCTCAATTTGGATGTTTCACACATCAAAAACCCCTCTAAACAACCCAAAATCTACAATTCTTTAAAACGTATCTGACTCAAACATTCCATCACCTCCAAATTCAAATCCATACATTCCTCAGGTGCTGCACACATTAGCAAAAAAACTTAACCCCTTAAGGGTGGGTTACACAAAGGTTAACTGTGAGGGAGGGGGGGCATCTGTCTAACTAGTTGCCCTCGCATATTCAGGTTTAGAAAATCCTTTACATTCATGTATAAGTGGCTGCACATACATGTATATATAATAAAGTCACCTCTTCTACATCTATATGAGGCCACTTAGAAGCATACAACTCCTAGGCAATACTTATTTTATTTATTGATTTGATGGACTCTTTGCATGTTTAGTCATTTATAGTTCAAAGTGAGTTATAATGATCATGTACAGTAAATACAAATTGATTGGCTTCTACTAACTGCATCCCATTCAGTGCTGCAAGCAAATCCTTTTGTGATGAATGCAAGGCCTTCAATGGTCTATAGAGATGAATGCATCCATCAATCCAGTTCCTACATGCAATCTAGACAAATGTATTTTATACTTTTTCTTCAGCGATATCCAGCAAATTAGACTGGGGGAAGCAAAGACTAGTTTGAGTAACACTGGTTTAGGGTGTTGTTTTCAAAAGAGAGTCAAACTTTCTGTTTCTGTTGGTTGATTCAGGAATCAATTCACATAATAACCATAGAAGAATGACACGCAGATAATTTCAAATTCTAAATCATTTTTCATAAAAGTAATATCATTTTCATCACTGCGAGAGATGTAAATGAGGGAACAAAGAGAGGGAGCATAGTGAAAAGTGTTTTAATGAAAAAAGTGACTTAATCAAGTTTGTTCTAATTTTACAGTTACCACATGTTAATGGCTGCAAAGCCTCTGTGTAAACTATTGTGGCGGGGAGGAGGGGGGGTTTCCAGAATCTT
Organism: Ichthyophis bannanicus; assembly: GCA_033557465.1. Taxonomy (NCBI): domain Eukaryota; kingdom Metazoa; phylum Chordata; class Amphibia; order Gymnophiona; family Ichthyophiidae; genus Ichthyophis; species Ichthyophis bannanicus. Next base: position 123,588,139 of record CM066034.1, on the reverse strand, counting down.
CCCATGCAGTCAACGGAGATGCAATACAGTTTTTCTTCATTAATTGCATTGCAGATAACACAAACGTACTTACCACCCACTTATTGCAATTGGTACTAACTGCCCCCATTATCTAGTCTGTTAATCAATGTGCAATACCATCAGGCCTGACGGAGGACAGGCAGAGTGTGACTCCAGGGCTCGTGGGTCTCTAAAGGGGCCCAATTTTGTCCTGTCACCCTGTCAGAGTGGGTGGGGCACAGCTGGCGTTGAGTGAATGCACAAGCACTGCAAGGCTCGCCACCATGCTGCTTTCTGTTTTGAAGCCTGGGTTTGGTGGGAGGCTGATGGGAAGAGGGCCCAAAAAAGGTTAACTGCCATGCTGGCTCTCAGCATCTATTTTCTTTCCCCAGTGCCTCATTAACTACTTAGCATGCTTTAGTAAAAGGAGTCCTATAATCGCCTCATCTTAAATAAACTATTTTGGAAACTGAAAAGGAAAGATCAGAAGGGAAGCATTCAAGCCAAAAGCAATAATTATGACTAGCAGAACAAGAAAAGGAAGTCAAAACAATGACATGTGTTAGTGATGAGACTTCATAAAATACAGCAGTCTGTTCCTGTTTCAAAAATGATGAACCAGAACACTGTTCTTTTCGATGCAAACTACTGAAACATTGACTCGATGGCACTTAACAAAAAAACCCTGAAATGTTAGAAACATTGGTTTATTTATTTTTATATTTATCATTATTCTTAGGCACTGCTAGCTAAATCCACTTTTAGTCATTATTTGTTAATTAAGCTGAAACTTTTAAACTCAGCAATTATTACAGTAGAACATAAGACTCCACAAAATGCTGTTGCAAACAAGTGCAGTCTGATTACCTAGATTTATAACGACTACCCGTCTCTCTGTTATACAGTAGCGACTAGTCAGTCAAACACCACACGAACAAAAGGTCAGGTCATTAAAGCTGAAGAAAATGGCTTTTGTCAGTCTGCAATGTGGTCAAATAACATAGCAACAATACTGCAACATTTTCATGTGAATAGTCTGATAGCTTAAAAACTGACTTCCAAGATTTTCTCTTTCGACAAACTGTTCTATCAATAAGAGGCAAATTCTTGCCATTTCATTAATAGCTGTTTTACCTATTCCTTTGGGGCTTCAAGGTTTGCTTCTTTTACTTTCTTTTATAAATTAGCTTGCACTTGATAGGGGTAAATTGATTAAAGGATTTTTTTTGTGTGTATATGCCAGGATGCATGTAAAATGTCTCATAAAATTACCCCATGTGTACGAGTGAGCGCTATGATGTGTATGTCACCTGGGCATAGGTGCGTTTAGGAGAGGAGTTTGGACAGAGAGCATGGGTGGAATTACAAAGCATATGCATAGGTTATAAAATACATCTATATTTATACCAGCTTGGGAGATTTCAAACCACTTAGAGATTTTTTGTTTTGGCAGGCTAATAATAATAACTGTACTTTTGGCTGCTGTTATTCTGGTATTTTATAAAGGTACATAGGCACTTATGTGCTTCGTTAGAATAGGCTTAAAATAGGTGCCTAGTTGACCTCCGTACATAGGCAACTTGTTATAACATTATCTTTATAATGGAATAGTATAAAATATTTTATTTGTAGAAGTATTATTAGAATGGTTAATAGCTGGTATAGCCCATACCGGATGTATACAGTGACATCTACATTTTCAGTAGACTTAACCTAGATATTCAGAAGACTTAACCAACTAAGTACATGGATATGAATTCAAAAGTATGTGTAAAACTCCAAACCCTGCCTCGTCCTTTGCTCCAGGAACATCTCTCCCTACAGCAGGCAAAACTATGCATGAAATGGCACTATGTCTAGGGTGATATTTTATAAAAGCCCTTTTCCACAGGTAAAAAGCTAGGTTTCACCTATCAAAATGCTTTTTAAAATTATATATATAATGGGAATATATGATCTGGTCAAGATCATTAGTCAAGACACACAGCAAAACAAAGACAAAAGGATTTAAGTTAGGCAACGGAAGCATAACTGAAGAGTAGGCAGCAGATAGCCTTGAAGGGCTGTGGTAGGGAAGGATATGCTAGGGTACAGTAGATGTCCAACTTGAAAGGTGTGGAAGTCTTATCACAAGGTGCAATTAATATGAAATCTTCCTGAAGGAACAAACTAGGAGGGTAGGAGCAATGGAAGAGTAGGGATTAGTAATGGGTGGAAATTAGCTAAAGGCATAGGTTATTTTGCAATACGAAGGAAGTGGAGGAAGTTGTCATTGAGGAAAAGTGAGATAATAGAACAAGCACAATAAGGAGGTCAGTTTCAAGAGCATTTATCCATAGCTAGATTGGCATGCAAATGATGATTTCAGAAAGACTCCATTGGCACATACAAATCACCAAGAAGAAGAGATTTCAAGGATGTGTTTTTTGGGCATGGTTAGGAAGTATTCAAAATTTATACATGCATTCCACATCTTACAATGTAGAATGGTAGCATTAATTATACAATGGGAATATACATATATTCAAATACATTTCACTGTCAGGGTTTTACACCAACTCAGAAGCATCCACAGATTTTAAGAAAGTGCTCATTTCAGCCAAAGCTTTGCAAATGGGATTAAGGGATTAACTTCCTTAATCTAGTTTTTATTTCCACTACAAAATGAAAAAAGAAAACATTGTGGCTTCAGTAGAGTAATGGTGCCACTTATATCTAGAAGTTTGCAAAATAGTCTTACTCTACATGGAAGTGCCAGAGCTTATACGTGGAAGTTGCAAGCTTGCCGCTTTCATGTATAAGTGCCCGTACTTCTGTGTGAAAGCTGACAAGCAATACTGCTTTTCTTGTGCAAATGTATATTTCTAAAATGGTTGCCCCTGTGTCAGCAAGTACACATTCATTCCTTCTTGTCCTTAAATTTATTTTGCAAAAGTCTTTGCATTGGTTGAGACTTTTCTAAAATACAGGGGGACTTGAGTACATTGCAATTGAGATATACTGATCTCAACAACCTATCCAAAATAGGTTTTCATGCCTATATAGAGCACTAGGTAAAGGGAAAAGCAATCATGGAGTGCAAAGAATTGCAGAGGGAGGGACTATTTTAATTGGCAAATACTGTCAGAAAGAGAAGGAAATCGCTCAAAAAACAATCTTTATAAGAAACAGAACCTGTGGTGGGTGGATGAATGAGTAGCAGCTCTCAGTCTCTAATGTACATAGTGGTTATTAGGCAACCTCCTAGTCAGCTTTAAGCAAGTACAAATTTCCAGTCTGCTTCTCCTAATAACGATCTGACACCTAGAACAAATTTGGATTGCTAAGAGGGCTATTGATTATTTCTCCAGTTGAAGAGCTACTCTTGTAGAACAGAGATTTTTTTAGGTTGCAAATTAGGAGTAGGCTAGTAGTTAGACCAGAGGGCTGAAAACCATCAAAGCCAGGGATCAGATTTCATTGGTTCTCCTTAAAGCCTTGGGTAAGTTACCCTCTATTACCAGAGGGGAGAAAGAAAAAAAAAAACATGAATGTAACTTACCTTGAGTGCCATCAAGTCAATGCTGACTTCTGGAGTCCCAGCAGACCCTGGACGTTCTTGGCAAGGTATGACCAGAAGTAGGCCTTTTTGTTTGAGGCAATAGATGGTGTCAGTGGGAAGTGAACCAAGATTTATTGGGGGGTGGGGTTGTGTTCTAACCACTAGGCTACTCCTCCACTCCCATGCCGTTCTAACATGGAGACTATAATACTGTACTAAAGTACCTTATCATCTGTTAATGTGTGTAAATGTGACATTTATTATTTGCATTAATGGTTGATGTTAATTAATGAGATACCAATGAGTCACACTTTACCATAGATATGAATCATTTTTCACATTGTGAGAGTAAATTCCCACACAGTTAACACATGCTTCCATGCACATATGTGGGCCCATACTATATTGAGAAGTTAAAATAAAATAAGGGCGTACTGACACACTTGAACCTAGTCACAGCAGTTACATCAGATATAGAGCAGGTGTACATGCTCGTGCCTAGATCAATCAGAAAAAACACTTGTTTTATGTTTTTATATTTTTCTTATTGTTTGTAATTGGCCAGTTTGTTTTTTTTACTTTCATATTCATCTAATTTATTTAATTTTTTAGCCCTTCATAAGCTCAAGAGCCCAACAAGGGCGGATATATGGAGATGCATCCATGAACACCTACAGTTGCTCTTTGAGTCACAGTTTGTTTTTAAGCCTTTCATTTTTTTAGATGGTTTTTTTCCCCTCCGTATTTTGATAGGTTGATTCGCTGGCCATTACATTTTTTTTATTTTTATGGATTAGGTATAAAGATGCACTTTACAAAGTGCACATTTTAAGGATTTTGTATTGAGGGATATTGACACATTGTACGCACCCTAGGGATGGACCCTAAAGTTACTGCTTGGGTTAGAAATTGGTTGGGTGGGAGACGACAAAGAGTACAGGTAAATGGGGCTCACTCTGAGGAGAAGGATGTTACCAGTGGTGTGCCCCAGGGATCTGTCCTTGGTCCGATTCTTTTTAACATCTTTGTAAGTGATATAGCGGAAGGGCTGTCGGGTAAGGTTTGCCTTTTTGCAGATGATACCAAAATCTGCAATAGAGTAGACACCCAGGAAGGTGTAGATAACATGAGGAGGGATCTAGCTAAGCTTGAAGAATGGTCTAGAATCTGGCAGCTGGGACTTAATGTTAAAAAATGTAAGGTCATGCATTTGGGCTGCAGCAATCCAAGGGAGCAAAATAGTATAGGGGGAGTAGTACTTTTGTCCACTAAAGAAGAGCGGGACCTAGGCGTGGTTGTGTCTGATGATCTTAAAGTAGCTAAACAGGTAGAAAAGGCGACGGCAAAAGCTAGAAGGATGCTTGGGTGCATAAGGAGAGGAATGGCTATTTGATAAAGGGAGGTGATAGTGCCTCTGTATAAGTCTTTGGTGCGACCTCATTTGGAGTATAGTGTGCAATTCTGGAGGCCGCACCTTCAAAAGGATGTGAACAGGATGGAGTCGGTGCAGAGGGTGGCTACTAAAATGGTTAGTGGTCTTCATTATAAAGCATATGAGGACAGACTTAAGAATCTTAATATGTACACCTTAGAGGAAAGGCGGCATAGAGGTGATATGATTGAGATGTTTAAATATCTCCATGGCATAAATGTTCAGGGGGAGAGCCTCTTTCAATTGAAAGTAAGTTCTGCTATGAGGGGACATGGGATGAGGGTGAAGGGGGATAGATTCAGGAGTGATATGCGGAAATATTTCTTTACTGAAAGAGTGGTGGATCCGTGGAATAGTCTCCCAGTGCAGGTGGTAGAGATGAGGACAGTATCTGAATTCAAAAAAGGCATGGGACAAACACAGAGGATCTCTAAAGGAAAAAAGGGGACTGTTGTAGTTGTTGATATGGAAAGACAGACTAGATAGGCCATGTGGAATTTTTCTGTCATCATATTTCTATGTTTCTATGGGGTATGTTTACTAAACTGCGCACTTGAGCGTGTGAAAATGATGCACTTAAGTGCTCTTAAGTGCCCCGCATGAGTGCGCGTCACACTAACGGGCCCCGCACATGTGCGACGAACACGCGCACGTGTGCGGTGCACTACTGTGCGATAGAGGCGGGGAAAGGCAAAAGGAGGGCGGAGGAAGGCCCCCGAGGGGCGGAGAGACGGGGCCAATGGGTGGAAAGTTGGAGGGGAGAGGCTCCCCGCACAGGAGCGGGGCCGAATTTACAAGTAAAAACTACCGCGAGTGAAACACTCGCAGTAGACTGCATTTAAAGGGAAGAGAAACCATTTCCGTCAGCAATGTACAGCAAAACCGGGGAAACCTAAAAAACGTGAGCAGTGTGATACTTGTGCACAGAACAAAATGTCAAATAAACAATGTAAATGACCACAACAAAAACTTTAAAAATTATAATACAGCTGGGCAACATTGATATCAATGGCCAACAATAAAAAACACTCCCAGGAAAGCTAAAAAAAAAAAAAGGAATGATTTATGGAAGGGTCTACGGAGCGTAGAGCCTTCCAAAAATCATTTCTTTTTTTGGAGCTTACCTGGGAGTGTTTTTAATGTTGCCCATTGATATTACTGGTGCCCAGCTTGGTTATGTTTTTTTTTTTCCCTTTTTCCGAGGTCATTTTTGAGGTTCATTTGCCCTTTTGTCACCATACAAGGTGAATGAGTCCACAGTAAAATTGTGCAGAGGTTTTCTGAGCCATTCGGTCAGGTTATCTATCTCCAGGGATTGCACTGTTTCTGTGGCCACAGTGTGGTGTAGCAGACACAGCCAGTGCCTGTAGGAGCAGAGAGTCACAGGTTCAAATCCCAGCTAGGGTTCCTGACAACCCAGTCCCCATAGTTTTACCCACCACAAAACAGTGATAGTCAGGACACCCCTGTATTGCAGAGCACATAAGCATGGTGCAAACACCCATATTCTACCCTACACCACACACAAACCATACCAGTGGCCATTACCTACAGCCAATTCCCCCAAATGCAATCCTGGAGTGCCACAACTCAATCCGGTCACATGCGTTTTCCAAGATAAGAACATGTCAGCATGTTGGCGGAAGGGTACAGGTGGCGGAGGGGCCAGTGGCTGCAAGCCACAGCACACAGTGGCCTAGGCCTGTGCAGGCTGGCACGGTCCACCACAACAGACAGGCTCTGTCGCATGTACAGTCATGGCCTCCCCAGGGAATACAGCACATCTGTGGCAACGCAGTGGTGCAGTGCACACAAACAGTGTGTGCAAGAACAGAAGGGCACAGGATCAAAGCCCAACTGGGGCCACTGCCAATCCCGTACACATATTTTTCCCACAACTAAACCGTGATAGTAAGGACAAAGCTGTATAGCTGAGAACATATGCATTGTAAATACGCCTATATTTTACCACACCAATCACAGACACCATAAACAGGCGCATTACCTGGAGCAGAGTCTCCCAAATGCAGTCCTGGAGGGCCCCACACCATGCAGGTCCCATGCTGCCTCTAATAATGATGCCTGTGCTGCATATCTATGCACCATCCCCATGGTATGCAGATGTAGCTCATGCATATTTATGAGGGACAGCATAAAAACCCGAACAGTGTTTGGAACACCAGGACTGGAGTCGGGAAACCCTGCCGTAAAGCCGCAGCCAACAGGGCCAGACACACCCACACCCCCCCTCCCCCAGGCCCCATTGGCCAATGCCTCCTGGAGAGGCAGGACATTGGGCCCTGCCTGTATCTCCCAATACTAGCAGTTGCAAACCTTAGCAATGCCACCCTACACCTGGGTATACGGTACACAGCTATCAAACGCTTCCTATGATAACTGGCATATATCAATTCCTACGTTAAGCACATTTTGATCATCGAGCTCCACCATAACAATCATTCTGATGTTTGCGGTGTGTGCTGCAGGTCTGGTCCCTGACAGTGTCTACCACCCTGGGGGGTGACCCCCAACAGTATTGAGTACCAAGGACTGGTGTGGTGGGTATGGCTGCTGACCTCCTCTATAGTAGCACAATGCTGGCATAGGTGTGGGGGTGGCTGTCTGTCTATCCAGTGTGTGGTGGCTGCAAACACCTTCCACAGCCCACACTGCCAGCAATGTTGCCAGTATTGGGCTGCCAATGTGCATAATGAGGAGCAAGGTACCATGGGTATAGGCTGGACAGGATGGCCTGGCCAGGGTGCATCTGCACAGGGCATAGGGCACTGACTGGGACATTGTAGTGCCCGGCCACCACCTACACAGACAGGGTGTCCTCAGTATGTCCTGCTGAGAGATCACTCTCACCCTGACTGTGCAGTGACCACAGCATGGCTAGACACCCCCATAGTGCTATATAGTATTTTTTTTGTGTGATAGATATGGGTTTCCTTTTGGGGCCCAGTTGCTGATTTATCTGCTTGCTGTGTATGCTGATATCCCTGTTCTGGGTGCATGCATCTCCACTGGGAACATGCACTATGGCCTAACTAGCAGATTGTTTGTAGCTGGTATGTGTCTTGCTGGAGTGGCTTGCAGGGTGCAGTGGCTGATGGCTTGCTGCAGGAGAATATCAGATAGTGGTGGGGTGCAGCTTACCATAAACTGGTCTAATGTCTGTCTGCTATTGTGTTATGGATGTGTATAGAGCTGCAACGACTGCCCTGTGGGGGTGTCTGTTCCTCAGCAGCACTGGGGTTGATGTTCCTCTCTACTGCTACCTTTACAGGGAGGTAGAATGTGGATCTATTGATGGGAGACCATGTTTGCCACCCTCGGCAGGGGGGGGGGATCCATGGTGTTTGTGCAGAAACTACCTATCTCACACATTAACACTGCTTTGGGCCTCCATCGGCCATGGAAGGTGTTGTGGACCTGGTCCTGGGCGCCTCATCGCACACTCAGGGTGAGCACAGTACCCGCACAATGTGACGGTGTGTAGCTACTCTGTGCCAGTAAAACACCCGGTCAATACCCCCTACCAGGCCGAGGTGCTGTATGGGTGCACCCGGTCACTTCCTCCTACCAGGCCGAGGTGCTGTGGGGGTGCATTCCCCATCTTGTGTTCATCTGTGGACAGCTGATTTGCATGTGCAGTGTGTCATGGGTATGGGTGGGCTAACCCTATCCTGGAGACCACAGCAGACTGTCTGTGTGGTGACATGCAGGCTCTCTGCAGCCAGCCAGGGGCTTGCTAGCAACTATAGAGCTGTAGCCCAATGGTTGCTTCACTGCTTGTGAAGCCAGAGGTCATGGGTTCAAACCCACAGTGGGGTTATTTGATAGGGTTGTCCAAAGCATTGTTTTTCTTTAATGTACATATTTTGATGCCAGCAAAAACACCCTCAGCGTACTGTACCCATAGGGTGCCTCTGAGGGCGCTTTATAGGGCACCCTATAGGGCACCTTATGGTTCCCGTCCATCTATGGTGCACTATACATTATCCTGTGATGCAACTTATAGGGAGCCCTATAGGGGACATATTAGGGTGCCGTGGCGGACAGTGTACTTTATAATGTGCCCTATGGAGTGCCATATAGGGTGCCTTTTACAGCACCTTCCATTACGGCACGTGAGGGCGTGTTTGCTGGCAGCAATTAATAAAATAAACATGCGGTGCTGCATGAACAAATATGTACAGTGCAAAGCTGATGCCACAGCCAGCCTTACGTATTAGGCACCCTGGGTAGCTAACTCATGACCCCTGTATCAGCAGTCAGTGCCTTAACCATTGTGCTCCACTGCTGCTCCTCCTTGCATGTCAGCGCACCTACGTATGCTTTTCATTCCTTAAACTGCACAGTGCTGCCATCAGAAACAGTACTCTGACCTTGCGGTACCTCATACGGCACCCTCTAAAGCGCCCTATAAGCAACATTCTGGGGTGCCTTGGCGGACAGTGCACTTTAAAATGTGCCTTATAGGGCGCCTTATGTTAACACGCTTTGAGGGTGCGTTTGCTAGTAATGATAATTAAACTAAAACTAAAATGCCCCCTAAAGCACTCTTCCCTATAACATGCAATGCCTCAGCCAGCTTTGTTCATTGGGCACTGTGGGGGATTGAACCCCTGATCCCTACATTATTGGTCAGTGTCTTAACCATTGTGCTGTGGCTCTGATCCTGTGCTTGCACATCTGCGCGCCGCCTTATGCCTCCCAATAATAGAACAGCCTCCTAAATCAATAGTGCACCGCCTAATGCCCATCTGCGTGCCGCCTTATGTCGCCCATTATTTGTATGCCTCCTAAAATATCACCTCAGCCAGCCATCATCATCATCATTGAGCACAGTGGGGGATTAAACCCCTGATCCCTGCACCATTGGTAAGTGTCTTCACCATTGTGCTGTGGCTCTGCTTTTCTGTTTGCACATCAGCACGCAGCTTATACCTCCCAGTATTAAAATACCGCCAAAAACATCAGCGCGCCGCCTTATGCCGCCCAAAACGTCAGCGCTCTGCTGCCCGGTATTTCTCTACCTCATAAATTAACACCTCAGTCAGCATCACTGAGCACTGTGGGGGATTGAACCCCTGATCCCTGCACCATTGGTAACTATCTTAACCATTGTGCTGTGGCTCTGCTTTTCTGTTTGCTCATCAGCACGCCACATATGCCTCCCGCGCAGCTATCCGATGCGCTAAGGTGCGGGGTGCACAAGGGCGCCGCGCTCCTTAGCGCATATGTCAATCACGGCTTTTCTTCTTCAGGACGGACCGCCCACTCCTTATATGGCACCCGCACACTACCGCGGCCCGCACTTCACCGGGGTTTTAGTAAACATACCCCTATGTTTTCAAGGACAGATTTTGCATTCAGTCAGGTATAAACCCTAATTGTTCCTATAGCATATTTTATCCAGTATTCAAAATTAGCCTTATGGAATATGGCTCACAATATATTTTTTTAATGTATTAACACAATCTTTCTTTCTTATAGTGAACAGCTGCAGACTTCTGTTCTGTGTGTGCAGTGCAGCAATGATACTGGAGGGGCTAATCTATACACAGCACAGAAAAATTTTAGGCAATGATCTGTAGTCTCTTTGAATCCAGCCATTGTTATGCAGAGAGGTTTGGCAGTGCAGCCTACTGGTTAGTACAATGGAGGACAGGGGTTCTTTTTCCACTTTTTCTTTTTGTGACTGTGTGCTACTCAGTTCATTTTCATGCCTGTTATATTTTGGACTCTGATGTGACTGGCAAACACACATCCTTATAGTTTATTATGTGTTCTGGCCACAATTTGGATCAGCAAATAGACTATTTGCCATCATGCCCTTCTGAGAGCATGGCTTTCTTGGCTCTGCTGCAGCCCACTGCAGGGGGTCAAACATGGTCACCTGGTAGCTGCTTGGTGGTGTGGCATAATGGTCATAGCACTGGCTTAGGACCCAGGGTTTGTAGCCCACTTGCACTCTTTTTGTGACAATTTGAAATGTTTTACTGTGGCATTTTATGTATGCCACAACTTTCATGGATTGCCCACACCTCCTTGTGACCTTGGGCAGGTCATCTAGCCCTCCATTGCCTCAGCTGACTGCAGGTTCTTACAGTCCCTGTTTTTCATCAGACATTATCACTTTTTCGGTACAATGTAACCCAACGTGACTGCACTGATGCAGCGGTATACTAACAGGCAGTTACATGCATACAGCTGAAACCTACTTGTGCAACATGAGTCAGATATGACATCTTGACTGTGACTGTATAGATTTAGTTCCATCACATATCTGCATTGCATGCAAACACATACTACCCCTCGGTTAGCCACCTGCAGGTATCAAATCATGTCTGTACATGCCCCTTTTGCCCAGTTTGAATGACTCCTGTCCAGTTATCGTATTCACTTTTGTCTGGGTTGTTGTATCGTGGTTGGGTAGCTGGAACAGGTGTGAGACCCACACGTCTGGTATCAGGCCTTACATGTGGTACTCATACACGGTTTTCCCACAAAGTATAAATGCATTGGGGATGGCACCTCTGGTACATCGGTGCTGCAAGCCCATGCTACAATCTCCTCTGCCACCATCCTTCCTTCATCCCATCCATCAGCCTCTAGCGGCTTTGTGCATTCATGTCTTCTTGTGCAAGCTGCTACACCATGGCCTACACGGGTACTCTTTACCACATTTGGATGCTTCACTCACGCCTCTCCTGTGCCTGATCTTCACATCGCCATTTATCTTTATCTTTATTTGGAAATTTGATATACCGCTTAGCCGAAGCAAAAAGCAGTGTAAAATAAAATACAGAGGCTACTCAGAAACAGAAAAGGAAAGCCAATAAATGATAGGAAAGAGGAGGACAGCAGGATAGGAGGAAGAGAAAGGTAGAATGAGAGTCAAAGAGAAAAGTAAGAGGGCAGTAGCGAGAGGGTCAAAGGCCAGGTGGAAACGGTGAGTCTTTAAAGCAGTTTTGAACCTAGCATAGGAAGTCTCAGTGCGGATAGAAATGGGCAGGGAATTCCACAGGTAGGGACCAAGGAAGAAGAAAGCAGAGAAACGAGTACGCTCTAAATGATCTTGGGTGGGGGAGGGAAGGCCCAGGTGGAAACTGTGAACAGACCAGAGGAGGTGGTGGGGGTTGTGATAATGGAGGAGATTGGCCAGATACTGAGGTGTGACTGAATGAATTACAAGGTAAACAAAAATGAGTATTTTGAACTGAATCCAAAAGTGCACAGGTAACCAATGGAGGCCAGCCAGGAGAGGAAAAACATGGTCATAATGGGATGAAAAGGTGAGGAGACGAGTGCCGGTATTCTGAAGGAGCTGAAGTCTGTGAAGTTGGTATTGCGGGAGCCTGGCAAAGGAAATGTGACACTAGTCCAGTCTGAAAATAATGAAAGAGAGAAGGAGGGTAGTCAATGAGGTGGAGGACATAAAGGGGCTGACTGTGCGAGCCTGTCGAAGTTGGTAAAACGCCTGACGGGAAACTGAGGAGATGTGGTCGGAGAATGAGAGGTCAGAGCCAAGTATAAATCTGAGGTATTTAAAGGAGGACACCATGGGAATAGGGGTGGAGGTGCAAGAAGAGATCAAGGGGGGGGGGGGTGCCCCAAAAGTGATCCAGGTGGCAGAGGACTTAGAGGGATTCAAGTGCAGGAAATTAGAGGACATCCAGTCATGAATGAGCGTCAGACAGGCATCAAGTGGGGTAGACTGGTACGATACACAAGGATAATGTTGTCCGCATAATAGTACATGGACATACTGGACTGTTGAAATAGGAGTGCAAGTGGGGCCAGGAAAACGTTGAAGAGAAGAGGGGACAAGACAGAGCCCTGAGGGACACCACAGGACAAAAGGTAAAGGAGAAGAAGTGGAGGCCGAGGACAAGACAGAGAAAGTGCGACCAGTGATAAAAGAGCGAAGCCATCTCCAGGGGATGCCCGAAATGCAAAGGTCAGAAAGATGCTGAAGAAGGGTGCGGTGATCAATCAGGTCAAAAGCAGCAGAGATCCAAGGAAACAAGAAGTGTGACATCACCTTGGTCATGAGTAACATGTAACTCGTTCAGCAGTGAAAGGAGGATGTATTTGGTGCTGTAGCCTGATCAAAAGTCAGACTGACGGGGGAGGAGAGCATTGGTAGAGTCAAGATGAGAGGATAGCTGAGAAAACACAAAACGCTCAAGGAGCTTGGAAAGAAAAGGAAGATTTGAAACAGGGCGCCAGTTGACTAGGACAGCAGGGTCCAGAGATGGCCTTTTGAGAAGGGGGTGTACCAGGGCATGCTTCCTGGGAGAATGAAAATGACTGTTGGAAAGACTAGAATTGAGCATAGTGAGTAATGGTTCCAGAAGGGCGAGGGAGGGTTTAGGGAGCCATTTGGAAGAGAAAGGATCCAATGGCTTCCGAGTGGCTGAAATGAACAGCACCAGCTCAGTAGCAGTGACTGGCTGGAAGGAGGCCCAGGTGTGAACAAAAGGGGGCAGAGGGAAAAAGGGGGACAAAGGGAAGGAAAGGGAAGGCAGGGGAAGAGAGAGGTGCAGGACAGGACGGGAAACCAGACTGGAGGGAGAGGTCCTTGTTGGAAAAGAAGCTAGACAGACTGGTAAGTAAAGGACACAGGGTAGGGGCAGGAAAAGAGGCAGTGGAGGAAGTAGGAGTGCAACAGCGAGCGGTATTCTCAGTGGCGTTGGTGATGTGCAGATTCAGAGGAGGGGGCGTGGCGCAATGGAAATGTGAGCGATGTATATGCAGTTCTGGCAAAAATGAGGGGTGATGGGAGTGCTAGTGTGATACTGAGGCTGGAAGGGGAGGGGCCACATGGTCCAAGGCTGCAGACAGTGTGCTATTCCAGGTGTGCACCTGGGAATCAGGAGAGAGGAGGGAAAAGTCAGCCGGAAAGATTTGATCGATCAAGGGGAAATTCTAGGGGGAGAGCGGCGAGAGGCGCCGGCGGGACTGGAGGAAGGCAGGGACAGCTGGGGATGGATGGGTGGGGGAAGGGAGCTGAAGGGTAAAGAGAACACAGAAGAGGTCAGTCCAGGGTAGTCAGAGAGAGGAACGGGACAAAGAAAGATTAGGGGAAGAAGCATGGTTAATAAGAAGGTCGAAGGTATATCTGGCAGAGTGTGTAGGGAAGGGGATATGCTGCAGGAGGGACAAGTCATCCAAGAATGAGGAGAAAACCCTATCTTTAGACTAAAGGGGGGGGAGGTCAAGGTGAAGGTTAAAGTCCCCTAAAAGCCAGACATTGGGGAAGGACAAGGAAATCTTCAAAATAGCTAGAAGAATGTTGTCTCAGTCTGGGGCCGAGATAGAAGGAGGGGCATAAATTAAGAGGCAGTGAAGGGAAAGAGAAGAATCCAGGCGAAGGAGGAGAGATTCACGGTAGTGGAGAGCAGGGGACTGAAGAACCCGACAGTGGCATGTAGAATGATGAAGAACAGCCACACCACCTCCGGAGCGCCTGAGACATGGTACAGAAAAGGCTGAATAGCCAGGCGGCAAACACGGGGTGAGAAGAGACTCGACTCCCTCTCTGAGCCAGGTTTCTGTTAAAAATAACACATCCAGGAAGTGTTCCTGCACCAGGTCATGCACCAGGATGGACTTGGACTGGAGGGATTGACAATTAAGACGAGCAAAACTAAGAAGAAGACGGGAAGGGAGTAGGGACAGTGAGAGGCTACCATGACATGTAGACTGACAGGGTACAAAGTTAGAGGTAACCTGAGACAGAGGAGGAGGGACGGGAGAAGAAAGGGGGTCAGGGCGCCTGCCACAATGGACCGGGATAGCAGCCATGGGTAGGCTCCCAGGCAGAGAAGACAGCAATCCCAACAAAGTGAGCAGAAACAGAAAGCAACACACCATTCAGGATAGCGAGACCACACAGGCTAGAGGCAGGACAGAGAGACAAACAATAACAGAGGGACATAAGAACATAAGATATGCTATACTGGGACAGTCCCATGTAGAAAGCCCTGTTTTACTGTAAGTCCAGTGTAGGCCCACCTGCACTGCACAAATTTGTTAACTGTAAACCGCAATGATTCTAAAGAGCGCGGTATAAAAAATGCATTACATAAATAAATCTCAATGTACGGTTCCTAGAAAATCATTAAATTTCAACCTACTTGTCTTGAAAGTAAAATTTGTGCAAAGTATGGATTTACATTCTTCTAAAGTTGGGTGTCTGGAAGGAAGGCTGGCTGTACTGCTGTTTAATTTGAAGGCTACTATTTCTAGTTTTCACAACCAATGAGTGAAAACAATTAAGATCTTTTCTCAAGTTAATTAAATTTTACTAAGTCTAGAAATCTCACTGGTTTGATTACACTAGAGGAAATGCTAATTAATAGACAAATTCTTCCTAGTATAATAGGATTGCCAAGTCTGGTAGAAGATAGAGGTTTTGCATACTGATGGACATGCAACAGTAAATCATAGCTGTAAATGTGAACCATAAAATGGTTTAATTCTACAGTACTGCAAGCTCACAGAAGAACACCATGAAGTATGTTAAAGCTGAACCTACCAAAGGAATATTAAACAAACAGAGAGTGTCAGAAACAATGTGGAATTCTGACACTCTTCCTGAAAAAGGAGCTGCGATTTTCATTTAAATAAGAGCACCAATTTGCAAACTGCATGCTGCTTTTGCGAAATAACTTTCCTACACTGATGATTTGTTCTACTAGAAATATGCCATGTGATTCAGGTACAATTAGAACAAGTTATTATTGTGCCAGAAGCAGACACTGTTGGAATCACTGCAGATGGTTTATTGATCATGCTGTTCCATTTCTATCAGTCTCAAACAAGCCATCACTGATACATTGCACACAAACTTGTGCAGCAGATGAAATAAGATCACAGAAGCTGGCAGGAAGTTTTCAAAACTTGCAGAAAATATTGTTGATGCAGAATCGATATCTCATTTGGCTTATGCCAGTGTATTGCTGGCACTCAGGAGGAAAACATTATGATATTGTATCACAGAATAGATTCCACTGCCTGCAATTACAGTAGAGCCCAATATATGTTGTTTACCATAAGGTATTAATACATGATCTGAATTTATTGTGTAACCAGTACTTGTATATAATTTTAGATCTTACAGTAGCTTGCTTATTTCTTGGTTACATTTTCTGAGCTGTGCAATTTCTGAAGAGATAACGAGGATATTATTACTTGATGCCCATTTATTATCATCTTATTGTGGATGACTGATTTGGGGAGTTGAGTTCATTGGAGTCAACTGTGAATTGGCTAGCACTGAAGCAAGCTGGAGCATAGTGTTTAAGACAAGATATATGCTATTTAAGAACTTTTAGAATGAATGTTGGTATAAATATTTTAATTGGTGAAATATAAGTTTTTGTGGTTTTTTTTTATGACCAATGATGTATTAGAAGAAGTTGTAAAGCTGATCTTTGCAGTTTTCCAAGTCATTACTGGATCCAATATTTCAGCCACCATGCTGGGGCTGTCTTTAGGGTGAAGTGGCTATGTAGTGGATGTCGGTTCTTTTATATAGTAGTCCTCAAACTGGATTGGTGGGATTGAGGTGGGAAATTTGAATTTTGGCAGGAAAGGTCATTGGATAAAAGCTGGAGACCTCTCTTTTTCCACAGATTGAAAAGTTTTCTGGTAAGTTTAAAGATGTTGTCCCCATAGAGTTTCTTTAAATGTTCCCTGCACCGAGTATGATGATCTTTGCAGTTTTCTTGGTCATACTGTGTCTTAATAATTGGAACTGGTTTTTTTTTTCAGGTCGAAGTGTTTATGCAGTGGATGTCCGTTCTTTTAGATAATAATCCTCAAACCAGATGGGTGGGATTGAGGCTAGAAATTTTCACCTCACCAGAGAACCTTTCAATTTATGTGAAAAGAGAGATCTTCAGTCTTTCTCCATTGAATTTTTCCACCTGATTTCAAAATTCAGATCATGGTGCTAGCTGCTGAAGACTGAGATCACTTTGTAAAGTTGTTATCAGAGCTTTCTTTAATACTAAAGTCTTTTTCCTTCCATTTGATAAAGGTGTTTTCTGAGTTTGTGATCATTGCTATTGCTGCAGGTCCTAGAGAGGAGTGGTAGCAGCAAAAATGGGGCTCCCCAGATGACTGGCTCTAGTCGGCTGCCTGGCTCACCTAATGGTCATACCAGCCCTGTCTGGGATTATATAGTATCTGGACCAATAATACCAATGAGGCATTTTAGGCTATTATGCTTTCCATCAATGTACTCTTACTTCTGAAGTCCACTTTTATAGAAATAATAATAATAATTTATATAAAAGAGGAAACGGGTCTGTTTGCTGATATGTTTGGTTTCTAACTGCCCCTAGGGAGTTTTTGATACAATCAATATATGTAGAAGGCAGAATAAGCATCGAGGCAACCATTCATCTACTTTTTTTGAAGAACCTGTTTACTTGAAGCAATTCTAGTGGTGTCTTTCCCACTGCTGGAGTCCCTCCTAGAATCTTCCTCTTTTACCTAATTAATCAAATGTCGGGGAGTAGAAAGATTGTGGTATTTTTGTTCCTCTGTGTATTTGAAAACCAAACCAACAAAAACAGACATAGAAAATCTAAAGAAGTAGTAGAGGTTAGTAACAATAATGCAAAAAAAAAAACAAACATAAAAAGAAAAAGAAAAAGTCAACAAAAAGGTGGGGGAGTACATCAAAGTATATTAATGTTATGTCAAATGCTAATGTGTGATAACAGTCTGAGAGTGATTTCAAGAAATTGGTGTGTGTTTAACAGCTATGTTAACAAACATAAATTTGTGCTGATTTTGATTTGAAATCTATACTACTGAGGTAATTCATACAAATGAATGCAAAATAGCATTTTACCTATTAGCACAGCTAAAACATAGACACATTCAAAGGTGGAAAATGCATCATATTTATGGAGAGAAAATGTTAACTACTGTGCACTTCAGAGAGATATAATTAAGGTTTTGCTCTATCAGCTGCCCATAAACACATAGTCAAATGTGCATACTCCACAATCTGTTGTAACCTGCCTCATTCTAAGTCCTTGACACTGGACATTAATACACATGAAAAACACAAATTTTATGTATGGTTGATGTTTGGATAGGAGGCATGGACTAGGAATCAGGAAACACTATTTCCTCATCAAAATATATTCTGTGAGCAATTCTTACAATCTTTTCATTAACATCCTCTTCCTCAATATCATAATAACGTTCTTTGTTTTCCTTAATTAGCTAGAAGTTCCTGGCATTTCGAGTCTGAGAAGTCTTCGAGAACTTCACCAAATTTTGATGAATACAAACTTTCCTGCAGCAAGTATCACCAATAAATGCTGCCAGCTGTGAAAATATTTTCTCAGATTATACACCGATCGGTGTGAACAATTTACAGTACAAAGCAAACCCTCACAATATACAAGACCGAACAGATGGTGTTCCTCTTCTGGCACTCCTGTACACAGAAATGCTATTTCTCAGAAGCTGATCTTCATCTGTGGCAGAGAAAGAATTGAATAAACATGCTTCACCCATAGTCTACAAACAGGGGTTCTCAACCCTGTCCTCGGGACCCACCTAGCCAGTCGGATTTTCAGGATAACCACAATGAATATGTATGAGAGAGATTTGCATACACTGCCTCCATTATATGCAAATGTCTTCCATGCATATTCATTGTGGTTATCCTGAAAACCCGACTGGCTAGGTGGGTCCCAAGAACAGGGCTGAGAACCCTCTACAATATCATCATTTGGTGTAGGCCTGCCCAGTAAACCTTGAAGTTTCATGCAGACCTATATAGCTAAATTTGGTGATGATTAACATACTATTATAATCTCAAAAAATGATATACAAAGAAATCCTGATCCCTTCTTTTTCTTGTGTTTCCTTGCCCTTCCGCATTCTACCCTTATTCTTATCTTTTGTCTCATCTTTCTTAATTAGTTTGTAAGCTCTGATGAGCAGGGACATCTTTGTATGTGTCTGTGCAGTGCTGCATATGCCTTGTAGCGCTATATAAATGATTAATAATAGTAGTAGTAGCAGCTATACATGCAATAATGATTTTCAGGGCAATAGCTATTATCCTATTGCAAAAAGGCCAGCCCGGTTTCGTAAATACTCTGCCAGCCACTTTCAATTTCTGGCCATCCATGGCAGTGCTGAGGGTTGCCAGGAGCTTCCATGGTAACTCCCTCTGACCCCATTAGCCACTACCACCAATTGCCAGACTTTTGAAGCAACCAGCAATTTGTTTGGAAGCTGGTAGCTTTCTTTTCTTGTTTTTATTCAAACTTGAATTGACAATGGGTGTAAATGTCAGGTTATAATCCAAATGGTGACTAGTGCTAGATCTGCACAGCATGGAAAGCAGAAGGTTGCAGAGATTTGTGGGAACATGTTGCGAGCTGACTGGTGGGAAGGTACGAGCAGTGTAAGCAAGAGGTTGTGAGTGCCAAACGAGGAAATGAGCATGATGTTGGGCATTGTATAGAAAGGGAGATGCATGAGCAGAGGAAATATTTTCAACATTTTTTGATGAATGTTAATTTGAGGAGTAGGAACACTGCTTTCATGACAGATGAACATAATCCTTTAGTTAATGGAACCAGAATATTTTTTTCTTTATCCTTCCAGCAGCACCATGGCACATATTTTGTTTTCTTTTAATGCAACATTTTTTTAAGGAACTCAAATCTACATATCAGCCAATTTTAAAACTGAAAATTAATGTGGAATGACATATAATAAAATTAATTTTCCAAATGTTAAAATTTGTCCCCATGCAAAACCTTTCACACCTTTCAAAAACATAATCTTTCAAACACCAAAATTATCAGAAGCAATACCAACATAGAGAGGAAAAGACAATGATTTGCTGTGAACCTGACACTACTTATGATTATTATTTTTTTATATACTAAAAGCAGAATCCTAAAACCACTCTGGTAGAGCAAATTGGAATTTTGAAAACAGCTTGATCTACTTTAAATTAATAGACTTAGGGAATCATTTAGCAATGGTTATCACACAGTAATGCTATAACTCTGCATTGTGTTGCCTGTAGGAATGTAAGACGATAATCAACTATAAAGGCATTACCATGCAATAATCATTAGTAAATGCTCCACTTACAGCCTTGTATATAAACATTTTCTCCATAAACACAAAATGAAAAAAAAAACAAAAAGCATGTGTAGTTGGATTTTAGAAGAGCCACCTAGGAAGAAGACATATCCAAGGCACCACGTTGAAACGTCCAGGGGAGTGTCGGCGGTGAAGGGAGGCGCTGTAAGTGGCTTCTGAAATAATGCCATCTCCATTCGGAGAGTTGCACCTCCCCACAATTAGGTCTGGAAATAGGCACTTACAATGCAGATATCAAGGCTGGGCACATGCATGGTTGCAGGACATTCCCTGAAATCCATGGCTGCAGAAACGGACACTTGGATTTACCTACCAGGGTGTTTCAGAATAGGGTCATCTACAAATGTTATGTAGCATGCAAATCACAGGTGGCCATTTTAAATCACCAGATATGCAGTGGTGGGGTAGTAAAAAATCTGGACAATTGATATGCAGGTTTTTGTCCCTGGCAAAATTTATTGTGGCAGTGAGAGAACATTTTGTTCTTCCCCCTATAATTTCTGCCATGAAATGAGAACTTTTTTGCACCTTATTTATGATCAGGTAAAGCATGGCCGCATCAACAGCCAGGGTCAGATGTGCCCATGCCGTTCTGAAATTGGACTGTGACGTACACCTCCGTTTCACCACCCAGGATATGACATCACTCCCCCCCCCCCCCGTGCTATATGGACATGATATCTGTTCATCTAAAATGGGTCTGGGGATATGCAGAAGGAGAGTTTCCTCTATCAGGGAAAACCACAGAGAAAGAAAAAAGGAGTGTAACTGCTCCTCATATACTGTGAGTAAGGAGAAAGGAGTGCAGCAACTTGTAATATATTCTGTCTCTGTCATTATCTGTATTTTTACTTTGTTTGTCAGTGAGCCTCAATTTTTCTTCAAGTAAATGTTTTGGTTCAGAACACAAATTCTGGCCTGGACTCCATTCTTGAGAGAAAGGGAAGTAAGTGAAGTGAAAGTTCTAAAGTTAAATTACCTACCTGTAACGGAGGTCTCTGCGGACAGCAGGATAAGTCAGCCACGCATGGGGTGACATCATCTGATAGTGTCATGGATGGATAGCTCTCTTAAAGTTCAGAAAAGCCTAGCAAGTCCTTCTGAGCATGTGCTAGTCATATCCCCACCACAGTGCCCCATCCCTTTCTGCATCAGTTGTTCTCCAGCTACAGGCAGGTTTATCCTAGAGGGGAGGTGGGCAGGATTCTGTGACTGATTTTTCCTGCTGTCCACAGAGAACCACTATTATAGATAAGTATGAGTCACCCACACATGGGCTGCAGGTCTCTCTGCCATCATTTTGAAAGAGGCTAAGATACATGTCTGCGTTCAGCAGCACAAGCACTCAGTATTCAAACACACTTTAGTCAATGGATAATGGCTTGCATCCAGGTGTGTAAGTGCATTGGAGTCAAACTCTAACATCGTTCCATGTATCTTGAAAATGTCCCTCTTTATAAATAACTCAAGTATCACTAAAAGTCCACATATGCTTCTATGGTCAGCATAGAGAAGATACATACTGAATTAGAATGGAAAATCAAACTGGTCAATTAGGCTTTCTCTGATGTACATGGTGTGTCTGTTTTGTGCAAGAGAGATGTTCTGGCCCACCCACTCTTCGAACTGATTTCCAAAATTATGTAAAATGTTAAATAAACTTGCAGTTTTTTCTATCATAATAGATTGCATTTAACATCCAATTTTGCCTTTCTTCTTGTACAAAGCAGGTACTGTGTTAGGGTGAAAAATATTTATTTCTACATATCTTAGCCAAGCTGAATGATGTCCTGTTTGATAGCATTTTTCAATCTAAGAACATGTATCTGTAATACTGATTTGGGAATCAAAGAGTTTGGTTAACTTAGGTTATTTTAAAAAGGCTTAGTTGTGATGTAGGATGTCTGAAGACGTACACATGGACGTCAAAACCATGGAGATGTCTGAGCAAATCCACAAGCGATGCTTACAGACATCTCTGGTGCAGGGACTTCCAAGTAGGTGAGGGGGTGTGGTGGAAGTGTGTCCAGGAAGGTGCTACGGACTTACGCATCTCTGTTCAATTTCAGGAAAAACAAGAATGTTTGCAGGCATGAATAGGTATCAGGAAAGTGCTTGTTTTAGCCTTAAAACAGCCAGAAATTGTAGAGTTAAGCAACTAGTCTAAGATTACAAAGACCCACAGTGAGATTTGAACCCTAACCACTTTACTCCTAGCTCATCACTTTTACCATTATGCTGCTAGACATCTAACTTTTGGGAGGCTTTTCTGGGGATGTCTATGTAAATGTCTCTATAAACATCCATATCTGGCACATTCACGATTCTGAAATTGTGCCTGACCTTGCACATGGCTGTGTTTTTTCCAGTCGTTCAGGCTTTGACACCCCAGATTGCACTTGGACTTCTGGTTTATAGCATGGGACATACCCTATTGGAAATACAACAAAAAGAACATGCAATAATTCAAACAACATGATTTATCGTTACATGCTAGACCAAAAAATCTTCAAAGTTATAAAACATCTTCCGACGATTCCCACAACAAACATGGCTATGCTTCTATTCCTTATTGAAAAAATGGAGGTATCATATTCATGGTGAGCCAAATGTGATTGCAAATGGCTGCTAATAATGAAGCAGAATAATTTCCTTTAAAATGGCCAGTCCCATAAGAGTCTTCATTAAAGCTCTGTCAAAAGTATATACAGAGCATTAGTGTATATGATGGATAATTTAAAAATATAATGGCTCACAGAAAAAACTCTTCTGAAGAACTGAAAAAACAAATGGCGGCAATATGTAGCTGCAGCTGTGGCTAGCTGTTCTAAAGCGGCTTGCCGTAGCCACTGGACTTTGAACCTGGATATGCAATGCCAGGGCCATACCCATCCCCAGCATTAAATATCCGGGTTGCCCAGATTGCCAGTAAGCTAACTGGGCAGCAACGATATCCAATTGCTACCTGGTTAGATTTTAGGGTGAAAGTTAGGCCAACATTTACTGCGCCCGACTTTCGCCACATGTTGATAACCAGTGCTGCCTGGTTATGGAAGGGTGCCACTCCCCGAATGCCCCATTGCTAGGCAATTAGCATCTTAGCGGGCAGTGGCGGCACCCATGGAGAGTCAACAGCATTAGCCGTGTTACTGAAGTTGAATATACCGGCCAAGGAGATAAACGCAGTTGGCATGTCTGCTAACCAGATTAATTGCTTTGATTATCCTCCCCAATGTTTTTAACCATGCCCAACATCACTATGAAAGTTTATTATATAGAATTTACCCATTATAACATTATATGCATAGGGCTAGCAGCACCTAAAGAGATTTCGGATATGCTCACACTCACAAATATAACTCTAGGTTACCTATTTGGTAGTCTTTTGGGGCCTTAGGATTATTTACTGAACCTTTTGTAAAATACCTGTCTTTGGTAGAATTAGACATCTGTGATGCCACACAAATGGCCAATTTGAAGTAATGCTCTAAAATAGGTTTTCCTTCCAAGTCACCAATGAAGTGCACTTGCATACCCTGGTTTAGCAAGTACCTCATTTGGTATATCACCATCAATGTTTGAGCCAACGGGTTAATTTTATAAGCAATTTGAGTATAAAGAACAGCATTTTATTTCTTCTAAAACCGCTGTTGGTAAAGGCATGCACAAAGAAATCAGAGGGGTTGATAAACAAAAAGGTTTATGTGGTTTACAGGAGTTTCAAACCACATAAACCAAGAGACCACCCTGAAAGCTTCTGGTTAGTTTTGGGCAGAGCTGGGCAGTCCCAATGACTATCTGGTCAGCAGTGATATTCAACCACTAACCAGATAGGACAGGCCAATGGCTGTTCTAACTTTATGTGGCTTTTGCTATTCCATTAGTGGCTGAATATTGCCACTAAACACTTTGAGCGATGACACCAGATATTCATCACCGGATGCCAAATATCTTCCAGTGCTGAATATCAAGTCTTAACTTTAAATGCTATGGCTGGCACTTACAAATGTTCCGACTGTGCAGTATGAATATGGATCCCATAGTGGCTACTTTTATAGGATACATGCATACATTTTCCTGGTGGCAGAGAATTAGTGGAATAGGAGAATGATTGGCACTTATACATGTAGGGGAGATAGTCAAAGGCATTTACATGGTTTGCGGACCTGAAAACATGGTTAATGCCACTGAATATCCACGTGAGCTGACGCCGCATGCCTTGATGCTAACTGGTTAACATCAGGGCATGCCGGGGAATGTTCCGGCCTGGCACCTGTCGAAAACCAGGCAGCAACAATGATGATCCCCTGCCTGGCTACTGACATACAGCAAAACTATCTGGGCAGTGTCTCAGCAATCCGGCCAACTCAGATATTCAGTGCGGAGGCTTGGACATGAGCGTAGCGCCAACAGCTAGATTGCCTAGCTTCCACCGCTGAATATCCGGCTCTTTTTTTATAAAATATTCACATATGTGATGAATCTTGCTGGTACGTACATATGCATAATTGCACCTGACTCTAAGCAGGTATAAATGTAGGCGTCTATCTTTCCTGGTTGAGTATATTATCTTTATAAAATAGACACAACATATTGGCCAATGTGCCGTCACAGCCTAACCCTCCTTTTATAAAATTACCCTGCATGAGTATTCCCCTTTCACGACCACAGAAAGTCATTAGTTAATAGGATATGTAATCGTATGTAATAAATGATGAAACAGTTCACAAATCCTGGAGGAATGAAAAAGTC
Organism: Ichthyophis bannanicus; assembly: GCA_033557465.1. Taxonomy (NCBI): domain Eukaryota; kingdom Metazoa; phylum Chordata; class Amphibia; order Gymnophiona; family Ichthyophiidae; genus Ichthyophis; species Ichthyophis bannanicus. The sequence continues at coordinate 123,563,243 of CM066034.1, read as the reverse complement.
ACTTATAATTGATTTAGATTAATTGGGCAGATCGCATTTGTTAAATTATGCACTGACACTAGGTACTGTTTGTTCACTTCTAAAGGTGGTTAATGACAGTTTCTAACATTGCCATTCTTTACCAATCCATTTCTCCCTTGCAGCGAATAATTAATGTTTTCACTTTCCTTTCCATTTTACCTTTTTTTTGTGTGGTCCAGAAAGCAAAGCACAGCTGTCTCTAACCCCATTGGGATTTATCTAAACAGGATAACATGCATCCCACATTTACACATAATCATGCTACTCAGCATCCTTTGAAGAAATCCTTGCCTTAGGCAGAAGAAAAGCAAAGTGTGAATGCAGTATTTCAAAATGCTGAAAACTTGCAACTCTGGTGCCTAAAACCAAATGGTGTTACAGTGCATTATGTTCTGAAAATACAATGGGATTCTTTTTTGTTTATAAACATCAGGGCTTTCCAAACTGACAATAATATGAATAATTCCATCCCTAGTTAAATGCATTTTTTTACTTAAAGAATGACAGGTCACATTGTACACGTACAAACTAATTTCATGTTTCCAGATATTGGCATCTTAAGAGATAATATATATAATTCAGATGTATATTGCACTTAACGCAGTTATTGTTCCTGAGGTTTCAAAAGTTCCTGAAATTACATGAGCCCATCTCAGTGAACCTGGGAGATGCAGGCTACATAACAAGAAAAGTCAAAATTAATCAAACCAAAGGTCTATATAGCCTAACAACCTATTTCTGTAGAAAACAGTTGGTGCCTAGAGGAAGCATAGTAAAAGTAGGGCATACGTAGAATGGTCTATCTGTTGTCAAAGATACCCACAGATATTCAAAGCCCTTAGCAGGAGGGCCAAAGGGAGGCTGGGCGGCTAAGGACACTAAGGGGTATGTTTACTAAACGGGGCACTTGTGCGGGGCGCACCTGAGCGCCCTAAAATGATGCATTTAAGTGCTCTTAAGCGCCCCGTATGCGTGCGCGGCACATTAACGGGTCCCGCACGCGTGCGCCGAAAACGCGCACGTTTGCGGGGCGCTCATGTGCGATAGAGGCGTGGAAAGGCGAAATGAGGGCGGAGGAAGGCCCCCGAAGGGCGGAGAGACGGGGTCAATGGGTGGAATGTGGAAGGGGAGAGACTCCCCGCACAGGAGCGTGCCCGAATTTACAAGGAAAAAATACCGCCAGTGAAACACTCGCGGTAGAAAGCATTTAAAGGGAAGAGAAACCATTTACGTCAGCAATGTACAGGAAAACCGGGGAAACCAGCAAAACGTGAGCAGTGTGATACATGTGCACAGCACAAAAGTGCAAATAAAAATAGAAAATGACCACAACAGAACTATTAAAAATAGTAATTCAGCTGGGGAACAGTTATAGTGATGGGCAAATACAGAAAACACAACCAGCAAAGCTCCAGAAAAAAGAAATGAATTTTGGAAGGGTTTACGGAGCGGAGACTCTTCCAAAAAACATTTCCTTTTGTGGAGCTTTCCTGGGAGTGTTTGCTATGGTTGCCCATTAATATCACTGTTGCCCAGTGTGGTGATATTTTGTCCCCCATTTCCCGTGGTCATTTCCGTGGTTTATGTGCACGTTTGTCACCAGACAGGGTGCATATGCCCACAGTAAATTTGCGTAGAGCAGGGTTTGTGACTCCATCCTGCCAGGCTTACTACCTCCAGGGGCTGCACTGTCTATATGGCCATAGTGTGGTGCAGCGGACAGAGTCAGTACCTCTAGGACCAGAGGGTCAGAGGTTCAAAGCCCAGCTGGGGCACTTGCCAGCCCAGTCCTTATATTTCACCCACCACTAAACACAGATAGCGCAGACACCCCTGTATTGCAGGGGACATAAGCATGGGGAAAACACCCATATTTTACCCAATAACGCACACACACCACAACAATGGGCATTACCCACAGCCAAGTACCCCAAATGCAGTCCCGTACTGCCACATTCCAATCAGGTCACCTGCTTTTTATGGGAGAAGCTCATGCCAGCATGTTGGCGGACGAGTACATGTGGTGCAGGGGGCAGTGGCTGCTAGCGACAGAAGACAGAGGCCTAGCCATGTGCAGGCTGGCACAGTCCACAGCAACAGACAGGCCCTGCCGGATCCACAGTCATGGACTATCCAGGGAATTCAGCAAATCTGTGGCTACACAGTGGTGCAGTGCACACAGACAGTGCATGCAAGAACAGAAGGTCACAGGTTCAAAGACCAGCTGGTGCTACCAGCAATCCTGCACACATATTTTCCCCACAAATAAAAAGTGACAGTAAGGACACACCTTTCATGACGAGGACATATGCAATGGTAATACATCTATCTTTTACCCCACTGAGCACAGACACCATGAACAGGGGCAGAACCTACAGCAGAATCCCCCAAATGCAGTCCTGGTGGGCCACACACCAGTCAGGTTCCATGCTGCCACTCATACAAATGCCTGTGCTGTATATCTATGCACCACCCCCACGGCATGTAGATGTAGCTCATGCATATTCATGAGGGACAGCAGGAAGATCCGAACAGTGTGATGCAAAACTGGACTGGAGTGGGGAAGCGCTGCCGTAAAGCAGCAGCCAACAGGGGCAGACACACCCACACCCACAGGCCCCATTGGCCAATGTCTCCTGTAGAGGCAGAACATTGGACCCTGCGTGCATCTCCCAATACCAGCACCTGCATACCTTAGCAATGTCACCCTACACCTGAGGTACACAGCTCTGAAACGTTTGCTAAGAGTACAGGCTGATAGATATCCCTACGTTACGCACATACTGCTAGTTGACCCCATCCGAACAATCTGTTTGGTGTCTGCGGTGCGTGCTCCAGGCCTGGCCCCTGACGGTGTTCACCACCCTGGGGAGTGACCCCCAGCAGTACTGCGTACCATATCCATGCCTGTGCCGTGCCCAGGACCGGTGTGGTGGCCAAGGCTAATCACCCCCTCAATAGTAGCACAATGCTGGCATAAGTGTGGGAGTGTGTGTCTGTCTATACAGTGTGTGTTGGCTGCAAACACCTTCCCCAACCCACACTGCCAGCACTACTGCCAGTATTGGCCTGCCAATGTGCATAATGAGCAGCAAGGTACCATGGGTATAGGTCAGACATGGTGGGCTGGCCAGGATGCATCTGCACAGGGCATAGGGCACTGGCTGTGACATTGTAGTGCCAGGCCACCACCTACACAGACAGGGTGACCTCTGTATGTGCTGCTGGGGGAGCACTCTCACCCTGAGTTTGTAGTGATGACAGCATGGCTAGGCACCCCCATAGTGGTATATTGTGTTTCTCTCTTGTGATATATATGGGTTTCCTGTTGGGGCCTCCTCACAGAACTCTCTTCTTGTGTGTGCTGCCACCCCAGTTTTGGGTGCATGCGTTTCCATCAGGGCTAGCCAGCAGACTGTTCACAGCTGGTATGTGTCTTGATGGAGTGCCTTGCAGGGTGCAGTGGCTGATGGCTTGTTGCAGGTGAATATCAGATAGTGCTGGGGTGCATCTTTGGATATCCAGGCCTAAAGTCTGTCTGATATTGTGTTATGGATGTGTGTGGAGCTGCTTGGACTGCCCTGTAGGGTGTCTGTTCCCCAGCAGGACTGGGGTTTGATGGTCCACTCTACTGCCATTGGGGCGGGGGGGGGGGTACTTTGACCACCTAGGGGTTTCCACTAACTGAGACAGACAGAGATATCCAACATGTTTCTGCAGCACCTTCCTATCTCACAGGTTAGTACTGTTGTGGAGCTCTGTCATGGCTGGTGTTGTGGACCTGGTCCTGGGCGCCACATCACACCCTCAGGGTGAGCACAGTACCCGCACAATGTGACGGTGTGTAGCTACTCTTTGCTGGTAGTCCACCCGCTCAGGACCCCCTACCAGGCCGAGGTGCTGTGTGGGTGCACATGGACAATTCCCCCTACCAGGCCGGGTAGCTGTTGGGGTGCATTCCCCATCTTGTGTGCATCTGTGGACAGCTGATTTGCATGTGCAGTGCATCATGGGTACGGGTGGCCTAACCCTATCCTGTCTACAACAGCAGACTGTCTGTGGGGTGACGTGCAGGCTCTCTGCAGCCAGCCAGGGGCTTGCTGTCAGCTGTAGAGCTGTAGCCCAATGGTTATGTCACTCCCTGTACAGCCAGAGGTCATGGGCTCAAACCCACAGTGGGGCCCTTTGATAGGGCTGTCCACAGCTTTATTTTTATTTACTGTACATCTGTCTATGCCGGCAAAACCACACACAGCTTACTATACCCTTTAGGTGCCTCTGAGGGTGCTTTATAGGGCGCCCTATAGGTCACCTTATGGTTGCCATCCATATAGGGTGCACTATACATTATCCTGTGTCGCAACATACATGGTGCCCTATAGGGGACATTCTAGGGTGCCTTGGCGGACAGTGCACTGTAACATGTGCCTTACGGGCATCCGTATGTTAACACACTGTGAGAGCGGGTTTACTAGTGGTGGGAAATAAAATATAAATGGAAGGCCTCCTACAGCACTCCTCACCATGATACATACTGTCCCAGCCAGCCTTGTTCACTGGGCACTGTGAAGGGTTGAACCCCTGGCCCCTGCACCATTGGTCAGTGTCTTAACCATTGTGCTGTGGCTCTGTTCCTGTGTTTGTGCATCCGCGCGCAGCCTTGTAGCCATCAGCGCGCCATCTTGTGGTGCACTAAATTAACAGCGCGCCGCCTTATGCCGCACAACATGGAAATGCCCCTAAAATAATGCCTCAGCCAGCTGTCTTCAATGGTCACTGTGGGGAATTGAACCCATGATCCCTGCACAAGTGGTCAGTGTCTTAACCATTGTGCTATGGCTCCGTTCCTGTTATTTGCACATCAGCGCGCCACTTATCCCTCCCACTATTGGACTGCCCCCTCACACATCAGCGCGCCGCCTTCTGCCCACCGGCTCGCCGCCTTCTGTTGTCCACATTTATCAGCGCACCGCCTTCTGCCGCCCAAACTTAACAATGCGCCGCCATCTGCCGCCCACACTAAACAGTGCGCCGCCTCATGCCGTAATAAAAATAACAGTGCGCCGCCTTCTGCCGCCCAAAATTAATATGCCTCCTAAACCACTTTTGCCCATAAATGTTGATGCCTCAGCTGGTCTTTTTTGTTGAGCACAATGGGGGTTTGAACCCCTGGCCCCTGCACCATTGGTTGGTGTCTTCACCGTTGTACTACGGCTCTATTGTTTGGTTTTGCAGCAGCTCACCACTTAGCCTTCCCACGCGCTAATGTGGGCCCCGCACAATAGCGCGACGCACACACGTATGGTCCAGTTTTTTGCTTTTTTCTGCCTGGCCCGCCCACTCCTTATATGGCACCAGCACACTAACGGGAACCCGCACAGCAACGGTGTTTAGTAAACATGCCCCTAATTGTGATATTCAGCAACACTAGATAGTGCTACCAAATGTCTCCACAGACTATCATGGCACTGTCCAATTAGTGCAGGGGCGGTCTGTGGATGAAATGGGGGTAAGTTGGCAGAAACTGGCTATATCTTGGCACTTATTCGGCTTGCCTGATTTTCAGTTGGGGCATAACCAGATTAATTGGTCTGCACAAAAAGCTGTCCTAAATTGTAATCTGGTTAAGTCTAGGCAAACCAGATAAGTGCTGAGGCATAGCCATTGAACGTCATTCAGCAGAGATGTTTGGTGGTTACTGCTACTGAATATCCCATCAATATTTAAGCACCATGGCTAGCCACTGTGGCATTTGAATATTGGCAGAGCTGAATATCAGGCCCCCAGTGCCAAGTATTCATAAGCTAAAGAAGCACTGAACCCCGAATTACATTTCTATTAAATAGCATCTGTCTTCCTGAAATTTGGTTTGTTTTAAACCCATTTTACTATTTGCCTCCATAATGTCCTTTGGTAATCAGTTTTACAAGTCTAAGGGGTATGTTTACTAAACTGCGGTAACGTTACATAATGTGCGTTATGTAACGTTAACGATCGTTAAGTAACATTAACGCGCGTTATGAGACGTTAATGATCGTTAACGTCTCATAATGCGCGTTAACTTTACTTAACGATCATAGACATTCCGCGGCACGGTAAAACACCGCAGAAGGTGGAGAGAGGGCGGAGAGAATGGGTCAATGGTCGGAGTGTGGGTGGGGAGAGGCTCCATTCACACTAACGCGCTGATCTGAAGAGCTGAATCCTAACGCGATTGAAAACCTGCCGTTAGATGCACATTTGCAGGGGAGAGAAACAATTTAAGTGTCAGCAATGTACAGCATAGGCAGGGAAACAAAAAAAAAATTATAAGTGTGATACATGTGCACAGAACAAAAGGGCACATAAACATTTAAAATGACCTCAACAAACTGGAAAAAAAACATAACCAAGCTGGCCAATAGTGATATTAATGGGAAACATCAACCCCCCCCCCCCCAAGAAAGCTCAAAAAAAAAGATATTAATCGTAGAAGGGTCTGTGCTCCGTCCCCATACAAGGTGAATGAGCCCACAGTGAAATAGCGCTGATCAGGGCTTTCCCTTGTTATTGGACAGGTGTCCTATGGCGTGCACATGTCCCGCAACAGCGGGGTGGGCATGTCGGAATGGGCAACTGGACAGATGCCGGAAAAGGGGATACAGAGGGCCGCAGGCGGCACATGCTTTGGTGCAGCTGGGCCACAGTGCAGACTAGGGTGATGCCTAGGTGGTGCATACGAATGCTGAAACAGCAGAGCAACCAGACAGCAACTGCTGAAGGCCCAACATGGGCATGACTGTGTTTCCCACAGTGTCACAGGGGATAGTACCCAGCAGCTACCCTCAAGGGCATGGAACATTGTCAGGCGGTGCTAGGGGGAAGCGTGGACACCTATGCAGGCACCCCACCCCAGAACCCGCACCATAGGCAGCCACCTACCTGCACACTGGATGGCCTGAAACTGCACTCCACCAGCACCACCAGCAGAAGGGCATGTCAGCATGGTGGCAGAGGGATACTGGTGGTGGAGGGGGCAGTGGCAGCTGCCCAGAGCATACCGTGGCCTAGCCCTGTGTAGGTGGGTGCCATGCACTGCAATAGACAGGCCCTGTCCGTCGAACAGTCATGGTATCACCAGGGAATGCACTGACTCTTTGACAACATGGTGGTGCAGTGCACAAAACCAGTGTATTCAGAAGCAGCAGGTCACAGGTTCAAGTCCCAGCTGTGGTTCCTGCCAACCCAGTCCCCATACTTTATCCACTACGAAAACGTGCTAATACAGACAGAACCTTTATTGCAGATGATGTAAACATGCCCAAAACACCTACATTTTACCCTACAGAGCACAGACACCATAAACATGCGCAGTACCTAGAGCAGAGTCTCCCAAATGCAGTCCTGGAGGGCCAAACACCATCCAGGTTCCATGCTGCCTCTAATAAAGATGCCTGTGCTGCATTTCTATGCACCGCCCCCATGGTATGCAGATGTATCTCATGCATATTCATGAGGGACAGCATGAAAACCCGAACAGTGTTTGGCTCACCAGGACTGGAGTTGGGAACCTCTGCCCTAAAGCAGCTGCCAACAGGGGCAGACACACCCGCACCCACAGGCTCCATTATCCAATGCCTCCTGGAGCGGCAGGATGTTGGACCCTGCGTGCATCTCTCAATACTAGCACTTGAATACCTTGGCAATGCCACCCTAAACCTGGGAATACGGTAAACATTTTTCAAACAGTTGTTATGATTACTGGCAGATAGCAATTCCAAAGTTAAGCACAATTTGCTGATTGAGCTGCATCATAGCAACCTTTCTGATGTCTGTGGAGTGTGCTACAGGTCTTGTGTCTGACAGTGTTTACCACCCTGGGGAGTGACCCCAACAGTATTGCGTACCATGGCCATGCCTGCACTGTGCCCAGGACTGGTGCGGTGGCCAGGGCTGCCAAACACCTCTATAGCTGCACAGTGCTGGCATAGGTGTGGGGAGTGTGTGTCTGTCTATCCAGTGTGTGGTGGCTGCAAACATCCTCCAAAGCCCACACTGCTAGCACTGTTGCCAGTATTTGCCTGCCAATGTGCATAATGAGGAGCAAGTTACCGTGGGAATAACCAGGATAGGATGGCCTGGCCTGGATCCATCTGTACATAGCATAGGGCAATGGCTCGGACATTGTAGTGGCTGGCCACCACCTGCATGTACAGGGTGACCACAACATGTCCTGCTGGGAGGTCACTCTCACCCTGACTGAGCAGTGACCATGGCATGGCTAGGTTCCCCCATAGTGCTGTATAATATTTTTCCCATGTGATATTTATGGGTCCCTTTTGGGGCCCAGTCACTGACTTATCTGCTTGGTGTGCATTCTGACATCCAAGTTCTGGGTACACGCATCCCCTCCAGGACTATGGACTAGCTAGCAGACTGTCTGCAGCTAGTATGTGTCTTTCTGGAATACCTTGCAGGGTGCAGTGGTTGGAGGCTTGCTGCTGGAGAATGTCAGGTAGTGGTGGGGGGCAGCTGAGCATTTCCAGGCCTACTGTATGTCTGCTATTGCTTTATGGATGTGTACAGCTCTGCATTGCCTGCCCTGTAGGGTGTCTGTTCCCCAGCAGGACTAGGGTTGATGGTTCCCTCTACTGCTACCATTGCAGGGAGGTAGAATGTGGATCTATTGGTGCGTGATCCTGTTTCCCACCCTGAGCCCCAGAGGGTGGGTTGTGTGGTGCTACATAATCTGCCTATGAGTCCAAACAACCCCCCTCCCCCCTCCCCCCTCCCCTCCCCCTCCCCCCTCCCCTCCCCCTCCCTCCATCTCCCCCTCCCCCCTCCCCCTCCCCCCTTCCCCTCCCCCTCCCCCCCTCCCCCCTCCCCTCCCCCCCCCCCCTCCCCCTCCCCCCTCCCCCCTCCCCCCTCCCCCTCCCCCTCTCCCCCCCTCCCCTCCCCCTCCCCTCCCCCCCCTCTCTCCCCCTCCCCTCCCCCTCCCCCTCCCCCCTCCTCCCCCCCTCCCCCTCCTCCCCTTCCCTCCCCTCCCTCCCTCCTCCACCCCTCCACCCCTCCTCCACCCCTCCCCCTCCCCTCCCCTCCTCTCCCCTCCCCTTCCCCCCCTCCTCTCCCCCTCCCCTTCCCCCCTCCTCTCCCCCTTCCTCTCCCCTCCCCTCCCCTCCCCTCCCCTCCCCCTCCCCTCCCCTCCTCTCCCCCTCCCCTCCCCCTCCCCCTCCTCTCCCCCTCCCCCTCCCCTCCCCTCCTCTCCCCTCCCCTCCCCTCTCCCCCTCCCCCTCCCTCTCCCCTCTCCCCTCTCCCCCTCCCCCTCCCCTCTCCCCTCCCCCTCCCCTCTCCCCTCTCCCCTCCCCCTCCCCTCTCCCCTCTCCCCCTCCCCTCTCCCCTCTCCCCCTCCCCCTCCCCTCTCCCCTCTCCCCTTCCCCCCCTCCTCTTCACCTAAATCATGTAACCATGGCACCAACACAGGAGATGCACTATTCTGGGTGCATCATAGCCCATACGGGCTAGACATGACTGAGAAATACAGAAGGACACAGATGTATCCTAGGTGTGTCTGCAAGAACTACCTATTACACACTGATGGGGACCTGCAGCATGGCACATTTAAGCTATGAAAGGTGCTGTGGACCTGGTGCTGGGTGCCCCACCTCACCCTCAGGGTGAGCACAGTACCTGCACAATGTGACGGTCTGTGGCTACTCTGTGCCAGTACCACACACAGTCAGTTCCCCCTACCAGGCCGAGGTGCTGTGGGGGTGCATACCCCATCTTGTACCCATCTGTCGACTGCTGATTTGCATGTGCAGCGCATCATGGGTACGGGTGGGTTAACCCTATCCTGGTAACCACAGCAGACAGTTTGTGTGGTGACGTGCAGTCCTTCTGCAGTCAGCCAGGGGTTTGCTAGCAGCTGTAGCCCCCTGGTTACTTCACTGCCTGTACAAGCCAGAGGTCATGGGTTCAAACCCATAGTGGGGTTATTTGATAGGGCTGTCTGAGGCATTTTCTATTTTTAATGTACATTAGTGCTGCCAGCAAAAACACCCTCAGAGTACTGTAACCTTAAGGTGCCTCATAAGGCACCCTATCAAGCGCCTTATAAGGTGTCCTATAGGGGACATTATAGGGTGCCTTGGCGGACAGTGGACTTTATAATGTGCCCTATGGAGTGCTTTATGGGGTGTCTTATGCGGCACCTTAGGTTACGCCACCTTGCGGGTGTGTTTGCTGGCAGCACTAATTAAAATAAAAGTAAAATGTCTCAACAATCACTACTTAAACATAACAGGTGATGCCTCAGCCAGCCTTATGCATTAGGCACACTTGGGAATCAAACCCATGACCCCTGTATCATCAGTCACTGTAGTAACCATTGTGCTACAGCTCTGTTTCTGTGTTTGTATGTCTGTGCGGTCTTCTTAAGATTAATGCGCGGTAACGTGCCACGGCTCCATCATGTAACACTCGTTAATTTATGGCGCCTTGTAACGCGCGTTATTGGTAACGATGTACTGCCCATGTCCTTATTTGGGTATTTCTGCCTCTACCGTGGATCCTAATGCGAATGGCATTACCGCAGTTTAGTAAACATACCCCTAAGTGCTATTGTTTTTAAACTACCTCCTGATAAATTCATTGCTCCGAGGATAATTTTATAAGGGTCAGCTAGTTTTACACATTCCAATGTCTAAGTCTGGCATATGTATCTTATGACTAGCACCCCTATTTTATAAAGAAAGAGGGTGGGGCATAAGTAATAAGATATACATATCAGCTCTAGACATGGGGTAAATGTGAGCACCTAGATTTGTAAGGAATTAAAATATTGTATTTTATGACTTATGTGGGCAAATTTAAGATCTGTCTATGCTCCACCCTTCTGCAGACCATTTGTCTGACGCATGTATTTATAGAATAGTGATGGCCTAAAGTACATGTCTATGTGCCCATCAGTGCACATAAATCACAGATGGCATGGATACCATCTGTAACTTTACGTGGCTCTTTAATTCTGTTTTCAAATTTTGTAAACTGCCTTGAACCTCTAGGAGATAGAAGTGGAATATAAAAACCTCTTGAATTGACTTAAATTTACATACAAATATTTTAAAAGTCATCCCATACCATGGCCAGAAGCTACACCTTTTGAAATCTGTAAGTGCAATGGATGGGACCAGTGCAATGACCTTAGGCACTTGAGACAAATTTGCAGTTTTGTCCCACTTTCTTATTAATTGTCAAGGTCCTAGCTCCTTCCCCATAAGATTTTGGCAATTAATCTCAACAATCATGTTTGCCACAAACCTGCCCTTTCCAAAACAATCGTGGACAAAATGGACATCATACTTTATTTTGTATATTTTACATAATGAGGACATTTTCCTAAAGACATTTAGGGGCTTGTTTACAAAGCCGCGGTAGCGGTTTGCGATCGTAATCGGAGCCGCGGCCCCATTGATTTCAATGGGGCCGCGGCTGCGATCGCGATCGCGAACCACTACCGCGGCTTTGTAAACAAGCCCCTTAATAAATTAAGTGGGTTATTTGAAAAATTCCCACCTTCTATGCAGGTAAAACGTCATGCTAATGATTCATTGAGGCCCTTTCACTAAAGCAGAGTAAATTTTGGCACTTACCATATATCAGGAGGAACCACTAATGTGTGGTAAGCGCATCTGCCCTATGTTAACTGTTGGGGGTGTGCCCAGCATGTTCATGGCATTGACTGCAAGGAAAAGTCCCTTACCATGCGTTAAGGCAATTCGCACCATCTATTTGGGATGGAGGATTTGTCCTTAAGTGATACTGTTTATAGATGGCTACTCATTATTCATTTTGGGGGGGGGGGGGGTGCGATATTCAGAGCATGGGATATTTAAATGCAATGGCAATCAGTCAGATATTCAGAGGCAGTATTTGGATAGTGGCAGCCTCTGAATATCCTGATAATTGCTACCATTGTTCGGCAGTGGCAGGTACCATCCTTGCTCCGCCCCTGGACTGCCACAGTGCTCTCCAGATAGTGCCAGGGCAGTCTGCGGCATTATTCAGTAGCACTGCCCGGATAGCTCTGAGTGCCCTTATCTGAATAACCTCCATGATTATCCTAGCAAGTGCTGTTGAATATTGCACTCAAAATTAATGTTTCTTAGTGTAACAGTTGTGTTATGTTATGTTATGCTATGCTATGTTTTGTGATAGCCTTAGACACGTATTCACTTTTATGCTGATACTCAATATAATAAATCTAGCAATGATTTCTCCAAGCCTATTTCTTTTTATTATACAGCAGGAGAGTTTGATTACAGCAATGATGATCAAAGAAGGATTGGAAAAGCTATGTCAGATGTATTTTTTTAAGAAAATGAGTTAAATCAGGGATGGAGCAGCAGAGGGTACAGGCAGCCACACAATCAGGAATGGAGAGGTCCCGTTGTCCAGTCTCAGTGCAGAAGTCAGCAGTTGTTAATTTGACATCTTTTCAATTATCTCCTACACAGGAATGAGGGTTAAATCTTGGGTTATTTTTCATTCGTACAAGTATCCCATGATTTATTAAAAATACATATTGACGTTTATCTTTTTTTTTTTTAAATTGCAGATAAAGGGCTATTTTTCGACCAACCAATTTTCTCCAAATAGTTCTTTGGTTCATCTCTCCCAGGTAATGATGCTCTGATAATTTTGGTATATCAGAGTCTGATTTTATGGGATTTGGATGCATTGGAACAGCATAATCTAAATTCTTTTTCTAACCGTACTAAGGAGGAATGAAAAGGTTTTGGAGAACAATTATTTCTGCTGCAATGGTGACTTTTATTTACAGATTTCTGGAGTAGCCACGGGACTGCTGTGGCTCCTTCCATAGCCACTTTATATGTGACATTTTTTTAAGGATGCTGCAGTTTATCCTTCTTGTTGGATGTCCAAAATCTTAATTTGGAATCATTTTTTGGATGATGTTTTCCTGATTTGGACAGGTTCATTAACTGAATTATGGGATTTTCGGTGAAGGCTAAATTCCTTCAAACAGTGCCTTCAATTTCAGATGCTTTTGCATCTTGATTGGACTTATGTTTTGGGCATTTTAATCTGCAAGCAGGATAATTATACCAAAACAACTTTGTTCAGAAAATCAGTGGAATGTAACACACTAGGCGATTAAAATTAAGTCTACCTGTTAGTCAATTCTTAAGAGTTCATAAGTTTTGTTCTACTGTGCAGGATTTTTAAATCCAATTGCATGGCCCAACTTTGAGATTTTTGCAACATGGATATCCTCATCATTTGTTGCATCAGTCTTTCAAATGAACTTTATTTGCACAATGCCCACTTTTGTTAACTTATCATTCCAAGCAATCTTTGGACTGTTTAACTTCTGTATTACCTTTCTCGGTTAGAGCCAGGCAAGTTTCCCAAATTATTCATAAGCACTGGCAGATTTTGAGTGTACTAATGCTTTGATTCTCTTCTTTTGATGACTTTTTCAAGAGGAAGGAACCTATCAGATTGGTTGGTTAAATCAGTTTCTTGTGATTCCCATGTTATATATGACTATTGAGCAAAATGATATTTTGACTGCCAGAATTCTGATTTCTGTGCAAAAACCATTGGAGATATTTCCTGGGCCTCTTACTAATCAGGCCATTGAATCCAAAATTAGGACTACTTGTTTATCAGATTTTCCTACCTATATTATAACTTGTCCCGTTCTCTGGTGTATATGGGGTGGACTAGGAAGAAATTGAAGACTCACTTAACTGACCATAAATCAGGTTTATATATATGGGAATCATTCTTCTCCTTTAATACAGCATTGTCTATTTAAAGAATATGGAAAATGGAGAGTGACTGACCAAGTTGCCTTGCTTTGCAGAGATGGTAATCAGGGTGCTGTTGAAATGTCCTCGAACCATATCGATTTTTATTTTGAAGATGATTCATCCTTTAGGTTTGAATGCTGGGTTGGACTGATTCTCTTTGATTTGAATGGGGCATTCCCTGTTTCTGTACATTGATTGATCACGCTCATGTGCAATTTTAAATCACTGACAGCCCTGCTCTGATCTTTCAGCCGCCACTGCCATTTTCAAAGTGACTAAATAGATATTGAGTGTTGGAAGAAAGTGTCAGAGAATATGTGCTGGAAGAAGAATCCATGACAAAGAAGTATTAATTCTTCTACTTTTTAAGGTAAGTATAAACCTTGATGCAGAACTGTAATAGTTTGAAACATCATACTGCATCAGCTCTTTGATGGATTTTCACCATTCAAATTTTCTTTTTATTACATTTTGAATAGGGTGACTATTATTTTCTCAGATATTTGAATGGAATGGGACTTTTAATAAAATAAAAAATAAACCTCTAATTGGGTAGCTTAACTGATTGCTAGTACATAAACTCGGGTACAAGATATCAATATAAAAACTACCACTTCTGCATTTTTGCGTTCCATTTGTGTTGATATGACAGGTGATAGATGTAGGACATCTGACACTTCCCTGGGTCCAGTTAAGCATATTTTGTTTACTGGGATTGTAAAAGGTTTGGTGACTCTCTAGTTGAGGTCTTCCTTGGTCTGAGTACTGGGCTAGAGATGCCCAGGCTCAGAAGACCTTGGAGTGACAGGTACCCTGAACTAGAGAGTCTCTACAATTAAAACGAGGGAAATTAAGAAGTTAATTTTACTTTCATTTTAATGCATTACTTCCAGTTTTGTGCAATTATTTTAATTCAATTTGCTTTAAAGCATACATTTATTCTCCTTTCTTCCTTTTCTAAGATTACTAAAAAGGAAACACATCTTTTTTTCCTCCTCCAAACACACTATCTGCTCCTCTGATCTTATTCCCACCCATCTACTAAAGTCCATCTCTTCCACTGTCATCCCTTTCATTTCTCATATCCTCAATCTATCACATTCCACTTTAACTGTCCCTGCAGTCTGCAAGCATGCTCTGGTTATACCTTTCCTCAAGAAACCCTCTCTAGATTCTACCTGTCCTTTTAATTATTGACTCATCTCCCTCCTCACCATTGTCTTGACTTTCTCTCCTCTCAAGACTCTCTGGGTCCATTGCAATCTGGCTTTCATCCCTTACATTCTACTGAAATGGCTGTTGCCAACATCTTCAGTGACTTCTTGATGGTCAAACCAAGGGCCTTTACTCAAGCCTCATCCTTCTTGACTTTTCTGCTGCTTTTGACACTGTTGATCATCACCTTCTCCTCAATACCCTGTCCTCGCTTGGTTTTAAGGGTTCTGTTCTGTCCTGATTCTCTTCTTATCTTTCCCACTGCACTTTTAGTGTTTGTTCTGGTGGCTCCTCCTCTACTGCTATCCCACTCTCAGTTGGTGTACCTCAAGAGTCTGTCTTGGGTCCTCTCCTTTTCTTTCTCTATACCCAGTTTCTTGGTGCATTCATCTCCTCTCATGGTTTTCAGTATCATCTTTAGCTGATGGCTCTCAGATCTGTCTCTCTACACCTGCAATCTCCCTACAAATCCAGCCTATATCTTTGTCTGTCTATCAGACATTGCTGCGTGGATGTCCCGCCAACATCTGAAACTCAACATGGCCAAAACTGAGCTTCTTATCTTTTCCCCAAACCCACATTCCCCCTTCCTCCTTTCTCTGTTTCTGTGAATAACACTCTACTCCTTCCTGCTTTGACTCGCAAACTTAGGGTCATCTTTGACTCCTCATACTCTTTCTCCACATACATCCAACTGATAGCTAAAACATATAATTTATTTCTCTATGACATCTGCAAAATTTTCCCTTCCTTTCTGAAGACACTACTAAGACTGTTATCTACCCTTTGGTCACCTCCTGTTTAGCCCTCCTTGGGAACGTCACTCTTCTGGTTGATCCCTTCTATCTGTGCCTCTCTTCCACTGTCAAGAGTGGAGGAGTAGCCTTGTGGCTAGGAAGTAGAATGGGACTAGAAATATCAGCATTCAAATCCTACTGACTTTCTGTGGCTTTGGGCAAGTCATATAACCCTCCATTGCCTCAGGTACAAACTTAGATTGTAAGCCCTCCGGAAAAAGGGAAATACCTACAGTACCTGGCTGCAACTCACCTTGAACTACTACTGGAAAGGCATGAGCTAAATACAAATAAATAAATAAACTCTAGACATTGTTCTTTCCTCCTTATGCCTGGAACAAACTACCTGAGTCGGTTCATCAGGCTTCATCTCTAGTTCTTTTCAAATCCAGGCTAAAACTCAACTCTTCAAGGCTGCTTTTAGATCCTGATCCACTTAGTCTCCTGCTCAACTACCACTACTACTATTAATCATTTATACAGTGCTAAAAGGTATATGCAGCACTGTACAAACACATATAAAATAATGTCCCTGCTCATCAGAGCTTACAATTTAATTAAGACAGACAATACATAAGAACATAAGAACATAAGATATGCCATACTGGGTCAGACCAAGGTCCATCAAGCCCAGTATTCTGTTTCCAACAGTGGCCAATCTAGGTCATATGTACCTAGCAGTTTCCCCAAGAGACACAAGTTCCACAATGCTTGTACTGGGTCAAGCATTGATATCTTCGGTCACTTCTTAATAAAGGGTTATGGACCTTTCCTCCAGGAACTTGTCCAAACCTTTTTTAAACCCAGCTACACTAACAGCCTTTACTACATCCTCCGGTAACAAATTCCAGAGTTTGATTACACGTTGAGTGAAAAAATATTTTCTTTTATTAGTCTTAAATAGTTTACCCTGTAGCTTCATTGCATGTCCCTTAGTCTTTCTATATTCTGATAACGTAAACAATCGATCTACGTTTACCCGTTCCACTCTGTTCATTAATTTATAGACTTCTATCATATCTCCCCTCAGCCGTCTCTTTTCCAGGTTAAAGAGCCCTAACCTTTTTAGCCTTTCTTCATAGGAGTATCCTTCCATCCCCTTTACCATTTTGGTGGCTCTTCTCTGAACCTTTTCTAAAATCGCTATATCCTTTTTAAAATACGGTGACCAGAATTGCACACAATATTCAAGGTGCCGTCTCACCATGGAACGATATAGAGGCATTATAATATCTTTTGTTTTATTTTCCATTCCTTTCCTTATCATACCTAGCATTCTATTTGCTCTCTTGGCCGCTGCTGCACACTGGGCCGAGGGTTTTAACATGGTATCCACAATGACGCCTAAATCTTTTTCCTGGGTGGTGGTTCCTAATGTGGAACCTTGCATCGTGTAACCATAGTTTGGGTTGTTCTTCCCTAGGTGCATAACCTTGCACTTGTCCACATTAAATTTCATCTGCCATTTTGATGCCCAGTCTTCCAATTTATCAAGATCCTCTTGCAATTTTTCACAATCCTCTTGGGTTTTAACAACTTTAAATAGCTTTGTGTCATTTGCAAATTTGATAACCTCACTCGTTATTCCACTTTCCTGGTCATTTATGAATATGTCAAAAAGCAGCGGACCCAGAACAGATCCCTGGGGTACACCACTATTCACCTTTCTCCATTGGGAAAATTGGCCATTTAGCCCTACCCTCTGCTTTCTATCTTTTAACCAGTTCCTGATCCACAATAGTACACTGCCTCCTATCCCATGACTCTTTAGTTTTGCCAAAAGTCTCTGATGAGGGACCTTGTCAAAGGCTTTCTGAAAGTCCAGATACACAATATCAACTGACTCACCTTTGTCCACCTGTTTATTCACTCCTTCAAAATACAATAGAAGACAACAAGGGTACAAAAGGAAAGGGGAAGGGGACACAAGAAGAATGAGGGATTAAGATCCAAAAGTGACCTGAAAGAGGTCAGCCTTTAGCATGGATCTGAAAAGGGGGAGAGATGAAAACGTATGTACCAACCAAGGTGAAAGCATCGGAGTCTGGAGTTGGCAGTGGAAGAAAAGGACATAGAGCAAGCCAGAGGAAGAGTGGAGTTCATGAGGAGGGATATAGGGAGAGAGGAGAGAGGAAAGATAGTGAGGAACAGTAGAATGAAAGCCTACTCACTACATAGGTCATAAGGAGAAGTTTGTATTGGATATGGAAACAGAAGGGAAGCCAATGAAGAGATTTGAGAAGAAGGGTTATATGAGTCTATTGGGGCTGGTGAAAGATTAGCCATGCAGCAGAGTTCTAGACAGACTGAAGGGGAGAGAGATGACTCAGAGGGAGACCAGCAAGGAGGAGGTTGCAATAGTTGAAATAGGAGGTGACTAAAGAATGGATGTGTTTTAGTAGTGTGTTCAGAAAGGGAGAGGCAAATTTTGTTAATGTTATAGAGAAAGAAACAATGGGTTTTAGTTATCTGTTGGATATGTGTGGAGAAGGAGAGAGAGGAGTCGAAGATGACCCCAAGGTTGCAGGCTGAGGAAACAGGAAGCAAAAGGGTGTTATCAACAGAGATAGAGAAAGGAGGAAGGGGGTAAGAGGGTTAGGGGGGAAAATAAGAAGTTTGCTTTTGGTAATGTTCAATTTAAAATGGTGGTGAGACTTCCAGGCAGCAATGTCAAATAGGCAGGCAGATATATGGGCTTGGAGTGTAAGAGAAATATCAGGTTCAGATAGATAGATTTGAGAGTCATCAGCATAAAAATGATACTGAAAGCCATGGGAGGAGATGAAAGCACCAAGGGACTGGGTATAGAGAGAGGAAAAAGGAAAGGGCCTAGAACAGACCCTTTGGGGAAAACCAACTTAGAGAGGGATAACAGTAGAAGAGTAACCACCAGAGCAAATGAAGTCAGCTACCCCCTCCTCCCCCTCTTCACTCACAACATTCCCCCAGTACCTCTGCTACCCTTTCTTCCTTTTCTATGATCTCTGAGGAGGAAACCACTCACCTTCTTTCCTCATCCAAACTCACTAATTGCTCCTCTGATCCT
This sequence comes from Ichthyophis bannanicus, assembly GCA_033557465.1. NCBI lineage: Eukaryota > Metazoa > Chordata > Amphibia > Gymnophiona > Ichthyophiidae > Ichthyophis > Ichthyophis bannanicus. The sequence continues at coordinate 123,544,347 of CM066034.1, read as the reverse complement.
ATTCCCACCCATCTCCTTAGCTTATCTCCTTCACTATAGTCCCTTCCATCTCTCATATTCTCAACCTTCCTATCTCCACTGCAACTTTCCCTGCAGTCTTCAAGCATGCTGTCATCTCTCCTCTCTTCAGGAAACCCTCACTAGACCCTACCCGTCCTTCTCACTATCAACCAATCTCCCTCTTCCCCTTCATTTCTAAACTGCTCAAATGGAGTTTAGAAACAATCCTCAATCATCTGGCTTTCATCCTTTACAATCTACCAAAATGGCTTTTGACAAAGTCTCCAGTGACCTGTTCCTGACAAAATCCAAAGGTCTTTACTCAATCCTCATCCTTCTTGATCTTTCTGCTGCTTTTGACACTGTTGACCCCACCTTCTTCTTGATTCCTTGTCCTCACTTGGTTATAAGGGCCCTGTGCTATCCTGGCTCTCTTCTTATCTCTCCCATCACTCTTTAAGTGTTTCTTCTGGTAGATCCTCCTCTACTGCTTGCCATTCTCAGTTGGTGTACCCCAAGGATCTGTCTTGGGTCTACTCCTTTTCTCTCACTATACCCAGTCCCTTGGTGCACTCATCTCTCCCCATGGCTTTCAGTACCATCTTTATGCTAATGACTCCCAGATCTACCTCTCTACTCCTGAAATCTCTGCAGTAATCAAGGCAAGGATCTCTGCTTGCCTTTCTGACATTGCTGCTTGGATGTCTCACTGCCACTTAAAAATTGAACATGGCCAAAACTGAGCTTATTTCCCCCCCTAAACCCTCCTCTCCCCTTCCTCTTTTCTCACTCTTTGGATAACACTCTACTCCTCCCTGTCTCCTCAGCTCTCAACCTTGGGGCCATTTTATCCCTATCTGAACTACACAAGATAAGGATAATGACAATGTTTTAGGTGGTTCCAATCCTATCTATCTGATCATACACAAAAAGTATGGATAGGCCAGCAGACATCCCGAGCATACATACAAGAGCAGGGTATTCCTCAAGGATCTGCCCTCTCAGCATTATTATTTAATATATACTTACAACCTAATGTAACATCTTCAAAAAGTTTAAGATTATCACATCTATGCAGATGATATAATGTATCTCCCAACAGACATCATGAATCCCAATTATCATCAGCTTACACAATGTTTCAGTGAAATAACAAATTGGCTAAAGCTACATAACCTAAACATAAATTATAATAAAACTGAGGTCTTATTCATAACAAGGAACCAAAACTTTACTCCCCCCCCTATAAACGTCAAATGATTCATCATCTCAGACCATTTTTGACTAGACGTGACGTTTGTTCTGTACTACAGGCTATAATCATTCCTCACTTCAATTTCTCAAATAATATATTACAAGGCTTATCTAAGTTGACCCTTAATGAACTTCAAATGACACAAAATGTTGCAGCCCATATTATCTTTAAGATTAACAACATAGAACACATCACACCAATACTTTACAAGTTACATTGGTTACTTATATTGAGTCATAATAAATATAAAATACTTATGATTACATTCAAACTCATGAGGGAAATAGCCCCATCATTTCTATCCACACTGATTAGCATCTCATCTAATGAGAGAACTAGAAGAGAATGCAAAAATATATATCTTGGAAGTCCCTTCTAACTATCGCAATACAAACTGCCTGACAAGCAACACAACACACACTTATTTTTCACCTGTACTCTGGAATGCCCTACCAGATAAGCTAAGAGCCATCAATGACCTTAAAGATTTCCGCAAGGAAATTAAAACATATCTTTTCATTGAACATTTTGGTAACTCAACTGATGGATACAAAATATACCCAACATAACAATAAGCCTTTAGAGAACCTCCCCTGAGTCCTCCTTTTCAATATCATCAACCATTATTCAACTACCCATACCAACTGCAAAACCTATGTATGTATAGCACACTTGTAAATATGTTGATTGCAATATATGTTTTCTGTTTTTGTAATTATTGCATGATCCTAGTTGTAATCACTCCACAAGTTATTTCTATGTTTAAGATATAAGTTTAATGTAAGTTCAATGTATTTGGTTTGTTAATTGTAAAGCACCCTTGATCTCTGGAAGGGGCGGTATAGAAAAACATATAAATAAAATAAAAATAGACAATCTTTGACTCCTCTCTCTCCTTCTCCACACACATCTATAGCTAAAATCTTCCATTTCTTTCTCCACAACATCAACAAAATCCACCCATTCCTTTCTGAACACACTATTAAGACACTTATCCACTCCTTAGTCACCTCCCATCTAGACTATTGTAACCTACTCCTTGCTGGTCTCCCTCTCAATTACCTCTCTCCCCATTGATCTGTTCAACACTCCGCTGCATGGCTAATCTTCCGCCAGCCTCATCATGCTCACGTTGCCCCTCTTCTCAAGTCACTTCATTGGCTCCCTATCCATTTCCGTATTCAGTTCAAACTTCTCCTGCTGACCTATAAGTGCATTCACTCTGCAGCTCCTTAATACCTTTCCTCTGTTATCTCTCCCTACACCCTTCCTTGGGAACTCTGCTCTTCTAGCAAATCACTTCTATCTGTGCCCTTCTCTTCTATTGCTAACTCCAGTCTTTGCTCCTTTCAGCTTGCTGCTCCTCATGCCTGGAAAATTAGCTACCGCTGACCACCGCAACTGCTCCTTTTTTTTATTATTATTCAAACAATAGGAGTTTGGTTGTACTTAGCTCATGTGGAATTTCAAAGAAGCAGACAAAGATGCCAGATATCCATCAGGTTAACGGCGTGTTACACGTTTTGGGTTGATCATGTAGAAATTATAACCCTTCCTCAGGTCATCTCTCACTGGCAACAAAACTTGAATTCTGCTCTAAGATTAAGAGCCGCTTTCCAAATGAATGTCGGGTGTATTCCTCTTATACTACGGTGTCTGACGTCACTGTTCCACAAACACTCAGTAGCCCAGTAGCAATCACGTGAACCTGTGTAGCGAATCCTAGCAGTAAGGAAGATCTCACTGACAGGAAAACACCTTACAGGGTTAGCTACTTTAGATGATAGTATACCAGTCTATTTGCATGTTGAGACCATCGGGATTAACAGTGTTTGTTTAAACAAAAAATCAATTTTTGTTCTCTGAGTTGTAATCGCTGTTCTCGATTGCCTCCTCTGGGATCGAGGGGTTCAACATCTATAATTCTCCAGCGTAAAGACTCAAACACGTTGATATTGCAAACAGTGTTCTACCATAGGAGCAGAAAGGCATTTGGATCTCAAACGCGAGGCGTGTTCAGACAGCCTCAATTTTACAGGTCGGATCGTTCGTCCTATATAGTATTTTTCACAAGGGCAAATTATCAAATAGACTATAAAAGTAGAGGAACAATCTGTATAGCCTCGTAAAGAATATGTCTTCAAAGTATGCTTATCTATCCAAGTTTCTCCTGATATTGTTAAATTGCAATATTTGCATTGATTGCAAGGATAGTGTCCATTGATGTCATGTGTATATACAGGGCGATCTGATATATGTGTAGTCTTCATAATTAAATCTCTTAAATTCGCCTTCCTTGAAAAGGCAATACGGAGAGTCTTGTCATGAAAACAAGAATGGAGCCCTAATATTGGCCAGAACTGATGTAGTAATTGTACCACTTGTGTCATATTACTAGTATATGGCAAAATGCCTGTAACCACATATATTAGAGACACCGGGGATTTTTTGGCTCAATTACTGACATGCACTGATGTAAAATTGAGGCTGTCTGAACACGCCTCGCGTTTGAGATCAAAATGCCTTTCTGCTCCTATGGTAGAACACTGTTTGCAATATCAACATGTGTTTGAGTCTTTACGCTGGAGAATTATAGATGTTGAACCCCTCGATCCCAGAGGAGGCAATCGAGAACAGCGATTACAACTCAGAGAACAAAAATGGATTTTTCGTTTAAACACTGTTAATCCCGATGGTCTCAACATGCAAATAGACTGGTATACTATCATCTAAAGTAGCTAACCCTGTAAGGTGTTCTCCTGTCAGTGAGATCTTCCTTACTGCTAGGATTCGCTACACAGGTTCACGTGATTGCTACTGGGCTACTGAGTGTTTGTGGAACAGTGATGTCAGACGCCATAGTATAAGAGGAATACACCCGACATTCATTTGGAAAGTGGCTCTTAATCTTAGAGCAGAATTCAAGTTTTGTTGCCAGTGAGAGATGACCTGAGGAAGGGTTATCATTTCTACATGATCAACCCGAAACATGTAACACGTCGTCAACCTGATGGATATCTGGCATCTTTGTCTGCTTCTTTGAAATTCCACATGAGCTAAGTACAACCAAACTCCTATTGTTTGAATAATAATAAAAAAAAGGAGCAGTCGTGGTGGTCAGCGGTAGCTAATTTTCCCGCTTACTTTGCCGACTATCTCCGACAAAAATAAATTTTACTAACGGGTTCCTTTTCAATCAGAATCTTATATTTATGATGATTATTTTTTGATTCTGTTCGGTTTTAATAATTGGCTCCTTATGCCTGGAACAAACCACCTGAGTCTGTATGACAGGTGCCTTCTCTGACCCTTTTCAAATCCAGGATGAAAACTTACCTCTTCACTGCTGCTTTCGGATCTTGACTCACTTGATGTCCTTTGTGTTTCCTCACCATTTCCCCTAGATGTATCCTATTTCTACAGCAACTGTCTTGTCTGTCTTGACTAATGTAGATTGTAAGCTCTGATGAGTAGGGACAATCATTTACGTGTGTCTGTGCAGCACTGCATACATCTTGTAGCACTATACAAATATTCAGTAGTAGTAGTAATAGCAAAGACTGAAAGAGTGGTGGGAGAGATAAGAAGAGAACCAGGATAGCACAGAACCCCTAAAACCAAGTGAGGACAATGAGTCTAGGAGAAGGTAGTGATCAACAGTGTCAAAAGCAGCAGAAAAGTAAAAAAGAATAAGGACTGAATAAAGACCCTTGGATTTAGCCAGGAACATGTCACTGGAGACTTTGGCAAGAGCCATTTCAGTAGAATGTAAGGGGTGAAAGCCCGATTTAAATGAATTTAGGAGGGCTTGAGAGGAGAGAAATTCAAAGCAATGGCAGAGAACTGCACATTCAAGAATTTTGGAAATGAAGGGAAGAAGGGAGATGGGTCAAAAATTAGAAGGACAATTAGAGTCCAATGAAGGTTTCTTGAGGAGAGGTGTGACCAGAGAATGTATGAAAGCTGCAGGGAAAGTTGCAGTGGAGAGCAAAAGGTTGAGAATATGTGAGATGGAAGGGATGACAGAGGAGAAGATGGAGTTAGGGAGAGGGGTGAGCAGGGAATCAGAGGAACAGGTGGTCACTTTAGAGGAGGAAAGATGATGAGAGGTTTACTCTTTGGATATCTTAGAAAAGGATGAAAGGGTAATAGAGACTGAGGGGAAAAGTTAGTATTGAAGAAGACGAAGAGAGAATGAAATTGCTCTTGTAGGGAATTGGAGTGTAATCTTGGGGACTTAACCATTTGAATAGTCTACTAGGGTTTGGGCAGACAGAGAAGGAGGGGTCAGAGGCAGAGGTGCTTTGAGGAGAGAGTTGAGAGTTGAGAAGACATGATGGGGGTCAGAGGCAAGAGAGTTAATTAGATGGACATAGTAGTTTTGCTTGGTGAGTGATATGGCAGATTGGAAGGAAGAAAGCATGAATTTGAAGTAAAGAAAGTGTCACACTGCCCCCCTAGTGGTGATGGCGTGGCACGACAGAAGGGCGTGGACAGGGAGGAGAAAAGTTTGTTTGTGGAGGAGGTTGGTTCTCTTGCAGGGCCCAGGCTTCTACAGGCCTGGTAGCCTTCTGTATAACTAACACTCCCAAGAATTTACAGTCTGAGTATAGGGAAATTGTAAGGCTTTTATTTCCCTCTTTGCAAACAGGTTCTTTAGCCCAGAATACAACAACACATGAAAAGAAATATCCTTGCTTCAGGTTAAAGGAAAACACGTACTGAAAACACTGTTAACTTCACAGCACAGGTAAATGAAATACAACATCCAACTTTTATCCCAAACCACAGCTATGCCTCTGCTAGGGCTCAATCCTTTCTGATAGGCAATAGTTAACGTCCATGGGAATGTCCAAGGGGTCCTCCTGGTATTCGACCTGCATGGGCTCACAGTCCAGAATGTTTGGAGGCTCTCCTTCAGGCTTTCTGCCTAGCGCTTGGATGATGCGCCAATAGTCAGTGTTACAAGGTAAGTCCTGGCTTTGTCTATTTTTATACTGAGGACAGTCTCTCCTGCATACAGTTCCGTCTCTAGTAGGCTTCCTGTTAACTGCAGGTCTGTACTTTGTTTCATGAAGGCCTCTTGAAGGACAGCATGCTCTAGTGCCTGACTCCTTCTGGGTCACAGCATTCATAAAATCATCATTATAAAATTGGCATTTACCTTTTCTTCTAAGGCGGTCTCGGGGAGGTGAAGGCTTAGGCTTGGGCCTGCTGGGTCTTGGATTCTCAGGTGCCCAGGTAGGCCTCTGGTTCCTAGTTCTGCCTTCTGCTGGAGTCAGGGCATACTGGTGCCATGGTTCCTTTCTCCCACGGCTTTGGAAGTGACCCTTCTCAATTCCTCTTTCACCCCTTTCACTGCCGTTCACTGTTGCTCCTTCTAACAGTTGCTGGCTCCTATTAAAGTTAGGCCTGGGACTCTCTGTTATAGTCCACCTTCTTTCAGGGTTAGCTTCTTTATAAAACCTTTCCCTCCTGGAAAGTATATCTTTTCCTCTTTTGCAATGTTTAAAGTAGGTTTCTGTACCTGGCTTGGCTGGGTCTGCTAGGCCGGATCCCTTGGTCAGGACTCCTCTCCCTGGATCCTCCAGATATCTGTAAAAATCTGGAACTGGAACTTCCTGCAAGACTCCTTGACAGTCTCCTTGCCCATCTGGAGCTGTCTGCCAATCTCCTTGTCTTTCTCTTTCTCGCCAACCTCCTTCTCTGTACCGGTCTTTTTGCCACTCTCCTTGCCTCTCTCTTTCTCTCCAACCGGAGTCTGAATCAGAGTCTTTTTGCCACTCTCCTTGCCTCTCTGACTTCCTCCAGTCATCTGAGCATTTAAGAGGAGTTCTTCCCTTTCTGCATTGGGTGTTGGCTGGAATTACATCATTGGCTCTAAGGCGTGGTTCTTCAGACCTCCAGAGGTCTCTCTGACTCCCTCTATGTGGCTCCTCATGATGCTGCAGCTCGTCTTTACCTCTTTTTTCTGTGTTTAAAACCTTTCCTTCTGCCTGCAGCAGGTCTGCAGTGCCACAAAAGTCAGAAAGGGAGCAGTATTTGCTGAGCGGGCACAGGAATATAGGTAGCAGGTAGTTGAAGACAGTCAGGGCTTAGGTAAAGTGCACATCATAGGGCATAGGATAGATGGAGCAAGATTATCCAGAGCAGAGAAGAGAGAGCAGTATTATAGGAAACTCTAGTCTCATCAACAGATAGAAGACAAAGTGGAGGAGATAGGTGATGAGACAATAGTGGAGAAAGCCAATGGATCGATAGCATGAAGATTACTAAAAAAAAAAGAAGGAGGACACTGGGTGAGACTGAGGTGAAGAGTGATGAAGATTGAAGCTAAGCAGGTGATAATCAGATAAGGAATGAACTGAGTTATGGAAATTAGACCATACTGATGAGTGGGAGCAGAAGAGCAAAACTGGAGGTTAAATGAGGAGGTAAGTGAAAGGAGCTTAGAAGCATAGGGGTCAGAAAGGTTATCAACATGACTATTAAGTCACAAAGAATAAGCAGAAGAAGAATCCAGAAATAAAGAAAACCATTAGTCAAAGTCAGTGAGAAAGGTAAAGGTGGACTTGCCAGATAATCTTTAAATAGCAGCTATCTGGAGAGGTAAGGTATTAAAAAGGCAGATAGAATGGACTTTGAAGGAGGAAAAGGAGTAAGATTGAGGCAGATGGAGGGCTTGAAATTGGCAGAAAGGAGAAATCAGAAGCCCAACACCATTACCGCAGTCAGTGTACAGGAGTGTGCGAGACTTGGTAGCCACCATGAGAGAGGGCAGAGACTGAAGCATTGCCATCAGGGAGGAGCCAGATTTCAGTAAGAATAAGTAGATGGAAAGCAGGATAGATAAAGAGATCATGAGTAAAGTGAAGTTTATTAGACATGCAATGGGCATTCCATAAGGCACATGAGAAAGGAAAAGTGTATGGGGAAAGGAGAGGAATATGAATGTGAATGGAGTGGTAGAGAGAGGAACTAACATGGGAATGAGAAAAAAGTCTAGGGGGACCAGGGTTAGGATTAATATCACCGGATAATAGAAGGAGAAGAGTGGAAGGCAAAGAGGAAACAGCATGGTGGAAACAAGGATGAGGTTGTTTCCGAGGGAAAGGAGAGGGATGAATGAGAGGAAGAAAAAGGTGAAGCTCAAGAGCTGAAAAAAAGGTAGAAGACAAGATGGGAGAGGAAATGGGAAAGGTAGAGATAGGGTGATAAGGAGGTAGTGTTTAAGTTGAAGGTAAGAGGGGAGAAGATTAGGGAGTGTGAGAAAAAGGAAGAAAAAGTGGTATGGAGCCTTAAGAAATGGAGGTGTAAATCCAACCTAAGATGGGGGATGATGTTGAAGGATGGAGAGAGAGCAAACGAAAAGACTATCCAATCTCTTATGCCTTAATACCTCCCTCTTGTATATAGTTGTATCTGTTATGTACTATATTATGTACGTAGACACTACATTCTGTTAGTTAATTGTTTTAACACAGTTCCAGTTTAAAATCACTGTTTAATTTTCCTAGACTTAAGTTTGTTTAATTTATGATACTTTAAGACGTTCTATGTATATTTAAGATGTTCTATGTAAAACAAACTTCGATTTGTTAATTGTTGTTATTTGTACACCGCAACTGATCTCTGGAAGATGCGGTATAAAAATGAGCGTTAAATAAATAAATAAATAAATGAAAGTAAAAATTCAGCTAATATGTGAACAATCTAATCAAAAACAGTAGAAAATCCTTAGATTGTAAGTTAGTAAGTTTAAGTAAATAAATTTCTGTACTATTTATGGATAGTCTGTTCTGTTCATGAGTCAGAAAGTTGCCTGATACACATAAAATAGTGCACTAGGTCATTTAAAATGTAACCAGGCCTCAGGTCAGGAGGGAAGGAAGGCCAGAGCAGCCTTAGGAGAGAAGGTCCAAACTGCGTTCTTACCCTTCCAAAATGTCCATAACTCAGATTTCAGTTTTATTCAACGCCCATGCTTGATGTAAATCTTTAACTTTTGCAGCTGCTCCTTTTAGTTTTTCCTCAACTATTTTCCTCATTTTATTCTAGTCTCTCTTTTGAAAGTTAAAAGATAGTACTGTGGATTTCCTTGCCGTCCTTCCTCCATTTATTAAATCAAACACAATCATGCTATAATCACTATTGCCAAGTGGCCTCAACACCCTTATCTCTTGCACCTGATGTTGCACTAAGGACTAGTTCCAAAATGGCTTCTCCTCTAGTTGGTTTATGAACCAGCTGTTTCAAGAAGCAGACATGCATTTCATCTAGAAACTTTGGGCCCGATTTTTGAAGGTCTTTACATGAGTAACTTCCCTAATTACCCATGCAAAAGCCTTATCTGGGATTTTGGAAGGGTACCTACCCTGATAGTGCCCTTTGAAAACCCTGGATATGTCCCTAATGTGCCCAAATGCTATCTGCATAGCATCAGGGAGTTCTTGGGGCATTCCAGGGAGGAGTGGAGGCGGGCCATGGTGCTACCGATGTAACACCAATTTTCAATGGTACATGGTTAGCGCTCTGCGCCTTAAAGATAGGCATGGGAAAACCTCCCCTATCTTTAAGGTGCTGGGGCTAACTATGTAGCATCGAAAATCAGTGCTACACGGGTAGTTCCTGGAGATTTCTGGCTGTGCGGCAACATCTGGATTTTTGATGCCAGGGCAGCATATGACCCCAGCATGGAAAATCTGGGTTAGACGGGAGATAGCCAGGCTATGTGCCGACGCGTCACATAGCACCGCCCAACTGAAATACGGGCCTTTTATCTCCCTAGCATGTCCTGCTATGACACTGACCCAGTCTATACCAGAGTAATTGAAATCACCCATTATTAGTACTGTGTTGTAACTTTTGTTAGCTTCCCTGATTTCTTTGAGCATTTCATCATCCATTTGTTCATTCTGGCCAGGCAGTCAATAGTACACCTCCACTGCCATCCTCTTCCTCTTTTTACATGGAATTTGGATCCATAGAGATTATAAAGTGTATTTTGTTTCCTGTAAAACTTTAATCTTGTTTGACTCAATGCCCTCTCTAATAAAAATTGCAAGCCCTCCACCAATTTGACCTACTCTATCAATGTGATATAATTTGTACCCAGGTATCACACTGTCCCATTGGTTATCCTCCTTCCACCAGGTCTCTACTATTAAACATTTATAAAGTGCTACAAGGCATATGCAGCACTGTATGAATACAGATAAGAGACAATCCTTACTCATCAGAGCTTACAATCTAATCAATACAGACTACAAAGATTAGGAATATTGATAGAATAGGGAAGTGTAAGTAGACACAAAAGGAACAAGGGATCAGGATCCAAAGGCAGTCTCAAAGAGGTGAGCCTTTATAATACATTTGAAAAGGGGCAGAGATGAAGCCTGACATGCAGACTCAGGAAGTTTGTTCCAGGCATAGGGAGCAGCAAGGTGAAAGGACCAAAGATTGGAGCTAGCCGAGGAAGAAAAGAGTAAGGAGAGGAGCAAGTCAGTAGAGGAGCGGAGTTCACAAGGAGGGGTGTAAGGGGAGAGGAGAGAGGAAAGATAGAGAGGTACAGAAGAATGAAGATGTTTAAAGTTCAGAAGGAGGAATTTGAATTGGATACAGAAACAGAAGGGAAACAAATGAAGTGATATGAGAAGAGAGATTATATGAGTATATCGAAGCTGGAGAAAGATTAGTCACGCAGCAGAGTTTTGAATAGAGTGAAGTGGAGAGAGATGACTCAGAGGGAGATCACAAGAAGGAAGTTGCAATAGTCGAGATGGGAAGTCATTAGAGAGTGGACAAGTGCTTTAGTAGTGTGTTCAGAGAGGAAGGGATGAATTTGGTTAATGCTTTAGAGAAAGAAGCGACAGGTTTTAGCTATCTGTTGGATATGTGGGAAGGAAAGAGAGGAATAAAAATAACAAAACACCAAGGTTATGGGCTGAGGAAACAGGAAGTAGAAGAGTATTATCAACAGCGATAGAGAAAGGAGGAAGGGGAGAAGAAGGTTTAGAGGGAAAGATAAGAAGTTCACATTTGTTCATGTTTAGTTTCAAACATCGGAGAGACATCCAGGTGGCGATGTCAGAGAGACAGGCAGAGATACGGACCTGCAGTGTCACAGAAATATCAGGTATAGAAAGATAGATCCTGAGAATCATTAGCATAAAAATGATACTGAAATCCATGGGAGGAAATGAGGGCACCAAGGGACCGGGTGTAGAGAGAGAAAAGGACAGGGCCCAGAACAGACCCTTGAGGAACACCTACTGAGAGTGGGATAGACGTTGAGGAGGAACCACTAGAACAAACACTGAAAGAGCAATGGGAGAGATAAGAAGAGGATCAGGACAGGAAAAGCCCCTAAAACCAGGTGAGGATAGTCAAGGAGAAGATTGTGGTCAACAGTATCAAAAGCAGCAGAACAGTGAAGAAAGATAAGGATGGAGTAGAGAACCTTAGATTTAGCCAGGAACATGTCACTAGAGACATCGGCAAGTGCCATTCCAGTAGAATGTAAGAGGCAAAAGCCAGATTGAAAAGGATCTAGAAGGGCTTGAGAGGAAACAAATTCAAGATAACGGTGGAGGACTGCATGCTCAAGAAGCTTGGAAACAAAGGGAAGAAGGGAAATGAGATGATAATTAGAAGGAGAGCTAGGATCAAAAGAAGTTTTCTTAAGTAGGGGTGTGACCACAGTATGCTTGAAGGTTGCAGGTGATAGTAGCAGTAGTGGAGAGAGAGGTTGAGAATATGTGAGATGGAAGGGAAATGGAATTAAAGAGATGGGTGGGGATAGGATCAGAAGAACAGGTAGTAAGTTTGGAGGAGGAAAGAAGATGACAGGTTTCAACATCAGAGATAAAGAGATTGATGGGAAAAGTTGGTATTGAGGTGGGGGAAGAGAGAATGAAGTTGTTCTAGTGGGGAACTGGAGAGTAATCTTGTAGATTTTATTATGGAAAGTCAGCTAAGGTTTGGGCAGAGAGGGAAGGGGGGATTGGAGTGGGAAGAATGCTAAGAGTAGAGAAAAGATGGCGGGCGTTAGTGGCATGAGAATTATTCAGATGGATATAGTAGTTTTGTTTGGCAAGTACTAAGGCTGCCTGGAAAGAGGTAAGCATCAATTTGAAGTGAAGAAAGTCAGAAAGGGAGCGACTCAGTTGAGCAGGCAAAGGAGCGGAGATAGCAGGTTGTTGAGGACAACCAGGGCTAGGGTGTAGTGCATTTCACAAAACGTGGGATGGGTGGAACAAGAGTATCTAGAGCAGAGGAAAGAGCAGTATTATAGGAAATTATAGCCTCATCAACAGATTTGGAAGGCAAAGTGGAAGGAAGAGGTGATAAGACGATAGTCGAAAGAGCCAATGGTTCGATAGCATGAAGATTCCTAAAAAGGTAGGAGGAGACAGAGCAGGATTGTGGTGGGGAGTGATAAAGGGTGAAAGTTAGGAAATGATGATCAGATAAGGGAAGAACTGAGGTACAGAAATTTGAGGGTAAACAGATAGAGAAGAAAACCAAGTCAAGGCAGTGACCACGCTGATGAGTAGGAGCGGAAGAGCAAAGTTGGAGACTGAAACAGGAGGTAAGGGAGAGTTTAGAAGCATAGGGGTCAGAAGGATTATCAATATGAATATTGAAATCACCAAGAATCAGGGAGGGTGAAGAAGAATCTAGAAATAGGGAAAGCCAAAAATCGAAGTCAGTAAGAAAAGTAGAGATGGACATATCAGGGGGGTCTATAAATGAAACAAGGAGTGTGGGAAAATTAGTAACCACCGTGACAGAGGGCAGCAACTGAAGCAATGTCATTGGGAAGGATCCAGGTTTCAGTAAGAGCTAGAAAATTGAAGAAATGAAAAGGTCATAAGTAAAGTGTTATATATTCTAACTGTCCCATCTTATTTTTTAGACTTCTAGCATTTGCATACAAGCATTTTAAAGATTGTATTTTATTCACATTAATCTGCTTATCGGTAAGCAGGGGTAATTTGGAATCTGTAAGCTCTCTCTGCTCTGTACATAAGGACATTTGGGTTAGTTTCATCTTTATTGGAACCTCTCTGTTGATATGCCCTAACTTCAATCTTTTGCTAGTATCCTTCATGAATTCATCCTTCTGAACCATGCGTTCTTGGGCGACTGTCGACTTTCCCCTATTATCTAGTTAAAAAGCTGTTCTATCTCCTTTTTAAAGGTTAACGCCAGCAGCTTGGTTCCATCAGGGCCATTGAGATATTTAGTGCCACTATATCAATAGTACCTCTGAATATATCCTCTGACCACATTGGCACTGCTCAGATAATGCCAGGGCAGTCTGTGGGTGGAACTTGGGCAGAGTTCTGAGTAATAATCAGTTCATTAAACAGATAACTACACGGATAAAATTAGAACAACAAAAATTCTGTTTAAACTTTTATCTGATTAGCTATTAGGGTAGGGGGCTCGATATTGCCACCAAACGGTTAGTGGCAGCGGTCACTGATGAATCCAGATATTCATTGCTGGCCACTCGGGATACAAGCACTGAATATCCAGATTTTTTTTTTTCAGTTGTGGGACTTACAGGCACATTCTAAATGGGATGTCCAAGTGCAATCTGAGATGTCAAAGCCAGAACACCTGAAAAGAAAGGCAAGCACGCGCAAGTTCAGGCACAGTTTCAGAGGCTTGGACGTGCCCAATATGCACGTGTATCAAATGCCTATATAGACATCCCCAGAAAAGTGTTTCTGTATCAAAACATCTAATAGTATAATGGTTAGAATAGTGGCTTAAACTACTCATGCAATTCCCCATGTGCTCTACACTCTCTGGATGTTTTAAGGTGAAGACAAACACTTTCCTGATACCTATTCATGCCTGGAGCAGGAATAAACATGTATGTTCCTGCAGATGGGGATCTGCTGCTTTTGGGATCGAACAAGGACGTGTAAGTCCATTGCCTCTCCCTAGACACGACTCTGCCACACCCCTGCGCCTACTTGAATGTCCCCGTACTGGAGATGTCTGCAAACAGCATTTGTGGAATGGTTATGGAGATGTGCCCATAATTTTGATGTCCACATGCATGTCTGCAGACATCCAAACCATGACTAAACCTTTCAGAATAACCCTCTTAGCATTTAAAAAAGTGACCATTGAAGTGAAGGTTGTCTTCGTTTCCTGGATGTCTTTTCGGCTGTGTTTTTAACAGGAAAGAAAGAAAATCTTATCAGACCCATTCAATCAGGGCAATTTTCATCTTCCCCACGGAGGCTACTGGTCGCTGCTGCCACGCAAGCCCATTCTCGAAGGCAAACTCTTTAGGCAATTACCCAAGGACTTTACAGAAATGAAAAGTTCATATGGAGATTTACATTCAAATCCCTTGTGTGCTTTCATTCCCCTCTGCCCCCAAGAATTTCCCTTTTCCTTGCAGTTAAAAGGATAAGTGCTGGATTGAGGGTGGCCGATATTGCAAAGCATACTTTCTGTTCAAAATTACAATTTAGCTAAATAACTCAAGTATGATTAACTTTCTTCCTTACACTTCTGTGGCAAAGAGAGAGAAAAGAGACACACTGAATGAGACTGGCCAATCAAACTGACTGATTAGAATTTCTCTGATGTTCATGGTGTTTCTCCTCTACATGAGAGAAAAACTCTATTCTTCCTACAGTTCAAATTGGTTTCTAAAGCTATAGTAAACATTAAATTACCCCAGTAATCTTCTATGATAATTCAAATGTATACTGGGAATAGCTTGTATTTAGCATTTGATTTTTGACCTCTAGAGAACTGATAGCAATTTATACCGAGCACCATATTTCTTTTTTTAACAATGTTTGTTGTATGGGGCCTGCTCTATTGCTTTATCCATGGTAGTGTTATGATAAAAGAAGCTCATTGATCTGTATTAAATTATACATTTTTTCAACAGGAGCATGAATTGCTGGACTCCATAACTTGTAAACCTCATTAGCACTGATAACATGTTGAACAAGTTAGTCTGAGCAATTATTTTCAGTCAGAGGAAAACTGAACCGATTTCTTCGGGCTAAAATTCATCTCACTTTTATACTATTTAAGTAGGTTACTGACACAGTCCTGTCATTCTGATTGTAAATATATATTTGCTGTAGGGTTTGACTTATCAAATTAAGATTGCGGCCATATTCAACCTTTGAGGGTCAGAGCTTTTTAAAATGCTGGTCGCCATGGGTGAAAAAATGCACATATTCAGAAGCACTATCCTGATGTTGGACACCACTGAATATCCGGATTATGTGACCACTACATAGATTTGTGCCAGCATTAAATGGTTACCACTTTAAGATCGTCATTAGAAAAAAAATTCTCTAGGGACCTCATGAGAGCAAATCTATAGAGGATTCTTATGGCACAGGTAAAATATCATTGGTCCCAAGAACCAGTCATGTTTTTGAAAGCAAGTAAAATCATTAAAAGATGATATTAATAATCCATAGCTGTCATATTATCATCATATTATTATCATAACATATTAAACCCCACAATACAGCCTAGTAAAGTATTTTTTCTAAAAGTTTTTTGGACTTTTGTTTTGGAAAAGCCTCTTTCAGGGTGCCTCCCTCTTATCACTCAAGTCCTTTTTAACAATATAACATTTCATATGAACAAGTGTGTCAAAAAAATCCTCTTTCACTTCAGGTGTTAAGGATTCAGTCTCTTTCACTTATTCCTCATATGTTAAGGACCCACTTTTGGTCCGTTCCTTTCATTCATTCCATATCTAAAACAACCTCACCCCGACATAGCTATGTTTTGAACAAACAACTGTGTATCCAGATTTACCCCCCTTGCAACCAATGACTCAAATAAATCAATATCATCAAAAAAGTCATCAGTGAAAACAATAATACCGAGCTACCCATTACCGGCAGCTGTGATACTCCTTTCACGATTGACGTCACCACAACAGCCAATAGGCAACCGGCTTCAACTACACATGAGAACTGTTGCTTTTCAGCGTTCTTCTCTGGCAATTACTTCTAAAATTCAGCAGGAATACACTTGAAGCAGGGTCCCATTGGGGTCCCGAAACATGCATGTTGTGTGCATTATTTAACCCGATGTTATGATGAAGCGTGTCTCTTCGCCATGGACTAAGATAAGTGTTTTTAGAGGATAGGTGTTTATACACTACTTCACTTGAATAAAAGGGGTTCTCCGGACATTGAGCAGAGAGTTTTCCTCCCTGTATCTCTGGTCTGTTGATCCTGACAAAAAATAAAGGGGTAGCTTGGTATTATTGTTTACACTGATGACTTTTTTGATGATAATGTTTTGAACAAACACAAAAAACCATGCTTCTTTTTGTGTCTTGCTTCAGGGGATAATCATATTACTTATATGGATCGATTCTTCTGTTGAGAAGTGGACTTCTTTTTTCACTAATTCCAACTTGCTCTTCCAAATATGAAGCACCCTTTTTCCACAGTCCTTCATCAGCATTCACTACCGCTTAAGAGCCACACTCTTGTTTCATTTGCTCCAACAGTCTACCGACATAACATCAACTAGCCATGACTTGCTCCTGTAGATCTTTACAAACATACATTTCTAACTTTCTAACAACTGTTCAGCTCAGATAGTATTGCACCAGGGCTCCCGCAAAATAACCTCTTATATTTCAGCGACTTCTCTCTTTCCACTTCCCTTCATTACTACTACTACTACTATATATCATTTATAAAGCATTATAAGGCATACATAGCACTGAAAAAAATGCAATGTGTGCCTTTGAGTCAGTCCTGACTCCTGGCAACCCAGACGCTCCTGGGTTTTCTTGGCAGTAGATTGCCAGGCCTTTCTTCTGAGGCAGTGGAGAGTTAAGTGATTTGCCCAAAGCCACAAGGAGTGCTAGGGGGAATTGAACCCTGGTTACCAAACCAGTGTTCTAACCACCAGGCTACTCCTCCACTCCACACAGCACTGAACAAAAACATAAAAAAGACAGTCCCTGCTTGAAGAGCTTGCAATCAAATTAAGGCAGACAATACAACAATACAATACAAGAGAAATAAGGGTTTAATATGGATAGGAAAGACAAGGGAAACAATAAATTCGGATCCAAAAACAACTTCAAAGAGGTTTGCCTTTAGCATAGATTTAAAGAGGGAGAGAGAAGATACTTGAGGTAAGGATAGAGGAAGCTTGTTCCAGGCAAGATGAAAAGAACAAAGTCTGGAGTTGGAGGCAAGGGGCCGTATATTGTAGTCCTGCCCTATCCTGGTCTGTTGAAAGCAACTCAGATTACTTATTCTGAACCTCATTAATGCTTTAATCTGCAGCTTCATTAATCTCTGAATCCTACTACTCCTTAAATATCTATAAGGAACAGTGTCTTCTACTAGCTAACTCAACGTTTTTCTAATACTGCATAAAGAAACCCAATCTATCTCCATATTTATTCCCTTGGGTTGCATTTTGCAGACTGTAGATCCAATGCTGCTCTCTATAAATTACCAGGCCACGGCCCGGACCCCAGCTCCACGGTAGGGCTGGGTGCTCCGGGTGGAGTTTGGTCACGTGGCTTCAGGCTGCGAGGAAGGGGTACAGGTGTGGGGGGAGGGGGAAATGCACAGGGCAGCACTGCTGGGCAGAATTTTGATTTGAAATCATTGACTCCTTTCCCGATTATGTGGGAAGGGAGCCAATGAGCTGGAGAGGTGGATCGCTGGTAGCGGAGGGAGGGGGAGTGAGAGTACGCAAACCCTACAGGTGGGACTGCCTCCCTCCACTCCATTCCTGGCGAACAAGGCTACAGCATTGATGAGGCGTCTGGTGTGCCGGGGCCATTTCCTGTAAGGGTGGGGGTGGGCTACCAGTGCTTGGCAGCACTGCTTATAAAAAGAAAAAAGAAACTCATTTCATTGTGACTGAGCAAGTCACTCAGTCCTCTGGCTTCTGGTACTCGTGAAGCCTCTGCAGCCATGCCAGCTAGGAGAAGCAGATCAACGGGTGGATAGGGAGCCACAGCTGCTTCCAGGCAGGCTATTTCCAACCAGCAGGGAAATGTGGCACACTAGTCATTGTAAGGGCATGCTCGGGGGTATCGGGACTCAGCTGAAGCAGGGGTAAGTATGGCTGAAGTGCTTGTTAGGGGCTTCTCAATGGGGCGTGGGCAGGCAGGGGTAGGAGAAAAGTGGCTGGAAAACCCAGAGGCTTTGGGCACAGCTGAAGATCCTTGGAGTAGTTGGGGCCCAATGAATCCAGCAAGAGGGTCACCCTTTTTTGGGGGATGGAGTAGGGCAGGGTATCCTCCTGGAGCTATGGGTTAATTTGGTGCGCATGCAGGTTACTTTCGGGGGGGGGGGGGGGTTTGGGGCTGTATGGGATTACTGGCAAGCAGTGGGTATGGGCCCCTCCAGGTCATCCTTTCCAGGGGTGTCACCTTTTGCTGTCCCCCCTCCCCTGTCTCTTCTTTGGCTTCTTCATAGGTACTGCTGGTGTCACAGCAGCACTCTTTTCAAGAAGAGGGATGTTATCGAAGGCCTGTTATCAAGGGTGCATCAGGACAATCTACGGTGCAGCTGTTGAGCGTTGAAGGAGGTGCTAGCAGCAGCATCATTTCAGCCTCGGGTCAAGATGTAGCGGCTCCGGTGGCGCCAGCGGATGCTGTGCCTGTTGCCACAGGTGAGTCAGCAGCAGTGTCGAGAGAGAGCTCTGTGGTGATGCAGGGTTGTGATTCAGTTGAGCATGCAGCAGATAAAGTTTTCCAGAAGCGCAAGCACGCGTGCTGGCATAAGTGGGATTCCACTTCCTATTTTTCTCAATGCTTCTACGTCTTCCTCTGATTTGGTAGGGAATAAAGGGGTAGATGCTTCGCTTGCGGCACCAGTCTTTGGGCGTGGTGGTGGGGCTCCTACTTTGGTGGCGTTCTCCAAGTTGTGGGAGGGTGTTCCTCATGCTTTGCACCATAAGATCCGGAAGAGAGGCTACATTGATATATTTCGCTTACTCAAAGGCCGGAGGCGGTTGGGTGAGAGCAGGAAAAAGAGAAAGAAGGATGAGAAGCCAGGGCAAATAAAAAAGTGTCATGTAATGTCGTTAACTGGACCAGGGCTTTCTTGCATTTAGCCAGTGGGTGGGACCATTATGTACCAGAATAGTACGGGTTCCTTTTGGCGTACACGGATTCGATATTAGAAGCTTCGCAGACTCATGAGGGGTGGGCCTGGTTAAATTATGATGAGAAATTTTGGAATAAAATGTAGGAGAAAGAGTAGTTACTCACCTGTAACAGGTGTTCTCCAGGAGCAGCAGGAATCAGTCCTCACATATGGGTGTCATCGACGCCGATGAAGCCCCAGCGGAGCATTTCCCCAGCTTTCCATAAAAGCCTTTGGGAATGCAGGCACGCATGCGCGGTTCCCTTCCCGCCTAAAGGTGCCATCTTACCTCAGTCAAATGACATAGCTAAGAACAGCACACAAAAATGTAAAATAAACTATGTACAGCTGCAACTCCCAGGGGAGGAGGGAGGGTTGTGAGGACTGATTCCTGCTGCTCCTGGAGAACACCTGTTACAGGTGAGTAACTACTCTTTCTCCAGGACCAAGCAGGAAGTCAGTCCTCACATATGGGTGACTCCCTAGCTCCGGGCTACCGAGGAACCCAGGCTGAACAAGAGAACTCCCTCTAGTCCCAGCATCAAAGAAAGGCTTTTCACTGACACAACCTCCACCGGTAGCCCAACAGAGGGCAGGAGGGCAGGAGTTGCCTAAACCTCAAAGAGATTCCGGAGTACTGCTTGGCCAAAAGCACTGTCCCTACTTGACTCCCTCTCCAGACAGTAATGGGCCGCAAAAGTCTGGCTTGAAGACCAAGTTGCAGCCCTGCAGATGTCTACCAAGGGCACAGAGTGGAGATGAGCCACAGAGGCAGCCATTGCCCTGACACGGTGGGCCGTGACCCGACCCTGCAAAGGAAGGTCAGCCGCCTTGTAAGCCCAGGTGATACAGTCAGCTACCCAGATGGACAAGGTACGGTTGGACACAGTCAACCCCAACTTATTAGGGTCAAAAGATACAAAGAGCTGAGTAGCTCTCCTGTGTCCCTGCGTACGGTTGAGGTAGAAGGATAAGGCCCTCCTACAGTCCAGGGTATGCAGGACTGCTTCAGCCTGGCTCGCATGAGGCCTGGGGAAGAATGTTGGAAGAACCACCTCTTGATTGAGGTGAAAAGAGGAGACAACCTTTGGGAGGAACTTTGGATGAGTCCTGAGGACTACCCTGTTCCTATAGAATCTGGTGTAAGGCCTGTCACAGACCAGGGCCTGAAGCTCACTCACTCGCCTGGCCAAAGTCAGGGCTACCAAGAAGAGTGTCTTCCAGGATAGGAAGCGGAGAGGGCAAGTAGCCATCGGCTCAAAAGGTGGGCGAGTCAGCTGCTGCAAGACCACATTCAACTCCCACTCAGGAGCAGGAGGACGGATTGGAGGCTTGAGCAAAAGCAAGCCTCTGAGAAAGTGGGACACGAAGGGGTGAACCGACAGAGAATGTCCTTCCATCAGTGAGTGGTGAGCTGCTAGAGCTGAGAGGTGGACCCGAACAGAATTGGACTTAATTCCCTGATTTGATAAGTGCAGCAAGTACTGAAGCACTACTGGTACAGTACAGGAGAAAGGATCCTCTGTACGTAGCTGACACCACACAGAAAACCTCTTCCATTTGAGAGGATAGGTTTTTCTAGTGGACTGTTTCCTAGAGCCTAGGACAACCTCCTCAACTTCCTGAGGTAGGCCCCTGGGAGCCAAAACTACCCTTGCAGCCTCCATGCCATCAAATTGAGAGCTTTGAGATTGGGGTGCTGAAGGGAACCCTGATCCTGGGAGAGAGGGTCGGGTTGCAACCCCAGAGGCAGGGGAGGATCCACCGCCAGGTGAAGGAGAAGTGGAAACCAAGGCTGCCTCGGCCACCTGGGAGCCACCAGCAGGACCAAGGCCTTGTCCTGAAGAATTTTGAACAGAGTTCGGGCCACCAAAGGCGTGGGAGGAAACGCATACAGGAGGCCCTGAGACCATGGTATCAGAAAAGCATCTGCTGCTTCTCGCAGAGGATGCGGCTGTCTGGAGCAGAACCGAGGCAGCAGTTTGTTCAGTGGGCTGGCAAACAGATCTATCAAAGGAAGACCCCATTTCAGGAAGATCTTCTGAACTACCAAAGGATGCACCTGCCACTCGTGGGGCTGCAGAATTCTGCTCAACCTGTCGGCCAGGTAGTTTTCCTGGCCTGGAAGGTACACAGCCTTGAGGAGCATGTTGTGCTTGAGGGCAAATGAGCAAAGGTCCTGTGCCTCCTGACAAAGGAGTCTGGACCCAGTCCCGCCTTGCTTGTTCACATAAAACATAGCTACCTGGTTGTCTGCCTGAACCAAGAGAGATTGATGAGCCAGGGCAGGGGAGAAAGCTTTGAGTGCTAGACGAATAGCCCTGAGTTCTAGGAGATTGATCTGCTGTGCGGCTTCCCAGGGAGACCACAGGCCCTGGGTGCACTTGCCTAGACAATGAGCTCCCCAGCCCTGCAGGGAGGCATCTGTGGTCAACACCATTGTGAACGCAGGGGTCTGAAAGGGTACCCCTAGCAGCAGATTGGGAGGGTGTAGCCACCAGCTGAGGGAGTTCGGAAGTTGTCTGGACACCCTTATCCCATCTCTGAGGCTGCCTGTGGCCTGTGACCACTGACTCCGAAGGCACCATTGTGCAGGCCGCATATGGAGCCTGGCATTGGGGGTCACATGAACTGTCTAAGCCATGTGGCCAAGGAGCCTCAGGCAGAGTCTGGCGGAGCCCACTGACCCTCTGAGAAACTGCTTTGCTAAGTCCATCAGTCTTTGGGATCTGTCTTCTGGCAAGAATGCCCTTGCCAGAATAGAGTCCAACCTTGCCCCTATGAACTCCAAGTTCTGGGAGGGGAGCAAAGTGGACTTTGCAAAGTTTATCACAAACCCCAAGCTTTGAAGAAGAGCAATAGTTCTGAGGGTGGCCTGTCGGGCCTCCTGGCATGTCTGACCCCTTATGAGCCAGTCGTCCAGATAGGGAAAGACAAAGATGCCTTGATTTCTCAAGTAGGCCGCCACCACTGCCAGGCATTTGGTAAAGACTCTGGGGGCGGAGGTTAGGCCAAAAGGCAGTACTCTGTACTGATAATGGTTTCCTCCCACAACGAACCTGAGGTACTTTCTGTGGTCTGTATGAATGAGGATGTGAGTGTACGCATCCTTTAGATATGAGGAGCATAGCCAATCTCCCTGCTGGAGGTAGGGCAGAAGCGTTTCAAGAGTAAGCATCTTGAACTTTTCTTTCTCTAGGAACTTGTTGAGATTCCTGAGGTCCAGGATAGGTCGAAGGCCACCGGTTCTTTTGGGTACCAGGAAATATCTGGAATAGAACCCTCGACCTTGCATTTGAGGGGGCACAGGCTCCAACGCCTTGTCCACCAACAGACCTTGGAGCTCCTGGAGGAGAAGATCTGTGTGCAGGGGAGGCCTTGGAGGTTCCCCTGGAAAATATGGAGGAGCCAGTTGGTGAAAGTGTAGTGCATAGCCCCTGTGGACTATGTTTAACACCCAACTGTCCCCAGTGATGCGGGGCCACTGGTGGGCAAAGAGGGCGAGGCGACCTCCTGTGCAGGGTTGGGAGGGCAGGGACTGAGAGGCTATGCTGAAGGAGTCAAAACCCCCCACCCTGCTGAGTGGGAGCAGGGGCCGGAGGCTTGGGGGTCCTCTGCCTATGGGGCCCATTACCCTGCCCCTTGGCTTGCTGACCCTGGGGTACAGCTTGGGGAGCGTGATACTGAGGGTACTGTTTGTAGGCAGTGCCCTTCCTCGGGTAAAAGGGCTTCTTACCCGAGGCCTTCTTCTTGTGAGAAGGTGCAGAGGTCTTTCTAGACAGCCTTGTACGTGTAAGGTGCTCGGTCTCGAGCTGTGCGGCCTTCTCGGCCATGGTTTTGCCAAAAAGGTTCTCACCTCAGCAAGGGACATCGACCAACTTGTCCTGAACCCATGGCTCGAGGTCCGATGACTGCAGCCACGCCTGGCGTCGAGTCGCGATGCCGGCTGCCGCAACTCAGGCTGAAGCCTCGAAGCCATCGTAGGCGGCGCAGGACATAAACTTGGAGCAGTCCCGAATCCCCGAGGACAAGGACTTGAATCTCTGCAAGGGCTCCCTGGAGAGACCAGCAGAGAATCCGGCCAACTCCTTGGCCAGGTCTCGCAAGTACATGCCCATGTACAGCTGGTAAGACTGGACACGGCAAGCAAGCATCGAACCCTAGAAGCACTTGCTACCCACACCATCGAGGTTCCGGGCCTCCCTGCCGGGGGGCACCACGGAGAGCATCTTCTGACTTTTCAGGCGATGCATGGCCGATTCCACCACCATGGAATGGTGTGGTAGCTGCGCCTTCTGAAAGACAGGGCTCTTTCTGAGTTGATAAATCGAATCGACCCGCTTGCTTAGAACCAGCGCAGAGGCCAGTGCCTCCCACATCCGGAAGAGGAGCCGTCCCAGCATCGGAGGAACCGGGACAGTAAAGGCCTTCTTTGGAGGAGAGTCGTACTGCAGGGCCTCGAGCTCCTCAGCTCGAGGCTCTTCCTCGGGGTCTGCCGGGATAGCCAGCGTGGTGGCCAAATCCCGGACAAACTCTGAGAACTGGGTATCCTCCGGAGGGGATCTACTCCGGGGTTCAGACTGCGGTGAGTCCGATGGGACACACCGAGTCTTGAATGTGTCAGGGGACTCCTCATCCTCCGTCTCCCAGGTGGACTCGTCCGACGAGGGGTCAGGATCCGACCCCGCGGGGCCCGGGAGCACCCGCCCTGATGCCAGAGGCACCGGCGTCGACGCCCTCGGTCCCAAACAGGAGGTCGAGGGAGACCACGACTGAAGTCGACCTCGAGCCATCATGGTCTTGAGTATCGGCTCGGTCTCCGGGGTCGACTTCGATGTCGATGTCCTGGTGGTCGGGGCAGATGCGCCAGACAGGCTGGCCATCAGTGCCTACTGCTGCTCCATGAAGGCAGACAGTCTGCACTCCAAGGCTGTCATCCTGAGACTCAGCTCGGGAGACACAGCAGCCACCGACTCGGGCCCCAGCGGCGCCGGGCCCGACGTTGGCTCTCTGGGAGGAGAGTCCTCGAGGACTACAGGACTTACGTGTCCAGCAGACTCCGGCTCCACACGAGGAACCTTGGCAGGCTTCTCTTGTTCCAAGGGCCCGGGGCGATGGTCAGGGGTCTTAGACCTGGCCCTCGAGGAGCCAGGGACCTCTTCCAATGACGCCCTCATGAGCTGCTTCTTCCTCTTGCATTCCCAGTCGGGGGACACCCTGTCCGAGGAGCCACGACGGCGCTCGGGATCCGAATCCCGAGATGTCGAGGCCTCAGACAAGGTCCGGGCCCGGCCGGAGGCCGAGTCAGAGAAAAGCCTTTCTTTCTGCTGCTGTCGACTTCGCAGTGCCTTGGAAGACATCTTCCCACATGGTCCACACGTCTTAGGGTCGTGATCAGGACCGAGGCACCGAAGGCAGCAGTCGTGTGTATTGGTGAGAGACATCAACTTCTTACACCGATCACACTTTTTAAAACCGCTGGAAGCCATCAGGGAAAAAAGAGTCCCCGTGAGGTCAAAGGACCGGCCTTCCAGGGAAAAAGCAAAAAAGGGCGTGAACGCCAGCCACGAAGAGCAAAAACCGAAAAATAAGAAACGGGCTCGATACCGGTGTACCAAACCCGGCGGGAGGGGAACCAGCGTCAAACTGGAGAAGAAAAAATAGCGAGAATTGCCGAAAAAATCAAACTTTTATCCGGGATGACAGGACACACGTCCGGTGGGCTTCTCGGAAAAAGAGAGACTGAGGTAAGATGGCACCTTTTGGCGGGAAGGGAACCGCGCATGCGTGCCTGCATTCCCAAAGGCTTTCATGGAAAGCTGGGGAAATGCTCCGCTGGGGCTTCATCGGCGTCAATGACACCCATATGTGAGGACTGACTTCCTGCTTGGTCCTGGAGAATACATATATGTCCTGAGGGACGCAAGACATTTATTTATGGTTGACACATATGTAAGCCAAGGCGGGTACCATCGGTGGTTGGGTTGCAAGAGAGGGGTCGGTTCTCTCTGCGAGGGCTCCTTTCGCTCAGGGGTTGTTGTGTCGCAGCAAAAATCGGCAGGACCTGGGACAATTTGCCGATTGTAAGTTCCGTCATGTATGCTCAGTGTGCGGAGGTGTACACCCGGCAACTAAGTGTGGCCACCACAAAGTGAGTCTGGAGCTTTTGGCCTGGCTCCGACCCCGGTTAGGGTTGAGGCCCTTAGGCCTTGGCTGCATAGGTATCCTAGGGAGAGAGGATGGTATGGTCCTTGAGAATGGTTTTCAATGGGGTTTCATTATTCCTGTCCAAGGAAGGGTTTGTTCACCTTCAGCTTACAATGTATCCTTGGTGCAGCGTTTTTCTGCTGTTGTGCAGGATAAGTTGGCCGAGGAGGTGGGCCATTGCAGGCCCATTCGTGGATTGGCCTTTCAGAGATTTGGTCATTTCTCCCTTGGGAGTAGTTCCTAAGAAAGAGGCTGGAAAATTCCATTTGATTCACAACCTGTTATTTCCTGAAGAAGCGTCAGTCAACAACCATATACCCAAAGTGTTCTGTTTAGTTTGCTATGGGTCTTTCAATCGTGCAATGTCTCTGGTCAGACAATGTGGCACAAGTACACTGTTACCAAAAGTAGATATTGAGTCTGCTTTTTGTTTGTTACCAGTCCACCCATCTGTGTCCCACCTCCTGGGTTTCTGTTTTCAGGGCGAGTTTTATTTCGGTAAGTGCATACCTATGGATTGTTCTGTTTCATGTGCTTATTTTGAGAAGTTTAATACTTTCTGCATTGGTACATAGAATGTGTATTCCAAACGTGGTTCATTATTTGGATGATTTTCTGTTCATAGGACCGGCCCTTTCCAAAGCCTGCGGTACCTTGCTGCAGGGGTTCCTCGATTTGTCCAGGTAGTTTGGCATTCCATTGGCATTGGATAAAACAGAGGGCCCGTCTATGAAGATCACTTTTCTGGGAATTGAGCTGGATTCAGAGTAGATGGTTTCTTACCTTCCCCCCGAGAAGGTGTCTAAACTTTGGGCATTGGTGGCAGGTAGCTTTGGGTAGGTGACCTTACAGGAGATGCAGTCATTGGTGGGTCACTTGAATTTTGTGTGCAGGATTATTCCGATGTGCTCTGTATTTTCACGGCGGTTAACAGCATCCACAGTGGGAGTGTTGAGACCCCATCATCACATCAGGGTAACGAGCAGTATTCGTGAGGACTTGCAGGTTTGGACTGCATTTTTGAAAGAGTTCAATGGAACATATGCTTTTCAGGAAGCGGAGATGTCCAATTCGGAGTTGCAGCTATTTACGGATGCTGTGGGGGGTCTGGGCTTTGGTATTTACTTTCAGGGTGCATGGTTTGCAGATCTTTGGCCTCAGGCTTGACGTCACTTGCAACATCACATTCTTGGAGCTGTTTCCAATCATAGTGGCATTGTAATTGTGGCCAGACCAGTTTCGCAATCGTAGGGTATTATTTCGGTGTGATAATATAGTGGTGGTTGAAGTGATTAATCAGTATTTGCCATATTGCGCTCTGGTTGCAGCCTTAATGCTCTGGTTGCGGCCTAATGTCTTGTTCATATTTAAATGTGTCTGCTAAGGCTTGACACATTCTTGGTTATTCTAACAGTATTGCCTCTCTTTCCCGTTTCAGGTGGTCACAGTTTTGGATGCTGGCGCCAGAAGCGGATGCGGAGGGGTGCTCTGTCCTGGAGCACCATTGGCAAATTGGCCTGCAGGAATGTTGAGCCTGTTGAAGAGGTCATTGGTGGTGTCTACATGGACGGCTTACTGAAAGAGTTATGACCATGTGACTGCCTTCCTCTCATCGAAAGGTTGGCGGTGAGGCAAGATATCAAAGCAGTTACTAGGTTAGTATATGTTTTTTGCAAAAGACTATGGGTTTTCTAAGGCGGCGGTATGTTCTCATTTGGCTGGTTTTACCTTTTTCCCTAGAGCAGCAGACTGGGGCAGCCCTTGAGGTGGATTTTTGAAGGGCTGGGAGTGTTCCTTGTCCACGCTACTTGATTCAAGGCGTCCGATTACACACAATCTGCTGGTGTGCTTGTGTATCGTGTTGCAGGAGGTTGCAGAGTCGGCTTATGAGGCTGCCCTATTCTGGACAATCTTTTGCATGGCATTCTTTGGTGCCTTCTGAATCGGCAAGCTGGTGGTTAACTCTGCTCGTGGGAACGTCTGGGGTGGCATGTTGCAGGAGCACGTGCTATTGGAGGATAATCAGCTTCACATTTTGCTGGCCAGGTCTAAGATAGACCAGTTGGGTAGGGGGCTTTTGGTGGTGTTAAAAGCAGTGGACAGCAGTGTTACTTGCCCATTACTAATATGAGATCTTATTTAGCCTGGAGTCCGTAAAGCGGGGGGGTTATACTTTGTCCATGTGGGCTCCCGCTCTCTGACACATTTTCAGTTTATGGCTGTTTTGCTGCGGCGCTTGGGCAAAGAACCGGGTGATTTCACCTCACATTCCTTCCACATTGGGGCTGCAATTAGTGCAGCCTCAGCTGGTCTATCAGATGAAGTTATTCAAAGGATTGGCAGATGGCGCTCCCGGGCTTTCTTGGGTTATGTTCGCCTATGAGCCTGGAAGCTTGGGGCAGCTACGTTATTCAAGTTCTAAATTTGTTGCTTTTTTGCAGGTGCATGGAAGTGGCCCCAGCACTGTTGGCTGATTGGCCATTCATACGTTTATTGGGCTGGTCAGCAAGTGGCGGTGCAACCTATGGGCTTAATTTGGGTCTGGCAGTGGCGGAAGAATCCGTGTTATAGTTGGGTGAGCACAGCCTTCGTTGGAGCCAACTTCTGCCTTTGATGCAACACCATGATTGAGTGTGGAGTCACCCAGCAGCTATTATCCTGCATTTGGGTGGCAACCATCTCTGTGAATGGACATGCAAACAGATCATCAGGGTGGCAAAAAGAGACTTGCTGGAGGTGTTGTGAATGTTCCCCGGTGTGATTTTGATATGGTCAGACATCGTCCCGAGGCCTGCCTGTATGGACCAGTGGTGTTGGTTGCGAGGGTTAGCTAAGATCAATCGCCAGATTGGGCAGTGGGTTTGTGAAAAGGTGGGCTATCAGATTATACACAATTGGGTTGAGGCTGAGTGTGTGGGTTTGTTTAGGCAGGATGGGATCCATCTGTCCCCAATTGGGTAAGACTTCCTGCGCAAAGATTGGCAGGAGGCTTTGGAACTGATTGTCCGGCAGGATCCCCGTTGGTCGCAGCTTTAGGGGGGCGGCGCAGTTGCTCCAACATCTCTCTGTACTGGTGGTGGGTTCCCGGAGGTTTCCGGGACCAGAGCCTTACGGCATTGCGGTTGGGTCGTGGTTGGGTGATCTCGGCTCAGATATTTCCTGGAGTGGGGCCCCAGGTTGGGGCATCTGGAAGCACACATGCCTTTGCTAGTCATATGGCGAGGTAGGCGTAAGGGGGGGGGGTGTTGATTCACTGCTGGTAGGTCTGCGGTGGAGGGCAGAGATAGTTACCTACCTTGCTAGTAATATGGCTAGTGGATTGTCGTATCCGGAGGTTGGTTATATTCAGTTAACTATGGTTGTAAACTTTGAGTTGTTCATTAAAGCTGCGACTGGTTTAATCCCATAACTTGAGTCAAGTATTTTTTGTGAAGGAGAAGTGTTTGATTGGAAAAGGGATGATATTATGGGGAAAAGTGAATGTGGAAGTTTATATGGAGAGGCACCAGGTCTGGGCTACATGATTACTGAGCTTTTTTTATGGATCTCCCCCTCTGCACCCCTTAGGTATATAATCTATTACCCTCCACTGTAAATCCTGGAATGTATGCCCAACCTCTTCACCAGTGAACTACCATAGGTACATTCTTAATATGGGTTTTTAAGTGATATTTGTGTTCTGCTAATCTTTAAAAGCTCTACTAGTCCTCCCTATTTATAAGTTAGGGCAACTACATTTAATCGTGTATACTGAATGATCTGTTTTACATGTTGTTTAATGTCTGGCCCTATAAATTATTCCAGACCTAGGATCCTGCTATTCTATACCTTCTATACTTTGTTCACAATATACATAGGAAAGACATTTAAAATGGGCCTGGGGATATCTTCATCATACTTAGAAGAAGGGACAGTCTTCACCACCCAATTGGCGATATTTCTTCCACATGTAAAATCCATTACTAGGGGTTCTTGAAAGACTGAATAAATTGTCAACATATCCCAGTGATCTCCTTTAATCTTTTTTATTTCAATAGCTTTGGTAAAAAAAAAAAAAAAAAAAAAGGTCACATGTCATCCTTTCATCATTCTCCCTTTGCTGATATGATAATAACAATGACCGCTGCTCATATAATGCCCATTTGTATGATTTTTTATGACTCCTTTTGGGTATACCTTATTCTGTAATCTAATCATCAACATTCTTGCACTGTATTTAAAATCTATAGAGCTACATATCCATTTAACTTTAGAAACTCTCCAACCGGGAGATTGTCCTTCATATTCTTAGAAGATTAATAGATGCTGTATATTTTCTAAATAATTATGTTTTTAATACACCTTGTTCTTTTTCAATGTGAATATCTAGAATATCAACAAAATTCTAATTTTTACCATCTTAAATTTTAAATACTGGTTTTGAATGTTCAACAATTTATGAATTCCCCAAGTTGGATAGTCGTCCTTATCTAGATAAAGAATATATCAAGGTAGTGACTACATACTTGAACATGTTCATACCAGTAAGAATGATATATCACTTCCTCCTCAAACACTGCTAAATAAATGGTAGCCACAGATAGAGTTACTGTAGCCCCTATGGCTATTCCATGAATTTGTAGATAGAATTTATCACCATACAAAAAATAATTTTTGGTCAAAACTAATTCCAGAAATTGAATTAGAAATTCCTTAGGAATATGTTCAGGTGTATACTCTGCTTGGATCAATAATAATGCAATGACAAGCAGTCAAGAAATTTGATGATGCATTGTTCTTGACAGAACAGTTATGAAGGACCCAGAAAAGAGTTTGAGGTTCAATCCATGATATTTTCAATAATTTATTTATTTATTTAATCAGTTTTATATACCACCTTATCCTTCAATCAAAGTGGTCAACAAGACAACAGAGGGACTACATTGAGAGGGGGACGACAACAAGATAGTACATTACAGTAAACTACAGTACATTACATTAAATTATATATAAACTACAGCAAAATTACATTTCATAATTCATTACAATTACATTAAACAAATAACTGCAATCTTGCAAAGTTAAAATAATTTAAACATTATAGGAAAATTGAAATTCAAAGGGTTAAAACATTTTGTTCTATTGGAATTAGATTAATTGCCATATGCTTCAATAAATAGGTACGTTTTAAGGGACTTTCGAAAATCTTTGATATCATACTCATTTCATAAATCACTAGGAATAGAATTCCATAGTTGTGGTGCCATAAAGGAGAAAGCCCTATTAGATGTCATATAAATGCAAAATTTGGACAGTGAAGAAAGAAGACAGGAAGAAAATTGATGCCTTCTAATTATATCTCTGTATATATCATGGACTTCTCAAAAAACAAATCGATTGATACTAGAGGAGATCAAACCTAAAATGTTCTTAGAAACTCAAATGGCAAGACCTCAACTTCCACACTTTGGACACATCATGTGAAAAGAAATATCATTTGAGAAAGACATCATGCTTGGCAAGATCGAAGGTCAATGCAACAGAGGATAACCAGCAATGCAATGGATCGATAGAACAGCAGATATGGATGACACTCTATTAACAATTAGCTGCCTTACTAAAGACTGAATTCAGTTTAGGACCACTATCTACAGTGTTGCCATGAGTCGGCATTGACTTGATGGCATAAGGAAGAACTGAGAATATAGAGGAAGAGAACAGATGGACATTTTCCTGCTCTTTTATTATCCCAGCAGCAGCAACATCCAAGGAGGAACTGTTAGGTTTTATTGCAGCTAGTATTCAATTAAGCCCTTTATAAGACAGGGAACTGGACAGTGATAAACAAACAGGGGCATCATCCTTGTTCTGGAAGAAGGAATAACACCCTTCTATTTCATGCTATTACAGCCTATTATAATATTATTTAAAGATCAGTGACCCCAAACTTTAGCAGAAAATTCTTTAAGGCAGAATCAAATTCCTTTTATTTTTTTAGTAAAAATGATGAAGGCTGCTGTCATCTTACAAACTAAAACATTTATTGGCATGATCTTTTGTGGTCAAGAGTCCATTTCATCAGTTGTATGAAGTGTCATTCAGGAGGTGGGTAAATATAAAAAAGATGTATGAGGAGGAGTGGAAAGTGAAAGGTGCAAATAAAATTATAATACAGTGAAGGCAATAAACATGCAAGATATGGGGAGAGAGAGTCAAAAGCAGCATTATTCATCTAACTGATAACTGTGGTCAGTGGGAGAAACCAAACACTGGATAATCTGCCAATATTTGACTCCTTTATTGGTCCACGAAGCCATTGTCCTTATTCAGACCTAAATTGGTAATGCTAATCCAGACTAACACAGCCACTCCTCTGAAAGTTTTCTTAGTAAAGTGATTGGAAAAGTTATCAGTGTCACATTATTTCTATAATCTATTCTAATCTAATCTAACACAATTTTATATACCACATCAATCCAATACTAAATAGTGGTTCTGTATGATTTACAGCAAGGAAAAACATCCATTTAAGAAAAAACATTAATTTTGATTAAACAACCATGTTTTCAAACTTTTACAAAATTGAGGAAAAAAGGGATACTTTTCAAATATTTGAACAATTCAGACCAATACTGTATCACTAAATAAGAGATGGTGTACCTAAAACATAATTTTAAATAAACATCCCTACAAGATGGATACAGTGAGGTGTTAGATTGTAAGCGTTTAGATTTACAAGACTTTAGTGGAAGTAATAAGAAC
Source organism: Ichthyophis bannanicus (assembly GCA_033557465.1). Classification (NCBI taxonomy): domain Eukaryota; kingdom Metazoa; phylum Chordata; class Amphibia; order Gymnophiona; family Ichthyophiidae; genus Ichthyophis; species Ichthyophis bannanicus. Next base: position 123,512,004 of record CM066034.1, on the reverse strand, counting down.
AAAAGATATTCTGGAACAAAATCAAAGGACTTGTATCAAAATGTAAAAAACGTAAAACAAATCCAGTTAGTGACCTTTAACCGATGTAATTTATGTAGCAGAGGGGTTATTTTAGTATATCAGGAAATGCCAAAAAAAAAGACAGGCAGCTGTGGATTGACACACCTGTAATCGTCTAATCTGAACTTGAGAACAAATCAAAAATTATAAATTTCCATAATCCAATATGACAAGATAATGCTTTGCAGCACAATTTAAAAATGTTCTGTATAAAAATAACCCTTTAATCTATGGAATTGGCATACTTTATAAAAAGTTTTAGAGACAATTGAATTTATATAGGTCTCAAATGATAGGTTTACATCTATCAAACCCCAAGAACATTTTTTATTTTTAATCTTTATCATTTTAACAAATATAGTTCCCATCAAAAGAAAACCAGGAATCAATAAAGTATGTAGAAATCAATAAAAATAAAATTATAATAAAACCAAAGGAAATATATACATATCTCTGTATCACTCTTAGAGCACATTTGAGGAGAAATGGAGGCCACGTGGCCGGGGTCCAAGCCAGCTGCCCGTAACCAGGTGGCTCGGCGATAGGCGGAACCCAGGTTTTGGGTCTGCAGGGGGAAGGGCGAAGAGGGCAGTAAGCGGTGACGTGGTGGCGTCATTTGAAAATATTGGCTCCCCCCATCGCGTGGTGCAAGGTGAGAGCCAATAGGAAGAGCAGAAGAGGCGGGCCCCAGTTGGGAGAATTACTGGACGGGAGAGGTGGCAAGAGGTCCGGTGGACGTCGGCCCGCCCGCCTGCCCGTTAAGGGTGGTAAGGTGAGGGATGTCGCAGCGTGGGGTGGTAGGCGGGATCCTGGAGGTTTCCGGGGTCCTGAGCCTTTGGATAAGCTTGGGACGGGGGTGGGGTACCCCCAACCCGGACAACCCCTAGGCTGGCTTTTGCTAATTATATGGCGAAGTCGGGGGCCAAGTGGGGGAGGCAATTGGGGAAAAGTGGAAGCGTGCGTGCCTTGCTAGTGACATGGCTGGTGAGGCATCATTATGCTGGGGTATGCAATGGATTATTGTTGATGTGGATTGTTAAACTGTTTAATGGTGAATAAAGCTGCGACCAGAAGTTTCCAATAAATATTGCATCCAAGTGTTTGTGGAAGTGGGTGGGGGGTACGAGAGGGTAAGGGGGAAGCATCGAATCCGACCTACTCTGGTTACAAGAAATAGGCAATAATATATCTTATCCTAGGGTAAAAGAAATATGCAGCCCCCCCCCCAGACTCACAGATAGCATTAAATAGGAAAACATCATGCCACAGCCAAATCTTCCCACCCCAGCAAAATCATTAACAGTGTATTTGGGTCAAAGAATAGAAATTGTCTACCATCCAGAAAATCATACAATGACAAGGACATTTTAACAAAAAAGACCCACCCAGAGCAAGAACCCTTGGTTTCAAATCCAAGAAGTCCCTGCATCTCTTTTGGGTTGTCCTCGAAAAATCAGGACAAATCTGAATTCCAGACCCCAAAAACAACACATGCATATGATGGAAAAATAAATGCAACATTGAATTTTGGTCCATCTCTAGGGTGAAGTTAACCACCATTGTGGAACAACCTGTCACCACATCTAAAGTGCTCTCAAGGAACCCAGTCAAGTCTGACAACCCTTGCTGTGTTTGTACTTGTCCATGCACACAATCTTCCTCATCAGCTCCCAACGCTGCTCACAGACAAGTACTGGACTCTGGTAATAGGAGTAAGATTTCCCCCAGACATCCCAAGAATTTCCTGAAGATATTTCTTTACCATCTCCAACTGGTGCAATCAAATGAGATTTATTTATTTTTATTTATTTAGCAAGCATTTGTAGCCCGCTCCTTCCAGCGATCAGAAGCGGGTAGGATTACTATTGTGAAACTGCCGAATCAAGGCAGGTACAAATTTTGTTTACATACAGATTGTCAGAAAAGCACATCATACAGAGTTAACACTTCTTAGCTATGGGGGAGTTCATTTACATATATACATAAATACATATATACAGGATAATCTTCTTGGACACAGTGGTCAGGGGCTGCTCCATCTGTGGATTTAGTTCAGGTTGAAATGTGATTGGAAAATGTGCGTTTTGAGTTTCTTTCTGAAGTCTAGAAGGTCATTGCTAGCTCGTAGTTCTGGTGGGAGTTGGTTCCACAGTGTTGGCGCCGCATATGAGAAAGCCCTGTGGCTGGTGTTAGCTTTGGCAGATCTTATATCTGTTGGAGTGTGAAGGATGTTGGAATTGTGGGTTCTTCTGTTTCGGGTAGGAGGTTGCAATCTTACTAGGTTGTTGAGGAAGGAAGGTGCTAAGTTGTGGATGAGTTTGAAGGTGGTTGTTAGTATTTTGTATTTTGTGCGAGCTGTTATGGGTAGCCAGTGTAATTGAATTAGTACTGGTGTGATGTGGTCACTTAGATTTTTCTTCATTATGACCCTGGCAGCTACATTTTGTGCCATTTGTAATATGTTTAGGGTTTTCTTAGGTAAACCTTGTAGGATGGCGTTGCAGTAGTCAAAATGTGGCATGATGAGTGCTTGGGCCACTGTTCTGAAGTCTTGGGGATCAATAATATTCCGAATGGGTTGGAGCACTCTAAGCTTGTGGAAAACTGCTCTGTTGGTCTTTCGGAGGTGTTTTTCCATCTTTAGGTCACAGTCAAATGTGACTCCTAGATACTTTATTTCTTTTTTTGTTTGGTAAGTGTTGTTACATAGTGTTATTGATGTGGGAGGGTCAAAATTCGGTTCTTTGGAGATATACATTACTTCGGTTTTTTTGTGATTAATTGACATACTACTTTGTTGTAACCAGTCTTGCATCTCTCCGATACATGTCTCCAGTGGGTTGTAGTCTGGGTTTTTAGTGTCTAGTTGTGTGTATAGCATGATATCATCGGCATAGATGTGGTAATTAATTTCGTGCCGTGAGAAAATTTTGCATAGTGGCTGCATATATATGTTAAACAGAAGTGCTGAGAGAGCAGAGCCTTGGGGGATTCCCTGTGTTTGTGAGAAAGATTCTGCTTTTTCTCCGTTGAATTGAACCTGTTGTGTTCGATTTGAGATGTAGGATGAGAACCATTTTAGTGGGGTTCCTGTTATTCCTATTGATTTTATCCTATTTATGAGGGTCCCATGATTAACTGTATCAAAGGCAGCTGAGATGTCAATGAATACAAGAATGTACATTTTCTTTTTGTTTTCAAGGCCCTTTAGGAAGTTGTTAAGTAGAACTAGTAACAGGGTTTCAACTCCATGATGTTGCCTGAAGCCATATTGCTGGTCATCAAGAGGAGCACTGTCAGTCAGATGGTCTTGGAGTTGTAGAAGGACCGTTTTTTCTATGATCTTTGCCAGGAATGAGATACTTGATATGGGACGGTAGGAGGCTGGGTCTTCTCCGTTGAGTGTAGTGTTTTTTAGGATCGGTCTAATGACTGATTTCTTTAGTTCTGAGGGCATGATTCCTTGTTGTAGGGATAGGTTAACTATGTGAGGTGCTATGTCTTGTTTCACTGCCTTGATCCAGGATGCAGGACAGGGATCTAGTGGGGAGGTGGTGCTTTTCAGGCTTGTGACAATGGCTGTGATTTGCTTGGTTCCTATTTTGTGGAAGTGCTCCCATAACTGGTTTTGCATTGTGTTGTTCTCACTTCTGATTTGTGGTGTTGGTGGGGGGGGTGGAGGACCAGGGGCCGTCAGTTTGGTCGCATAGTGGTTTGCCAGTGTTTGGACCTTGATGGATTTGTTGAGGTTGGCATTTTGGTCGGTTTTGGTTAGTGATTTGACAAGTTCAAATAACTCTCGTGGGCGATTGATTGCCTTGTTTAGGATGTTGGTGTGATGTTAACAAAACATAAGTTAACAAAACATAAGTTGTTCTGTCTGGCCACATTTTACAGGTACTCCAATTTACAAGAAGTTATAGTTAGGTCTTTCATTTGCACCTCTACAACCTCACACAGCTCCCTATGACAAGCTTCCAGGAGATGCAGTTTAACAGCACTCTTCCCCTGCTCATGAGGCAAAACCTGCTCAAAATCTTTAACTTTAGTTAGTTCTTGAGAAAAGCCACCTACTGTTGTTCGAAGTGATGTTCACTGTAGCCACAGCCTCTCAAAGCAAGTCCATAGTCACAACTGCTGTTTTTTTCAATCTAGCCAGCTCTGGAAGTGCTAGATCACCTCTCTCAAAGGGCCAAGCTCCCTCACCTCAGTAGAACAAGCTGACATGCCCCCTTCAACAACTGGGGACAACGCTGCTGCCAAAGCGGCCTCCATGCTCTCCAACAGCCTCCCTCCCATTGGGGAGGTTGTTGGCACAGTAAATGACCTGCTGGAAAAAAACTTCCTGGTTTTATCAGAGCAGTTCTCTGCATGGGGCTCAATGATGCCCCACTAACCACTAATGCAGATAGCAATGCCGGGACAGCTGAGGTGGTATTCCACGGAGCCGCCAAGCCCATACCAAACTCCAAAAGGGTCTGCTGTACTCCCAGTACCACAAGCCCACCATCAGAGTGCAAAGGCTTGGGCTTGCACTTCCTGCCCATTCTTGGAACACTGAAGGACTCCAACACCTCAGGAGTGGTAAATGCTGTGAAGCTAATAAGACGCCATCTTGTTTTCAAAAACCCCAAGAACTTTTAAGACCAGATCTAACTCCAGCTCTAGTTGTGTCAAAGCACACATTAAAGAAGCCGGTACAGGTTTATTAGTATTAAAGCACATAAGTTTTGTTTTTGAAATATTGACTTGTAAACATAACGATTTTGCCCAAATTTCCAAGTTCACAACAGCAGCCTTAATAGTTGTATAAAAATCTTTAGAAGAAGGAGAAAAATCCAACAGTAGTGAGATATCATCTGCATAAGTATAAAGTTTTGAATTCAATTGCTCAGAAGCAGACCCTAAGGTAGTCATAATCAAATTAAATAGAATGGGTGACAATGGGAATCCCTGCGGGACCCCACAGCAAGCATTCCACTCAGAAGAACAATCTTGGCTTAACTGCACTCAATATTTTCGGTACTTCAAGAAACCATGAAACCAACCCGCAGTACACCACTTATCCCTATATACCCTAATAGGTGCATTAGCACATCACGGTCTACTAGATCAAAAGCTGAACTCAAATCAAACTGCAGAAGAACTGTCAGATGACCTTTTGCTAATGCAACATTTATAATACCCAGAAACTAAAACTTCTAATAACAGTTCAGTACTAAAGGCTTTCCTAAACCAAAACTGATATTCCTTCAAAATGTCAAATTTGTCCAAATAGGAAATTAGTTGATTCATCACAATTGATTCTATAACCTTAATTAATAAAGGAATATTAGCTATAGGGCACAAGCTGTCATTTCTGCTAAACTCAGTTTCTTATCTTTAGGAATAGGTGTCAGGATAATATCTTCCAGAATAGCTGAATCAATTCCTTGAGTCATAAACTCAACTGTAATTCCATAAAGCTGTGTCCTAAAATTTTGTGGTGCTTGTGTAAAAAAATAAGTAGGACAGTGGTCTGCAAGTGAAAACTTTCTAGCATGTTTCTTGAAGAGTGCATTACCATTTTCTAAGATGGAATGGTAAATTCAGGCCACACAAAGTCTACAAAACAGTTATCCAGAGTCCTATCATTTGAAACTTTCCAGAAAACTCTGTATCTTTTATACTTAAGCAATTTTATAAGACTTCCTCCATTTCCTTTCAAAAGGTCTACATTCTTATTTCATAGCTAATAATTCTCCCAGAACTCTATGATCTGGACCATTAACCATTAAGACTTCCCTAAGTTTCCCAGCAGTCAAGTCCTTTTCTAGATCTTATCTCATGTTCTTTGTTAACTACCTGAGGGCATTCAATTTCACCCATTAAAAAAATGCAATTAAAAATGATCTAACCAAATTACTGGTGTAATGGATAGTTTACAAATCCTAAGATCTCCAGAAATGCATAAAAGCTAAGATTTGATTTCTGCCCTTTAATAGGAGTGGCGGAATCACTATTGTGTGAAAACGCTTGGGAGGGCGAGCCAGACTAAGAAACCAGCTGTGGACTCCTCTATGGGTTCATCAAGTCACAAACTGAAATCATCTCTAAGAAGAACGGAAAAAAAAAAATCCAAATCAATGTCTGCAAACATTCAGAGCAGATCAGGCAAAGTCATAGGATGGCCCCTAGGGGCTCCTATATATGTATACAAGACTGCTAATCTACAGTAAGAGCATGATCCACATTAATTAACAAACATTTCTGCCTTTAACTAATTAATGCAAGTGCCATTAGCACAGCATTAAAACCATTATACTGTATAAGATTACCAAAATGTTCATATTAGCCTCTAAAAGGAACAAGAAAGCTAAATTACCACCATGTCAGATCTCAGACAGAGTAACTGCATTATTAGTATTTAACCATGTCTGTGTATACAAAATATATCTGATTTCTGTGAAACAATCATATCGTTGATTCAGGCAGCTTTAGAGTGACTGAACATGCATAATTCAAATGAACATTCCTCTAGTGCCCTCCAAGATTAGATGCTCAGACACATTACACAGTGGGAGCTGAATTAAACAAGAACCATGAGCATTTCCCAGGGTAGAGACCCCTAACTGAAGTCCTGGATGAATATTTTCTTTCTCTACATGATAACACCTAAAGAGGATGGAAGCTTACAAAGAACACAAGATACAACAGGCATAAAATGTGCCTTTGTTGCCTTCCTGATTCTCCAGTATTTATCAGATTGGGTTTCATCTATGCTGCAAATGTGAATGTGTGAACTCTAACCAAAACAGGGTGAGAAAGTAAAATTTTGATTTCAAGGTAAATGCAAGGTAACAATTGCTTAGAATATGAGGGGGTACCCAAAAAAAACAGGAATTATTTTTTAAAAGCTATTTATTTCAAATTCTTTACAAAACAACCTTATCCCCTTCAAAATACTCTCCATTACAACTGATACATTTGTCCCACCGGTGCTTCCACTGTTCGAAACATTTTTTGTAGTCATCTTTAGAAACGGCTGACAGCTCCTCCCTCTTTTTTTTCTTGACTTCTTCAAAGTTGTCAAATCGGTGTCCTTTCATGCCCCTTTTCATGCGTGGAAATAAGAAAAAGTCGCACGGAGCCAGGTCAGGCGAGTAAGGTACGTGGAGCAGCGAAACCATGCTATTTTTAGCCAAAAACTGTCTAACAGAGATGGCTGTGTGTGCAGGTGCGTTGTTGTGGTGGAAGAACCAATCTCCTGTCTGCCACAAATCGGGTCTTTTTTGACGAACACTGTTGCGCAATCTTCTTAAAACTTCCAAATAAAAGGTTTGATTGACGGTCTGACCTGGGGGAACAAACTCTGAATGAACTACCCCCTTGGCATCAAAAAAGCAAATCAGCATTGTTTTGATGTTTGATTTGACTTGACGACATTTTTTTGGACGGGGTGACGATGACGTCTTCCATTGGCTTGACTGTTGCTTTGTTTCTGGGTCGTAACCATAGCACCATGACTCATCACCTGTAATGACCTTTGACAGAAAATCTGGATCAGTTTCAAGCTGTTTCAAAACACGACATGTTTCAACTCGATGTTCCTTTTGATTGTCAGTCAGAACCCGAGGAACAAACTTGGCAGCAACCCTTTTCATTTCCAAATCTTCCCTTAAAATTCGCTGAACCGAGCTCCAAGATAACCCACTAATCTCTGACAGTTGATCAATTGTCTGTCGACAGGTCTATGAGCACAAGCTCTCTAATTTTTTCAATATTTTCATCGATTCGGGCAGTTGATGGACGCCCAGAACGAGGTTTGTCATCAATCAACATGTCGCCATTTTTAAACCGAGCAAACCACTGGTACACTTGACTTTTTCCCATAGCGTCATCTTGATAAGCTGTTTTCAACATTAAAACAGTTTCAGCAGCATTTTTACCGAGTAGAAAACAAAATTTCACAGCTGCACGTTGTTCACTTAAACTTTTCATCATAAAAAAAGAAACAAGAACAAAACAGCGCTAGCAAAAACAATCACTGCAGATGAACAGAACAAGCCAGGTCGACAACACAGGCGGCACTGAACTGACAATGAGTTGCACTATACACGCCTAGCGGCAGAAGTGCGTACTATACAAGCTCCGCCCACGGCAATGTTATTCCTGGTTTTTTTGGGTACCCCCTCGTAGATCTAGCATGGTGCTTGCATTGTGTAGAATATAAGCACTAGGACAGGTAAAAGTTGTTTTCCGAAAGCGAGTACGTTAGCTTTTGCAGGAAAAGTAGTAAAGGTTCTTTAAAAGTGATACTTCCAAGAGCAGTCCTTAAAAATAATAGAACATTGCAACATTTCATTGTTAACTTTAGGTAAAATTAAAGAAGGATGTTTTATGGTTATACTGTAGATACTATTTTTTGGCAAAACCCAAACAAGAGGGGAAGGGAGTTACTAAGGGTGTTACAGCAATAATGCACATTACTTGGTCTTTAACATACATTAAATAGCAATAACTTGCATTATCTTACTGTAATACACCATTTGCCACTGTAATGCATGTTTGGTTTCCAGTCAAAATGGCGCCTTGTATCTCCTCATGATAATCTTGTGGTACTACTGGTGAAGTCGACCCCCAGCAGTAGTACTGAGAGAATACCACTAGGGGATCCTAGGTGCCATTTTGAACCCGGATCCTGTGCCAGCAGATTGTTCTTGCTGGTCTATCCCCCTAGGGCACCAGGGATTTTGAAAGATAAGCCATAGTTGCCTTCTAGGACTAAAGGGGGGAGGGTCTGCGGGGCTGGGGGAATAGTTATTTGAGATCGGGAAGAGGTCTTTAGGGGGGCCTCTACTGGGGTTGAGGAGGGGTTCTTTATTAGGGAAGGGAAGAGCCCTGAGTCATTAGTGGTGCTGGGAGAACGTGATCCCTAGACCACTTATTCTAGTTCAATGGTGCAGCCTCTTTAAGACTGTGGACCAATAATTCTGGCAGGGAAAAATAACACCAGCTTTGAGCTGGCATAATTTTTCCCTTGGGATAACACAGCTTGTGGTGATCACTGCAAGCTGCATTATTCCTTCTCTGTGGGAGTCGCGCACACAGCTTAATGACTCCTATTATAAATTAAGCTGTGGTAAGTTGTTAGAGTCATGTGTCATGTTTACTCCAGCTGATAATTGTAGGAGCTGCTCTAATTTGGATTTACTCCTACCTCAGTCGAGTACATCTGTTCAGATCCGAGGGCTCCATGAGACGCAAGAGGACATTCTGCTGATTTGTAAATTTTTTAAGGTTACTATTTAACGTTCTGTTTTCCACCATCTGAAGGCCAAAATTAAAGAATAGGGACATGTTTACTAAGATGAATGCCGATAGCATTCAAATGAACTTCAAAATTAGCACAGAAACCCGTGCTAATATTAGGGGTGAGTGCATCCACCCACCTGCCAATAACATGATACTAATGCGCAGCACCACACTTACTGGCATGCAAGCGCACTTATGTAATACCACCCACTGAGGTGGTGTTAAGTGTACCCATGCTAGTGGCAACATTGGGAGTTAGCATGTGCCCAAAATGACAGCATTATCCACGATGCCACTTTCCACTCTGAACCTGCCCATTTCCCACCTAATTGCATGCTAACCTGTTTGCATGGGATTTTTAGTGCCGGGACCCACGAGAACTAATAGCGTGGCACCCTTATTGCATTGAAAACCCTGTGCAAACCATTAGTGCACATTAGTAAATTTTCCCCATCAAGTGTTTTGGTTTTTTAAATATTTTTTTGCTTTGGAACTTAGGAGGGTATTTTATAAAGTCATTCACATGCGTATGTGGCCAAGCACATGCATAAATGGCCTTCTATAAAATACCAATCGGCACAAAAGTACACACTTTGGCATCAATTTTTATTTGTTTATTTCTGAACATTCGATATCCCATTCTCCAAAAAGTTATCAAAGCAGTTTACAGCTTAAAATGAGATTTAAAAAAAATGAGAAGAAAAATGGTAAAAACCAATTACAGGCGATAGCAATTTGTACAATTAAAAATAAAATTAACAGGTAAAATGGCGACAAAAATTAATAAAAGGGATAGATAAGGAGGAATGTTGAGGGGAAGCACTGACGCTTTCCAAGGCGCCTTCTTTGCCAGTGGGCATGCAGATGGATAGAGATTGAATGGAATGTGAAAGAACCATGCAAAGTACTTTAAATTTCATGGTATTTGAAAAATATAGGTGTGGGCATTTCCACCAGATCTAGGTCTGGTGTAAATATTTGTGCCTGAAATGTAGGCCTGCATTTGGCTACTTATGCTAGCATTTTATGAAGACTAGTAGGCACTTACCTTTATAAGCTTAATATCGGCACTTAAAACATGCTTTAAATTTGTGCCTCCTTACACAATTCCCTTTTACAGTGCTTTCACAGTACCATAGCTGACATAACTTTTTCTAAGTCTCCTGAACTTAATCATTCTGCTGGACATGCTATTTGTAATGATCTATGAAATCTAGACAGCACATTTCTTAAAAATTGGTTTTATTTTCCTTTATCATTAGACCATGAGTTCAATTCCATTAACCCCATCTTACACATCCAGAAAATTATATCACAGACTCTCTAATAATTATGTTAACTCTAAATAACTCAACAGTATTTTGCCATCTTGGAATGCGTCTCAAGTTCTGTTGTTTTAAAAAAGCGAAAGCTCTCTGTATATTCCATCTGATTTATGGCCAGCTTTTGCTGAAACTTTGAGACACATACATTAAGAGGAAAGTTTTCTCTTTGTGTATTTAAAATTCTTTTAAACATTTGGCAAGCTCTTTTCCTCTCCATATGTTCTCTATATCAGTCTTAACCATAAAAGGTATGGAAAGGCAAACTCCACAGTAAGCTGATATTGTATGGTTTAAACCTGATTCTAAAAATAATAAGCAAGAAAAACTTCCAATAACAGACATTCTATGGTATTGCTAGCACTTCAAAGGCTCTGTAACTAAACCCCAACATTACTCAAAGCTAGCAGACTGCTTTTAGACTCAACAATTTGAAATCATGCTAAGATGGTTCTTTGAACAAGCATGTCTGTGGCCACATATCTAAAATAATATTATTTTGATTAAAGTAGACCATATGTGTCTCAGGGAGAAATAAGAGGAAAAAGAGACAGAGAAAAAAATAGATTCTAGTTAAGAACAGTGAAGATTCCGGTTAATAAAAGTAAAGCTTGGCTGATACCACATTTGTGATTCAGGACCACAACTGGCAAAGAAGATGTATGAACTAATGTTTCAAAGAGCCTTTTAAGCTAAAGTGAGCTAAGCAGTCAGTATGTGAATTAGCGTGTGCCAACCGTAGCGGGTATTTTACTTATGGGCACCACCTGGTAGCACGTGTCTGGGCACATGCTAAAAGCATGCGGGGATGTGCGCTGCCATTTAGCACAGGACCATGACAGTGCAGAATGATTCCCATGCTGATTGCGCAACCTCCGTTAGAGGCGCGAGTGGGAGAGGTGGTAGGGTGGATGTAATGATCTCGGTGCCGCTAACACTGTGTTCACACCATATGATAACTGCATTAGCACGGACGCAACTAACATTGTTTCAATAGGTGGCGTTAGGGGCATCGGTGCAGCACGCACTATGGGTCATAGCTTTGCGTTAACTGCCAGAGAAATGCTTTCCATGCCCTTGACAATTGTGCATTAGGTGCAACACCCTATCGCCCCTTAGTAAAATAGCCCCTTAGTCTTATTTTTTGGAATGATATTTAGGCACATGCAAACTGCATAGTGCGTTATGCGATGGGAAATGAGCAGATTAAGGATGAGGAATAGGCCTGGACTCCACATTGCAGATAGAAAATGGAAACTTCCTGTGCACTGTCACTGTTGCAGTTAGTGTGAATGCACCTTACCACTTCCTAAATAAGAGGAGATAAGTTCATCCATGCTAATTGTCAATACCCGTACTGTGTGGTAACTGTATGGGAACATGCAATAATACTCTCAAGAAATAGTGAACAGTCTTTGCACGTACCGTGCATTAATTTTAACATAAAGTAACAGCAAAACTTTACTGTACTTTAGTAAAAGGGCCCCTAAAGCTTCTCTTCCATTTGGGACATATTTACTAAAGCACATTCCAGTGGCACAGATTGGAAGCCATAAAACTATCACAGAGGCCTGTACTAACTTTAGGGGCATATGCATCCCTTCCATTAGTGCATTACCAACATGTGACACCACACCAACCAGTACGTGGAAGCACTTAACGCCACTCACTGAGGTAGCATTAAGTGCACCCATGCTCACGGCAACAGGCATGATTAGTGTACATTCAAAATGCCCATGCTAACCGTGATCTACCATTAATATCCACATTCTGTCTCTAAACTGCCCAATCACATACTCACCATTTAGCACAGGATTTTTGGCGTGGGGTCCTGCAATATTAATGCTGCATCAAATCTGTACCAAGCTAGCAATGCGCACTGTGGAACTAGTGAACCTGACAGGCCCCCCAACAAAACCAGCTGTGTGCAGCAACTCGCTTTGGTCAAGTATCCTAGAAGCCCATGATGACATCAGCGCCCCTTCCATACTTGTGCCATGCACCGTTGCACTACTTGCATAGCCCTTGAAGGTATGGTAAGCAGGCTCTGCGTGGCCCGCATACCATGCAGCAGACATTACACTAATGGATAGCGCATGTTAATAAACATGCCCCTCTGTGACTATGAAAAACCCACAAATTAACTAAAATAAAAAGCATTAGATTTGAGGAAAGGTCAATCTAGCTTTGTGATTCAGCATCAAAATTAACAGTACAGCAAACACCTAGATAATTGCTCGTTGCCTGGATGAGAATATGTTAAACTGCATAGCACAAATAAAAATATTAAACACCTGCTGCATGGATAAGATAGAAAGATAATTTTAGATAATACGTGGAGAAATCCCATAGTATCTTACAAAAGGCTCTGATAAATATAGTAAAATAGACGAAGGATTGCATGTGTACATCTCTCTATCTTCAGTGGGAGTGTCGATTTTAAAAAGCTGCATGGGGGGTAGGTAAAAATCTAAACCACATATACATGGGTGCAGCTTTTTAAAATTGTTGCTTCTGGACACTCAGTCCTGCAGCATCAGTCCCACTTCATTACTCCCCTGAAATTGATCCCAACCCCGATCACCCACCTGATATCCAGTTCCCCCTGGACAGACCATATGATCTTCCTAACCACCTGACAGGTGATATTCCTAAGCCAGCACACACCCTTACATGATATCTCCTCCACAAGAAGACCTCCTACTTGACCCCCAAGGGAAAGAATAAGTTCTTTGCCACCTCCTCTGGATGAACCCCTCACCATCCCCCACCTTGCTAGGATCCCTGTTTTTTAGAAGAACAGGGGGAATCCCCAGTTGCTCCTGTTCTTAGTGATCCCGGGTGCAAAATGGTAATTATTTGGTATTACTAGTAGTTGTCTTCCAACTACTGGCAAAATGGGAGATTATCTCTAGGGTTCATGGCCATAATTTATACCCAGGGTTTCCAAGAGCAGGAGCAACAGGGAATCATTCCTGCCTTGGTACATCTAGAGATAGGATTGGGGGATGGAGGATTGGGGGGGGCATTCAAGAGGATTGCAAGGGTGAGTTATTCTTGCTATGGCCAGGTTGGGGGAACCTCTTGTAGGGAGGATCAGATGTAAGGAGGTGATTTACAATTGGCATCATTTCAGGAGGGATAATGGGGGGAGGGGAATGTTAGCATTTACAGCTGTCCTGCCAACAGATATTTCGACAGCTGCAAATGCTGACATCTGTACTTTTCCCTAGAGACATGGATTCGCTATGTAAAGGGTAATCCATGTCTATACAGTATTGAAAGTCTACCACCATTCCCTTTCCTGCCATACTCTTGCACACTCAACATGTAAGGGGCAAGTATACTAAAGTCTGCTCTTAGAGTAGCATGGAGTTAGCATGTGGAATTGGCTCCGCGCTAAAAAATAGCATGGGGCCCCATGCTAAGAACTTGAAACTACCTACCTTAGTAGCACGTGTCAGGGTGGAGACTGGGTGGGACTGGGACATGGGCATTTGTAGCACACACCACTTGCACTTGGAGCATGTTCCATGGATATAACTAATAACAGCTCAGTGAGTGGTGTTAGTTGCTCCAGTGCCATCTTACAGCAGTGCACCGCAGTAAATGCTTGGAAATTGATATACTCGCCCTCTTGCATGAAACACTGCACTGATAACATGGTCCACACATGCATTACTGGCACGGGGCTTAGTAATAATGACACTAACTGTACTAAGCATTTCCACGTGTAAGTAGCCCCTTTTGTAAATTGGCATTTAGATATGTGTAAATGCTGCTATTCATACATAGAGATTTTTCTAACATAAGCACCAGTATTTGGTGTTAGTGCAATGCTAAAACAAAGTGCATTTGCTTAATATTTAACTGAACCTAACTAGCTATGTTTTCAGTTGAATAGTTTCCCAGTTAAACCTAGAGAGTCAATGATGTTAATCAGGCACTAACAAGCAAATATACTGTATCTTTAAAACAGGAAAACTGCCTCCCCTGCTCTCCCTTCCCATTCTTTAAAATAATGAATTCCCCCATGCCAATGACATACCAAGGGCAGGGTGGTGGGTGCAGCCAGTCCTGGCTGCGGGCCAGGAGGGGGGTGCACACACTGCCAGGCCCACAAGACAGCAGAGCAAACTAACTTCCCTTAAAGCTGGCTTGCCACACCATCTTTGCATCGAAGGCCCGCTGTTTTCCTCTCCCAGCCAAAGCCTTGCGATTCACAATACTTCGGCGAGGAGAGGAGAGCGGCAGACCCACGAAGTGGAGACAATGCAGCAAGCCAACTTTAAGGTAAGTTACTTTGCCACACTATCTCTGTGGGCTGGAGAGGTTGTGGGTGCGAGAATCACAGTGTTATGCGTCACCCGCCTGGGTGTTGGGGTAGAGGAACGCCACTGCCCCATGCACAATCAGACAAATCTGTTTGATTTCTTTGACTTGGTGACCGAAGGAGAGCCCTAGATGTAGTGTATTTTGATTTCAGTAAAACCTTTGACACCGTTCTGCACAGGCAACTTATAAATAAAGTGAGCACCCTAGGGATGGACCCTAAAGTTTCTGCTTGGGATATAAATTGATTGAGTGGAAGGCAATAAAGGGTACAGGTAAATTCAAGCTATGGTATTTTCAATAACATCATATGGATGTGAAAGCTGGACAGTGAAAAAGATAGAGGGGAAGAAAATTGATGCATTTGAATTATGGTGCTGGAGACGAATACTGTGTATACCATGGACTGCCCGAAGAACAAACCAGTCGGTACTAGAGGAGATCAAACCTAAGCTTTCTTTAGAAGCTTAGATGATAAGACTTCGACTTTCATACTTTGGACACATCATGCGAAGAAAGAGATCATTAGAGAAAGACATCATGCTTGGTAAGATAGAAGGTCAACGCAAAAGAGGAAGGCCAGCAATGAGATGGATCAATACAATAACAGCAGCTACGGGTACCAGTCTGTCAACAATGAGCCACCTGACTGAAGACCAAATACAATTTAGGATAGCTATCCAGAGGGTCACCATGAGTCGACTCCAACTCGACGGCACTTAATAACAACAACAAATGGAGCTCACTCTGAGGAGAAGGAGGTTACCAGCGGTGTACCCCAGGGATCTGTCCTTTGTCCGATTCCTTTTAACATCTTTGTTAGTGATATAGCGGAAGGGCTGTCGGGTAAGTTTTGCTTCTTTGTGGATGATACCAATATCTTCAATAGAGTAGACACCCAGGTAGGTGTAGATATCATGAGGAGAGATCTAGCTGAGCTTGAAGAATGGTCTAGAATTTGGCAGCTGAATCAGTACAGAGGGTGGCTACTAAAATGGTTAGTGGTCTTCGTTATAAAGCATATGAGGATAGACTTAAGGATCTTAATATGCATATTTTAGAGGAAAGGTGGGATAGAAGTGATATGATTGGGACATTTAAATACCTCCATGGCATAAATGCACAGGAGGAGAGCCTTTTTCGATTGAAATCAAACTCTGCTATGAGGGGACATAGGATGAGGGTGAAAGGGGATCGATTCAGGAGTGATATGTGGAAATATTTCTTATGGAAAGAGTGGTGGATCCATGGAATAGTCTCCCAGTGGAGGTGGTAGAGATGAGGACAGTATCTGAATTTAAAAAAGTATGGGACAAACACAGAGGATCTTTAAAGTAAAAAAGGGGACTGTTACAGTGGTTGATACGGAAGGGCAGACTAGATAGGCCATGTGGTCTTTTACTGCCATCATGCTTCTATGTTTCTATCTCATCCCCTTGAATTAAGTTCTGAATAGCAAATGGTCTATTGTCAGCTCTACTAATATTTAGTATTTAGCCCAATGATAAAATGTAATAGGCCAATATTCAATGGTGGCATCCAGCACTTTTACAGTGCCTGGCTGCTGCTGCTGCTGCTTTAATTAGTGCCAGATATTCTGCACCAAAGTTTACCTGGAAGTCAGCATTAAATATTAGGTTTTGCCAGGCAAAGCACTTGTTATTCGGTATACCGCAATACCCATTCCTCAGTCTTAGGATCTCTACATTGCAGTCAGGGTCTGAATCTGCCCTTACATCCCAGGCGTCATTTCTTGAAGGCACTTTTCCAAGTTTTTCCATCTGCTGGTCAGCTCTTTCCAAGGGATTTTGATTTGATCTCAGTTGATGATCAGGCTGTTACTTGGAATTCTGTTCTTGAGAGGGCCATGAATGATCTAGCTTCACCCTCAGCAAATTCCCACCCCATTAGGTCCCGGTTTCAATCCTGGTTCCATGCAGGATTGTGTCTTCTGCGGCATCAGTTACGCCATATAGAGCGCCAATAGCGGCATCATAGGACTGTTTCTTCCCATGCTACCTTTCAGGAGGCACATACCAACTACCGTCATGCTATTTTTACCGCTAACCAAAATTATTATGGGCATTTAATTTTGATAGCTCAAAACAGACCGAAGCATCTGTTGTCTAATGTTTCACATTTTTTCTCCTCATCTTCTTCCCTCCTCTATCTTCTCTTCTGCTGAACAACTTGCTCAGTATTTTTCAGATAAGATTCAGACACTTTGGAAGGGTTTCATTGTATTCCCTTTAACTAATCTCTCTCTCTTCCAAAGATCTCCATCTGATGAGGATATAGCCTCCTCTCATGATCACTCCTTTTCCCATACCTGGACAAATTTTAATCCTGTCACTATGGCAATCCTTTCTAAAGTTCTTTCCTCTTCCACAAAAATTACAGGACCCTATTCCATCAACTTGAATTTTAGAACCTTTCTTGGCCCCTCTTCCTTTTATGTTGACTCTATTTAACTCTAGCCTCTCCTCTGGTACATTTCCTCACTGCTGGAAATCAGCAGTTGTTTGGCCCTTATTGAAAAATCCTAGTCTTGATCCTTCCATTAATGCCAACTTTAATCCAGTCTCTAATCTTCCTTTCCTTTCTAAAATCTTAGAAAAGTTGGTCTTTCTTCAGCTCGCTAATCATCTAGAAAAATCCAATCATCTTCATCCTCATCAATCTGGATTTAGATGGGGTCATTGCACCAAAACTATTCTTCTTTCTGTTCTTAACGAGGTTCATGTTTCCTGACTATATTTATTTATTATTTTATTTATAGTTTTTTCTATACCGCACTATTTACCATCAGCGCGGTTCACAGGTAACAAAACTTGTGCAATGGGGAGATCCACATTGCATTTACATCAAACAGTGAGTTGAATATGGATCTTTGGATCTTTCTAGTGCATTTAATTTGGTTAATCACTCCCTTCTCCTTTCTCATCTTGCGGATGTTGTACCTGGTGATACTGTGCTGCAATGGTTTCATTCATTCCTTTCTGTTTGCTCTTATTCTGTCACATTTCAGGGATCCACCTCTTCTCTCTTTCCCCTGTCTTGTGGCGTACCTCAGGACTCGGCACCTCTTCTTTTCAATGTTTTCTTGGATCCTCTTGCTCTTCTGATTCAGCAGCAGGGTATCTCTGCATATTTCTATGCAGATGACATTCTGCTGCTGTTTCACACTCCTGCAGTGTCACCTGATCTTACTATTTTGAACTTGTCTGGACTTGGTCTCTTCCTGGCTTCATGCTCATCATTTAATACTCAATCCTGCAAAAGCATCTACTCTATGGCTGTTGCGTTCCATCTCTTCCCCAGGCCTATCACCTACCATCCATACCTTCCCTATCCCTTTGGTGTCTTACCTGAGATATCTTGGTGTCACCTTAGATCCTGCAATTAGCTTTCATTCTCATATCAACTCTTTAGCGAAATGCTGTTTCTTTACCCTGCGCCAGATTCGTTCCATTCATTCTGTTCTCCCTTCATCATCTTTAGTTATATTGCTTCTATCTTTGGTAATTTCAAAATTGGATTACTGTAACACCATTTACTCAGGCCTTCCAAAGTATCAGTTTCATTGACTACAGTCCATTCAAAACATTTCCATATGACTATTACATCACTCCACAAGATTTGACCATGTTACTCCTTTACTCATCAAGTCCCACTGGCTCCCTATCACATACCATTCTCAATACAAATAACTTACTCTCACTTATAAGATCATGCACTCTAGTTCCCCGGAGTATCTTCATTCTCACCTTATCGCCTATGCTCCGCTTCGAGTCCTATGCTAACCATTTGTTCATTCCTCCCCCTTCTCAGGCTTATCTTGAAAGTACCCATCACACTGCATTATTTTATCTAGCTCCTCATCTTTGGAATCCCCTCCCTTCCTTACTACATATAGAATCTTCCTTTTTGAAATTTAAAGCTGCCCTCAAAACTCATCATTTCCAGCTGGCCTTTGATCTTAAGATTTGGTCTGTTTAGGATCCCTTCTTCCTAATTCCCTCCTCCCTCTTTCTTACTTTCTATCCTATTAATTTTTTGGTGTTCTTTTCCATTTTCTATTTACTGTATTTCTGATGTTTATTGTAAAGCGGCTTGGATTGTCAAGAAAGGTGGTATATCAAGTGTTTACATAAACCGTAAACCATAATTCTCAACTGCTAACTGGATAGCAAAAACTGTATAAAGTTAGGACTGCCGTTGACCTATCCTAACTTGAAGCTGTTTAGTTATCCAGTAAGCGGCTAAATATCACCACCAACTGGATAGCCGCCACAGACTACCTTGGTTTTATCTAGATAGTGCTACTAAATATCAGGATTGTTGTGGTTTATCCAGTTAGCAGGTCCCGTTAATCACCTTAACCCTTTTAACTATTCCACTTAAGACTCTCCACAACCTTCTACTTCTTAGAGATGTGCATTTTTGAGTGCACATTCAGTTTGTTTGGGCAACCAAAAATTTAAAGTATGTGCAAATAATTTTTATGGATGTATACCTACAAAATAATATGCATGCAACTGATTTGCATGCTTA
Source organism: Ichthyophis bannanicus (assembly GCA_033557465.1). Lineage (NCBI taxonomy): Eukaryota > Metazoa > Chordata > Amphibia > Gymnophiona > Ichthyophiidae > Ichthyophis > Ichthyophis bannanicus. The sequence goes on along the minus strand of CM066034.1, from coordinate 123,492,442 downwards.
CGGATATCTAGCACACATACAATGCATCCCTAAAGAACAATTATAGAAAACAATCATGAAAAATGACTGAAAATCGGAAACATTTTATTTTAAACAAGCACAAACCAAACTTATTTTGGCCATGCATACCCCCATTGCCTTTCTTCCACCTGCTTCTCCAGCTTATTTCTTTAGTACATTACTGTATTGCACTGGAGAGCAATACACCCTTTCATCTCTAGGTCACACAGGTTGGCTTTCAGATAAATATATTCCTTAGTGAACGCTTTCAACCTATTTTGCAATTGCACACCCAAATAGTCCAACAGCAGCAACATCTTTATTATCAAGCTTTTTTGCTGTTGAAAAACTTCTAACATGACCTTCAGAATATTCAGTTTTGGATGATAAGACCCAAGATGCCCCTTTTTGAATTCAGTTCCTCTGCAGCATCTTTGAAGGGCTTCAGGACATCTATGGCCTGCGGCAGGGCCGGCCCGTCCATTGAGCGAGAATGTTGTTTGCACAGGGCCTCGCGCTTCAGGGGGCCCCACGTGAACCACATTCTCGCTCAATGGATGGCTGCAGAGGGAGCCAGGGAAGCCCGCACGAGGCCCCGGCTCCCTCTGCACAGCCCGCCAGCATGAAGAGCCTTTTCCTTCATGCTGGCATGCTGGCGGCTGTTTCAATGAAGCCGTGAATGCTGGGAGAGCCTTTAACCTTTCCCGGCATTCGCTGCTTCATTGAAACAGCCACCAGCGTGAAGGTAAAGGCTCTTGATGCTGGTGGGCTGTGCAGAGGGAGCTGAAGCCTCGCGCTGGCTTCCCCGGCTACTTCTGCAGCCCCTTAAATGGTGCGGGACTCTTTGGAGGGGGAGGGGGCGGCTAGGACTGGATGGGCTGTGATGGGGAGGGGGAACCAACTGGAAATTGGCTGTGATGGGGGGGAACAGACTGGAAATGGGCTGTGATGGGGGAGGGGGAAACAGACTGCAATTGGGCTGTGATGAGGGGATTGCAAGTGGGCTGTGATGGCGGAGGGGAGAAACGGACTGGAAATGGGCTGTGATGGTGGGGTGGGGCAACGGACTGCAATTGGGCTGTGATGGGGGAACGGACTGGAAATGGGTTGTAATGTTGGGGGGGAGAGGACTGCAAATGGGCTGTGATGGTGATGGGGGAAAGGACAAAATGGGCTGTGATGGTGGGGGGGGGAACTTGGACTGGAAAAGGGCTGATGAAGAGCTGGATTAGGACTGGAAATGGGCTGATGGGGGCTGGAATAGGATGAAGTGGGCTGACAAGGGGGCTAGGATTGGAAATTGGCTGATGGGGGAGCTTGGAGTGTAAATGGGCTGCTGGGGGGGACTGGAATGGAACTGGAAAAGAGCATATGGGGGGGCTAGGACTGGAAATGGGCTGATGAGGAGCTGGAATAGGACTAGAAATGGGCTGATGGGGGGAACATGGACTGCAAATTGGTGATGGGTTGGAATAGGGCTGGAAATGGGCTGATGGGGGAGCTTGGAGTAGAAATGGGCTGATGGGGGGCTGGAATGGAACTGGAAAACAGCATATGGGGGGCTAGGACTGGAAATGGGCTGATGTGGAAGCTTGGGAGACTGGGACTAGAAGGGGGCAGATGCTGGGTGGATCTAGAACTATAAGGGAGATGATTTTTGGGGAGGACTAGAAAGGGATGGGGAATGAGAATGGAGAGGGGGAAAATATTTTGTGTGGGAGGGAAGAAAAGTCTACTATGGGCTGGGTTTTGGAATAGTAAGTGGAGATTGAGAATGGAAGGGTGAAATTTGAGTGGATGATAAAGGAATAAGGAAAGAAATGGAGGAAATAGCAAAGGGGGAAAGATCAGGATGTTAAAGCAGATATAGAGAAAAAATTTCGAAAAAAATCTAAAAGAGAAGAAAGGACAAATGGATAGCTCGCAGAAGACACAAAGAAACCAGAAGAAAGTGACTGGAGCAATTGCAACTGAAAAATAAAAAGCACAAGCAACAAAAGGTATAAAAATACTTTTTTATTTTGAATTTATTAACTGGAATATATCAGCTCTGGGAAATATGCATCATTAACGTTTTTGTGTTTTGTTTAGTACAAGAGAAAATTAATTTATAGTTTTATTTCTCCAGTGTTGTTGTACATCCCAAGTTTGACTTTTGGGGTTCCCAGTTTAATTATTGTCTTCCTATTTCTCTTTGGTGACGGTCTATGTTCTGCATTTTAACCAAGCTGAGGGATTCTGTTCATGTAGTTTCTATTTGACCGTGTCACTTGTTCTCTTTCCCCAGTAAGAGATGCATTGGTATTCTTTGAGATGTATTGGTTTAATATCTGCAGTGTTGCCTTTTGATAGGCAGGGCTTGGTGCTTTTTGTGAGTCCTGGCAGAGCTGTTATGATATGGTGGATTTGCTGTGAGTTCTAAATGGTCAGTGTTTATAGTACCTCCTAATGGGCCTGGTGGTTGGCACTGGAATATAGTAACGTAGAAATCTATTAGTCTTTCTTTGTCCAGACACTCATTACGAAGCAAGTTTACTAAAAATGCATGTTAATATTATCAAATATTTATGCAAATGAGGCTCCCTATGCAAATGAGGCCCCACAGTTAATCTCCGCACATGGCCCCGCACCCCCCTTGGGCCGCCCCTGGCCTGCGGTATGTTTATCTAATCCTGACACTCCAAGAGGCTTTCAATACCAAGCTCAGTCTCCATTGACATATGGTGGAGGACAGCCTATTGCTCTATTAACCTTTTTAGCATCAGGTAGGTGGAAATCCACATGAGTCCAACATCCGGAATGAGCTACTGGACAGATGCCCCTGCTACTTTCTGATCCTCATGCAGCTTATGACACAAATAAAAAGAGGCAAACCCACCACTAAGGACCAACAGTACAACAAAAGCACTGGACTTAAAGACCGGCAGTTATGGACAATAAAATCAGAACATATATATGTTTCTTACATTACATAAAAACGTGGTATAAAAAGACAAAAGCAAATCAAAGATATTTAAAAGCAACCCAACATGTTTCACTTGCACCTACAGTAGTACATCGGGGGTATTGTAACATAAAAGTTAAGCAAAAATACAATAATATAAATAACAATATATAACCAATTAATAATGACTGGTGCTAAAAGCAATGGTTACAAACACTGTTTCCGAAATACAGTATGAAACTAAATAAACATATATTATTGTAACTAAACAAAACAAACATATATGTAGATGAAGGACAACAGACTCAATGTATGCCAATCTATATATGTAAATGTTGTTATTTACACATGGGGATGCTTCTAAAATAATCCTCAATATTAAACAAATAGCCAAACATAAAATGCTCAACCAATCGCTGATCCTAAAAACTCCTTGTTTCACCCAACCACTTTCTTCCAAACTTTGCTTACTTACTTAATCTTAGATCCCGACTCACTTCTTAAAACCTTAGCAAGTAGTTTTTACTAGGTGTGCAGCACAATCTACCTGTAGCCTCCTTTTGATATATCCTACAGCTTATGCCAACTAGGGATATGCAGGCTAACAAATTTAGTTTAGTTTTTTTGGGTGTTTTTTAATTAAAAATTTACACAAGTTCCAAAAACAACCAATAAGCAAGCAAACATCTTACTAAAAACAAAGAAAAGAAAAAAAAATAAAAGAAACACAATAAGAAGATGCAGAAGTCCACATTTCAGAAGGATAAAAGGTGTAGACAGAAGGACTAGAAAATACATCAAGACCCCCTTTTTTTCACAAGCCAAAGCAAATAAACAAAAAGATCTCAAGGCAACATCTCCATAAGGACATGTCTATTGCCAGAAAACGTTATGATACATTTACACGGAAACTTTAAGTAAAATGATCCACTAAATGCAAGAACCTTAGTTTTCAGTTACAAAAAAACTTGTTGGCAGAGTTGAGTAACGTGTGCCACATCTGGAAAAAATGGAAGAGGTTGCCCACAAAAAGGAACAGCCTTCTTCGAAAAATAAAGTTTCATAATGGTACTCTTCTCCGTGTCTGAGTAAAAGGACACCAAAAGTGTAGCCCTTCTTGCAACATTATCCAAGGAGGACTCAACAAACTGTATTAAATCCCACTCATCTACATTTGCTAGCTTGTCAATCACGCTTTCAGGATTCTGCAATGCAACACTTCAGGGTAAATAATAAATAGCAGAAAAAAAGACTAATCAAAAGATGAATAAAGCAACATTTCTTTAACATACTTTTTAAACAATTCAAGAGGTAAGAAAGACAAACAATTGGAAAATTAAAAAACCGAAGGTTTCACACCCGAGTGCTCATCTCCGATTCTTCTAATTTACTATGAATCAATAAACTGTCCTTAATGAAGGAATTACTGCCACTTGCATATTTCCAAGACCACTCTCCAACCTGGAAATTTTTCTACTTATTCCAGTGAATAAGTGACCATCTTGGTGCAGGACTTTCACTGTGTCCTGAAAGAAAGTACATAATGGTGCTAGAGTACCTGTAAGGCGTGGCCCTTAGGCGGGGCACGGTGGCAGGACCAGCTTTCGCCCTTGCAGACGTATTCCAATGTAAAGGAAAAAGAAAAAAGGATCCAATCCAGCCTCCATGACCCCAACGAAGCATGAGTGCTCATGGTCACTCCGCCTCCACTGACTCAGTCTCCACATCACCATGTAAGCATACTCTATATGTGTCCCCTGATGTAATGTAATGTACGCCATGATGCCCAGCCCACCTGTAATATAACCCTGATGTGTTGTAACGTACTGTTGGTTTAATTGTACTCTATGTACTTATTTATAGTGTGAGTGTAGTAAATGCGCAGTAGTACTAGTAGTAGTAATGGGAGATAGCCAATCTGGCTTTGCCCTGACTAGATTATTACTCTGGGTGTATTTCTGTTGTCGTGATTAGATTGTAAGCTCTGATGAGCAGGGACTGTCACTCTCTATATGTCTGTACAGCGCTGTGTATGATGTAGCGCTTTATACATGTTTAATAGTAATAGTAGTAGTAAGCACTCTCTCCATCCTAGTTAGGGCCGTCCAAATATTTCTCAAGGAGATATCCCTTGAACTCTGATCCGACAAGGGGAACTTAGTAGTATCAGACAAACACACTGATAAAGGGTATTTAAATCCAGGGTCAGAGACAACCCCCGAATGGGCAGCCACAGCCAAGGGTAAAGGAGTGGATGTAGATGGAAAAACATCCTGCAAAAATCTTCCAGCAACAGTAGCGATCAGCTGTGGGGGTGGGGTATACAACCCAAAACTTAATGAGGCATTCGAAGAGAGAGTTCCCTCAACAATCTGTGACACTGATTTACCAGGTACAGTGGTACTCGCCAAGTATTGGTCCATCAGGTCTATAACCACAAGCTCCTCAAAACCAGCCTCTTGTCGAGCATACTTTACCATTTGTGCAAAAGTGAATGCACATCCCTAATAATGGTAAATCTCGTTTCACTTGATCAAACCCCTATATAATTCCATACATCTGCAAATATCTTTTAATGGATTTCACAAACATCCATTGCTTGGAGTAAAACTTACAAATAGGATTATTTTGTATATGAATTAAACAGGATCAGTATTGAAGTTGCATTCCATGATTGCAACTTTCCCTTCTACTGCAGTTTAAAAAAATGAAAAAAATAATTCTAGGAAGGCCTACAGCCCCATTCTATTAGCATAAAGCTGGTCTGAAGAGAAAAATTGTGTTTGATTGTGACATGAAAGCAATTTCCCATCATATTATATTGGCAATCTATTACATTAGCATTCATTTGTGCTTTAGTATGGAACTAAGCCCAATCTACCAGACAATAATTTACAGAGAGCGAGCTGGCCTTGGAGTATTGGCAGCTCACAGAGAAAGAAAACACTTTAGACGTCATGCCGCAGTCCCATTCTGCACAGCCTGCCACCACGGACTAGACAATTATAGCAGAGTTCTACAAAAATTGTTTCTATTGGCAGAAATATGAAAAATTTGGTGTTCCACTGGTTTTTAAAAAAGAGTCACAGTAATAATAGCCAGTCGTCCAAATTCTAAAGGAAAATCTATAAATGTCAGTAGGAAAACAGAATGGTTTGACTGTTTTCTTCCCATCCTCCTTTTCGTTTTCACTTTTCTACTAATTCTTTCCTTCCTGTCATACAACACTTAGAAAGAGAGAGCTCCAATAAAAAGAAAAAATGGGAGCCTCTTTTGTGTTTGCTCGTGAAAAGAGATGTCCTGTTTTCCAAACTTTTAATTGTATCTCTCTTGTGCTTTGTGATATCCCAACGTGTGTGTTAGAGGCACAGCAGATAATTCTTTTATGATTTCACGTCAATAGAGTAGGAAACTCCCTGTTATCGGAGACTTTGTTTTTACACACCAAGGCCAGGAAGAGGTGTGTGCATTATTCTTTAAAAAAAAAAAAGGCAAAGAACTGCCAAAATGGAATTAAATATTTTTTGCCTGTAGGTTAAGTTATTGACTCATTTTCCTCGCACTGTGCCTGTCTGAATGCCTGTCTCTTTTTTTTTCCATCTCACTGTCTTCCTTTCTCAGCTGGATGTTAAAACCCCCACAATTCTTCAAAGAAAATAACACACATCAAACAACTTGTTCAATTTATATCAGCATAATTCTGTAGCTGCACTTTCAGGCCACCTCTAGGAGATAATGTTTACAGGAGTAACTTTGCTACCTTTGTCCCGGCAAACACTCTATTGACTGTTTGTCACATGCACTTACTCTATGGCTCTTCTTGCATACAAATTATTTTGCCTCAGTTCTTACATGGTCAAATTAGTGCATATCATTCACAGAACAATTAAAGCATAGAAGTGTGCCCAATTGCTTGCAGAGGTTTTATAGTTTGCTTTTTTCATTGGATTTTAAAGGTTTCTCTCTGTGTGAACTGCCTTTAATTCAATTCTTTGCCCCTTTCACTATATGCACATCTTGGAAGGCATTGACAGGCTTTCCAAATTCCATTTGCATTTAACATATTGTCTGCAAAATCAGTTAGTGGATATATTCCCCCTTTGTGCTTTATAAGGTGAAATATGTAATATTATTTACTTTTTTGGCAATAAAGATCTTTTTTTGTTTTGCAAAAATTTCCTGGAAAATTACCCTATTCATTATAGCTTGATTCCTGTAGTAAACCTCTCTCATATAAGGCTCTGTCACATTGCAGTTACTAGATGGTACGCATACTTTATCCCAGTGTTTTTTTCTAAGCAAAAAAGGGTGCCATTTCTCATACGCAGGGCTCTTTCATTAATACAAGAGAACTATGGGACAAATTTTATCAGGCAATGAAAAAAGTGCCGGTACTCAGTGCCACAGAGCCCCCCCTCAAAAAAAGCCTTCCTTTATCCAGCACTTCCTTTAAGTATACCGAAATGGACTAGTAAATTACCATGGGATGCACGAATGCACAGTACCTGAGTAGTGCAGGTTAGTGAATTTCATGATAACTGTCTTTACATTACTATGGCCTAGAATTTTACATATTCCTGGACAGTGCCACAAGCAATAGCAGGCCCCAACCCTGAGCCCACCATCTTTTAAAAAGGTTGGGATGAAAATGCAAAAATACAAAAATGCCTTCCCCCCCCTTACTCATCCCTCCTAGTAGCCCAAAGCCCTGGATGGTTTTCAGACGAGGGGCATGTCCCCCACCTTCACCATTCGCTTACCTAGTCTGTAAATTGTAAACACCTGCCTCTTAAAAAAACAACAACTGACATTCCCTTATACCCACTCCCTAACCTTGCCCCTTGGTCCGACCCCGTACGCCCTCCCCAACATCTAATGGGGCATCCATAATGGCCCATACTCCACCCTGCCTCAACGACACCATTTTCTAATATGACGCATAGCAATATTCTCACGATACTACCACTAGGGGTCAAATCCTGCAAGAATACTGCAAGGGAGCAGCACTGCCAGAGCAGGGGCGACTGGGGATTGCTTCAGCGTTCTGACAGAGCACCATGAATGCCCCAGTAGATGTCAGGGATTAGGGCAGAGGTGAGAGTGGAAACCTCTGTCATTTTAAGTTAAAAAAGAGAGGAGGGGCTGGCCTCCGGTGCCTCATTTTACTTCAAACAATTATAGACAAGGTGGGAATATGGAGAGGAGCACGTGTCTCTCAGCACTCAACCTCAGGACTTTGGATAACTACTACAGAAACATGGGGGGATTTTCCCATTTTCCCATCAGCATCTTTAAGCACTTCTCAGTAGCACTGGTTCACACATTTGCAAGCTGAGGTTCCCAGAGGGAATGTTAGCAACTAAACGGGAGGATGATGTTAATGTCCCATTGGATAATAATAGCTGCGTCACTTGCATTTGATTCCTCACAGCACATTATATTTTAATGCACGTTGCTAAGAATGTCTTTTGGTACTAAGCTGCATTATTGTCAAATAGCGTATGCTTTGAGAGTAATTTTAAAAGGGTCACCAAGATTTAGGTGCGCCTTTCTACATATAAGTGGCCACTTATGCATGTAATGTAGTTGGTAGCTATTCTATTAGTGTGTGCGTTGGACCGATGGTGCATACTTTTGTGAGGGGGTAAAAGCATGGGCAGAGAGTAAATTGATGCATGCAAGCTATAAAATACTGTAACTTATGCATGTTCTGCAAAAATCTAGGCATCGGCATTTACACCCGCCATAGAGCAGGCATAAATGCTCATGCCTCGGTTGACACCTGTTATCGAACACTCACATCCCTGTTTTATAAAGTAAAGTATGTGCAGGCCTTTCTTTCTAAACTAGCCTTGAAATATTCATGTCAATGTGTACACAAATGTAGTCATCCCTCATAAGATTATTCTCCATGCTTATTAATGCTTGTTATAGCCATAGTAAAGCTTAGTAATTAGGCTCTATAGACTGATGAAAGCAGTTTGTGTTAACAATGTGACACTGATGTCACATCCCTCCCTCCTCAGGCCCTACCCTGGAGTGGATGGTAAAATGAGAACAAAAGAACATAAGAAATGCTATATTGTGTCAGATCAAGGTCCATCAAGCACAGTATCCTGTTTCCAATACTGGCCAATCCAGGTCACAAGTACCGGTCAGGTTCCCCAAAAGATACACCAATTCCATAATGCTTATTCTGGGGTAAGAAGTGGATTTCTCTGGTCCTCTTTAATAATGTTTTATGGATTTTTCCTCCAGGAACTTGTCCAAACCTTTTTAAATCCAGCTACACTAACAGCTTTTACTACATCCTCTGGTAACAAATTCCAGAGTTTGATTACTCATTCAGTGAAAAAATATTTTCTCTTATTAGTCCTAAATGGGCTACATTGTAGCTTTTCGTTCTACTTTTCGAAGGCATAAACAACCAATCTACGTTTACCCATTCCACTCCATTCATCTCTCCTCAGCCATCTCTTTTCCAAGTTGAAGAGCCCTAACCTTTTAGGCCTCTCCTCATTCTTTCAAATTTATATAGCTTTACCTACTGGAAAATGGCTAGCCTGTTCAATTTTATTGATTTTATTTTTTTTCCTTTTCCCACAGTGTGCCAGCTCTATAGATTTGAATTATATCCTGGAATGTTATACCATCTTTCAAAATATGTAGCACAAGATGACTACCATGGTTAGAAACAGTAAAACTCCTTACTTTATTCTTTATATGAATTAGAAATGTTTCCATTCAAACTTCAAATACATTTGGGAAAGTGTGTTTGAAATTCAATGGAAAGCTTTTTAAGAAGAACACTTGAATAAAAACTACTAACATGATAAGAATAAAGAAATCCTATTCCTTATTTCCATGCCTCTGAAAATCAATGACACATGTAATAAACATCTATTATCACTTCTAATGAAGTTTCATTAAATATTAAAATTGATTATTGATCCGAGCAGTCATATGCTGTCTGTTCATCTTTAAATTGACTGAAAGTCAGGTGCCACAATGAGCCAGGTCCCTCTTACATGTGCTTCCTTTGATTTCTTGGATTTTGTAGGAGTTTTGGTTTCCTTTATTCTTTTATTGAAGAATTTTTTCAAAGCAATGAAACCGATGATATACACTTTAGTACTGTCTGGGAGGCCTTTAAGGCCACCTTATGGGGTGAAATAATAAGCTTTTCTACTTGGCTTCATAAGAAGCATGCTGATGATGCTAAGAGGCTGGATCAAGATATAGCTCATTTAGAAAAAAAAAAGCACGCTATCACAAATAATGCAACCATTCTTCAAAAACGAATTCAGAAATGGTTCACTTATAATAGAATACTACCACAGCAGGACATGAAAGATATCTTTGTTCAATACATTGGTTATTATGCAGGCTCGGATAAAGCTAGCAAATTGTTAGTAAATCTATTGAAGGCCCAAAAAACAAAGAACTTTATTACTTCCATCCAGCCTGATGGATCACATCTTTTGACTAAATCTAGGGACATATCTAAGACCTTTGCATCTTATTTTAAGAAGCTCCTTACCTCAGAAATGCAAATAATGTGGCATTGCATGAGTGCCCTGTTACAGGTAGGAGAAGTTATCTCGACTATTAAATCATTATCCTAAAATAAGTCACCAGGCCTAGATGGTCTAACGTTAGAGTTCTACTGTATCAGCATCCTTAACTCGGAAACTCAGGCAATTCTATCAGAATGTCCTTCAGCAACCACTTAGTTTTTCTAATCTTCCCAAGGCCACAATAGTTCTCTTTTCAAAACCAGATCAAGATCCCAAATGTTTAAGTAGCTATCGACCCATCTCGTTAATAAATGTAGATTATAAAATTCTAGCAAAAATATTGGCCTCACAGTTAAGTTGGGTCATACACTCTCTAATTGGTAAAGAGCAAACAGGTTTTATTAAAGGATGGCACATCGGGGATAATGCTTGTTCCTTCCATAATCTAGTAGCGATAGCAGAAAGGGTAGACGGTCTGATTGTTGCCTATCAATAAATATTGAGAAGGCTTTTGACTGCATTTAATGGTTTTTCCTATATCAAATGTTAGCTTAGTTTGGGTGCGGTAGAGGATTTATCAACTGGATTAAGATACTATATACGTCTCCATGATCCAGGGTTATGGTAAATGGTATTCTCTCAGACTTTATTTCCCTTGAGTGAGGAATTTGACAGGGATGTTCTCTCTCACCTCTGCTTTTCAACCATGCTTTGGAGCCACTTTTACTAAAAATCAATAAAGTTACAGTTATTAGGGGAATAAATTATGATGATCATCATTTGAAAATAGCATTTTATGCAGATGATATGCTACTGTTCCTATCAAACCATTCTTCCTCAATAACGCATCTCCTAAATTTGGTAAATGATTTCTCTGTCTTCTCCAGATACAAGATTAATTGGAGAAATGTGATCTTCTTCCCTTGAATGACCCTGTCCTATGGTCCGACTTAACAACTTTTCCATTCGAATGGTCCACTTCTAGTATTAAATATCTAGGTATGCACTTCTGTAACTCACCGACAGAAACAATTAAATCTAATTGCAATCTCATTAATAAAGAAATACAAAGAATTTTACAGAGATGGTCTCCTCTTTGTCTTTCTTTGATGGGGAAGGCTCCTCTTCTCACTAACATATCTGAAAAATGTCTTATCCCCCCATTTTATTGCATTAGCTATTTCCTCCTCTTTCTTAATCTTTGCTTTCCTGACTACTTTGTTAGCTTCTTTAAGTTTTTCCAAATAGAGATGCCTGTCTTCCTCTCTCTGTGATCTCTTGTATTCAGCCACTTCTTTCGAAAATCCTAGCGGTTTCTTTTTCCTTTTACCTTTATTTACCATTTTAACAAAAAGGTTGGTTGCCCTTAAAATATCCCCTTTCAGTTTTGCCTGCTGTTTTTTTCTACATCTGTCAGCTGTTCCCATCCCACTAACGACTCCCTGAGGTATTGGCCCATCTTAGCAAAGTTAGTTTTCCTAAAGTCTAAGACCCTCACTTCTGAATGGATTTTATCAGCCCTAGTCCTAATACTGAACCACACCATCTGGTGATCACCGGATGCAAAATGATCCCCCACTATAACATCAAAAACACTTTCACCATTGGTAAGCACTAAGTCCAGTATGGCCCCTTCATGCATGGGTTCTGTTAGCAGTTGCCTGAATAGTTCTCTCTGTAGAGAAACCAGGATCTCCTTACTTATAGATGATACTGCAGCAGGGATGTGCCAAACAACATCTGGCATATTGATATCCCCTGTCAGTAGCACTTCCCCTTTCATGGCAATGCTGCATATGTATTCAATTAACTCTTCATCCACCTCTTCTCCCTCTGAAGGAGGTCTGTATATCACGCCAATGCTAATAGATTTATCTTTTCCTCTTTCTAGTTTAACCCACAGAGCCTCCTCTCTCTCTTTAAGCCCTGTATTTCCATAGTTTAAATAATATTTTTTTACATATAGTGCCACTCCTCCTCCCCTTCTTCTTACCCTGTCCTTTCTGAATAAAGTATAGCTTGGTATAGTTCCATCCCAGTCATGGTTGTCCATGAACCATGTCTCTGTTACTGCCATTAAATCCAAGTCAGCCTCTCCCATTAAAGCCTCAACATCTGGGATCTCATTTCCCATGTTACAAATATTTATAGACACTGTCTTCCAGATGTTGCCCCTTTTACCTATTTCTATAAAGGTATTTAATGTTTCACTTACCTGGGAACTTACTTAATCCATCCCTATGAATCTATTTTAAAGCCCTCCTCAATAAGTTAGCCAGTCTGCTACTGAAGGCACGTTGACCCTTCTTGGACAGATGGACACCATATCTGCTCTGCAACCATTGGAACAGCATCCCATGGTTCAGGAAACCAAAACACTCTCGATGACACCATCCATGCAGCCATGCATTCATCTCCAGGATGCAAGCTTCTCTGCCTTGGCCTTTACCCTCAATGGGGAGAATTGAAGAGAGCACCACCTGCACCCCTATCTGCTTCACCCTCTGTCCCAGAGCCATGAAGTCACTTTTGATAAACTCAGAGGGATACCTGGCAGTATAATTTGTGATGATATGGATGAGCAACATCAGGTAATAGTCAGTGGGCTTGATGAGTGTCAGCAAACTCTCCATATCATCTCGGATTTTGGCACCTGGCAGACAGCATACCTCTCTGGACTTCAAGTCTGGTCAGCAGATGGATGCCTCAGTACCCCTCAGAAGAGAGTCACTAACCACCTCTACTACCCCCTGCTTCCTTGTGGTCACTGATTCTGCAACTTTGGGCTGCTTGAGCTCTGGTTCTTCCCTTTCCAGGGATGCTTTCACCTCCTCCACTTCCAGGGCTGTATAATGGTTCTTCAATTCAAGGGCTGGAGGAGTTGGATTGGTAATTCTGCAGGGCCTGGTTACTTGTGTCCAACCTTCATCATTCTGTAGGCTCCAATCCTTTCCTCTGCTGGAGAGCTTAGATGTTACAAGAAGCATTTCATAAATGTACTTCTCACTGTTTTTAATGCTCCTCAGCCTCACCACCTCTTCTCCGAGCTCCTCCACTTCTTTCCTGAAAACTTCAGTATGCAGGCATCCTGCACATGGAACTAGTCCTTCAACTGTCATTTGGATCTCTGTCTGGACAGAGGCAAAATCTGTAATGGGGGCAACAGCTTTGGTGATACAATTTTTCCCAGCCATTGTTCAGTTGGTGGAGCTTAGATACCTGTTGAAGCAAAAGAGAGACCTACCAAAGTACCAGCCTATTTCCCAGCTGTCCTTTCAGAAAAAAACAGTTAACCTCTTTTAAGTGTGTTCTAAATGTGCTGTTCCAATCCCAGTGTGTAGCTAATTGGGGAAGTTGCCCTATTAAGCAAGACTGCTCACAAGGGGTAGGTGGGAGTTGGGGGAGTAAGGAGGGAACTAACACCTGATGAAGTGTCAGTAGCTTCAAAGAGCTGAGAAAGATACTAAAAGCAGAGTTTTATACCTACACCACTAAATACAATATTTCCCCTTTTGAACTAAAGCACCAAAAAAAGTATAACTTTGTTTTAAAAATGTACCAAAACGCTTTTAAGAAGATTGTTGAGGGTGGTAGCATGATAACAACACAATGACTGGTGGAAGTTTATAATCTATCATCTTCACAGGCTCACAAGCTTATACTCTTGGCCCATGGCTTGATGACATCCCATATTTGGTCAAATACAAATTACCCAACTTCAGATTTGGTGGTAATAATCCGTAAGGCTTTGGATCTTGGCAATTCAACCTCATTCCTATATGAATTGCTAAAAGATAGTGGAGGTCCATCTCTTTTAGGGCTGCATGTATTTGGAAGGCTGATCTAGATTTAGTACTGGATTTGATCAACTGGGATACCTTTTGAGATTGCACAGTAAGACCAACAATTTCTAGTAGTCTTGCCAAAAACGTATTCTTTTTGGCACTTTGTGCAATATGGACTCCTCTTCGTATGCACAGAGTGGGACTTTCTCAGTCTAACACATGCTGGTGGTGTTTAATTAATATTGGAATGCTTAATCATATGCTTTTTGATTGTCCTCTATTAAACCTTTCTGGGAAGGAGTCTGGGAATATATTAAAGATGTACTTCAGATAGAATCCCCTTTGTTAATTCAAATAGTTTTCTTTTAGATCCCTATGTCTGAAAGAAGAACTTTGAAAATATACTAGATTGCTACTTGACATTTTGGTCTCTTTTGCTATTCAGCACATTATGCGTAGCTGGAAAGACACACCTGATCTCAATGTCACCTTTTGGTGGCACTCAATTTGTCAGATTTGTAAATTTGAAGGAGATACCACTATTTCTTTAAATTGTATTGCTAAAGTAGAATGGACTTGGAAATCTCTTGATGTTTATTTATTAATGTCTTGAATGACATTATAATAATAGTATAGTTTGACCTCTACTGGTTTGTCTTTTGTTTGCGCAGGAGAAGGGTAATTTGACTTATCTTTATGCATTTTCCAATGTAAATGGTTGTATTTATGTATGAAAATTTTTAAATAAACTGTTAAAAAAAAGAGTCATCCTTGTTGAGCAGAGAGAAGTGAATTTTTATATTTATTTATTTAAAGAGATTTGTATACCACCTTATCCTTATATAAACATATATGTTCCCTGTAATATTCATTATCTATAGTACTTCAACTCTTCCTCCAGATGTTTTCCAAATATTAACTATGATGATAAATTGAAAACTGGAGTGGAACCAAGTTGAAACAGAGCTGCTCTTATTAATTTTAACAAGCTGTTTAAGCTCTAGTCTGCCTAAAACATCAACAAAGAAATCATTCCACATCTGGTTCTGAGTATCTGGAGTCTTATCCTCAAAATATGGGGGTTCAAGCATAATAGCTTGCATCCAAAATAATGATGGGCTGGAAACACTGATCTGCAGAAGTTCCTCAGTCTTTGTTCCTTAGGTTCTTTATTGCCTGTATTCAAATGAGTAAGAGGAAAGGCAAGAAACAGGTCTTTCCTCTGGAACTGAGTGTCTCTGCTGCCCACACAGATGCCTGGATTATTTGCTGCATTGAGGAAAAGAGGTTGTTGGTTCAGTGTCAGGCATTGACGACCACTGAACTAGACACAGAAATCTCATTCAGTCCTGATTTGCATAGTCACTAAGGAGGTCATTTTAGAAACACTATTTGTGAGTTGGACGTCTGCAAACTACAAACTACTGCATCATCCTTAATCTTAATACCTCGACCCATGTCCAGTAACTTGGATAAAGAGTACCCTCCCAATTTTATCCTCATTCATTCTAACTATCGTCAACCTATCCCTCCACCAGGGGTACCTCCCTCCTTCACTAAAACACGCTCAAATTTGACCAATACTCAAAAACAACACACTAGACAAAACATCACCTAACTCCTACAGACCTATTTCAAGTATACCATTCATGGCAAAAGTTATAGAAAAAGTCATTCAAATTCAAACACAGGAATTTATTGATACCTCTTCCACACTTGACGAACAACAATATGGCTTTCACCCCCACCATGGAGTGGAAACGCTCCTAACCATTTTACTTGATACCATAATAAGAGGGATTGATAATCCCAAACAAGCATTCATCTTACTTTTCATTGACATCTCCGCCACGTTTGATAGTGTTCACCACACTATAATGCTCAATAATCTTAGACAGTTAGGAATAAAGTCTACAGTTCACAAATGTTCACCTCATATTTAAATAACAGAACCCAAAATGTTAGAATAGGCAACCAAATATCTAACACATACAAATAGGAGATCGGTCTACCACACGGTTCAGCATTATCAGCCCTTCTTTTCAACATTTACACAAAGCCAGTCTGTAACATTTTCAAGAAATTCAAGGTCCATTATCATTTATATGCAGACGACATAATGTTGTACATTCCTTTCATGATTCCTACCCTACCAATGCAACTTCTATCAGATTGCTTTAACGAAATAACATCATGGCTAAAAAATCATAATCTCCACATCAACCATTCAAAAACAGAGGTACTAATTGTAACAAGAAATCAGTCTTATAAACCCCCAACTCATATTACACTACAAAACCAGGAGATCAAAATAAAAAATGAGGTGCGCTACCTAGGTGTCATACTCGACCCTCATCTTAGCATGAACACACACATCAGAAATACTACAAAGAAAATCTATTTTAAGCTTAAAATTCTTAAGCAACTACGCCCACTGGTATACACACAAGATTTCATCAGTATAATACAGGCCATCATAACTCCTCATTTTGATTTTGCTAACCTCACCCTACTAGGTACAACAAGACAAAATATTAAACAAATTCAACTAGCACAAAACGCAGCTGCCAGAATCATAATGAAAGCACACCCATTCCAACATATAACACCCATACTTGCATATCTGCACTGGTTACCAATTCATAGTAGAATAATTCACAAAACTATAATAACTACCTTTAAAGCACTAAATGATATGGCCCCATCTACACTCAACAAAATTATCAAAAAAGAACCTCCTAAACCCACCCACAGAAAATGCCACTCAAACAAGCTAGCAACCCCAAATGACTTTACAAAGGCCAAAAGGTTAACCAATAATAGAGCCTTCTCGCACGCAGCCCCTACACTCTGGAACTCCCTCCCAGATGAACTAAGATCATTAAATGACATTAAAGAGATCCGAAAAAAACTGAAAACACACCTATTTACCACACACTATGGCCCTATAGACAATTCTTCCCACCTACTAGATAATGGCTAATAATGTAACCCTGTTCACACAATCAACAGGTTTATACCAGGACATTACAAATACGAAAATATAACCCTCTCTTAATTCCTAACACCTATGAAACCTTAAATGTACATAGTTATTATTGTATATTGTATATAGTTAACATATTGTTGTTGTTATTGTTATTGTTATCGTTACTATAACCAGGTAAGGCGGACCGGTCCGCTGCCTCCATCTGGCAGTCCCCCTTTCCCCCCCCCCCCTCAATACTCAACCACAAATAAATATACAAGACTTATTTTGGGAATTCAACTGGTCGCAGCTTTATTGACCCATTAACAACATTAACAATAACCATCAACCATTCCAACATTAACTTACCCCCCCACCCCCAGCAGAGCGAACTCTCACCAGCCATGTGGGTAGCAAAGTGACGCCGCTTCCGCCATGTCCAGGCCCCAGCAAATTGCCTAGCCTCCCTCTTCCGACTTCGCCATACTATTAGCAAAAGCCTGAGGGACTGTCCGGGTTGGGGGTACCCCACCCCCGCCCTACTGCTTAGCTCCGGCTCCGGACCCCGGAAACATCCGGGATCCCGCCACCCCCCCCCCCCCAGCTGCAGCACCCCTGAAATATGCCCCTACCGACACTCATGCCCGAAAATGGGGGGCAGGTGGGAGGGACGTCCGACCCCTCCGGCTACCACACGGGAAAGGCCGGAGGAGCTGCGATGCCCCCACCACATCCCCCACTCACGCCTGCCTCATGCGCATCTCATTGGCTCCCGCACCTTTCAGTGCCTCCGGGAGCCAATGAGAGCCCCGCGCCCTAGCGGCCCACCCCCGCGAACCACGTAGACGCCGGAGGCGGCGCACGACCGGCCGCCCCCCCAGTTAACGCCCCCGCCCTACTGCTCAGCTCCGGATCCAGACCCCGGAAACCTCCGGGATCCCGCCACCGGCTCAGGCCCAGCTCGACCTGAGCCGCCCCCCCCGGCCAAGCTGCGACCAGTGCCCCTGTTCTTTAGCATATCTTCCAAGGCCTCCTGCCAATCATTGAGGAGCAAATCCATCCCCACCGGAGACAGATGTACCCCATCCTCCCTATACAAACCAGCACATTCCACATCAACCCAGGAATGCAATATTTGACACACCCCCCAGCTCCCCCACCCATCTGCCGATTTGAAGATTAATCTTCGTCAACCCCCGCGACCATCGCTGCTGACCCTTGCAAGCTGGCCTTGGAATGATATCTGACCAAAGCAGAAATACCCCATTGAACAGTAACAGTATCGCTCCCAAGTCCTTAATAACAGTTCGAATTAACTGTCGGCAGGTCCAAGACGCCAGGTCGTTGCCACCCAGATGTATCAACAAGGCATCAGGTGTCCCTCTCAGCCGAGTGTGGTGCCACAGCAAAGGCAAAAGCTGCATCCATCGCAGTCCGCATTCGCCCAGCCATGATACGGTCACCCCGCATGCATCCAGACCTATATTCCGCCCGACCGGGCGCATGGCTGCTCGATGACTGGCCCAATACACAAATGAGTGGCCAAGCACCCAACATTGACAAGCTTCTGGCAAAACTTCTGTAAAACAAAAAGATCCAATAGTTAACCAACACCCCCCACCCTTACAAGCGCACATATCTGCGACACGCCCCAGACTTCCATCTACCTATGCGCCGAATAGCCTCCTCGGGCAACCCCAACGCTGCCCCGATACGAAAAGAGTGTGGCGCGAACAACCCCGCATCCTCTCCGAGCCACCGTAAAGCTAGCCTCAGTACTGCCGTAAACTGGAACCGTGTAAGTACCCTGCTATCCGCATGGATGAATAAATTCCTCCCCCCCAAGGCCGCAGCCGCCAATATGCCTTTAACAGCTCAACCGGGAAAATGGCTGCCCCCGCAATAGCTCTCAACCGTACCCACGTGCCGCGCCCAAGCTGGTCCGTCTTGGAACGTGCTAAATAAAGCCTGACCCTGCGCGCCTCCCACTTCACATGGTGCACCTGCAGGCTGCCCACTCCGGCTGCCCCCCGCGAGTCCACAATCAATTCCCCCATGCGGAACGCACCAAAAAAGGCCACGGAAAATACAGCCCGAAAAAGGACGCCCTCGAAATTAGAGGAAGCCACCTGTGGTACAGCCATGCACAAACGTTGTAGCATATCGTAAGAAATGGGCCGTCGGCCATCCCTCGGTGACAGACAGGCTCGCTCCCATCCCTGTAGAAGTCTACGCGTTAGGAAACCCCCACCGACAGCCCCCATCCCGCCGCCTTGGCAAAGAAAGCAAACCCCGCCAGATTCCTACTCACCGTGGATTGAGAAAATCCAGCAGCCTTCGCTGCCGACACATACAAACCCGTAAGCTGATCGGTTGGCGGACCCCCACGCCATCCAAGCTCCTCAAGGAAATCCACCACGCTGTCGCAGCCCCGCCTGTAAGCCATCCACGTAGTCGCCGACACCGACGCCTTCAAAAGTTCGGTCATCTCTGGAGGCCAATCTGCCATAAATGTTTGGGGACAGACCGCCCCTCTTCTTCGGCCTCCGGCGCCAACGTACAGAACAGCTCCCACTTGAAACGGGAAAGTGCATCGGCGACTTTGTTAGAACTCCCAGGAATATGCCGAGCCCGTATCACAGTATTCAATCTCAAACAAATTAACACCACCTGCCTCATCAAGTCAGCGACCTGCTGGCAGCGGTGTGTAATGATTTATGACCGATACCACCGCCTCGTTGTCACACCACCATAAAATCCGACGATTGCGAACACAAAGCTAAAACGACAAGTATAGGGAATAATTCTAAAAAAGTTATGTTAGCCGTGAGACCCGTTACCGTACACGAACTGGGCCATTCTGCCGCACAACAGGAGCCCCCAAAATAAACTCCGAGGCCTAACCCACCAGCTGCATCGGTAAACAATTGCAAATCCGGACTGGCAATCTCGTTGTCCCTAAGCACCGTAATGCCATTGAAATCCCGCAGGAATTCACCCCAAATCGCCAGGTCGTCCCGAATGCTCTGTGACACACGCAGCCGGTGATGTGGTTTGCAGACTCCAGCAGTAGCCACTGCCATCGTTTCATGAACACCCGACCCATCGGAATCACCCTGCAGGCAAAGTTTAAAGACCCGATCAATGACTGCATCTCTCGTAAAGTCAGCCGCTTGGAACAAAAGACATTCACCACCAAGACCCGTAGTTTCGTCAACATGATCATCGGCAGGCGCGCTACCATTTCTATGGAATCCAGCTCGATTCCCAAAAAAGTGAGCCGTGTCGTTGGGCCCTCGGTTTTTCCGGTCGCCAACGGAACTCCCCACTCTAGCGCCAGCTGGACAAGACCATCCAGCAAAACCTGACACTGCTCCATCCGGGCCACCCCTACAATCAGAAAGCCGTCCAGATAATGCACCACCTGATCCAAACCCACCCGGTTCACCAACGCCCAATGCAGAAATGTGCTGAACCACTCAAAGTGCGCACAAGAGATCGAACACCCCATAGGCATACACCTATCAAAGTAATAACTGCCTTCAAAACGAAATCCTAACAACGGAAAAGCCGACGGGTATACTGGTAACAAAAGGAAAGCAGCTACAATATCCACCTTAGCCATCCAGCAGTCCCGCAGCTTCGCACGAGATCAACAGCTGCATCGAATGATGCATACCGTACCTCACAAAGCACCTTGGGGATCAGGTCATTCACCGAAGCCCCGCTGGGATACGACAGGTTATGAATGAGCCGAAATTTGCCGGGCTCCTTTTTTGCTATTACCCCCAACGGGGACACTACCAAATCTGCAAAGGGCGGCTTGTCGAAAGGACCCGCTACCCTCCCCAAAGCGATCTCCTCTGCTAACTTGTCCTGCACGACACTGGCAAAGCGCCTCACAGAAGGATCATTCCGTACTGTGCTCACGACTGCCCGTCCACACGTCGGAATCTGAAACCCCTCCCGAAAACCCCCCTCCAAAATAACCTTATCTTTTTTCCTGGGATAACTCCTCAACAACTCCCGGAACATGTCGACCCTAACAGGAGTCGGGGCTAGACCCCGCCAGTTGTAACTGTTTTGGGGGGGCAAGCCTACGCCGCCCAGTCCTCTCTTAACACATTTAAGGGCGGAATTCCCCCCATTACAGACTGAACACGCGTGCCGAAATTTGCAGTCCGTAAAGGGGTAGGAGGACTTGTTAAAATGCCAACACACTTCCCCCGCGCCCCCCCTCCGACAGCTTTCTGCCCGTCACCGACTCCCCCGCCCAAAAGGGCTGCGGCGCCCTGGCAGCTACGACTAACCCACCCTTTGCACCAAGCGCCGGCCCACCGGATGATCTGACCGACATCTGCGTAAGCCATAAATTGAGGTCCTGAGTACCCCACGACAGCGACCGATTCTCCTCCATCTTATCCTGGAATTTTTAATCATATTTGAGCCAAGCCCAACCATCGTGCAACTGAGAGGCCTCCAGAATGGAGTCTGCATAAGCCAATAACATCCCATACTGTTCCGGATGCACCCGCCCCCAAACACTGGCTAGCTGCAAGAAGGCACGCGTCCAGTTCGTCACATTACGCGCAATGCGGCGCACCCTCCCTGCCTTTTCATCAGCTTTCCTTTTCCTCCTACTGTCCCCTGAACGCTTCCGACCTTCCAGCAATCTAAAAATGTCCATGTAACGGCGCTCCTGTATCCTCCGCCGCAATTTTCTCGGCACGCATTCCCAAAGCTCCGAGAAGGCCGCCACCATAGGCACCAGCCCCAACACATGATCACCCTCGCCCTTACTCTCCTCGGAGACGGATGACGGTGTCGAAGATCCCGAAGATGTGGACGACCCCGAGCCCGACGCCCAACGCCCAACGCCGGTGGCGCGCACGCCGCCGTTTTTTCTTAGACGCTCCCTTCCCCGGACCATCACTCGACGCAGGCACTGCAGTATCCTGCCCAATAGACTCACCTGCCGCACCGGCTGCCTCCGCTGACGATGCAATGGATCCCTGCCGCTCCGACATTGCGTTCGTCGTGTTCCACGCCACCTCTGGGCTTTCAGCGGGACGAGGTGGCTCTTCCGCTCTCCACGACATTCCAGGCCACTGTGGTCCTGAGTACTGCCATCCTGGAGGTACCTGCGGAGAGAAGAAAGGAAAAGGCACCATGGCACCCGCCCCGGCCCATGGCTGCTGCCACACCCCCGACCAGTCTGCCCTCAAAGAACCTTGCCCCCCACGCTGCCATTGCTCCCAATTAGGCGCGAAGGCCCCTCCGATAAAACCCGGCCCACCCATGTAGCCCTGCCAAGCCCCCCAATTGCTAGTGCTCACACCTCCCGCTGTCTGGACGTCACCCCTTGAGGGACCCTTCCCCCCCAAACCCCCTGCCGGCATGTGGGGCTGCCCTTGCCCTATTGCCTCCTTATCCTGCCCGGCTGGAGTCGAGGCCGGAATCGGCTGCACTGTCCCCCCCCCTCTCTCCATGGCTGTGCACATTTGGGAACGCTCGCCCCTCAGCAGTGGGGAATCCCCCTGGGCCCCGCGCCCTCCCCTGAAACTTCTACTCCATGAGGCTGAATTGCCAGAAGAACCCTTGCACCTAGAAGAGCTGGGCATAGGGTCACAGCGCTGCCCAGCACCGTGCCCCCGCGCCGCCCCGCCCCCCTGCACCGCCTGACCCCCAGTGGACGCCTGCCTCCCCCCCCTTTCACCCCATGCTGCTCCGCGCCCTTGAGGAGCCCCCCGCCCTGCCACCCTCCTGGCCCCCTTTTTGGTTTGCCTACCCATGTCCCGCACAGCCCCTGCCCGAGCAATTAACCAGGGCTTGAATATATATATATATATATATATATATATATATATATAAATATATATATATATTTTTTTAATATATTACCGCTTCCCTGCAACTGCAGGCCTGGATCACCGCAATTCCCAGTTGAAACCGCCGCTCCGCACCTCTCCCCTCGCCACCTGGCCGGGCCCAGCTGGAAAATGCCTCGAAAATACATCCGACCCCTCCGGCTACCACACGGGAAAGGCCGGAGGAGCCGCGATGTCCCCACCACATCCCCCACTCACGCCTGCCTCATGTGCATCTCATTGGCTCCCGCACCTTTCAGTGCCTCCGGGAGCCAATGAGAGCCCCGCGCCCTGCCGGCCCGCCCCCGTGAACCACGTAGATGCCGGAGGCGGCGCACAACCGGCCGCCCCCCGGTTAACGCCGGCTGCGCACATGCCGGGGGGCCCGTGGCCTTGCCATTATACTGTTATCATGTCAACACTTATATTGTTCCTTGTAATTCGATGTTCCATGTAAAACAGACCCGATCTGTGCAGTTCTTGTTCTCTGTAAACCGCAACTGATCTATGGAAGGTGCAGTATATAAATGATTGTTTAAATAAATAAATAAATAAACTACTACTTGGATGTGCAAATCATGGGTGGAGCAAGGGAGATGCATGTTGTGGTGCAATTTCAGAACAGCACAAGCTGTCTGGCCCTGGTTGTTCGGGCATCCATGCCTATACCTGCTTCTAACCTTGAATAAGGTGCAAAAAAGTGCACATTTCATGGCTGCAGTGCTTCTAGGGGGAAGGCAGGCCCATAACACCTATCATTTCACCCCATAGCCCAAATACCTCTCTTGCTATCTTTTCCATCATTTGCCAGCATCCTCTCTTTCTACTGTCAGCTTTTCTCAAGGAGGGCTAGCTTCTTCTTTTTCTTCCCTGCCAGGAGTCACTGACCAAGAATTCACTTTGCAAGCCACTGACCAAGAATTCAGCTTGTTATATCACCATGGTAGGAGCCTCCTTGGCAAACCCATATCAGTTGGATATGCTAGTGATTGTCCTATGGCCAGACTCCATTTCTTTCTCTTTTTTATATGGCCCTCCTTCTCCTTCTCCATCAGTTTGTTGTTCATACTTTCCCTCATATTTCAACCCTCATATTTTCATATGTAAATAGTTGATCTTTGATCGCTGTACATAGTTATTCTTGATACTATATGTATCCAATGCTATGTTCCATGTATATAGTTATTCTTGTTACTGTTGTTGTTAAGTGCCGTCGAGTCGGAGTCGACTCATGGCGACCCTCTGGATAGCTATCCTAAATTGTTACTATATGTATCCAATGTTATGTTCCATGTAAACAGTTGAAACACACTGCTATAAATTGTTCTATGTAAACCGTCTTGACTTGTAGAAAGACGGTATATAAAAATTGTTAAATAAATAAATAAATACTATTAATATCCAAAGACATTTCTTGATTGATGGCCTCTTGATGGTCAGAAGACTGGCTATAATCATGACTACAGCATGGAACCTTCCCTTCCAACATAGTCCTTTCCTTAGCTGGAGATAGGAAAGCTATATACAATTGTTTGATAATTATTTATCCTAAGTGGCTTTAGAAAATTACCAAGCCTATGTTCAGTTCTGGCTTGAAAAGCATTGAAAGGATGTAAATAGTTCAGAAAAGAACTACTGAAATGGAACAGTATCAGTAACTATTCTGTACAATGAATGGAGAAAGAGAAAATCCTCAAGTACAAAAAGACACAATCGGAAGCTGAGAAACTGGCAGAAAGAAAAATAGACCCAGTTGTATTGGGTGCCACTGATGAGATTTAAAAAAGTCTTACCAGCTTTTACCTTGATATGTTGTGTGCACATATTACACCCTATGAACTTCCTGAAGAATGCCAACTTTGGCAAAATACATGTATTACTACAGCACTAGCAGTGCATTTGAGAGCTAGGGATGATATCTAACATACTCTGGCTCAAAGTGAGCTTCATTCTTTTCATGGCACGTGCAAAATGAACACATCACGAAGCATAACCCCAAAAGAGTGTTAAAGAGCCCAGAATGTACTGAGGGGCCCTTTCAATAAAGCGAGGTAAGGGTTGTTGTTGTTTTAATTTCCCACGCATTAGGAGCAAAGACCAAAGACCAAATGAAAAAAAAAAGCGCAGTAATTGTCAGGGGCAGGACCAGCACGTCCCTTACAACTGCATGACAGAAAAGACCCTTTGTGCACGCTAGGCTCATTAACGACCAGTGCAGGTGCACTCGGCGCATTCGCTTGAGTTAGCATTACTGCAGGGGGACCTATTCTACCTATAAATAGACAGTGTGTTATAATTGCTGTGCGCTGGCTGCAATGTGGAATCCACACTCACTATCCACTCACGACTCACCCAGTCTTCGCCCCTTCTCACATTAAGCCATTAATATGGGCTTTTTACCACGCTGACTGCTTTTAGAGTACAGCAGTTGTTACTGCAGGCCCACACTCATATGTGCATTGCTTAGTACTCTTTTGTAAAAAGGCCCCTTATTGAACTATAAATGTGCTTACATTGAATTGTTGAAATATCTAACTGACCTCAATGATGCGCATGAAGGTTCAAATTTTCATTGAAAAAGACCTACAGGGAAAAGAGCTCGTAAGATGGGGAGAGAATATGAGGACATATTTTGTTATTGAGATGGCAGTGATTCAGCAGAAATAGTAGCAGCAAACATGATGACAGAATTTAAGCATACTTGAAACAGATGCAGAAGGCAATAGTAATAATAAGGGTTCAAGGGAATGTGAACTTTGGATGCTGGTTTAGATATGGATCTTTATCTATGCTCAGCTAGATATCATGATAGGAGACCACAAAGGGGAAACAAGATGTCACTCTTGCTGGTTGTCAACCTTGCACAGTCGAAGATGGGAAATATCTTTAGATAGTTCTGGCTGACACAATTAGGTATACTGCCTTAGACCAATTGGTCCTTATCTACTGACATCTATATTACTATGTGTTGTATTCCTCAGATATATTTACATCATTTTGAATTATCTAAAGATTATATGAATCTCCTAATCCTTCAGCCAATTATAGATTTGTTAGAAATTGATAGTATATTTGTATTACCGTAATATGATAAATATTTGTATAATCCATTGATTTCCAATGTAAGAGAGATATCTAAAAACGTAGATATAATGCATTACAACAGACAATATAAATTGTTGTAAACATACGAATGTGAATTTATAGAGTTTCTTTTCCTTTTTATGTTTTCATTTCAGAGCATTTCTTCATGCTTCACAGTGGCAGTAAACTATGACACATTGTTCCAGTGAAGCATAGCAATAGCAGGCTTGTCATTGTTCAGTACTGCTTCCACTACCATTAATCATTTATATAGTGCTACAAGGCACACGCAGTGCTCTACATACACAGATAAAGATGGCCCCTGCTCAATAGAGCTTACAATCTAATTAAGACAGACAAGAATAGGGAAGGGTAAGGAGACAGAAGGAAAATAAAGGTTCAGGATGCAAAAGCAGCCTCAAAGAGGTGAGCTTTTAGCATGGATTTGAAAAGGGGGAGAGATGAAGCCTGATGCGCAAACTCAGGTAGTTTATTCCAGGCATAAAGAGCAGCAAGGTGAAAGGATCAAAGTCAGGAGTTGGAAGTGGAAGAAAAGGACAAAGAGAGAAGCAAGCCAGTAGAAGAGCGGAATTCATGAGGAGGGATGTAGGGAGAGAGGAGAGAGGAAAGGTAGTGAGGAGCAGTAAAATGAATGCATTTATAGTTCAAAAGGAATGTTTGATTTTGATAGGGAAATGGAAGGTGAGCCAATGAAGTGATTTGAGAAGAGGGGTTATATGAATATATCATGGATGGTGAGAGATTAGTCATGCAGCAGAGTTCTGAACAGATTGAAGGGGAGAGAGGTGAGTCAGAGGGAGACCAGCAAAAATGAGGTTGCAATAGTCAAGACGGGAAGTACTTAGAGAGTGGAAAAGAGCTTTAGTGTGTTCAGAAAGGAAGGGGCAAATTTTTCTAATGTTATAGAGAAAGAAATGGCAGGTTTTAGTGATCTGTTGAACATGTGAGGAGAAGGAAAGAGAGGAGTCAAAGATGACACAAAGATTACGGGCTGAGGAAAAAGGAAGTAGAAGAGTGTTATCTACAGAGATAGAGAAAGGAGGGGAGAAAGGATTATTATGAGGGAAAATAAGAAGTTCAGTTTTGGACATGTTTAATTTCAAACCGTGGTGAGACATCCAGGTGGCGATGTCAGACAAGCAGGTAGAGATTCGGGCTTGGAGTGACAGAGAAATATCAGGTGTAAAAACATAAATCTGAGAATCATCAGCATAAAATTGAAATCCATGAGAGAAGATGAGAGCACCAAGGGACTGGGTGTAGAGAGAGAAAAGGAGAGTTGCTGAACAGACCCTTGGGGAATAACAACTGAGAGCAAGATAGTAGTAGAAGAGGAATCACCAGAACAAATATTGAAAGAGCAATGGGAGAGATAAGAAGATAACCAGGAAAGTACAGAGCCCCTAAAATCAAGTGAGGGCAATGTATCAAGGAGAAGGTGGTGATCAACTGTGTCAAAAGTAGCAAAAAGGTCAAGTCCCACAGTCTAGTCCCACAGGTGCTCCTTGTGGTCTTGGGCAAGCCACTTAACCCTCCATAGCCCATGTTCCCTGTAAAATAGTTATCTCCAAGTTATAATGCCCTGTTCAATGTAATTTCAGTTTGTTCAATGTAAACTGCACTGATGCGGAATAGCGCGGTATATAAGAGAATGTAAATAAATAAATAAATAAATAAATAAGAAGGAAGCGGATAGAGTAAAGGCCTTTGGATTTAGCCTGGAATAAGTCACTGGAGACTTTGGCAAGCACTGTCTCAGTAGAATGTAAGAGTTGAAAGCCAAATTGAAGTGGATCCAGCAGGACTTGAGAGGAAAGAAATTCAAAAGAACAGTGGAGAACTGCACGCTCAAGAAGTTTAGAAATGAAGGGAAGAAGGGAAATGGGACAATAATGAGAAGGACAACTAGGGTCGAGTGAAGGATTCTTGAGGAGAGGTGTGACCACAGCATGCTTGAAGGCTACAGGAACAGTAGCAGTGGAGAGTGAGAGGTTGAGGATATGTGAGATGGAAGGGATGACAGATGAGGAAATGGAGTTAAGGAGATAGGTGGGGATAGGAACAGAAGAGCAAGTAGTAAGTTTAGAGGAGGAAAGATGAGAGGTTTTCTCATCAGAGATCTTAGAAAAGAATGAAAGGGTAACAGAGATTGAAGGGGGAAGAGGGAATGAAACTGATCTAGTTGGGAAGTGGAGTGTAATCGTGTGATATTGATCCTCTACCACATAGGTTTTCAACCCAATCCTCAAGGAACCCTAGGCCAGTCAGGTTTTCAGGATTCCCACAATGAATATGCATAAGATAGATTTGCATACAATGAAGGCAGAACATGCAAATTTTCTCATACATATTCAGTCTGGGAATCCTGAAATCCTGACTGGCCTAGGGTTCCCCGAGGACTGGGTTGAAAACCTATGCGGTAGAGGATCAATATCACACGATTGCACTCCACTTCCCAACTAGATCAGTTTACCGGGTTAGTGACCTGTGGGTAAAACTAGGCAAATCATAAGCTAGCCTAGTTTTACCCAAGGGAGCTAACTGAGCAGTGGTGCAATATCACTGCTACCCAGTTAGAACATAAGAACATAAGATATGCCATACTGGGTCAGACCAAGGTCCATCAAGCCCAGTATTCTGTTTCCAACAGTGGCCAATCTAGGTCACATGTACCTAGAAGTTTCCCCAAGAGACACAAGTTCCACAATGCTTGTACTGGGTCAAGCATTGATATCTTCGTTCACTTCTTAATAATGGTTTATGGACCTTTCCTCCAGGAACTTGTCCAAACCTTTTTTAAACCCAGCTACACTAACAGCCTTTACTACATAAGAACATAAGAACATAAGATATGCCATACTGGGTCAGACCAAGGTCCATCAAGCCCAGTATTCTGTTTCCAACAGTGGCCAATCTAGGTCATATGTACCTAGCAGTTTCCCCAAGGGACACAGGTTCCACAATGCTTGTATTGGTTCAAGCATCAATATCCTGGGTCCCTTCTTAATAATGGCTTATGGACCTTTCCTCCAGGAACTTGTCCAAACCTTTTTTAAACCCAGCTACACTAACAGCCTTTACTACATCCTCCGGTAACAAATTCCAGAGTTTGATTATACGTTGAGTGAAAAAATATTTTCTTTCATGAGTCTTAAATAGTTTACCCTGTAGCTTCATTGCATGTCCCCTAGTCTTTCTATATTCTGATAAGGTAAACAATCGATCTACGTTTACCCGTTCCACTCCGCTCATTAATTTATAGACTTCTATCATATCTCCCCTCAGCCGTCCCTTTTCCAGGTTAAAGAGCCCTAACCTTTTTAGCCTAGTTAGCTTCTGTAGCTCCAGGGCATGTGCAACGATCTCAGATATTCAATGCCGGGGCCGCGTATGACCTCATCATTGAATATCTGGGGTTAGTGGTTGGTGAAAATTGCTATGCACCGTAGCAACGCATAGCAGAGACGCCGCTGCCGAGAGTCTCCACCCCCTCTCCAGCTCCCGCCCAATCCGGGCGGTGGGAGCCCGAAATCGCAGCAGCCGCCGGGGATAAAAGCGGCGTCCCTGCCTGCAGAGACGCCGCTGCCGGGAGTCTCCACCCCCTCTCCAGCTCCCGCCCAATCCGGGCGGTGGGAGCCCGAAATCGCAGCAGCCGCCGGGGATAAAAACGGCGTCCCTGCCTGCAGAGACGCCGCTGCCGGGAGTCTCCACCCCCTCTCCAGCTCCCGCCCAATCCGGGTGGTGGGAGCCCGAAATCGCAGCAGCCGCCGAGGATAAAAGCGGCGTCCCTGCCTGCAGAGACGCCGCTGCCGGGAGTCTCCACCCCCTCTCCAGCTCCCGCCCAATCTGGGCGGTGGGAGCCCGAAATCGCAGCAGCCGCCGGGGATAAAAGCGGCGTCCCTGCCTGCAGAGACGCTGCTGCCGGGAGTCTCCACCCCCTCTCCAGCTCCCGCCCAATCCGGGCGGTGGGAGCCCGAAATCGCAGCAGCCGCCGGGGATAAAAGCGGCGTCCCTGCCTGCAGAGACGCCGCTGCCGGGAGTCTCCACCCCCTCTCCAGCTCCCGCCCAATCCGGGCGGTGGGAGCCCGAAATCGCAGCAGCCGCCGGGGATAAAAGCGGCGTCCCTGCAGGGCGCGCCCGCGCCTGAGGGCCTCGCCAGAGGGCCCTTTGGCGTGGCCCTTAGGCGCGGCACGAAGGCGAAAAGTAGGAAACATCCTAGGAATTCAGCAGCACCGACTGCATACCAACGGATCCTGATAGAGGAGCAGACCGAGGAGGACAGCAAAACCGCAAGTAAAACTCTCACAGAACATAACACATCACACACTACCAAACTCCCTCTTCAACAACACACTCCATAAAAGCTCCGGCCTCCCCCCCACGGAACAGGCTCCCGCACCAAGGCGACTGCCACAGGTCCAGCTCCACATCCACGGGACAGGCTCCCTCCTAGGGACAGGCTCCCGCACCGCAACAGATCCAGCTCCACACCCACGGGACAGGCTCCCTCCACGGGACAGGCTCCCGCACCAAGGCGACCGCCACAGATCCAGCTCCACATCCACGGGACAGGCTCCCGCACCGCAACAGATCCAGCTCCACATCCGCGGGACAGGCTCCCTCCACGGGACAGGCTCCCGCACCAAGGCGACCGCCACAGATCCAGCTCCACATCCACGGGACGGGCTCCCTTCACGGGACAGGCTCCCGCACCGCAACAGATCCAGCTCCACATCCGCGGGACAGGCTCCCTCCACGGGACAGGCTCCCGCTCCAAGGCGACTGCCACAGGTCCAGCTCCACATCCACGGGACAGGCTCCCTCCTAGGGACAGGCTCCCGCACCGCAACAGATCCAGCTCCACATCCACGGGACAGGCTCCCGCACCAAGGCGACTGCCACAAGTCCAGCTCCACATCCACGGGACAGGCTCCCGCACCAAGGCGACTGCCACAGATCCAGCTCTACATCCCCGGGACAGGCTCCCGCAACAAGTACAGCTCTCCCCAAAGCAAACAACAGACGAAGACCTAAGGAGACAGGCGTCACCCTATCAGAACTTCACAAACTACCAACATGCACACCACATACTTCCTCCCTCTATACCTACTAGTCACACAACTCCTCCCACCGACCACACACCTCCACTACCCTCAAACAAACACACCATGGTACCCTCCAACTGCACTGCCATATCTCGGGCCACAACACACACACAAAGAGACACTCACAAACTCCCAAGCAAAGAGACCAAACAGACACAAATCAAACCCCAACACCGGCTCA
Organism: Ichthyophis bannanicus; assembly: GCA_033557465.1. Classification (NCBI taxonomy): domain Eukaryota; kingdom Metazoa; phylum Chordata; class Amphibia; order Gymnophiona; family Ichthyophiidae; genus Ichthyophis; species Ichthyophis bannanicus. Next base: position 123,460,970 of record CM066034.1, on the reverse strand, counting down.
AAGGAAGCACATGTAGCAACAACCTCTTCCACAAAGACAACAACAATTGAGCTCATAAACGCCAGATCCGTCTGCAACAAGATACACACTCTGGTAGACCACATAGAAGAGCGACAGCCCGACATAATATGCATCACAGAGACATGGCTCAACCCTACCGACAGTGTACTACTCAACCAACTAGTACCGAACAACTACTCAGCATACAACTGCCCACGCACACACAAGCGTGGAGGAGGAGTCCTAATAATAGCAAAAACAAAACTCAAGTTCAAGACACAGAACCTCACAGATACACAGCAGTGTAACACAATTAGCATCAAGAACAAGAATATTGCAATCTGCCTAACCTACAGAGCACCCCGTGCTCCACCCGACGAACTAGCCTTCACACTCGAAGAAGCCTGTGCCATAACAGCAAACAACAAACCAGCACTACTAATCGGAGACTTCAACCTCAAGTCCGCCAATACAAAAGATGCAGAGGCCTTCCTTCAAGCAATGACCTCACTTCAATTCACACAGATAGTCAATGCACCAACACACAGACTTGGATCATCCACAGACCTCATCTTCGCATCAAACTACCTAACTTCAAGAGACCTAATTTCTACACCCACCATCACCCCAGTACCATGGTCTGACCATTACTTAATCGAGACGAAACTGCAATCACGAGAAGACCGGACAAGCGAAAGAGCGAACATCCCACACACACAAAGACGATTCAAGTCCTTTGACAAGGACGAATTCATACAGGACACAATACAACACTTGAACATTGACTCAGAGGACCTGGAGGAACAAGTTTCCAACTGGAACAGCGTTCTAGCTAACGCCGCCAAACCATCCGATGACAGGACCGAGAAACAACACCACAACAAGAGACAAAACAAGCCATGGTACTCAGCAAAAATACGACAGGAAAAGAGGGAGCTCAGGAAGATTGAACGGAGATGGAGAAAAATCAAATCTACTTCCGACCAACATCTTTACCTAACAAAGCAAAAACAATACAATGAACACATCAACCAATCAAAGAGAGAATTCCACACAAACCTGATAAATTCTTTCATCAACAAACCCAGAGAACTTTTCGAAATAGTAAAAACCCTGACAAAAGAGCAAGCAGCAGAAAGAGAAGTACAAGTGGATCCACAGAAATTCGCCGACCACATCAAAGACAAATTCCACTCCACAGAGCGCACAACACCCAGTGGAACCACAAGAACGAACGTACACCCCAAAACCTGGGGCACATTCTACTCACCCTCAAAAGAACAGATATCCCACATCATCTCCACAATCAACACAAGTACTGCCCCTACAGACCCTTGCCCAGTGTCATGGGTCAAAGCCACCAAATCAAGCCTCATACCAACCATTCATGAAATGGTACACAACTCACTCACTCAAGGTCTCATGCCACAGCAACTAAAGCTTGCCTCAGTAAGACCAATCACAAAGAAAACTACTCTCGACAAAAAGGACCCAGCAGCATACCGACCAATCTCCAGCATACCCTTCCTCGCAAAAATAATCGACAAAGACGGTTCAACTACAACTTCAGGAACACATTGACGAACACGGAACTCTCGACGACAACCAACACGGATTTCGTCCCAACCATAGAGTCGAAACTCTACTGATCTACCTCTTCGACAGCATCATAAGAATAATTGACAACACCAGGAATGGAATTATAATGATCTTCATCGACATCTCCTCAGCTTTCGACACAGTTGACCACAATATGCTCCTGGAGAGACTAAAGAACACTGGTATACACGGTACCACTCTGAAATGGTTCCACTCGTACCTAACCGAAAGACAGCTACAGGTCAAGGTGGGACATGACACCTCCCGACCCATAAACGTCCAACAAGGAGTACCGCAAGGATCCGCACTCTCAGCACTCCTTTTTAACATCTACATCCAACCAATATGCAACATTATGAAAGAGAACAACATCCAATACACAATATACGCAGACGACATCATGGTATACTCCCCGATATCAATCGACAACCCGGACTTCTCTAAGATAACAGACTGCCTTACCCAAATGCCGAAGTGGTGCCAAAACAACAACCTCGCAATAAACTACAACAAGACCGAAGCTTTAATCATCACTCGGAACCAAAGCTTCATACACCCACCAAACATAAAGATACAAAGCACCACGATACCGATAAGATCAGAGGTGAGATACCTTGGGGTTACTCTGGACAGTAAACTCAACCTCAAACCACACATAGACAAAACAATCCAAAAAGCCTACTACAGGATGTGAATCATCAGGAGACTGAAACCACTCCTCGCCCCAGAACACTTCCGTACCGTCTGTCAAGCACTGATAACCCCAATACTGGACTTCTGCAATCCGATATACCTTGGACTACCAAAACAAGCTCTCAAACCACTCCAGCTGGCACAAAACACTGCAGCTCGAATCATATCCGGAGCCGCAAGGCAGGAGCACATCACACCTACATTAAAGGACTTACACTGGCTCCCAATCAGTGCTCGCATCAGATACAAGACTATCATAAACCTATTTAAGATAAAAGAGCACACGTCAGCCAACAGCCTCCACACGCTCATACAACCGGAAACCAGCGCACGTCCTAGAAGAAGTCAAACACGCAACCGAGTCAGTACCCCAAATGAATACAAGCACACACGCAAGGACACAACAGACAGAGCTCTCTCCATGGCTGCTCCAACAATATGGAACAATCTACCGGACGATCTAAGGGCAACTCCAGACCTCAAAGACTTCAGAAAACAACTGAAAACCATGCTGTTCATAGAGCACTATGGTCACATCACATAACCTAAGAGAATGGATAACAGCACTCCAATCCTCCTAAACAACTGTATGTATATAAAATGTGTTTTTAGCACCACTGTAAATAGCCCACCTTGTACATAGCTCAAACAAATCAAGCACCCAACACAGCCATCACACACAACCAAGTTTCATCCTCACTGCATGTACAACACACACACTTTACCTGATTGCTTGCTGTGATACCACCTTGATTATTAAGATAAGGCGGTTTAGAAATACTGTTAAATAAATAAATAAAATAAATAAATAAAAATAGCTGGCTCAATTCAATATTGGGCCCTAAATGTTTTTCTTTAATCCACATAAAACATATTCATGCATTGATTACTGGCTGATAACCCACTCATGGACAGAAAACCTGAGAAAGGTACAAGTGGAGCAAAAAATGGTTGTCAGATCATGCTTTGGTGTGCATGACTCTGTCTTTGGTTCCAGGCAGCAAGGAATTAATCTGGAAAATGAACCCATCTTATTATCCTAGGAAGGAGTTTCAGGAGTTTGTTAAGAAAGCATGGGTGGAATTTGAGGGTTTCAATAAGGGCTCTGTGGAGTCAAACACAGAAGCAGTGAAGGCCGTGATGAGAGGGCACATTATGGGATATATAGATGTAGACAGGAAGTGCCATGAATGATGTCTCAAGGATTTGACAAGGGAGCTCAATGACTTCTATAGGCGACATGCATGATATTTTAATGGCACGAGTGCAGCATGATATCTTCCTCCATAAATACAAACTGCACCGATGAAGCAATCGGGCCAGTAAGCTGATGACTCACTTGGTACAAAACAGGCAGGGGAAAAATATAATCTCACAAATTAAGAATGCTAAGGGGGAGGTTATGGCAAAAGCACAATAGGTGGCCCAGTGTTTGTTGATTTTTATCAGTCACTTTATGCCAGTGGGACAGATAATGTGTCCAATGCACAGAGTTCTTTCAGGGCTTGCAGCTCCCTCAGCTCACAGAGGAAGAGATGCAGGCTTTGAATAGGATGATCGTTGTAGTGGAAATAAGAGGCATTATTAAAAAATTGAAGTTAGCACAAAGCCTGGGATCTGATGGCTTCAGAGCAGAGTTTTATAAAATCATGCCTGACCTGGTGTGGGGGTGGGGGGGTGGGGGGGTGGGGAGCATTGATGGACATGTGTGAATTGACAGAAGCAAAATTGGGCACATATACAGCCCGATTCTGACATGGGTGCCACGGCCCTCTGTGCACCCGGTTGGAACCAGACGCACAGAGTTAGCCGGATTCTGATCTTGTGGGGCATGTCTAGCCCCACGGGATCAAAATTGCATACAGGCCTGTACATGCAGGCCGGGACACCGATTCAGGTTGGCCTGCATGTACAGACCTTGCCCGGATAGCTCAGTCAGGCCTTCAAATGGAGCCACGGCACCATGGCGTCTGGTTGCCATGGCACCGCAGCTCCATTCAAAAGTCATGATCTCCGGCCGCCAGACTGTAAATTGCATTCCTCCAGAGTCCGACCCCTGATCTGGCCTCCCAAGGCCTGGGTCGGGCTGTGGGGAATCTCCTCTGCCCTCTCCCACCACTTTCCAGCCCTGGTCCTGTCATCCTCCACCGACTTGGGGAACGTATTCCACCTCAGAGGTGGAATAAGTGCCCCATTAAAGCTGCCGGCCCTGGACATAAAGGACCGATATTGGAATCAGCTCTGTATGTCTAGGGCTGATGACCACCCACTGCACGCCCTAACGCTGCCCCCGATCTGCCCATTTCCTGTCTCCATCTAACTTCCCCATACAACGAGCGGGGAAGTTAGTCAGGGTCGGAAAGGGGCCCGAATAACGGTTCTTCCCTAAACCAGAAAAAGACCTCATGGAGATGGGGGTCTTACAGGCCTATTTCATTGATAAACCAATATATGACTATTCTAACAACTGTGCTGGCCAATAGACTGGAAAAATATTTGCCCAGATTGATCCATGAGAACCAGGTGGGATTTGTGTATGGAGGTGAGCATCTGTAAACATTCTTAAGGTCTTAGCAGCATTGCAGTCCATGGGCAGGAACTGGGGAAGCAGTGATCATCAGCTTAGATGCCAAGAAGGCATTTGACAAGGTGTTATGGCCATAAATCTTCTGGGTGCTGGATCAGTACAATGTGAGAGATTTCTTTCTAAAATGGGTGTAAATACTGTATAAGGCTTCCATGGCTCAGATTATGGCTGCTGGTCACTTAAATTTCCCATTCTAAGGGGTGCGAGACAGTGATGCCCATTGTTGCCTCTGTTATGTTATGTTTTTCTTGGAACCTCTTGCAACAAAATTGAGGGGGGATCCAGACATCCAGGGGATTCAAGTGAGAAGAATCTCTCTGCAGTTGAATATATTTGCTGATGATATACTCCTTTTCCTGGGGAATGCACTACTACTACTACTATTAAGCATTTATATAGCGCTACCATTGGTACGCAGCGCTGTACAGACATGTAAGAGAGACAGTCCCTGCTTGTGAGAGCTTACAATCTAGTTAAGACAAAAAACACACAGAGCAACAATCTAGTCAGGGCAAAAGCCATGTTGGCTGTCTCCCATCACCACTACTACTACTACTTCGCATTTCTATTTAAATAGGAGACAGACAGTATAAGAAGGGATGTGGGAAAAGTGATTGCTGTAGTGGAGCAGTTTGTGTCCTTTGTGGACTTGAAAATTAACATAGGTAAATCTGATGCTTTGGGAATAAAGAAGGAGCCAAAGCTCCCATAATCGACAGCCGCATTAAATCCCACATAACTGCCTCCCCCTGAAGCCCCCTGTTTCTGTCCTTCAGTCAAAAAGGCCTCCAGCTGAGAAGAATCCATAAAGATAAATCTAGAACCATGAAGGGTAACTAAGCATTTACAAGGATATCGTACAAAAAAAGAAGCACCAAGAGCCAACACCTTAGTTTAAGAGCAAAAAAAGCCCTTCTCCAAAGTTGAGTGGCCTTGGGAAGATCTCTAAAAAGTTGAATCCTAGCTCCGCAAAACACAAAAGCTTTGTTATGTTCTTTTGTAATGCCTCACTTGCCAGAAAAAGAACACATGCACCGCCGGTATTGCCCACTTTTCCTGTAACTCAGTGAAGGCATATAATCTTTATTTTTTTTTATTTTATATTTATGCAATTTTCCAAATACAACAAGTTAACAACTTGTACAGAAAAAGACTCAAAGATCCACAAGTCCACAACAATATTGGCAAGAGTGGGTCACAAAACAAAGGAAAAAATTGTCATCTAGCAAATACAAAGAATAAAGACGGATGAAAGAGTAGTGCAAATATTCTAACCACAGATAGCCCACCTAATACGTGTAATGGATACATCTGAACAGTGTGTGCTGCCAATCGAAAAACCCACCCTGCAGTGCAGTAACCTGATGCGCATATTAGGGCGCCCACCCCAAGGCGCCCTATGATGTGTTGTAGTTTGCCACCCTCCAAGGCATCATATAAGGCGCCCCATGAGCTGATGCAAACTAAGGTGCATCGAAAGATGCCCAAAGGAGGGCAAGGTGATACCTGAAAAGCTGGCCAGTGGCAGTAAGGAGTCCCAAGTTGAATAGCACAAAATGTATGGCCCAAACACAGATGTAACCCTACCACTGCACAGAGTACCAAGGAAAGCCAAACAACAATGTCTGCAGGGTATCACATGGTGTAGCTGATGGACCTGTCAAATCTGTGTGCAGCTCATGTGGCAGCTGGAAAAGTGCAGAAACATATCGGAGGCAGCTGGACCGATGCATAGGGTGATGGTGATGTAAAGTGCCAACATGAGAGTGTGTGGCAGAGGATGCAAATACATGTCCACCAGAGCAGGTGGAGGTGGCAGCATAACAGGAGGACAGAGGAGTAGCAGTGCCTTGCCGAGCATACACACAAGAGGCAATCATGAAGAGCCGCAATGCAGAAAAGGGTCACAGCGCAGAACATGGGGCGGTAGTCCGCACATTAGGGCAGGACGCCACACAGCTGGCAGAGACAGATAGATGGACAGAAGGATGCTTGGCAACTGTGAGGAGGCTATAATGTGCCACCACACACATCTGCACAGATATGACTGTTAGAGGAAGGAAAAATAGTTGTGTAGGACAGGCAGAAAAACCAAGAACACACAGGAATCAAACCCATGACCACTGGCTGCAAAGTCAGTGTACTAACCACTGTGCTATATCTCTATGGTGTCCATCATAGCAATGGCTGGCCACACAACAACTGCAGGTCACTGCACCAAAGATCTGCTGTGCATACTGGGGCAGGGTAAAAGCACAGGCAAAGCACTGTATAGGGCACCATAGGCCACACAAATGAGGTGAGGGTGGTTGTGTGTGCTAAACACTGATCTCTAATATATGTCTGCCTGACACAGCCACAAAAGGGAGTTGTGCTGCACATTATGACTAAAGGAGACCCTCTGTGGGATTGAACCCATGATCACTAGCATATAAGTTAATTCTAAAACCGGTATGCCTACCACACCAATGTGAGTTAAACAGCAAAGGCCGCATACAACAACACTGCATGGCCCCACACCAAAAGCCTACTGTGTGCCAGGAAAAGGCAACCCCAACAGTAACCATGATGTAATGCACATGTAGAAGAGCTGTGTACAGTGCATATCAGTCTTTAATTGGTACGAGAGCCACATAAACACAAATGCACATACACAATAAAGTGTTGGGCAGTTGAAACGGCATGCAAAAGAGTAAGGAAAAGGACCCTAAAGGGTGGCAGGGGATGCTGTATGTAGCAGGGCAAAATGGGGAATAGTACTGAAAAGGAGCATGTGAGAATTGAACCTGCAAACAGAAGCTGGGACAGATCAGCTCAACAACAGCAATAACAGTCACCCAAGCATACCAGCCACATGGACAGTACTAAGGAGCAGCCATATGTAATAGCTAATATGCGGCACATAGGCTGCAGAAAGGGCACACTGTGCTGTACAAAGAAGCTATGGAAGGGTGTAAAGGAGAGCTGACGAAGCTGCAGCCAGCTCAAGGTCAGGTTAGCACAGCACAAGGTAAAAGGAAAAAGCATGTGGGAATCAAACCTACAGCCTATGGTGCTCCAATGCCCGTCTGCAACCACTATCCCAAACCACCACTACAGGGACCATGCAAATATGTTCCATAAAGGGAATGTGTGTATGGGCACCCATAACACCCTGACGTGGCAGACAGCTGCCACTGTACAAGGATGTGAGCACAGGTGGGCCATGTACATCACCAGTAAATCAAGAAATACATGCGTCAGTGTGTTGAATCAGCAGCAAAGGCAAATGTGCGTTAAAGAAATATATTTTATTTTGGAAAGTTACTGGACATATCGTATATACTGTGTGTCATGATATGAAGCTAGTTGTTTTACAGTGAACAAACTGAAACCACAATGAGTAGGCCAGCTACCCACATGCCGTGTACAAGTCACTGCCCCCCCCCCCACAGATGATGAGCAGTACAGATAATATGCAGTAGGTGCATGGTGTGTACTATGCAGTATCCACCCCCCCCCCCACCACATGCTGCTGCATACCCAAAATGCCTGTTTCACATATGTGTGCATGTAGACAGTAGGTAGGGCATGAGGACAGCCCAACACACACCAGTCATGAAGGTATAACCAAAACATATCTGCCTTCAAAAAACAGGTGGCACAAACCTGACAAAGCTTACATATCAAAATCTCTGCAACTGTACACACACATGCATATATACATGTCACAGATGTTGCATAATGCATAATATAGCAAATAAAGTGCCACATACTTCCAAAACAACACTGTGCAAATGCCAGATTCGGATATGGTAACAGGTACAAGAGGAACATGATGCCAGATAATACAGAAAACTCAAACTATCACACATTCAGAGATAACCATATGCAGAAGGTCTGCTGTAATGGGTGCTGTGAAGACAGTATGCATATACATATTACACGGCACATGGACTGCACCCATGAAGGATGAACACACACACCCACACTGCCACACTTCCAAATTACTGGTGCAATGTGAGTCCCAGAATGTCATGAGATAAAGAAGACTGCAGACATGCATTGCTATGTCTGTCAATCAATGTAGAGCGGCACGTCTGTACACTAGCCAAACACACTAATCTGTACATAGAGGTTGAAAGAAAGGTCAAACATGGCCCAGTAACCGGCACAGAAGCCACACTGCCACATGCCCTGGTGTGCCAACATATTCAGACACAAGCACCTGGAACGTGTATGGTAAACAATGACACAGTGATGCTCCACATGCACTGTAGCACACGTGGTGATGGCAAATATTGACCGAAGATGTTGGCGCACATCAAAGTGGTGTGATGGTAAATACCATGTCATGTTCAAGTGCAGGGTAGCCCCACAAATACCAGAGGACCTATACAATGTCACCCCTGTGCCACACACATGGCTGTATGCTCTTGGTGAACTAAACAGATGAGGATATCCTGCAGTGCAGGTCACACACATAGGCAACATACAGTAACACAATGTCAGATGGATGTACAACATGCAGCAAGTATGTCAGTCCCTGCTGCACACGTAGGGGCCCGTACACAGTGTCCATAGTGCAAATAGCCTCTGCAAACCAACATGTTCCATGAAGACTGACCGTGAATCCCTGGGCCTGCATAAGCAAGTGGTACATCCCAATCTGCCACAGCACACAAAAGGCCATGTATGTCCCCTGCGATGAACCCCATACCCAGCCAGAGCACAGCAGCAACATTGTGTACATAAGAACATAAGATATGCCATACTGGGTCAGACCAAGGTCCATCAAGCCCAGTATTCTGTTTCCAACAGTGGCCAATCTAGGTCATATGTACCTAGCAGTTTCCCCAAGAGACACAAGTTCCACAATGCTTGTACTGGGTCAAGCATTGATATCTTCGGTCACTTCTTAATAATGGTTTATGGACCTTTCCTCCAGGAACTTGTCCAAACCTTTTTTAAACCCAGCTACACTAACAGCCTTTACTACATCCTCCGGTAACAAATTCCAGAGTTTGATTACATGTTGAGTGAAAAAATATTTTCTTTTATTAGTCTTAAATAGTTTACCCTGTAGCTTCATTGCATGTCCCCTAGTCTTTCTATATTCTGATAACGTAAACAATCAGGACGCCTATGCCCAATGTAGCAGTCCAACATCAATGTCCATCATAGGCATGTGGGCCACATGCAGAGGTCAGCCATCCTATGCCACCATATCCCAGGGACAGCTGCATGGTCCTGTTGTGGTTTACAGACACTTCGGTGATGGTGCTTGCAGATGCAGTGTAGTCAATGTGCAGTGTGTGTGCTCTGCCTTGTATCAGAAGAAGGAGAAACACTGTCATGGTATATTGCACAGAACACCAGGGAACATTGCAGGTAGGCAGACAGCAATATGTATAGAATGGAAAGCCAGACATGCAAACATGAAATTAGCAGAACACAGAACACAGTGCATGCTGTGGAAATGTGGCCATTGAACCATACATGAGGGTGCACACTGTTCCACCCCATGTCCATCAGCGTTGGTGCATAGTGACTGCACAGGATAACTCCCTGAAAAACACAACAAAACGCAAGCATACAATGGATGATATCATTTCCAAAAGATCCAAGATGCAACCTACCGTCTGTCTGCAGAACGTTTCTGCTAGAGACTGTCTGAGGCAGGAAAAAGCAACACCACCTCACAGTGAATACAGAAGATGCCAGAGGAATGTATAGAACACCATATCCCCATCTCCAGCTACCATTGGCGCATGTCCTAATACCATTGGCGCATGTCCTAATTAGGGCATCATCTGTGATACTGAAATGCTGATGGATAGTGTTCTGAGGGCACACAAGAGATAGGTCAGGTCACAACATAAAGCAGATGCACACAATGTATACATGGTCAACAGCAGTAGGTTACAGATAGCAGAGTCCCCAACCCTCCACAGGTGTTAAAACACCAACCCGCCACATGATAATACAAACTGTATGCACACTGTACCAATGATCTGCTGTGCATACTGGGGCAGGGTAAAAGCACAGGAAAAGCACTGTATAGGGCACAATAGGCCACACAAATGAGATAGCCACAAGACTGCCCACACACAGGGGTTGAACTAGGAAAAGGTCCCTGAGCTGCCCCGAGAGGATGTCTGACACAACAATATACTGTTGAATATACGTGGAACATACATGTGATCCTGATCATCCTGCAGCTTCCACTACTACATACAATGTGAAATGGCCAGATATGTCAGAGGTGAAGGTGCCACCAACACAAAACACCGTACCAAAGACGACCGTGAAGTGAAGTCCCCCCCCCCCCGGACACACACACAAACGACACATAAACACAACTGGGGACACCTTGCAAACACAGACGTGCGCCTACGTGTACCCAGAGGAACACCATGTGCACGTCTGAGCAGAGAAATACCCACCCAGCAGTATACAGTCCTCATATTGCCCAGCCTCAAACTGTACGAATAGTGCTGAGTGATGCAGGATAAAGGAGTCATCGGTGGACCCTGCAAACCTAGGGACCACATTCAGAATACACATATTTGCATCACATACAGGGAATGGTAGTGTTTGTGGTTGCGGAACACTGCCTCCCTGTCTCCGAGTGGGACCAGGGCAACATGTGTGCAATCAATAGCTCCCATCACGTGTGGTATCCCCGCAACCTCTTCAAAGGCCTGGTTCAGGGTCCCCCACTGTTGCCTAGTGTTGGAAATTGCAATGTAATTCCCCACCTGGTTGACCATGGCAAGCAGTAGCTGGTGGAGACAGCATGAGAAGGTGGGGCAGCTCATGCCACCCACTGTGGCCACAGATGATTGGAAACAGCCAGAGGCAAAGAAATGTAGGGCAGCCAATAGCTTGACCAAACCCGGTATGGCATGTGACCAACCGGTCAGGGGCTCGAGGTCAGGTCTGAGATCCTCAAAGAGCTCCATAATAGCCACTGTGTCCAGACGGTACAGGGAGATCACCTGGTTGCCACGCATGTCCCGGAGCTGGGCTCTGGGCCTGTAGAGGCGAGTCTGGCGATGGCGCAGCTCGGCATGCCTCCTGCGCCATGCCGGCTCAGCCCTAGCTTGCATGGCCTCCACAGCTGCAGGTTGGAGTTGCAGTGGGTCTGCACCCATGCCTTGTGCTGCAGTGCCATGGACACCATCACTCACGTCAGGCAACCGCGGGTCCTGAGCAAACCCCATAGTACCTGCAGCCACCACAATGGCAGCCATCAGCAAAACAGAGATACCACAGACAGAGGGTTCTTCTCACCTCCCCCTCGCCCCACCAATACCGCCCTCCAACTGTCCCTCACCTCACCCCCTGTACCCTATGTCTGCTCACCACCTCACCTGCCTCCCACCACCCCGCCACCTCTCGCCTGCTGCTTACCTCACCCCACCGCACCTCACTTCACCTCACCTCACCCCACTGCACCTCACCTCACCCAACCCCACCCCACCTCACCTCACCTTACCCCACCTCACCTCACCTCACCTGCTGTACACCTGACAAATACCTCATCTCGACTGCTCTACACCTCACCTACACAAAACCCTCAGCGTGTACCATGTATTCATCACAGATAAGTACTTTTAATCCTGTGTGCATATGTGTGTGTGTTGTGCCTGCGCAGCGCCGAAAACACGGTGTCTGCACACGTTGCACATACGTGTCAGATTTGACCATGACCTGTGCACATGTGTTGTGCGTGGCTCCGCACACACATACGGTGTATGCGGCGTGCAGGCGTGGGGCCATGTGCATGCGAAAGTGGCTGCCATCCGCAGCGTGGGCACCTAATCACAGGCATCATGGGTGTAGCACCCCTCATACAGTGGCCCCTTGCATGGTGCATGCACAACGCATGCAGTGACTGGTGCACGTGTGTCGCCGCACATGCGCACATAGCACACACATGCTGCAGCACATGCGTGTACTGCGTACACGCTCCACGGCACGTGCACAATGCGTGTAACCTCGTGCCCCCAACCAAAATGCATAAAAAGGCCACCACACTCGATAAACACAGAGGGTTTTGTGTAGGCGAGGTGAAGAGCAGGCGTGGAGAGCAATTGGGCAGGGTGATAGCAGGTGCAGAGAGGAGAGGGAAGGTGAGGTGAGCAGCAGGTGTGTGGGAGAGGAGGTGTGGTGAGGAGCAGGTGTGAGGGTTAGGAGGAGAGGAACAGTGGAGAGGGAGATGAGGAGAGGAGAGGAGGAGAGGGAGAGGGAGAGGAGGTGGTGAGAGGAGGAGAGGGAGAGGAGGTGAGGAGGTGAGGAGAGTAGCAGGGGAGAGGGAGAGGAGGGTAGGCAAGCAGCAGGGGAGGGAATGGTGGGCAAGGACTGGGAGAGGTGTGAATGTGTGACAGGGAGGAAGAGGCCACAGGGAGCACGGAGATGAAGCGACAGCCCATGACAGGAGGGGATGAGGGGGGAAACCCCAGAACAGCGGTCCACAAGGCGGCAGGGATGGGTGGGCCTGAGGTGGTGCCTGCAGAGTCATCAGGTGTGTCCCAGCCTACACAGGGGCAGCCCAAGAGGCCATCCATTGCCAAACGGAGGCGTGTCCCAGTGCCAGCAGAGGAACGGAGGAGAGCAGTTAGAATCAGCCAGCAGGAAAACCACATCCTGCTGGCCAGTGTGCTGGAGCACTATGAGTTGCTCTATGGGTGGCTGAGCTCCAGAACCATGGTGGGGACATGCATACATGTGTGGGAGGAGGTGCAGGAAGCCATAGCACAGGCTGGGGGCCCACCCAGGGACCTGGACAGCCTCAGAAAAAGATTTAATGACATCAAGTGTGGTGTTCGTGCACACATGGTGGTAGAGAGGCTACATGTCATGGGCACCAATGGGGGTGGCCCCTTTGTCATAACCCTGTCACCCCTGGAGCAGCAGCTTGCAGAAAGGCTTGGTCCCATCTACCTGCGTGGACTGCCTGAAATGCTGGACACTGCCCATCCACATGCAGGTAGGTCTGAGATATGCAGCACACGTACAGCTCACAGCCCAGCACATGCTGGCCATGGATGGGGTGGTGGGGGCCTATGCCCTGAGAACATGTGTGCCCCAACACAGGCAACTGGGGGCCACACCACCAGCAAAACCTGTCAAGGTGCCAACAGGGTGTTTGTGACAGGTACCTGGAGCTGTGTCCACAACAGTCACAGTCCTGGATGTAGTAGAGCACTGAACAGGTGTACAGCACCGGGGGGGGGGGGGCAGTCCATCAGCCAGGTGGATTGCTTACCTCCTCCACTGTGAAAGAGAGGAAAGGAGCACCGTACATACGGAGAGGGCCTAACACCTTCCCCCCTATCATCCCAGCACATGCAGCAGCTATTTGTACTTGGCATATAGGTCACACTGAAACATCATACATCTGCAGCCAGTCATGCATCACAATATGACAGGGGGGAACATACAGGAGGGACATACATCTAGCCCAGCACACATTGACCTGGGGGCCTCCGCACCCTCCACCTACAACAGCTATGATGTGTGTCTGACATTACCTGTCCAGAGACATATTCTAGAACAGTGTCAGAGAATGGCCGATCACACTGAGATTATGAAGTGGATGCAAACCAATGCCAAAGACCACGTCACACACATATCAGACACATACTACTCTGTCATTAGCCAACATACAGTAGGGATCCCCCATCCACCCTCACATGACATTGGGGTGCACATTCCCAAAGCTGCAACAACTGCACCTAGCCCAACCCCCACACCACCTGGGGCCAGACCTATACATTTACCGTGGTGCCACAGACACATTCCCATGACCCCCACCCACGGTGCAAACCCATGCCCAGCATAGCTCCACCCATCCCCTGAAACAATCCACCACACACACACAGTACTGAATAGCTGTCCACCCACACTGCACAGTGGCTACCAATGCGGCAGTCCCCACACATGTCTGGCTGACCAGACACATGCTGCAACACCTACCTTGCATAGCACAGAGGCCACTGCATAGATATCGCTTGCAGACACTATGACCTGCCACAATCACATTCAGGGCTCCCACATGCACCCTGGGCACATGTAGCACTGAACCCACATCCCAGGTCACCCACACAGTGCATACCTAGTGCTGTACACAGTGGCCCGGCACTCGCCACCCCATCCCCCCAAAACACAACATCGAATGTGGCACAGCTCCACCAGTGCCCCTCCCCCCCTGTCAGGTACAGCACACTGTACGCACATGTGTTCTCCCCAGTGTAGGTGCAGGAACAGCAGTTACAGGTGGATAACACATTGCTGCTGGTGGATATTCATTTATTTTATTTATTTATTTACTTTTCTTATATACCGCGCTATTATAATCAGTGCGGTTCACAGAAGAACAGAACACACTACAATGCAGTATGGTACATCGAGTTTACATGGAACAGGTGGTCAAAAATCTTGGATGAACTGGGGAGAACTATATACAGATTATATACAAATTATACAGTAGTAAGTATTCACATGGGGTATGTGGATTCGGAGTGGATGCAGGAGCTTTTGGGATGGAGAGAGGGAGGTGGCGGTTGGTTAACCATTGTCGACCGGGGGCTGTTTGGTGGGATGTGGAGGGCGGGGGGTCAATGTAGAGGTTGAGTGTTTTTCAGGCTTGGTATCGGGGTAGTGCTGAAGGAACAGGAGGTGTTTGAGGACTTTTCTGAAGATCATTAAGTTCGGGATGGCACGGATTTCTGGAGGGAGGGTGTTCCAGGCTATGGGTGCGAAGATGGAGAAGGCTCTACTTGCCGTTAACTTTGTACATTTTGTCAAAGATTTAGGTACTTTGAGTGTATTTGACTGAGTGGATCTCCTGGTCCTGTTTGCTGGTGTGTGATGGAGGAGAGTGCTTATAGGCGTGGGTGGTACTTTCCTGATGGCTTTAAATGTCAGAACTAACGTCTTGTAGGTAATTCTAGCAGGTAGTGGTAGCCAGTGTAGGTTTTTCAGGACTGGCGTTATGTGGTTGGACCTTGAGGATCCGACTAAGACCCTTGCCGCTGAGTTCATGCAAGTCGGAGTGGATTCAGGGTTGATTGTGGTAGTCCATGGAGGATGACGTTTGCAAAGTCAAGGTGTGGGATGACTAAGGCTTGAAAGACGGTTCGGTAGTCGGAGAAGTAGAGTAGTGGGCGGAGATGACGTAGTGACCGGATCTTGTAATAAATAGCTTTTGAGGTGTTAGTGACGTGGGCAGACATATCTAGGTGTTGATCCAGGGTGATGCCTAGGTATCGAATTGTGGATTTTGCTTTTAGTTCCATATCATTGACTTGCAGTGAGGAAGGAGGTATGAACTTCCGGTTCCTTGTGACGAATAGGACGTCTGTTTTACTGTGGTTGATTCGGAGGTTCTGCGCTAGGAGCCAATCAGATATAGCTGCAAAACATTTTTGTATTGGGGAGAAGTCGGGTTGCTCAATCCTGAACGGAGTGTAAATAAGGATATCGTCGGCATAGGCAAGGCATTGAACGTTGAAGGAGCAGATTAATGTACAGATAGGCTGCATGTAGACATTAAATAGCAGCGCGGAGAGGGATGAGCCTTGTGGTACGCCTTGCTTCAGAGGAAAAGGTTCAGAAGTCGTGGAGCCAGCTCTGACTTGTTGCCATCGGTTGTAGAGGTAGGTTTTGCACCAGGCTAGAGCTGTGCCTTGCATCCCTTTTTCTTTGAGACGATGTAGAAGTGTCTCATGATTCACTGAGTCAAAGGCGGCAGCTATGTCTAGGAAGATGAGGACAAATCCTTGGTGGATGTTATCGAGACCAGTGATTAGATCGTTGAAGAGGATTGTGAGGATGGTGTCGATGCCATGGTCTTCTCTAAAGCCATGCTGGGTGGGGTCTAAAGGTGCCTCATTGTCAATGTGCTGTTGTAGTTGTCACAGGATGACCTTCTCGATGATTTTTGCGAGTAACGGGATGCTTGATATTGGTCTGTAAGATTCGACTTTAGCTGGGTCGAGCTTGTTATTCTTTAGCAGTGGGCGGATGGATGTGAGTTTCAGGCTTTGGGGGAAGGATCCTGTTGAGAGGGACTGGTTCAGGATCTTGCAGATGGTTGGGCTGAGGTCATGGCATAGCTCTTTGATCCAGCTTGCGGGGCAAGGATCATTGGGGGCAGTGGTGAGGTTGATGGACGAGATGGTGTCAATGATTTCCTTGTTGGATACTTTGGCGAAGTCATGCAGGGGGGTTGGTTGGGGGGCTGCATGTGGGGTGAAGGTGGGTATGGTGGTTGTGTTCACGTTGCATTGTATCATCTTAGATTGAAGGTAATTAGAATAGTCTTGCGGCTGGGGTGTTGTTGGGTGAACTGGGGCTGGATCACCTGTTAGGGACTTCACAATGTTGAATAGATCGTGTGATCTGTTTAGTGATCGCTTCAATAGCTCTGAGTGTGTACATATGTGCTCTGCACAAGTCCATCCTTGATGTGTACCCTGTTCCCCCCCCCCCCAGTTGACCTACAGGCCATGGAGGCATATGAGGCGGAGGATGTGCCAGAGCCAGAGGATGATGAGGGGCCAGAGGTCACGGCCAGCACTGGTGGTGAGACCCCAGGGACCAATGTGTTGCCCTAGGCAGAGGACGGGGCAGCGGATGTCCACACACCAGTGGGGTCCTCCAGCAGCAGCACACTGGCTGTGGAGGGTACGGAGACAGAGGGAGTCAGCACACAGTGCAAGCACCAGGGACATCAGGCACCCCACCCACCAGCATGGATCTGATACTTGCGGAGCTGCGGGCCCATACTGCCTCATCCAGGCAAGATGCTGAAGGTGGGTAACAGAATAGACAGCAAACCCCCTTGGGGTTGGGGTAACATTCACAATGACATTCCACGTGCTCCCAAATATAATGACACCATAGCACTTAGTTTCCTATGTTATGTGGGAGTCTGTGCCATGTGCTATCCCCCCTCCTGTAGCATGGGTCGTATGTTGTCAATATTTTAATGAGCACATACATCCGCCCACTATTCACCTCCATATATCCCAAGGAGATGTACATCAGCAAACACCTATCCCAGATCACCTAGACAGCTTACTCGGCGGACCCATCTTTCTGGGTAATAGTACCTAGCCTAAATAGTCGGCATAATCAGTACTGTGCGTCAGGTTCAGAGCAAATAGCGCCCCCCAGATATATATCTGTGTGCCATGAACCCCACGTTATCTGGCCGATCTCATACGAACAGTACACAGATAAATCATTGACCCAATGAACTGCGACACAGTAGCATGCGTCCTATCTGGGATTCCCACAACCCTTCAGCAGTATCATTTCCAGGCCTGGGGATGGATCATGGGACACACAGATGTAAACATGGTACTGTGTTGCTAGTCGTTGTGTGCATAATTGCTCTGAGGACTGGTCTGTTGTGATACGTCAGACATGTGCATGAGTCATGGTGGGGGGGTGCAACACATGTCTCACACATCACTTTGTGTCTCACCCACAGGCACTCGTCAGGCCCTGATGGCCATTCTTGAGGAGGTCAGCCAGCTGAATGCCACAGCTGAGGTGATAGCAGCGGTGCTGGTGCGTATTGTGGATGCCCAGGAGGCCATGGCTGGGCATCCCCAGCAGCCAGCACCAGCGCCAGAGGCAGCACCAGCGGAACCGGCACAAAGGGGTGGTTTGGGATATGGTCGCCCTGGACATGGATGGCCACGCAAGTTGTGATTGTGGGGAACAGGTCACTCTATCTGTGCAAGTAAAGACAGCTAAACCTGTTTATACCTATGTGCACGTCTCCAGTGTTTGCCACTGTGCCACTCTGAGTACCCTGTCCCCCATGTTGTCCCCCTGGTCACATGTGCCCCCACATTTCCATTAAGGGTGGGGTGTCTGCACTACCACCAATCAACGCACATATGTTATACCATGCCCTGTGTGCCATGCACCGTGCCATGTATGCACCCTTCTACCTATGCGTGGGGGTATACCCTACCTCTCCCGTCAACAAGGAATATGTTAATGGTGGTACATTAATGTTTTATGGATCTGTCGATCTGTCAATCTCTCTCACCCCATATCCTCTCCATTAGTCTACCCACATTTGTGACCATTATCTCTGACCCACACAAGGGCCTACATGGCTGTTTAGCCGTAGATGCTTGCGAGAGACACAGGCAGACAAAGGTAGCTAGCTACAGTCAGTTGTTTACTCTTCCCCAGAGACTGTAGTGATCCACTGCTTCTCCTCCAGACCAACATCCACCTGTCCTGGCCTCACCAGCTATCCCCCTGTGCAGTCCGTCCTATCCTTCCTGCCACATACCTACTGCTAGCCTTTCCCTTCATTCTCCTCCGAGTATGATGCATCAGATATGCAGCCTACACATCACAGCATGCATGTGACCATAGTTGCTGGGACACACAGCATAGCGGTACATTACAGGGGCACCAGGGGTCACAGATGCCTATGCACATGGCCAGCCCCCACACCTGAGTGTGGAGACAGTCCATGTATGTTACCTATATCTACCACACATACACATAGGGGTCTACGCACATGTCCCATGCTCACGTCAACAGTCTGTCTGTATAGGAGACACATGACCATTGTGATGTAACAACACAACTGTATTTAAAACATATTTACAACAAGTAGTGTATACAAAAGCCCACATGTTGGGTCCTGGGAGATAGGACAGCACATGGCATGTGTGTGGGCACCACCAGGACCCTCACACGCTTCTGGAACGCCCATCAGGGGATGACTGTCGAGGTGCACCGCCCATACCAGCCGCATGCTGCATGTGCATCTCGGCAGCCATCCACTGAATGGCGCCTGCCAGATACTGGATGGTGCAGTCCTGGGCCCGCTGGCATTGCAGCATGCCAGCCACTGCCACAGTCAAGTCCCGGACCCACCTGCCACCACATACACACCAGGTGCCCGGTGTCTGTGTGGTGGCATGTGCATGGGCTCTGTCTGTGGCAATGGGTGGTGTAGCTACACCCAGATGGGCACCATCGCTGCACACATGTGGCAGCTGGCAGGGACCCACAGTGCCCTGTGCTATCCTGTGGCCCCTCCCACCCCCTCCACACCCCCTCCACACCCCCTCCTCCCTCCTGACACCTCCCACCTGCCCTCTCCCCCCTACCCACTCTCCTGTTCCTCCTCACCCCCCAATGCATCACACGCACCCTCACCATCCTCTTCCTCCCACCCCATCCCACTCCACCCTTCACCCCTTCCATGTCCACATCATCCTCTTCCGCCTCTGCCTCCTCCTCCTCAGCTTCCTCCTCCTCCTCAACCGGCTGGACTGCAGCTGTGGGGCATGTTGTGTGGGGCCCTGAGGTTGATGGTCCCTCATTAGTAGCATCATCCTCTGTGGGGGAAGACAGTCATTCGGCCACAAGTTCTGTGGTCAGGACTGGGGCCTCCTGTGAATAGGGAACTTGTGGCCGAATGCAACAGGAGCATGCACAAAGACACCTAGCTGGGCTATAGACCACTGTAATCAGGTTCAGGGCCTCCTGAAGTTAGGACAGAGTTGTGCAAATGAAACAGATGCAGTTAACCTATCATCAGGATCTATAATAGACCTCTGTAATCAGGTCCAGGGCCTCCTTGGGTTAGGGCAGAGCTGTGAGACCCCAACAGATGCAGGAACACTAACACCAGGATCTATACTAGACCTCTGTAATCAGGTCCAGGACCTGCTGGAGTTAGGGCAGAGCTGGGAAAATGAAACAGATGCAGGTACCCTAACACAAGGATCCATACTAGACCTCTGTAATCAGGTCCAAGGTGCCCTGGAGTTAGGGCAGAGCTGTGCAAATGAAACAGATGCAGTTAACCTATCATCAGGATCTATAATAGACCTCTGTAATCAGGTCCAGGGCCTCCTTGGGTTAGGGCAGAGCTGTGAGACCCCAACAGATGCAGGAACACTAACACCAGGATCTATACTAGACCTCTGTAATCAGGTCCAGGACCTCCTGGAGTTAGGGCAGAGCTGGGAAAATGAAACAGATGCAGGTACCCTAACACAAGGATCCATACTAGACCTCTGTAATCAGGTCCAAGGTGCCCTGGAGTTAGGGCAGAGCTGTGCAAATGAAACAGATGCAGTTAACCTATCATCAGGATCTATAATAGACCTCTGTAATCAGGTCCAGGGCCTCCTGGGGTTAGGGCAGAGCTGTGAAACCCCAACAGATGCAGGTACCCTAACCGCAGGATCTATAATAGACCCCTGTAATCAGGTCCAGGGCCTCCTGGGGTTAGGCAAAGCTGTGCAAATGAAACAGATGCATGTATCCTAACACCAGGATCTATACTAGACCTCTGTAATCAGGTCCAGGGCTTCCTGGTGTTAGGGCAGAGCTGTGCAAATGAATCAGATGCAGTTAACCTATCATCAGGATCTATACCGGACCTCTGTAATAAGGTCTGGGGGCCTTCTGGGGATAGGGCAGGCTTTCAATCAACACCATACGCATCTACATTGGCAACATATTGGCCCACAGACTGGTATTTTCACCATGTTCTGCATGTATGATATGTGATGCTTGCTGTATATTGTGTTGCACAACTGCCATTGTGTGGCCTGTCCCCATACACTTACTTCACATGAGTAGTCTGCAGATCGGTTGTACCGCCTGGTGAGGCGCACCCATGCCCTCCTCACCCATGCAAGGTCCTGCCGCTTGGATGCTCCCGCGAACAGACACCTCTGCCTGGTGCATATAAGTTCACTGAGGATCCTGAGCTCCTCCAGGTGAATGCCGGCTTCAGGGATCGTGTGTCCATTTTTCCTCTCTCGAGATAGTGTGTGTACGTGTGCGACATGGCGCATGTGCGATGGCTCGCTACTATGAGCTACCTGGCGCTATTACAGCGACAGCACAAGTGGTATTGTGACGCCCGGAACACATCAAAGTATTGTTAGCAGAACTGTGAAAGGCACCGCAAATGGTATAAGCCGCTTTTACAGTCCCCATACACCCGATCTCGCCGCCACGCTCCCATTTGTTAGTTTAATTGGCGAATAGCTGTTTATGTTACGGCAGTGAAGCTCCCGGGCATTGGGCAGTGTGCGCCTTAGCTTGCAGCACCCTATGACGCGCCTTCTACAGCCCATGCTCAGCCCCACCATAGTGTACAGGACTAGGATGAGTGTGTATGTTGGCTTTACGGCACACTACAGAGATGTGTCTAACTGTTACAACCATTCAAAAGGGTGGCACCTCAGACACTCTTCCTGATGTTGTTGTACTGGGGATTTGAACCCATGAGAACTGGCTGCATAAGCATTGTAATAACCAGTGTGCTATGCCTTTATGGCCATTGTCATAGTTAGGGCTGACTACACAACAACTGCACGTTGTCAGACGGGTGCCTGGGTGAGAATGTTCACAGTCTTGGCAAAGGCATATTTTAATATGATTTGCAAGGTATTGTGGGAAATGTAGTCCATTCACACCAGACACAGCCGTTCACAATAATTAGTTGTGCTTGAGTGTAAAGCCAATAAGATATTTATTTATGGGGTTATTTCTCCCAACACAGATATGCTTGGTAGCACATAAAACAGGATACTTGCTTTCAGTGTTAAACTTAGAAAAACAAAATCAGGAAAACAACAGCTGAACTTGTCAGGCAATCAAAGCAAAAGAATAAAGACCTGGTTGGTAACAAACTGGTCTTTTCTGTAGGCTCTAGCTAATATTTTCTTAGCAGTGCTTTAATCAACAAACAAAACCCACAAAGTAGGGAAAAACTGTTCTTTTCAGGTTAACTTCTTATATCTTCACACATAGACTCAGAAGTGATTTCCTCAGAGCTCACAAGCAATTAGGTAAGGCTCAATTGCTAGCAGTTATCCAGCTGAAACCCCTTAGCTGGCTTGCTTTCTGCTGCGTGGCTCAAAATCCTACTCAGGAGCTTTTCTGAGTAGATTAAAGAACAAGTTTGTATTTCTTTGTGATGGTTGTTGTACTTTGTAACAGTAAATTACCAAAGGAGTTTAGACAGAGAGCAATCCATGTATTCACAGCCTGTGTCTGTAACCTCTCCCCCTTCTTCAACAATCATGGGTTCAATATCATGGATTGGCACAGAGGAATTTCTCAATGGAGCACTCTCAGGAGAATACTTGTTTCCCTGCTGTCTTTCAAGGGTATAGCTAGGGCATAGATCAGTGTTCATACCTGAGCTTCCATTGCTGTTAGAGTTCCTCTCTAAATAGCCTGGCCAGTATGTAGTCCAGTTCTTATGTCCAGCCTTCCAATCCAGATCCCTGGACACTGGATCTCTCTTCACATACCTTCTGGCACGGGTCCTAGGGTCCCTTCCAAGTGCAGCCGTCTCCCTCACAGGTACCGTCTGGAGATTCCTAGCTCTGCAGCACCACTCCTCTGGTTTTCCCCAGTCCAATGGTGTATGCTGGCCTTTTGAATGTCTCCCAGTATACGTACTGCTCTGGACTCCTTTAGACCTCCCAAATGCTTTTCTCTTCTTTCTTCCAAAGGATTTCTTGCCCTCTCTGTCCGTCCGCTCTGGCTTCTGCTTCTGATGATGATCCTCCAGAGGATGAAGATGTCCAAGCTGAGGATCTCCAAGACGAGGATCTCCAAGCTGATGATGATTCTGAGGATGATTCTCTGTAGAATAAACTCTACCTTTATTCAGCTTAGATGAGTGCTCCACCCTAGCACAGCGCAGCTGTGCTGAATCAGGCCCTGCCCTTTGAGATGAGTGCTTGGAGATTACCTCATAGCCCTCTTGATTGAACACATGTTTCCCCACTTCAGCTCCTCTAATGGCTGTTGGAAACCTGGTGCATTCTGGGACTGGTAGTCTTTTATGGAAAAATTCTGTTTTCTTATTTCTACCAGAACTGACAGGTTGCTTGTTCAGAGTCACTTCACCTTTTCTATAGCTCCTTCCTGAGCTATGATAAGCTTCCTTATCACAACGTCAACACACATATGTCCTGCTGTTCTCACTGGGATAGGGGAAACACACAGCTAAGGCAGTTTCCAGGCCACATTCCCATAGGTAAATGAGGTGAGGGTGTTGTTTTCATTTACACATTAAAACAATATTCCCATTAAAACATGTTTAATGCCATATGTGTGTCTCTTACAGGCCTACGAGGGAGTTGACTCAGCCATTATTACTAAGGGCAGCCCACTGAGGGATTGGACTCATGACATCTGACATGGAAGTCATCAACTTAACCATTATGCTACATCAACATGTGTTTATCCCACGAATGGCTGGCTGTGGAAGGTGTGCAGGTAATTCCCACAAACCTTATGAGGTGCTGCACGGGATAGGGGAGACCAAAACATACAGGGAGCCCACTGTGGGATTGAAACCATGACGTATGTCAGTGAGGACGTCCTATTAACCATTGAACTACATCACTATGGGGTTTATCATACCAATGGCTGGCCACAGACAGGATGCAGGTCACCGGACATACTGTCTGCTGTGGTAACCAGGATAGGATAGAGACAACAGTACCCATAATGCAATTCACATGCAGAACAGCAGTCTGCATCTGCTCCCCAGATGGGGTATGCACCTCTACAGCACGCCAGCTTGGTAGAGGGGACTGACCGTGCGTGTTACTGCCACTGACTACCTACAGTCCCTGCCATTGTGCATGTACTGTGATCACCCTGAGGGTGAGGTGGGGTGGCCAGCACCAGGTCCGCAGTACCCGAGTTGGCTGTGCTGGCTTTTCTGCAGATTTCCATCAGTGCTAGTATGTGAGAGGTATTTTCCGAGATGTCTGCAAATGCCCTGTTTGTGGTTGGATTTGACAGTAATGTCTGCCCCTTGTAGACCGTGATGCAACCAAACTGGTGCATAGCCCTTGTGCTTGCCATGGTCACTTGTTCTCAGAGCAGGGGTGTGTGTGGACTCACATGATGATGATGATGTACATATCAAACCGGCCTCTCTGGGTCAGGGTAAGGGACATGATCTGGCCCCAACATACCCACATTCTGAACATTCCCAGAAGAGGCAGTACTGCAACATGATGGCAGGCTTTGGGACCAGCAAACACTTTCCTTTGAGGAACCCGACAGTTGATGTCAGTTGGTACCTGTACCAGGGCCGTTGCCATACAGGTGATAGGCATGCTCAGCTCAGCTGCCCCCCACCACAATCTGCCATTCACCAGCAGAGGCCACAGTCAGTGTGTACCTGCTGCACCCTGCAAGGTGTTGCAGCCAGACACATGCTGACTGCACAAAGTGTGCTAACCCATTCTTAATACATGTTCCCAGAGGAACAATGTGCACCCAGATGTGGGATATTTGCACCAACACCAAGCAGGTATGTCAGTGATTGGGCCTCAGGAATGGGAACTCACATATATCACTATTGAATGCACTGTATGGCACTATATGGGAAGGTTGACATGCCATGGTCACTGCTCAATCAGAGTGAGAGTGCCCTCACAGCATGACCTGCTGTGGCCACCCTGTCCGTGCAGATGGCATTTGCCCACTACAATATCCCAGTCATAGCCCTATGCCTTATGCAGACGCATCCTGGATAAACCGCCCTGTACCTTGCTCATCATACCTTGCTCATCATTATGCACATTTGGAGGTAGAACAGTTGAACCTGTGCAAACATCGGGGGCTCACTGGGGTGTGGGGGGGCCACAAAACAATGGACACACATACACAGATTACCACACCTATTTGAGCATTGTGCAAAGATAGCGGTGGTTGGCAGCCCTGTCTGCAACAACAGTCATGGGCTTTGTGTAGGCATTGGTAGGATAATCAATACTGTTAGGGACATTCTCCAGGGTGGAAGTTAAGATTTGTTATCTGACATTGGTCCTAGCTATCTTTTGATGTATATGGGACGTGTTTCCATGTTTATGACGGCATTGCTAAGCTATGAGGATGCTAGTAGTGGGGGCTGGCACTCTGTGCAGGACACAACAGCCTGCCTTTTCATTACACTTTAGATGGTGGAGCTTGTGGGTGTAGGTGTTTGTGCCCCTGTTAGGCGATGCTCTGGGGCAGAGGTTCACAATTCCAGTCCTGGTGGTTCAGACAGGATTCAGGTTGTCAGGCTGTCCCTACTGAATATGCATGAAGTACATTTGCATACGATGGGGGCAGTTCCTTCATATGCATCTCATGCATATTTATTATGGACAGCCTGACAACCTGAATGGTGTTTGCCCTCTGGAACTGAGGTTGCCACCATCTGCTCTGGGGCGTGCACATTATTATTTTGTATGTGCTCTGTAGGGTAAAATATAGGGACATGGTCTGCAGGAGCTACATCTGAGACTTGAACCTGTGACCTTCTGCCCCTGTACACACTGACTGTGTGTACTGCATCAAACTGCTGCCACAGAGGTAGCTACTTCCCAGGGGATACCATTACTGTTCATCTGGCAGACCTTGTCTGTTGGACTGCACACAACCCACCTGGACAGGGCTTGGCCTTGGTCTGCTGTGGGCAGATAACACTGCCCCCTCCACCGCCAGCACCCCTCCCACACCATGCTGACATGCCCTTCTTCCGGTGGTGCTGGTTTTGCACAGTCCCAGGCCATCCAGTGTGCCGGTAGGCGGTTGCCCATGGTGCGTGATATGGGGTAGGGGTGCCTGCATAGACATCCACGCTTCCCCCCCCCCGGCACCGCCTGCCAATGTTATGTGCCCTTTGGGGTACTTGCTGGGTACTGTCCCCTGGGACACTGTGGGACACACACTCATGGCCATATTTGCCCTTGGTCAGTTGCTGTCTTGATGGTTTTCTGCTTCTACATTCCTATGTGTCACCTAGGCATCTGCCTAGTCCACCCTGTGCCCCAGCTGCCCTACTGCATGTCCCGCCTGCAGCCCCCTGTACCCCATTTGCAGCCTCACTGTAGTGCCCTCTCGTACTTGGGCACTATGATGTTGTTTCACATGTATCACTACTATCACTTTTCTTGGTTTCCCTGCCTTTGCTACACATTGCTGACTGAAATGGTCTCTCTCCCCTGCAAATGTGCTTCTAGCACGAGGTTTTCACTGGCACTAATTTTCAGACCTTCATTTCACGGCGTTAGTGTGCATGGAGCCTCTCCCCACCCACTCTCTGCCCATTGACCCTCTTATTTCCACCCCTGGGGAGCCTTACTCCACCCTCTGGGGAGCCTTACTCCACCCTCTGTGCCCCTTAACGCCAGTGGAGATGTTTTCGCGCGATACGTGATGTTCTTGCATGGTAATGTGCCATTATCGCGTGATAACATCACTTATCGCGCGATAACGTTGCTGCTGCGATGTTAGCGCTGTTTAGTAAACATACCCCCTGGACTCCTTCTTTTGAAATGTGTACATATCTCTAACAAGGGCTGCACACCAGGAGTCCCAATTCAAGTTACTTCACCACACTTTTAAAACTCGACCATGGGGAGTACGGATGAACTTGTGGAAGGATGAGATGTGTGGAAGATGCAAGGTGCTGAGGGGGACACTGGTGCACACCTTTCTTGAATGCAGGCATTTATAGTCTCTATGGGGTAGGTGCAGGATGAGCTGTCTACGAGTTTGGGGCTCCATATTGAGTGGACATACAGACTAATATTGCTGGGTAATGTGGATGATTTGGGTAATGTGGATGATTTGGGAAGCCTAAAATTATCCAAGAAAAAGCAAAAATGTCTGTACGTGGGTCTATTTGCGATACAGAAATTGATACTTTGTGCTTGGGTGGGTGAACAAGGGTCGGGTATTACCAACGGAAATGTCTGATGACTAAGATTGCAGTGTGAGTTACGTACTTACATTTGTAATAAGCAGAGAGTGTGGAGGGATTACTGTCAACTGTGGAATGCTCTTCAAGAGTGAATGGGGCTGTGGGCGATTGCTGAGGAGTCTGAGAGGGATAGGGATGGGGAGGGTGGTAGGGTGGTAGGGGGTCTGAATGATGAATGACTGTGGACCACAGGAGAGGAACCGATGAGTGCAAAAGGGATGATTGATGTTCAAATGATGAGGTAGTTAAGAGTTGTAAGACATGAGGTGCGTTTTGGGGAGAAAAATTAAAAAAGGCATAGGAATTCAGGCAGGGGTGATATAATATAAGTGATCTGCGCATGTACGACAAATATTGTAAAACTGTAAAACTGATGGGTGATATTTCAGAGTCAATGTTACAGAATGTTGATGGAGATATTGATCTATTCTGACTGTGCCGTTAGAAAATAAAGTTAAAGGGGCGGAGCCTGATGTCCAGCGGGATAGTCGCATAGCGCTGAGGCTCCCGAGAGGCCTACCAAGACTCCTGAATTTTGAACCGTTTTAATTCTGAATATCGCTTTGACTCTACCGGGGTACCTTGAGGTGATGGCGGGGACCAAACCAGCACGTCTAGATTTCGGGACCCCAACGAATTCCCATGGTAAACGCTCCAAAACCGAGCCCCCGTCTCCGCAGAAGCAGCCCGCACCTCGGGAAGGTCCCGAGATGCAGCAGGAGATCCTCACTGAAATACGAGGGGTAAAAGACCTTGTGCAATCCAACGGGGAGTCACTCCGAGCGCTGCGTGAAGATTTCGGCATGCTGCAAAGCAAACTTGAAGGGCTTTCCCTACGGCAAGACAAAATGGAAGGCATACTGGACTCACACACGGTCCGGTTGGCGAAACTTGACAAAGTAGAGCGCCAGATACGGGCCCTGCAGAAAGAAGTGGAAGATGGCAACAATCGGGCCCGCCGCAATAACATACGGCTCGTGGGCATACCGGAGGGAGCTGAGTCTGGAGACATGAAGGAGTTTCTTTGTAAGGCGCTTCCTTCCCTACTTCGGATCACATTTGCTAAAGACCTGGAGATTGACCGGGCTCATCGAGTGCCCTCCAATATGGCGCTCAATCGGAAGACCCCGAGGCCTATTATCTTTCGGCTCTTAAGATACCAACATGTTGAGCAAATTCAGAACGCCGCTCGCGCAAAAGGCCCCATCGAGTTTGAGGGCCACCGGATATCCTTCTTTCCTGACTTGGCCAAGCCCACGGTTGACCGTAGAAAGCGATTCCTGGAATTTCGACCGAGGCTACAACAACTGCAAGCTCGCTATGGCCTGATGTACCCGGCTAAACTTAGGGTAACGCTGCACAACCAGACCAGAACATTTGATGATCCTGAATTACTTGCGGAATTTTTGGAGTCCAAAGAGGCAGATCAGATGCGTTGATCCAAGGAACACTTAGCTAATTGACCTTATATTGGTAAAACCCGCCATATTGTTGTCGGACGCTCTCTACCTTGGAGACCGCCTTGGCAATTCACAACCATGGCTTTCACTAGCCTTGATGGCCCTGCTCTATCATGCCCACAGCTTCTTCGGTGGAGATCGGAGACTATAATAACAGAAGGGTTCGAATATTACATTCGCACTCTCTTGGGCCTCCTCCCGCAGACACATGGTCGCCATTTATAGTTGGGGTTATGCTTCTTCTCTGGGGCACTTCGGTGCTTGTTTTCTCATATGGGGTGTATCTGGTATCTTAATTGATGTGTATGAAATAGATGTGCAGATGTGGTATATATTCCATACTCGCCTGCGCTTTTACTTCAAATGTATGACAATGTCTTATGGCCCTATGTAAGGTTTTTTCATTGAACGTAAAGGGAATCAACAACCCGATTAAAAGAAAGAAAATCCTTAGTTATTTGAGTCATGAAAAGGCGGATTTGGTTTTTCTTCAGGAAACGCACTTAAATTCTACCGAAACTCTGAAACTCAATATTAAACCTTACATGGTAGCTGCCTACTCTCCGGCTGTTTCTAAGAAATGTGGGGTAGCTATTCTGGTGAAGAAATCCTTGCCTGTCACCATTATTGCCACTAGCTCTGACACGGAGGGCAGATGGTCCCGCGTCCACCTTAAAATTGGACACCTTGAACTAACATGTATATGTATATATGCCCCCAATGTGGATAATCCTGCCTTTTTTGCTACCATTGCTCAGGTTGCGCAGGCCTCTGCTAGCACCTCATTGATAATAGGTGGCGACTTTAATCAAGTCGTCGATCCTCTGATAGACAGGCAACCGCCTAGAACGAGTGGCCTGCCCAAGAGCTCCCTCACACTCACCTCCTTGATCAAAGATCTCGCTTTAGTGGATCTTTGGAGATTGTTGCATCCTGCTGAACTGGAATTTACTTACTATTCTCCCCCCCATCTATCACAGTCCAGAATAAATTTTTTCCTAATATCTAAAGTGCTGGTATCTCAGGTAGACACAGCGATGATTCACCCATTACATATCTCAGACCATGCTGCCATTTCCTTCCAGTTGCACGCTAACCTACCCAGTGGGAATCCGGGAAATTGGTTTTTTGATAGGACCCTGTTAGAGCAACAAGAGTTTCAGTTAGACATTCGGGCCGCCATTCAGGACTACTTTCAATTTAACTTACCACATGATACCACGGGTTGGGCTTGGTGGGAGGGCTTTAAAGCTGCCATTCGTGCAACCATTACTAGCTACCAAATTCGCTTGGGGAAACAGCGTAAGCAACAGTTATTAATATTAGAGCAACAAATTAAAGCTGGGGAACGGGTTCTTACTTCCCGCACTGATCCTTGTGTGTTGTTACGATTGCAACGCCTACGCTTTCAATATAACTCAATCCTGTCTGCTGCAGCTTCTAAAAACATCGCATCGCAGCAAGGGATGTACTATCGGGAAAGCAACCGTGCTGGTAGACTCTTAGCTAATGCCTTGAAAGGTCAAAAAGAAGCCAAACGGGTAGCGGCTCTCCGAAACCCGGTAGGAGGGGACATAGTGACAAATAATACAGAGATAGTAGAGCTCTTCCGGGATTTTTACACTCGTCTTTATAAATCAGAATGTGACTTTACGTCAGAGGCTTTTGAGCGATTATTATCCGGAATCCAACGGCCGACCCTCTCCGAAGAGGATAGGGTTGCGATGGATAAACCCTTCTCTACTAATGAAATTCACTCCGCCCTTAAACGTGTAGCCTCGGGACGCGCCGCAGGCCCTGACGGTCTTCCGGCCGAATTTTATAAAACGTTCAGTGCTGATCTAGCCCCCCACCTAAAACTCTATTTCACTGCTCTGGCTGAAGACACATCTTGCTTGGGATCCTTTTCGGCGGCGAATGTGGTAGTATTTGAAAAAGAAGGGAGGGATCCGCTGTTAACAGCTAACTACCGCCCAATCTCCCTTCTTAACGCAGACTATAAAATTTTTGCGACTATCTTAGCCTCTCGACTATCTGACCAAATGTCTACACTAATCCACCCTGATCAATGTGGTTTTATACCCGGAAGATCCACTGCCGACAACGCTAGGACTTTATGTCATGTTTTGACTAATGCTGCAAGCCTAGATCTACCACTAGTTGGCCTCTCCCTAGACGCCGAGAAAGCCTTCGACCGTCTCGAATGGCCCTTCTTATTTGCTGTTCTCCGTTGGTACGGCTTTGGGGAGGGCTTTCTCCGGTTTCTTCAAGTCATGTATGCCGAACCCACAGCCAGTATATGTGTGAATGCTATCAAATCTCAGCCGTTCAGCCTTCAAAGAGGTACACGCCAAGGGTGCCCCCTATCCCCTTTGCTCTTTGACTTGGCGCTCGAACCTCTAGCCCTGTTACTTAGGCAGTCCGCAGACATCCGAGGTGCCCCCTTTAGACACAGAGAGATCAAACTCTCCGCTTATGCAGATGATCTCATGCTTTTTATAACTTTGGACTCGGTCCCAGTAGTCTTAGAATTACTAGACAGGTATTCGCAGCTCTCGGGCTATAAGATCAACTGGACCAAATCGGTTGCTTTCCCACTTAACCACCGGGTACATGCGGCCGACATGCAAGCCTTTCCCTTTCTCTGGCAGCATAGTATGGTGAAATATCTCGGGGTCCATTATTGCTATCCTTTAGAGGACACTATTAGTTTCAACGCCAAGGTGATAATCTCCAAAGTCCGTGAACTTACCAATCGGTGGTCTCCACTAACCCTTACATGGTGGGGCCACTTGGAAACAGTGAAAATGATGATAGTTCCTAAAGTGAACTACATTCTCGAAATGCTACCATGTTTACTGCCCCGACACATCTACAAAGATATAGAAGGCCTTCTTATTCTTTATCTATGGCAGGGTAAAACACCTAGGATAGCTAAACAATACTTGCAATCTGATAAAGCGAGAGGAGGAGCTAGATTTCCAGATTTTCTCAATTATCATAAAGCCTTCCTCTTAAAGCAAGGTGCCCGTTGGTTGGATACCCCGGCAGCAGGCCGCCCGGTGTGGCTAGATATTGAAGAAGAGCTTAGTGGACCAGTTCCGCTGGCCTACTTCCCCGGAATGTGCCCTCATTCAGACTCCCGCCATTCACCAATGGTTGTAGACACTCTAGTGGCCTTTAATGCCCTCATTAAATCTCTGGGTCTGCAGGCGTGCCCCCTGGACCATCTCCCGATATGGCATAACTCTCGATTTCAAATTAACAAAAAAATGATAGCATGGAGACCCTGGTACTCTAGGGGGATTTGGACACCTAAGCAGCTGTTTGCTGGGGATCGCTGGAAAACCTTTAATGCTTTACAAACGGAATTTGGTCTACCAGCGAAATGTTACTTTCAATGGGCTCAGCTCCAACATTGCCTTAAAGGCGCTCGGGTCATTCCGCGCTCTGATACTAGCGTGGAAGGGCTGTCAGAGATGATTCGTTATATCGGGAGTTTACCAGGGGTGGCATCTAACTTTTACAAAATACTCACTCATAGTCCAGGCAGGGACACCCCTAGGGCCCAGCAGGCATGGGAGCGCGAATTGCACATCACTTTAACTCCCCAGCAATGGAAGATAGTCTGGAGCAAAGTGGTGCGGGTCTCTAGATCCGCCTCTGTCACTCAAACGCTCTTCTATTTTGCCCACAGATGCTTTTATACTCCTGAGAAGATGGCCAAATGGAATGTCAATACAAGCTATCGATGTTGGTCCTGCCATACAGCGGTGGGTACCTTCGCCCATGTTATCTATGAATGTCCAGCACTACAGCAATATTGGGGGCGGGTTTGGGACCGGATTCAAAGTATCCTTCACTTCCGGGAGCCCCTTTCTGGGAAGATTGTGGGACTCCGCTCTGTGGCGGGGATCCCCTCTCTTCCCAGGACAGGCCGCTTCCTCCTAGATTTTATGTTGGGTATGGCTGTATGCTTAGTCACGAAAAATTGGAAGAATGGCTCCCGCCTAACTTTTACCGAATGGTGGAATTCTGTCTGCTTATATAGTACATATGAGCAGATACCCCGTCGGATGGCATTCCAGGTTCAGGACTGCTCTCACTTGTCTAAGTGGCAGATGCTTAATGACTATGTTCAGATTGCCAGATGCTCCAATATAGCCGTATAGCTACACTCATCATGTTGCAGATAATTATATTATTTCGAAAGATAATAATGTATATATACACCCGATACTGGATTGTTACGTATCCCAGAGAAGAAGCAGGGGGGGAGGGGGGTGGTGGGGGTTTACTGTCCGTGATTGTATAATATTATTTGTCATGTCTTTTATTCTGTATGTCCTTTTGTTTCGATGTTCCAAAATGAAAATAAAAGTTTTAAAAAAAAAGAAAATAAAGTTAAAGAAAAAATAAACTAGCAGCAGGGGTCTATAATCACCAAAATCCATGAATAAAACAGGGTGAGACACTGAGGCAGCAAAATTGAGATTCAGTAGTTATGCTTTGAAATATGATATAATATCTAAAAAAAAATAAAGTTTTGACCATTCAAGAGACATATTTTAAAACAATCTTTTGTATTCTGAGAAGATGTGCCTTACTGGCTATGCAAATATGATGATACTTTAATTGACAGATGCTGTAGTCAATATTTGTTTGCACTGAGTCAGTTCTAAAGTTGGAAGGCTGAAACATGTTTTCTTAAGAGTGGGCCAGAAACAAAGTGAGGAAGACTTCATTGCTTTTGCATTGTTAGTCATGATTATGCACTCGGTTTCAAGTGTTTCAGTGATGTAGAAATCTCAAAACAATGGATCCACATTTTTTAAAAAACAATTCCCAACATAACTTTTTGTCTGCATTCTGCTAGGTATTTCAAGACATAGATTCCTTGGTAAATCTGATGTCCAAAAACACCCATTAAATGACAGTCTTCTCATAGCATAGACAGAAGTAGTAACCGGGTAGCTGGACCCGCGCTCACCCTTCCACGGTCCTGGCCCCACCCCCCATTCTTCCTTTCTACCTATCCACACAAACACCGACAGCCATTTTTGGTAAGAACTGGTTGAAGCTTTATTCCAAAACACATGTTGAACATAAACAATAATACTGGTCAAGCACAACCCCCCCCCCCCCCCCAGTGGAGCCACATGTCACCAGCCATGCAATTAGCAAAGCAACCGCAGCCTCCCCTCAAGCCAGGTCACCCAACCGGCAAAGTTCCTACCACCCCTATCCGACTTCGCCATATTACTAGCAAAAGTCTTCCAGGGGTTGTCCGGGTCGAGGGCACCCCGCCCTCGCCCCAAGTCGCCTAAGGCTCCGGATCCCGGACCTCCGGGATCCCGCCACCGGCACAGGTCCCCCGCCTTACCTGTGCCGCCCCCCCTCCCCAACTGGAAGCTGCGACCAGCGTGTGTAGCTCCTAACTACCCTCTCCAATGCTTCCTGCCAATCGTTCAGGAGCAGATCCATACCTACAGGAGAAAAAGGCACACCATCTTCTCTGTACAACCCAGCACAGGCGACCTCGACCCAAGCATGCTGCACTTGATACCCCCCCTGCTGACATACCCACCTCCTGATCTGCCGATTAATCTTAGTTAAACCCCTAGACCATCTCCGCTGCCCCCAGCACGCAGGACGAGGGATAATATCCGACCATCTTAACACAACACTCTTAAACATACAGAGAACTGCCGCAAAGTTCTTTTTAGCTGCTCTGATTATCTGCTTACATGACCAAGCAGCCAAATCGTTGCCTCCCATATGCACCAGCAGCACAGCGGGAGGCTTCCGGATGTGCCCGTGGTGACGAAGCAAAGGCAGCAGCTGATTCCAACGCAGACCACGCTCGCCCAGCCATGAAATCGCCACCACGGATGAGCCCAGTCCCAAATTCCGCCCAATGGGCCTCTCGGCTGCTCGGTGCCCGGCCCAGAACACAAAGGAGTGTCCAAACATCCAGCATTCCCTCTGCCATGGCCCCACATCTGAAAAAGAAGCACATCATTAGTGATATCCCCTCTCCCCGGGCCTCCACAATGCGCCTCATAACCGTACATAACCCATAAACGCCCTTGAGCGCCATCTGCCAATACCCTGAATCTGCTCGCCAGTCAATCCCACGGCTGCAGCACTGGTCGCAGCCCCGATGTGAAACGAGTGCCCGGAAAACAGTCGCGGGTCTTCGCCCATTATTATTATTATTTATTTATTATTTATTTAGCTGTATTTATATCCCGCTTTTCACCGGGTCAAAGCGGTCAATTGGGGGATACATTTAACATGAGGGGATATGAGACACATACGCTAATACTTACAGGGAACATGGGCAATGGAGGGTTAAGTGGCTTGCCCAAGACCACAAGGAGTGCCTATAGGACTAGAAATCCCAGTCCCTCCGGCCTGAGATTTCTGTCCTCAGGTGGGACTTGAACCCCCCGGCCCTCCAGCCTGAAGTACCTTGTCCTAACCACTAGACCACTCCTCCCTCCCATCCGTCGTAAAGCCAACCGCAAAACCGCTGTAACTTGAAAACGCGTAACCGGGCGGAAATCCCTATGTACAAACCCCCCCTCCCCTTTCGGTCGAACCCCCACATATTCCCTGAGAGCGGACACCGGCATGTGCGCCCGCCGATCTCTCTCAAAACCACCCACAACCCTTTACCAGACTGGTCCGTCTTGGATCTAGCCAACAACATGCGTACCCACCCCTTTTCAATCCACACATGCTGCCAGCGTAAACAATTACCCAAACTAGCTTTACCCGACTCGACGGCCAATTTGCCCACCCGAAAGGCCCCAAAAAACGCAAGACAAAACACAGCCCAAAAAAGAACCGCCTCATACTGTGAGACCGCCACTCCCGGCAGTTCCTGGCACAAACCCACCAGTAAGTCATGCGTAATCGGCCGCCGCTGGTCTCGCGGTAACGGATGGGAACGCGCCCACCCTTGCAGCAGACGCCGTGCCAAGGACCCCCGTCCAGCAACTTCTAAACCCGCCGCTCTGGCAAAAAATCCAAACCCCGCCAAATGACTCCGAACCGCCGATCTCGTAACCCCCCGTTCCTTCGCCCAACTAACATACCTCCCCAACAGGTGTTCAGAAACCGCCCCGCTCTCCCAACCACCAACATGCAGAAATTCCAGCACCCTCTCACAACCACGCTGATATGCCTCCCAAGTATGCTCCGCCACCGACTTCCGCAGAAGTGTCCTCATCTCGGCAGGCCACTGTTCCACAAGCTCCAAGGGACCCAGAGCCCTTCCTTGTCCACCTCCGGCGCCAACTGCCGAAACCGCTCCCATTGCAAACGGGAAAGAGCATCAGCAATTGCATTAGTATGCCCGGGTATATGGTGCGCCTTCAGGTCGACATTCAAACGCAAACACGCCAATACAATCCAACGCATCAAAGATGCCACCAGACCGCACTGAGGCGAGTAACGATTAATGACATGCACCACAGCCTCGTTATCACACCACCATACCACCCTGCGATTACCCAACTTATCCGGCCATAATGCCAATGCCACCCACATGGGAAATAGCTCCAAAAAGGTAATATTGCGCACTAGCCCATCTGCAATCCAAGCTGTCGGCCACTCGTCTGCACACCAGGCCCCGTTGAAGTAAATTCCCAACCCTGACCCCCCAGCGGCGTCCGTGTACAGCTGCAAATCCTCACTGGACATCTCCGCCTCCCGCAAAAGAGAAGTCCCATTAAAGTTTCGCAAAAAGACATCCCAAACACGTAAGTCCTCTCGCATCCCACTCGACACGCGAATGCGGTGATGAAGCTTCCTCACATTGGACGTCGATGCAGCCAACCGCCGAATTAACACCCGCCCCATCGGAATGACCCTGCACGCAAAATTGAGCGATCCCATCAGTGCCTGCATTTCCTTCAAGGTGAGCTTAGATGAGGCCAATACATTAGCCACCAAAACGCGCAGTTTTACCACCTTATCGCACAGCAGCTGCGCCTCCATGCTTCGCGAATCCAATTCAACTCCCAAGAAAGTAAGCTTCGTTGCCGGGCCTATTGTTTTGCCCTCAGCTAAGGGCACCCCCAATTCACTAGCCAGGCCCACAAAGCCCTCCAGCAACAGGCTGCAACCCGCCGACGCAGCCTTTCCTACGAAAAAGAAATCATCCAAATAATGCACCACATCTGAACACCCGACTCTCCGCACCAACATCCAATGCAAAAAAGTGCTAAATTTCTCGAAGTAGGCGCATGATATGGCGCAACCCATGGGCATGCACTTATCATAATAGTATTCTCCCTCAAACTGAAAACCCAACAACCTGAAAGCCGATGGGTGCACTGGCAACAAGCGAAAAGCCGATTCAATATCAACTTTCGCCATCAGTGCCCCGGGACCCGCTCTTTTGACTAACTGCGCCGCTCTGTCAAATGAAGCATACCGAACCGTACACCACTCACGTGGGATAAGGTCATTTACCGAAGAGCCCAATGGCAAAGACAAATTGTGGATCAGCCTAAACTTCCCTGGCTCCTTCTTAGGTATGATCTCTAACGGAGACACAACAAAATCGCTACAAGGCGGGCACTGGAACGGACCCGCAATCCTCCCCAGCCACAGCTCCCCATCTAACTTGTCCCTAGCAACTGATGCCCAGCGCCGCATACTTGGGGAATTCCGCGTCGCTATACCCTCCACACAACCTTGAACCGGAATAACAAAACCGTACTGAAAACCTAACTGCAACGTTAACCTATCCTTAATCTTCGGGGACCTACTAAGCCAGCTACACAACACAGGCACCCGTATCGGTGACGGGGCCAAATGACCCAGACCATCACTTAGTTACAGGCCCTGCCGGAGCCCCAGCTGCTTTCTTAACACATTTTGTCGCAGAATGTGGCCCCCCACAGACAGAGCATGAGTGCCGAAATTTACAGTCCGGAAAGGGACACACAGACCTATTGAACCGCCAACACACGTCACTGGCCGCACCGAGAGCCGGCTTCGACTGCACAGGAAAAGGAACGACCCCCCGCTGACGCCACCACCGACCCCGCCTTTCCCCCACCCCCCGCCCCAACCTTGATCGACATCTGAGTTAACCACAGGTTTATGTCCTGTGTACCCCAAGTTAAGTGCTTGTTCTCCTCCATCTTATCCCGGAACTTCTCGTCATAATTCAGCCATGACCAACCTTTGTGTGCTTGTGACGCATCCAGGATGGAATCAGCGTAAGAGAGCAACATCCCATAATGCCCAGGAAAATGCTGCCCCCACACACTCGCCAGACACAAAAATGATCTTATCAAGTTTATCACATTACGGGAAACTTTTCGAATCTGACCGGCCTTCTCCTCCTCTTTACGCTTTTTCTTACTATCG
This sequence comes from Ichthyophis bannanicus, assembly GCA_033557465.1. NCBI lineage: Eukaryota > Metazoa > Chordata > Amphibia > Gymnophiona > Ichthyophiidae > Ichthyophis > Ichthyophis bannanicus. The sequence goes on along the minus strand of CM066034.1, from coordinate 123,422,458 downwards.
CCCGAACGCTTCCGACCCTCAAGCAGGCAAAAAATATCAATATACTTCCTCTTCAAAATTTTCTTTCTCAACTTTTTGGGCATCCCTTCCCATAATTCCGATAGAGCTGAGACAGAAGCTGAACCCGCACTAGCCTGCCGTCCGGTAGCGCTTCTCCCACGCGCCGACTCCTGATACACATCCTCACCGTCAGAAGAAACAGACGATTCAGAGGACGAAGAGGAAGGCGACCGAGAAGAATGTCGATGCCGACAGGAATGCTTACGCTTTTGACGCGCCTTCCCCGACCTCCCGGTCCGCGCCCCACTCTCACCGCCTTCCGTGACTACCAGTGCCTGCAACTCACCTGTATGTTCTCCTGCAGCCCCACCGTCCGCCGAAAGCAGAACTCCTGGAGAAGGATCCACCCGCGGCTGCTGCCCATGTGCGCATTGGGCCTGTTCTGATACACTCGACGATCCTCCTGCAACGTTGGCACCAGACACCAGGCTCCGTAATTCCACCGAATCCCCCGCGGAGGACACTCCCCCGGGCGCTGACATCCTGGGAATCTGTGAAGACAAAAAAGGGACACCCAGAGGCGGGAAACCCGTAGACCAAGTCGGCTGCCATGCCCCTGCCCACTCTGCACGCAAAGAGCCCTGCCCTCCCCCCAACCACTTGTCCCAGAGCAGTTGCTGCCCGTACGGCCCATAGCCTCCCGGGACAGCTACAAAACCACCCGGTGAAAACATGCCACTACCAACTCTTCCCCAGGCCCCCAACCCAGGACTGCCGCCTTCCCCCACAAGCAAACCAGGGCCTGCAACACACCCGTGCCCCTGCTCCGGCCTAACCCCCGCGACCTCACTGGCCTCCACCCCTGATGAACCTCTCACCTGTTCAAGATCACCCACCGGACGCTCCACCACCACAGGACCTCTCACCTGGCCCCTAGCCCTGTTACCTCTCGGCGCCCTACTCCCCGAGGATGGAGAACTGCCCCTCCCTCCGGCTGGGCCCCGCACTCTGCCCAACCCACGCATAGCATCTCTCCCTCTCGTTCTACCCGTCTGCCCCCACTACCCCCCGAGTCCAAACCCCGCCCTCCTTGCCCCCTTAACAGACCCACACTAGCTCTACCACTAACTTGTTTCCCTGCCATAACCCACACTAGCCCTTTACTAACTTGTTTCCCTGCCATAACCTTCTCTCATGCAACATCCCCACCAGACTCAAAGTGATTTCTTTCCTTTTGTTTTTAAAGTTTAAGTATTCTTTACCTTTAAGTCTATGGATTTAAACACTCCCCAATATTTAAACACTCCCCAATATCCGAGCCTCCTGTACTTCCTACCACTCCCGTTTTTGTATTTATTTTATTTCTATGGGGTTTTTTTGTTTTTTTTTAAATTTGCCGGCTCCCAATCACCCACAACCCACACCGCAACGCAGCTGCAAACCCCCCCCCCCCTTAAGCAGAGCCGCACTCACCTGCTCACCCCCGAACAGGGCACCGCTCAAACCTCTGCAGGACCAGCAGTTCACGCTCCTCTCCTATCCGGATTCGCCGCACCCGCCAAGAAGGCCCGACACCAGCCGCTCACACTTCGCTCCACTCCCAGCAGCACCGCTCTCGCTCCGCTCAAGTCCCGACTCTTAACCGCCAAGGCTTTTTCTACTTTTTCTACTTTTTGACCGCCGCTCCCCTGCTCCTGTTAATGCTCCGGCCCAGTCTCAAGTGCTCGGCAACGGAAACCAAGCCGCAGCACATGGCGCCCAGCACTCTGATTGGCTCCGCTTACCCCACTAGCCAAGCGGAGCCAATCATTTTAAAACCCGAACTCAGCGATCATTCGCTGACGTGCCTTCCACCCCCACTCTCCCTCAAAGCGCGTGCAGGGTCCTGCGCCGGGCCGGGCACCCGGTTACACGCGGGCGCCGGGACCCTGCCCGCGCCCTTTTACGAATCAGCCAATTTCTAATCCTTCATGTGACCAAAGAACTTTTAATACATGTGAACTATTAGAATGTGTAAATGTGCATAGAAATACAATAATTGAAGCAGCGTGAATGTAAATCTAACTCAAACACATTCACTGGGATATCCTGAAAATCCAAATGGCCATGTTTGTTTTTTAAAGCAAATTGTATTAGTTTTGCCATTATTCTATCATGGTTTTAGTGGATTCAGCTTATTTACTAATAACATGCATTAATGGCGTTAGTACAGGCTAATGCGACAGCTTCATTATGTATTCCTAGCCCTGTATATTTACTGACAATATTATTCAAAGTAAAGCACATTTAAGTGGAGTATAATTCAAGATCATATGTAATAAAATCCAAAATTGTTTTCTGTTCCAAGGAGGCTCGAGTCCAAATCATGTATACTATAGCATTTGAAAATATATTGGACATGTCTGTGTTTCAAGACTACTCAATTACAATATCTTACTTAGTTTGGCTTATTTTTTGGATATTGTTCTTTGGAATTACTTTGATCACCCGTTCTGAATTTACAGCAGTGATAATTAGTCCTTACAAAGAATAGTGGTAAGGTAATATTCTCCTTAGTTGAAACCAATGAGAAATCCAAAATATTGAGTTTTATTTCTCCATCATACTGGAATATTTTCCTATTTTCAGTATCAGGAGAAAACTACAACAGTCTACAGAGCAAAAATATGTACAAATCATTGACTCTCCACAAAAGAGCACACTAGTATTGTTAGTGATAATAAATGCATAGGGGAATCATTCCATAGAGGATTTGCAGCCCCCTTTGTGCCTGATCGGAACTGGATGCACAGAAGTAGACCCTATTCCAATCCCCCGGGTTCTAGATGTGCCCTGCGGGATCAGAATCGGGTCCAGGGTTTGTATGTGCAGGCTGGGATCCTATTCTGATCAGTATACACATACAGAGCCATGCCCAGCTAACTCAGTCAGGTCCCTGAATGGAGTCACGGTGCCATGGCATCCCATTGCCATGGCACCGTGAATCCATTCAGGAGCCGCGATCCCCAGCTGCCGACCACTCCCGATCTGGCCTTCTCTTCACCCACTCATCTTCCTTGTGCTGCCTGAAGTCCAGGGGTACGTATTCCACCTCTGAAGTGGAATAAGTCCTCCGTCCAGTCTGCTGATCCTGGATGTACAGGGTTAACGTCAGAATTGGCCCTGCATGTCTGGGGTTGTAGACTGCCACTGCCCACCCTAACTCTGTCTCTGCAACGCCCCCCCCCCCCCCCCCCCCGTCTAAGCCTCCCCTTACAAATTCCTGGTTCGTATGGGGAGGTTTCTGACAGGGTGGGCGGGGGGAGCGAATAGCTATTCGTGTGACAGAATGACCCCCATAGAGTATAGTTATTGCAAAACCCTAATACCGCACCACCAGGCACAACAGACACATTTTATTATGTATTTATTTAACAGGTTTTTATACCGTCTTATCATAAATTCAAAGTGGTTTACATTATAACATAAACCAGGAAATATACATTGAACAAGGGTAATAAACTTGGAAGATTATAGAGGGGGAAGCCATATGTATTCATAAGTATTCAGAGCAATGGAGTGGAGGAGTGGCCTAGTGGTTGGGGCAAGGTACTTCAGGCCAGAAGGTTGGGGGTTCAAAACCCACTAGAAGACAGCAACCTTGGGCCAGAAGGACTGGGGTTTCTAGTCCCACAGGTGCTCCTTGTGGTCTTGGGCAAGCCACTTAACCCTCCATAGCCCATGTTCCCTGTAAAATAGTTATCTCCAAGTTATAATGCCCTGTTCAATGTAATTTCAGTTTGTTCAATGTAAACTGCACTGATGCAAAATAGTGCAGTATATAAGAGAATGTAAATAAATAAAATAAAAATAAATATGGCTCAAAGGATTAGTTGCTATAGAGTAGATAACATTAAAGAGCATATGTTTGCATAACTGTATACCATGGTAAGTTAAAGGCCTCTAGTTGAATAATAGTACTAGGTGCCTTAATAAACTATCAGGTTAGGGGTGAATATGTGGGAAAAGGTTATAAGACATGTAGGCACTGGGAAGGAAAGCATTATATAGAAACATAGCATATTCAAGTAGATAAAGTGTATCATGTCTGCCTAGTCTATTTATATATTTTTTTCTATTACATTCAACTTATTAATCTCCTATGCCAAAAAATTGTTCCAAGTGTCATGCAATAATCAAAGTATTCAGAGCAATGCAGTCAACCCCCGTTGATATCTGATTTCCTCTCAGTTTTTTCATAATTAGAGATCCTTTCTACTTTATCCCATACCCTCTTGAATTCCATTACTATTTTTTCTCCACCACCTTCACTGGAATTAGAGAAATTACCTACCAGAAAAGCTATACCTTAATCAATTGGCCTATTTATTGGAGGTTGTTTTGTAGGTCTGAATTTCTTAGAAGGTTCTAGAGGTTTAACTGTCCTATTCAGCAAGATTTTTTATAGTCTAGCAATTCTGCTATATGTCAAGGGAATCACTTGCACCAAAGGATTGATTCCCCAGCCAGCCCATACGACAAGTACTGTATTTTTTATCTATTTTGCTTTATCATTAAAAGATGATGGTATGACCTCACTATCAAGCTGGTAAGTGTCATCTGCTTCAAATCCATAGATTTCCTATCTAGAAGGACTGCAGAGGTGCAGGGGTATAATAGAGGTTAGTAAAAAGAAAACACTCTAAAAAAAAGAAAAGAAAAACAGATGCATGGATTTTGAAACACAAACAATAGCTGACTCTTGACAGATAAGACCAGATTTCACCAAATCTAAGGGATAAGAATCCTACATTCTTCTCTTAATCCGAGTTATAAATATTTAGAAAAGATATAACTTTCAATTTGTGTTGTATTGCTTACTGAATGATTAATCATTTTTTGTTTAATTTGGAGCATCTATGTTATCAATGGGCTATATAGGGCACATATTTTACAGGGATTCTGGGATTTAGATGTTGATTGCTTGTTTTTCTAATGTTTATAAAACAAAGCTGTAAGCTTTAGCCACATTCAGGCCAGATTTTAAGCATTTTACAATTATCCCAACTTAATGGCTTACAAACTTTTAATTAGGACTTGGCTGACTATCCAAATTTGAACTAAATCTAGGTATAATATGATTGTAGAAGATTCATATCAAAAGTTTATTACACTGTGCAGGGGAAAATAAGATATTGCAAGTTAATTACAACAGAGAACATGAAGAAATGGAGTTTGCTGGTACCGTATGCCTGTCATCCACCTTTGCCTGAAAAACATGGTATCATGGAGGGGGGAAAGTCGATAATATGAATGTGATACTTGAGTAGGAAACTTGTAATATCAATACTAACAAACAAGTGAGGACTTTGAATCTAGATTCTGACCTTCCCAATAAAAAAGGATACCAACCACCAGTTCCTAGAGATCCTTCAAAATGCATCAGAAACGTTACAATTCAGTTGAAGAGCTATCCCAGTGGAAAAATAGCCAACTATAATATGTTCTATGTGAATAGAGCAATGGCAAGAAATAGGAGCTATTATGGTACTTGTAACCTTACTAAAAAAAACAGATTTAAGATATTTGAAGGGACACTGAATCCTTTCCTATAGCAAACCCCTTATGAGAGAAAAGGGAGAAATGTCTTTCTGCCACGTACAGTGAAGATGGATGAACCAGTTCAAATTACATTCATAGAAACAGAACACCTATAAAATATGATGGTGTGTCACAACTGTAAAGTCCATCTAGTTTGCTCGATTGTCTTCCTTTTGTAATGCTCACCACAGTTCATATCTGTGTTTCCCAGAATTAAGGATTTTGGTAAAATTCTTAAGATATGAACTTCTCTGAACATAGTCAGGATTTTATAAACAACCATGGTTCAATCTGTTTTAAGGTATATGCAATTTTTCAAATTGTACAATATTTAAAACACTATGGATGTACAGAATACAATAAAGTTTAGCAAGCGTGTTTGGGACTTTTTGTTCATGTTAAAAATAGCATGCTATTCAGTAAGGCCTTAAAATACATATTAAGATGGTCCTTCATCAGATTAATATGCAAATACTAAGATTAGCACTTGCTTATATGTGAAAGAAGGAATACCATATGCAAAATATGATTTATGGGGCTCAAGGGAAATAATATGACATACTTGCTATTCTCCCTATGTTCCATGGGCTCCATTAAAATCCAACAAATTTAGCAGCTGCCTTGGATAAGGGACTGAATATTTATAGAGCCTTCTTTGGCCTCCAAACACCCATGTTAATCAAAGTGTTCACTTTCATTTGATTATGTAGGACCTGTTATGCTTTTCCAACACTCAAACACAAAACTCCTCCCCCTCCCCCCACTATGCTAGCCCCAGATGCCCCAGAATCCCAATCTCCTGATAGAAACCTCTTCCAGGATAATCTTCTGCCTCCTGATATCTCTTACTTGAGAATTGTGAACCTCCTCTGAGTCTAGCTCTGACATTACCCCTCTATAATGGAAGTTTACTATTCTGGAAGTTTGAAATACAATATCTTCAGTGGCAAGAAGGATTACATAGTAACATAGTAGCATAGTAAATGACGGCAGATAAAGACCAGCATGGTCCATCCAGTCTGCCCAGCAATACGGCAAGAGTAGGTGCACCTGTCGCTCTGTGCAGGCCACCACTCCCCATGTCCTTGTTTAGGGGTGGACCCACCACTCAATGTAGGACATCCCTATTTGTTGAGAAATTAGATAATTCAGTTTATTTTGGTTTTATCCTGTTGCTGTAAAGGGATCCGCTGTGCTTGTCCCATGCTGTTTTGAATTTAATCACCGTGTTTGCCCCCACCACTTCCATCGGGAGAGCATTCCAAGCATCCACCACCCTTTCAGTGAAAAAATATTTCCTGACATTGCCTTTCAATTTTCCACCTCGCAGCTTCATGTTGTGCCCTCTAGTTTTGCAGCTTCCCAGTCTTTGGAAGTGGTTTGTTTGTTCATCGTTCCTCTTTAAGTATTTAAAGGTCTGAATCATATCTCCCCTGTCCCTCCTCTCCTCCAGAGTGTACATATTTAGGTCTTCAAGTCTCTTCTCATTAGGTTTTTTACGCAGTCTCAAAATCATTTTGGTTGCCTTCCTCTGAACAGTTTCCAGTCTTTTTACATTTTTGCAAGATATGGTCTCCAAAACTGAACACAGTATTCCAAGTGAGGCCTCACCAGCGACCTGTACAGTGGCATAAGTACCTCTTCCTTTCTGCTGGTAATCCCTCTTTTATAAAGCCCAATATCCTCCTGGCTTTTGCCACCGCCTTGTCACACTGTTTTGCCACCTTGAGATCATCAGTTCAAAAAGGCCTTGAAGCATCACCTTTTCATCAAATACTTTCCAGAGAACACAATAACACAAGTTCATCCAAATAGCTCTAATCCCGTTCCTATCTAACAAGATGCCTTTTCATGTAATATTACTATCATATGTATATAGTTCAATGTCTATTATCCTTTGTTACAATTACCCCGGTTTTCCAAGTTTTTCTTCCTGTTCCATGTAAAAACAGATATATGTATCTTATCTGATGTTTTGTAGTTCTATGTAAACCGCGCTGATAATAAATAGTGCGGTATATAAAAATGTTAAATAAATAAAATAAATAAATAATCACACCAAAGTCTTTCTCCTGAACCATGCACACCAACCTCTCGCCCCCTAATGTGTACACTTCCCTTGGATTTCTGCTACCTAAGTGCATGACACTGCACTTTTTTGCACTAAATCATAATTGCCAAGCATTAGACCATTCTTGCAGCTTTTGTAGATCTTTTCTCATGTTATCCACTCCCTCGGGGGAGTCCACTCTGTTGCAAATGTTTGTGTCATCTGCAAAAAGACAGACTTCCATTCAGTCCTTCAGCAATATTACTCACAAATACATTGAACAGTGCCGGGCCCAGGACCGAACCCTGGGGCACCCCGCTAATCACCTTCCTTTCATCCGAGTGAGCTCCATGTACCATCACCTTCTGTCGTCTGTCAGTCAACCAATTTCCTATCCAGTTTACCATCTTGGGACCCATCCCCAAGCTACTGAGTTTATTGACAAGCCTCCTATGAGGAACAGTAGATGACATCCATCTACTGAAATCCAGGTAGATGACATCCATCGCATGCCCCTGATCTAGTTTCTTGGTCACCCAGTCAAAGAACTCAATCATATTTGTTTGGCAAGACGGTCCTTCAGTAAAACCATGTTACCTTGGATCTTGCAACCTGTTGGTTTTGAGAAAGTTCACTATTCGCTCTTTCAGGAGCGCCTCCATTACTTTTCCCGCCACCGAGGTAAGGCTCATGGGTCTGTAGTTTGACACTTTTTCCCCTGTCACCACTTTTGTGTAGAGGTACGACATCAGCCATTCTCCAGTCCTGAGGAACCTTTCCTGTTTCCAAGGATCTGTTGAATACATCCTTTAACGGTCCTGCAAGAACCTCTCTTCTTCTCTCTTCTAGTTTTTTTTTCCATTCTCTCTCTCTACATCTGCTTTAACATACTAATCTTTCTCCTTTTGCTCTTTCCTCATTCCTATTTCATCCACATATAATTACCCCTCCATCCTCATTCCCCACTTACTCTCCCAATACCTGGCCAATTGTAGATTTTTTTATCCCTCCCACACAAAATATTTTTCCCCTCTCCATTTTACTCTCCCAGCCCCATCCCATTCTAATCCTCCCCCAACATCAGCTCCCTTCTAGTTCCAGTCTCACCCAGCATCCATTCCCTTCTAGTCCCTGCATCAGCCCATTTCCAGTCCTAGCCCCCCATCAGCCCATTTCCAGTCCTAGCTCCCCCATCCATTTCCATTCCGAGTCCCTTCATCAGCTCATTTCCAATCCTAGCCCCCCCATCAGCCCATTTCTAGTCATTTCCTAGCTCCACCATCAGCCCATGTCAAATCGTAGCTCCCCTCCACTCAGCCCAATTCCAGTCCAAGCCCCCCATGAGCCTACTTCCAGTTCTAGCCTCTCCATGAGTCCATTTCAATTCAAGCCCCCACCACAGCCCATTTCCAATCTTAGCTCCCCCCAACAGCCCATTTCCAGTCCTATCCTAGCTGCTCCATCAGCCCATTTTCAGTCCTAGCTCCCTTCCCTCACAGCCCATTTCCATTCCAAGCCCCCTCGCCATCAGCTATTTGCAGTTCAAGCCTCCCTTTCCACTCAGCCCATTTCCAGTCCTAGCCCCCCATCAACCCACTTCCAATCCTAACCCCCCATCACCCCATTTTCAGTTTAAGCCCCCCCTATAACCCATTACTAGTCCTAACACCCCATCAGCCTACTTCCAGTCCTAACCCCATCAGCCCATTTCCAGTCAGCCCCCCATAGCCCATTGCCAGTCCTAACCCCCCCATCAGCCCACAGCCCATTACCAGTCCTAACCACATCAGCCCACCTCAAGTCCTAACCCCTCCCCATCAGCCCATTTCCTGTCCTAGCCCCCCCATAGCCCATTATCAGTCCTAACCCCCCCATAGCCCATTACCAGTCCTAACCCCCCATCACCCCACTTCCAGACAGCCCCCATCAGCCCACAGCCCATTACCAGTCTTAACTCCCCATAGCCCATTACCAGTCCTAACCCCCCCCCCCCAACAGCCCACAGCCCATTACTAGTCCTAACCCCATCAGCCCACCTCAAGTCCTAACCCCTCCACATCAGCCCATTTCTTGTCCTAGCCCCCCCATAGCCCATTTTCAGTCCAAACCCCCCCCCCATAGCCCATTATCAGTCCTAACCCCCCATCACCCCATTTCCAGAAAGCCCCCATCAGCCCAAAGCCCATTACCAGTCTTAACCCCCCCATAGCCCATTACCAGTCCTAACCCCCCCAACAGCCCACAGCCCACCTCAAGTCAAGTCCTAACCCCCTCCATAGCCCATTACCAGTCCTAACCCACCATCAGCCCACTTCCAGTCCTAACCCCATCAGCCCATTTCCAGTCAGCCCCCCATAGCACATTGCCAGTCCTAACCCCCCCCATAAGCCCACAGCCCATTACCAGTCCTAACCACATCAGCCCACCTCAAGTCCTAACCCCTCCCCATCAGCCCATTTCCTGTCCTAGCCCCCCCATAGCCCATTATCAGTCCTAACCCCCCCATAGCCCATTACCAGTCCTAACCCCCATCACTCTATTTCCAGACAGCCCCCATCAGCCCACAGCCCATTACCAGTCTTAACCCCCCATAGCCCATTACCAGTCCTAACCCCCCCAACAGCCCACAGCCCATTACCAGTCCTAACCCCATCAGCCCACCTCGTCCTAACCCCTCCCCATCAGCCCATTTCCTGTCCAAGCCACCCCATAGCCCATTATCAGTCCTAACCCCCCCCATAGCCCATTACCAGTCCTAACCCCCCCCCATAGCCCATTACCAGTCCTAACCCCCCCATAGCCTATTACCAGTCCTAACCCCCCCAACAGCCCACAGCCCACCTCAAGTCAAGTCCTACCCCCCTCCATAGCCCATTACCCGAACTACCCCCCCCCCCCCCATCGGCTCATGGAAAAAAAAAAAAAAAAGCTGGCTGCTGCCACTGCCGCCATGGCAGTGGCAGAATGGTGTGTCCCGCTGGGCCCCCTCTGCCCAGCTGAGCTCTCCCAGCCCGGCTGAGCCCCTCTGTGCCAGCTTTCAGATACGCAAAGGGAGAGTATTTCCCTCGCGTCTCTGTTAAGCCCGCAGGGGCTGATGGGAAGCAGGGGCTGATGGGAAATTTCCCATCTGCCCCTGCGGGCTTAACAGAGACGCAAGGGAGACACTGTCCCTTCGGGTATCTGAAAGCCGGCACAGAGGGGCTCAGCCGGGCAGAGGGGGCCCCGCGGAGCACTCCATTCTGCCGCTGCCAGCTTTTTTTTTTTTTTATTAAATTTTTTAAAAAGCAGAATGTTCTTTGCACGGGGCCCCCTGAAACACGGGGCCCTGTGCAAAAAACATTCTTGCTCAATGGATGGGCCGGCCCTGCCATCAGCTACCAATTGTACTTGCATCCATACCTTTTCCATTGGCTTCCCTGCCCCCCTTTCAATGTTTTAGAGGCTTTCCTGCATTAGGGTGCATGCAAGACACCTTTACATAGCATGTCCTTTTACCGCCCGCTAAGCATCCTCTACCACCCCTTAATGTCCTGTTACTGCCCGCTAAGTGTCCACTAGCACTCCTTAACGCCGGAACGCCTCTGACACGCCTAGCACACATAGCACACGGGGACCCTTTATCGCTGCTGTTACTACACGGAAAAGACTGCTCCTTTACCGCCGTTTAGTAAACATACCCCTAAGCCTCCTCCTCAATACTCTTATCCAGGCCTATACACTGAAACCTTGAACTGCAGGCCATGGCCTCTTTGTGCTCTCTTTATGTATTTATCAGATTAGAGGTATATCAAAGAAAAAAAAAACTTATAGTTAAGGCAGGTCTCAGAAGGATGGTGAAGCTAGGAGCTGGAGAAATATGAGGTGATCTATCAGTGTAGGTTACAGCATGCTTGAATCTGTGTCACAAAGGATGATAGCTACTGAATTTGAACTTCTCTTGAAATGACTGCATTCTAGACCCTATTTCTGTAAGTCTACTACTGGATGTGTTGGTACTTTGTGAGTAAGATATCAGTTTCCTGCCTGAAAGTGAGAGTTTCAATAATCTGAAACACCTCACATCTTATGGTACAGTGACAATCTTCTTACCTTCAGAATGTATTCATTAGCTCTTGCCCTGGGGTGTGTGACCCCTAGGCTTGTGCCCCGAGTCAGATGCCCTAGGCCTTCCATGCCGGCCACATGACTCCAAAGTGTCAACAAGCTGAATTATGCTGGTGGACAATCTGTCTCTCACACAGGAAGGGATGAAGCCTTCACAATTGTTATTGCTTGGAAGAATGTGATGATGGAGCCAAACCCTCGCAATAGCCGATATCTGAATTTGTGCCTCCAACGTCTAGGAATTTCTCACGAATTGTTTTTCCAAGACAGGTCCCTTCTGCCACACATTTGGCTCATTCCTTAAAGCTTTGATGTTGAGGATATTCTGTATGTTTCCTGTGTTTTGGAGTAGCATCTCAAAGGCAATGGATGGACTCCTCATGTCAACACCCACTTTTAAGTTAGGAGACAAAAGTAGGACACATGTTTTATCTGCATGGGAGAAGCTCCACTGCTCCAACTGCTAAAAGATTCAATAGGACAGGACTTGTGTCGCTCACTCCTTTTAAATATCCCTGGTTCCTCTTACTACCCAAATTTTAGTGTATAGGGCATACTATTGGCAAAATAGCAAGGCATAGACACAGGCCATTTCAGCTTGCCTCATGAATATACATTGATCCCCAAAGAGGCACTTCCTAATTTGTTTTCCCTTACCTTTCTCAGCTGTAACTCACACTGAAGTCACTATAGCAGATTGAACTTTCTGTATCACAGGGCCTTGAATTTGGCTTTCAGGGTCTCTAGTTCCCTCCATCTACTGGTTTTCTGTAATGAAGACAACATGGTGTATAAGGGTCTAATGAACCTGAAATACACACAATAGCAAGGTCTCCATGCAACAATGCATTCCAGCTCTTCTGGGATGTGTAACAGATCCTTAGCATCAGATACCACAACCTAGCAATCTTTCATGTGAACCCACCTCCCCATTCTCCAAGCCAGAACATATGTCCCCAATATCCTCCCAACTCAGCATAATTTATGATGGATAGACATGTCTTTTTGCAGTGCATGATGTCATATGTCCCTCTCCCCCTCCTTCACTAATATAACTTTCATTACTCCCCTTGCCTAGGCCATGAACTAAGCTCACCGGTAAGTGGTATGCTTTCATCCTCTCTGCATGAGGATAGCAAAAAGCTCCCATGGAAGTAAAGCAACCTTTTAAAGAGAAATGCACCTTGGGCCATAATCCCCTGGGTCTTGAGGCTGAAGGATATGCCCCTTTCTCACAGCCAGCCTAATCCTTAGCTGCCTACTTGCTGAACCCATTGTGATTTATCAATTGTGAATTGCAATATTATTCACAGGGTGTTAAGGTATATGCCTGTAAAATACATACTTCTGGAGGTCCTGGTGGATCTTATGCCATTAGCATCAGTTACTTGGAGGGGGGTTTGTCCTTCCTGAAGTCCAGTTTGATGATCTGGAACCTCAGAGAAAAATCTTCCTGTAGAGCCATAAATTAAGGCTTTTTGAGCTAAAGGGGTTACTGTAAACCACAGCGACTGTAGACACACATACACAGATATGTGGGGCAAGAGAGGGGGAAATGTCTATTACATTTATAAGTGGCATTGGGTGTCAGTTATGCAGTTATCATATACAAGTGCAATCTGCTACATCAAAGCCAGAACATCTGGAAAAAAAAGCAGGCACGTGCAAGTCCGGGAACGATTTCACAAATTGGTGTTTCCGATATGGACATCTATGGAGATATCTACATAGACATCCGCAGAATAACACTTCAGAATGGTGCTGTCTAGCAGCACAAGGTTAGAGCAGTGGGTTAGGGGCAGGGTCCTATACAGAGCATCCAGGAATGACCATGTTACGTCCATACTGAAGCACCTCCACTGGCTCCCGATTCATAGCAGACTCAAATACAAAACCCTATTGCTGACATTCAAAGCCATTCACAGGCTTTCATCCTCATCATTATCTGACTTGATCCAGACCACGCCCACTAACAGATCCAGAAGAACAATAGCACTCAACACACTGACAGTTCCAAAGTCAATAACCCAATGTACCCAGTCAACAGCAAGCAGAGCCTTCAAATTCTGTGCGCCCAAATGCTGGAATTCTCTGCCCCCCAACATCCGTGCAATTCCTGACCTATTCCAGTTTAGGAAAGCCTTGAAGCACCATCTCTTCCTCCAGCACTATCAGATAGACAGTGACATATCAGCCTCATCCACAGGCACATCACAAAACTCCCACAACTAGACAAAATGATGTGAACCCCACCATGTTGCTAGTTTGTAAATAGTTTACCCCCTGTTATCCAAGTTCTAAATACCTGTTCATTGTAAATACAAAGTACCCAAGGAAATGTGTAGTTCTATGTTTACTGTAAACCGCACTGATGTTAAATAACGCGGTATAAAAGAGACTGGAAATAAATAAATAAATAAATAATAAATAGGGGCAGGGTAGCCAGGATTCAAATCCCAGTGCGGGCCTTTGTGATCTTAGGCTAGTTACTTAACTCTCTACACTCTCTGGATGTTTTAAGGCCAAAATAAGCACTTTCCTGATGCCTATTTGTGCCTGGAGCAGGTCTAAATGTGGATGTGACATTTCTGAAATTAAACAGGGATGTTAACTTTTCTGACACCCCTTTGCCATGCCCCCTGCCTACTTGGACATCCTCACACTGGTGACATCTTTATAAACCATTTATAAAATGGCTCCAGAGATGTCTCCATGATTTGGATTTGGACGTGCATGTGCATGTCTTCAGCTGTCCAAATCGTGACTAAGACTTTTAAAATGTATTTATGTATTTATTTAATTTTATTTATAAATTCTTCTCTACCACTTTGTCTATAAATCAAGGTGGTTTACATAGAACACGAACGTGTAATTTACATAGAACTTAGAACAATAACATGACTGCATTAACTGATGTTGCACATGTAATTGTTGTTAACAGGTAATGAATTCAGAGGGTGTGTTTACATAACAAGGGAGGTAATGAGAATGAAGAACTTAGGGTTGATGTTCTTGCTAGAGGAAGCTGGTGGGATGTATAAATCATGGTTGGTTATGAGCTATGTGATCCTTCGAAGTGTTCTATAGATAGCTGTGTTTTTAATTGCTTGAGGAATGTTGAAAGGTTGCATATACTCCTTATTCTTTTGGGGAGGGCATTCCATACAATGGGTGCATAAATTGAGAATGCTCTTTTGCAGGTGGATTGATTGTATATGGATTTGGTTGTGTTGCTGATATGAGTGGTTAAGCTTAATTGCTGATCCAAGGTAATCCTGAGGTAGCTTACTTCTTGTTTCACTTCTTTAACTTCCAGCGTAGGTGGAGGGATGAAGTTCTTATCTCTGGTTATGATTAAAGTTTCTGTTTTCTTGTGATTTATGAATAGGTTATTTGTTGCTAACCAATTTGCAACTTCATTAAAGTATGTTACTAATTGAGTGTAGGTTGGATTATATGTGTTGAATGTTAGGTACATTTGCATAGAAGTGGTAATTTATTTATTTATTTATTTACTTGTGCTTATTTACCACTTTTCAGTAATCAAAGTGGTTTACAATAAAACTTAAAAACAGAAACATAAATTTACATTGAATGAAGTTAGGTATAGAGCATATAAACCAAAATCACAAAGTTATCTAATTTAAAAACTTTAACCTATTAATTTTAATTTATTTACATTCTCTTATATACTGTGCTATTCTGCATCAGTGCAGTTTACATTGAACAAACTGAAATTACATTGAACAGGGCATTATAACTTGGAGATAACTATTTTACAGGGAACATGGGCTATGGAGGGTTAAGTGGCTTGCCCAAGACCACAAGGAACACCTGTAGGACTAGAAACTCAAGTCCTTCTGGCCCAAGGTTGCTGTCCTCTAGTGGGATTTGAACCCCTGACCTTCTGGCCTGAAGTACCTTGCCCCAACCACTAGTCCACTCCTCCACTCCACTTTAGTTGTTTTCAACTGTATACAGGGGACAGTGGTATTGGGATTCATGAATATTAAAATAATTAAAGAATGATTAAGTAATTATCTCCCCAAAATGTTCCTTGAACAATGTACCCTATGTTGTTGAAAGATGTTGCAGATAGGTTGAAGATATATGTTAAATAGCAATGCAGATAGGGCTGAGCCTTGAGGGATTCCTTGCTGCTGTTGGATTGGTTTGGATTTACTTGAGCCTATTTTAACTTGTTGTATTTGGTGTGTTAGGTATGATCTGAATAATCTAAGTATTGTGTCTTGAATTCCAATTTCTTAAAGTCTTGAAAGTAGAGTGTTATGACAGATGGAGACAAATGCCGCCGCAATGTCCAAGAACATCAGAATAAAACCTAGCTTTGGTTTGTCTATGTCTCTTATGAGGTTATCCAAGAGTGATGTAAGCAGCATTTCTACCCTCTGAGCTGGTCTGAACCCAGGCTGTTGTGGGTTGAGAGGGGCATGTTTGTCTATGTGCTCCTGGAGCTGGTGTTACACTACCTTTTCTATTACATTTGCTATGAAAGGTAGACTAGAGATTGGTCTCTATGAATTTGGGTCAGCTCTGTCGAGTGTGGAGCTCTTCAATATTGAGTTAAATGGGCATATATTTTTTAGTTAGTGAAAAATGTACTATTCTGAAAACAAAAGGTGAGAATTCAACCTTAGCTAATTTGACCCAACTTACTGGGCATGGGTCAAGAGGGGATCTGGTAGTGTTCAGGCTGCTGTAAATATCTTCCAAGTATTCTGTGGAAATGTTGGAGAATGATTGCCATGGTATAGTTGTTGTATTATTGCTGCTATCTGGTAGTAGTATTGAATGGCTATGGTTATTTAGCCTGTTCTGGTAGAAGTTATCTAGTGTTTGTGGGCTGGGGGAGTTCTGTATTTTGTCAGAGTTAGGAGCTCAAACTGAAGATTTAACTATTTCAAAGAGTTCCCTTTGCTGATTTAGTGAGTTCATAATGAGCGTTGTGTGTGGTAGTCCTTTTTGTTATTGCTGATTGCTTCATAGTATTCATGAAGCTTGTTCGTGTACGTATTTTGGTGTTCAAGAGATTTTGAGTGTCTCCATTTGCATTCCAGACTTCTTAGTTGTACTTGATGTGCCTAAGCTCCTGCGTGTACCAGACTGCATATTGTTTTGAGTTCTTAAAGTATGTTGTTTGGGGGGCAGAGGTAGCTTGCTCTATGACATCATTCCAGTTGTTTATAAGAGTCTCCATATTGCAGGTATCTGTATGAAGGTGGAAGATGAATTCCTTGAGAAAAGCTTGTTTGCTGACTTTTCTGAAGTGGCGAGTAGAGAGTGGCGATGTGTTTGGTAGAGATGTGGTAGGTTGATGCGGAATATGAAATTTGATTGCATAATGATCAGTCCAGGGTACAGCCTGCAGTTGTAGAATGGAATGGTTGGAACCATTCAGTATATTGCTTTGGATGAAAATTAGATCAATGATATTTTCTTTATGGTGTGTTGGTTCATTGATTATTTGCTGGCTTTTGTGTCTCCATGGAATGACTGTGCATATTTTGCTGGAGCCATAGAGAGATTAAAGTCACCCGGTAGAATTAGTTGTTTTTTTTTGGGGGGGTTTGTGTTGTGTAGGCATATTAATTCAAGTATTGTAGTGAGATCCTGTCTATCTGCTGCTGGGGATCTGTATATTAGGCATAAGAAATAGTGACCCCCTTAGCATCCACTGTTATGCATGCATACAGTGCCTTGTGAAAGTATTCATCCCCTCAGTTTTTGTCCCGTTTTGTCGCTTTACAACCTGGATGTTTGGATGTTAGGATGTTAGGTAATGTGCCTAACAATATGGTCTAAATTGGTGAAGTGGAATGACAATAAAGTACCTTGTATATATAAAAAAAACAAGTAAAACTGAATGTTGTGAGTGTATATATACTCATCCCTTTTGCTATGAAACCCCTAAATAAGATCTGGTCCAACCAACTAACCTCAGAAGTCACATAATTAGTTGTTTAGGGTCCACCTGTGTACAATCAGTGTCACATAATCTGTCACATGATGCCTGCATAAATATATCTGTTCTGAAAGATCCCTAACTCTGCAAAATCACTAGGCAAGCAACATGAAGACCAAGAAGCACTCCAAACAGGTGAGAAACAAAGTTGTGGAGAAGTATAGATCAGGGTTAGGTTATAAAAAAATATCCTAAATTCTAAATATCTCATGGAGCACCATTAAATCCATTATAACAAAATGGAAAGAATATGGCACCGTTACAAACCTGACAAGAGAAGGCCACCCACCAAAATTCGCAGATCGGGCAAAGAGGGCATTAATTAGAGATGCTACAAAGACACCAAGGATAATGCTGAAGGAACTGCAAAGATCCACAGTGGAGATGGAAGTTTCTGTCCATAACTCTACAGAGTGGAACTTTATGGAAGAGCGACCAGAAAAAAAGCCATTGCTTAAAGAAAGAAATAAGAAAACATGTTTAGAGTTTGCACAACAGCATGTTGTGGACCCCCCAAACACATGGAAGAAGGTTCTCTGGTCAGATGAGACGAAAATTGCACTTTTTGGCCATCATGGGAAACGTTATATATGGTGTAAATCAACACTTCCCATCACTCCAAGAACACCATTCCCACAGTGAAATATGGTGGTGGCAGCATCATGCTGTGGGGATGTTTTTCATCAGCAGGGACAGAAAAACTGGTCATGATTGAAGGAATGATGCAGGGCACTAAATACAGGGCAATTCTAGATTGTACAGATGTAAATAGTTACCCAAGTTTGGATCCAAGTTCGAGTACCTATTAATTGTAAACACAGATCAACCAATTGAAATGTGTAAGTTTGTTGTTTCCATGTAAACCGCACTGATGTGGAATAGCGCGGTATATAAGAGAATGTAAATAAATAAAATAAATAAATAAATAATTCTTTAGGAAACCTGTTTCAATTTGCGAGATTTGTGACTGGAACGAAGGTTCATCTTCCAGCAAGACAATGAACCTAAATATACTGCTAAAGCTACACTAGAGTGGTTTAAAGGGAAACATTTAAATGCCTTTGAATGGCCTAGTCAAAGCCCAGATCTCAATCTAATAGAGAATCTGTGGCATGACTTGAAGATTGCTGTACACCAAAAAACAGCTCATTTAACTTGAAGGAGTTGGAGCAGTTTTGCTTGAGGAATGGGTGAAAATCCCAGTGGTAAATGTGCTAAGCTAATAGAGATATACCCCAAGAGACTTGCAACTGTAATTGCAGCAAAAGGTGGCTCTACAAAGTATTGACTTGGGGGGGGGGGGGATACCTATGCACACTCCTGATTTCTGGGGGGTTTTTTTGTGTCTTAAATATTGTTTATGTCACAATAAAGGATATTTTGCACGTTCAAAGTGGTAGGCATTTTGTGTAAATCACATGGTGCTAACTTCCAAATCTCCATTTTTAATTTTAGGTTGTAATGCGACAAAACAGGACAAACACCGAGGGGATGAATACTTTCAAAAGGCACTGTATTCAGGAATGGATAGGGAGGAGATAGACTATCTTAAAGAAGCCCCCTCATTCACTGAGTCTTATAAAATACCTGACTACTTTTGAATGGATGACTAACATTAAATTTTGAGGCATTTTTCATTTCATCATTAAATATTAATGTTTATTGTTCCAGGTTCTGGGTGACTAT
Source organism: Ichthyophis bannanicus (assembly GCA_033557465.1). Taxonomy (NCBI): domain Eukaryota; kingdom Metazoa; phylum Chordata; class Amphibia; order Gymnophiona; family Ichthyophiidae; genus Ichthyophis; species Ichthyophis bannanicus. Next base: position 123,403,055 of record CM066034.1, on the reverse strand, counting down.
TATGAAAACTAGCATCAGTGTGGTTCAGCTGCCTCTGAAGGTAATTCTTATAGGAGAAACTGGAAAAATGAATCATTTTAACAACAATGTGTCAAGTGATCAATAAAAAGCCTTAGTATTGGAAACAATGGTGAAGTTCAATGAAAGTAATTCCCCATGGTCCATGTCATATAAGTGGCTATGAACTCTGATAGAAACTTTCTCTACAAGCTTCTATCAAAAGTAATTCTGCAGATGGATTGCTGTGGTACTGTGTTCATTGCTTCTCCTACTGCTGGATTTTGGAGAATGTAATTCTTTGGTTCCAAGAAAATTTGATTTCCCACCTCATTTTATTATGCAATGGAGATTCCGTGTTGGGATCTTAAAATCAAAAAGACAATTTAATACACAACAATGAAATATAAAAAACAACAACAACCAGATGTTCTATGTAAAATATTTACTGTAGTTCATTGTTCCATGCAAACTGTCATGATTTGTAGATACCGTAGTATAAAAATGCTGTTAAATAAAAATAAATGATGAAATGTAACTAAATAAAATATACAGTACAATTAAGTAAATTGAATTATGTCTATTATCTTCACAATTCAAACCTACATATGGATAACAATATGAATTACTTGGGGAGGAGGCAGTTCAGAATTTTACTTTTTGTAGATGGATATGTGGACATCCCGGCCCTCTGTGCGCCCATTCGGAACCGGACAAACAAAGTTAGATGTGATTCTGATCCCGCGGGGCACGTCTAGCCCCATGGAATCACAATCGTGTCCAGGCCTAAACGTGCAGGCTGGGACCCCGATCCCAATTGGCTTGCACATACAGGCCTTGCCCAGCTAACTCAGTCAAGGCTCCTAAATGACACTGGGGCTCCTGATCCCCAGCCGCCGAACAATATTGTTCATTCCCCACTGCCTGACCCCTGATCTGGCCTCCTAAAGCCAGAGTTGGGCTGGGGAGAATCTCCTCTACCCCCAGCTACCTCCTCAGAGGTAGAATAAGTTCCCCATTCAGTCTGCCGGCACCAGATGTACAGGACCGCCCACTGCTCGCCCTAACTCTGCCCCCGCATTGCCCCTTTCCTGCCCCTATCTAACCTCCCCGTACAATGTGTGGGGAAGTTAGTCAGGGTCGGCAGATGGGCTGAATACCGGGAATGGATGTCCCAATGGGACATACATCCCCGCTATTCATGACTCAGAATGACACTGATACTATATTCCAACAGTACCCATAATCAATAACAGTATTATCTTTTCAATTAGTTGTTATCAATTTTACTGCTGTCCCTAGTAAAAAATCAAAAGCAAAGTGATAATCAGCTTGAAGAGATGGAATCTCTGCTAGAGAGCGAGTAAATTAGAATTCACAACGTAAGATCTTTCCCGCCCTGTGTGGTATCTACTTCATTCCCATTTTTATATTTGGAAGTCACAGGTGGTCCTTCTCCAGGATTTTCATTAGTTAAAACAGAGCAGAAGTATTTGTTCGGCAATTTTGCTTTTCAGTGTCACTTTCCACGAGCCCGTTCCCAGCACTTCCGAGTCCTGAAATTCCATCTCTGATTTTCCTCCTCTCCTGAATATATCTGAAGAAAGTTTTGTCGCCACACTTCACATCTTTAGCCATCTTTTCCTCTGCCTTTGATTTTGCTTTCCTTAATTCTCTTTTTGTCTGTTTTAGTTTGATCCTGTATTCCTTTCTGTATTCCTCTGTTTTTTGCTTCTTTCCAGATTTGCAGAAGGAGTAATCCAATCCACATCAGGTAGATTAAAGTCACCCGATATAATCACGTCCCCCTTTGTGGCTATCTTGGCAATTTCTATAATCAATTTGTTATCTATTTCTTCTATTTGAGTCGGAGGTCTGTAGACTACAGCAGTATGGATGACAGTGCCATCTCCTCTTTCCAACACAATCCAGAGCGCTGCTTCTTTTCCCCATGCCCCCTGCATTTCAGTAGCTTTAATATTACTTTTGATATACAAGGCTACTCCTACTCCTTTTCCACTTTCTCTGTCTCTTCTGAATAGATTATAGCCAGCTATGGCTATATCCCAATCATGTGATTCATTAAACCATGTTTCTGTAACAGCCACAATGTCCAAATCCATTTCCACCATTAGGGCTTCCAGGTCTGGAACTTTGTTGGCTAAGCTTCGAGCATTTGTGATCATTGCTTTCCAGCATTTAACTGGCTTGCATGTATTTTGCATTGATTTTGTTCTGCCCACTTCTTCACACTTGTCATTGATGTGTGGTTTAAAAGTGTGGCTCTTTCTGATGTTATTCTGCTTTTGCTGGGAGTGATGTCCTGAACTTGTCCTTCCTCATTCGTCACCCCCTTTTTCTAGTTTAAATGCATATCCACATACTGACTGAATTTTTCACTTAGGATTCTTTTCCCTGCGACAGAGAAATGTAGTCCATTAGCACAGTATAGTCTCTTTTTGGTCCATCTGTTTCCCCAGTTGCCTATAAATCTGAATCCTTCTTGTTTGCACTGGGTCTGGAGCCATGTATTAAAGCTGTTTATGCGATGTAGCCTTTCTGCCCCCTTACCAAGAACATAGAACTTCTGAGAATGCTACAGTGTTAATAATGTGCTTGAGTTTCTCTCCTAGAATTTGGAAGTCCCTTTGAACTGTAAAGGCACTGTTTCTAGCCAGGTCATTTGTACCCAAGTGGATGACAACATCAATTTTGGAGTGCTCACTTTCTGCGCTAAATACATCAACACTTTGGTTTGTATTCCTGCTGGCTGAAGAGCCTGGCTGGCATTTGACTATCTTCTCTCCTTTGAACTGTGTTCCCAAGTTGGTGCCTCTGATGATGGAATCTCCAAGTAGTAGTAGTTTTCTGTTCCATGAGTTTTTCTTCATATTTGGTGCTTTATCAGGAGATTGGGCATTGACTATCTCATTTAAGGGCCCTTCAGTTTCCATGGATTGGGCATCCTCATTATCCAAAGCAAAGAAGGCATTATTCAGGGATATTTCATGATGTATAGGGTGTCTCTGCATTACAGGTCACAATCTACCCAAGCCCACTGTGATCCATTTGTTCCTGGGATGTTTGATTCCTTGTGGGAGCGGTGGTGGAATTTGTTTGGTTTGTATCCAAGAAGAGTTGCATTTCATTGCAGCTAGTTCTTCCCTTAGTAAAGTCAATTCTTTATGCATGGCAGCTAACTTGAGGCATATAGGACAAGCTCTTAGGTTCCAAATGATTCTTCTCGGAATGAAGGCACCACAGCTATTGCACTGAATACACAACATGTGATTAAGCAGTCTGTGTTGAGGCTCTGGAAGCTGTGAAGACTAGAGTTGATCAGGTACTTGTGGAAAGGCTGTAAGATAATTTAATTATCCCCACCCTGTGAGCAGGCTTGCAACAGACAATTCAAACATTGGAAGCAGAAATAGTCAAACTGAACTTTTAACTTCTATGTATCTGCCTACTGTGCAAAGGTCCCTGTAACTTTAAATGATACCTTTGCTTCTAAAGTAAATGGGTGACTCAGGTAAATACCAGGTCCCTGCAAAATGACTAACTACAGGCCCGTGAGCCTTATCTCGATGGCGGGAAAAGTAATGGAGGCGTGCCTGAAAGAGCGAATAGTGGACTTTCCTGAAACCAACAGGTTGCAAGATCCAAGGCAACATGGTTTTACCAAAGGACAATTTGCCAAACAAATCTGATTGAGTTCTTTGACTGGGTGACCAGAGAACTAGATCAGGGGAATGCGATGGATATCATCTAGCTGGATTTCAGCAAAGCCGTTGATACTGTTCCTCATAGGAGGCTTATCCATAAACTCAGTAGTTTGGGGATGGGTCCCAAGGGGGTGAACTGGATCAGAAATTGGTTGACTGACAGACGATAGACGGTGAAGGTAAATGGAGCTCACTCGGATGAAAGGAGGGTGTTTAGCGAGGTGCCCCAGGGTTCGGTCCTGGGCCCAGCACTGTTCAATGTATTTGTGAGTGATATTGCTGAAGGACTGAATAGAAAATTCTATCTTTTTGCAGATGACACAAAAATTTGCAACAGAGTGGACTCCCCCGAGGGAGTGGATAACATGAGGAAAGATCTACAAAAGATGGAAGAATGGTCTAATGCTTGGCAGTTAAGATTTAATGTGAAGAAGTGCAGTGTCATGCACTTGGGAAGAAGAAATCCAAGGGAAATGTACACGATAGGGGGCGAGAGGTTGTGTGCATGGACCAGGAGAAGGACCTTAGTGTGATTATTTCTGAGGATCTCAAGGTGGTAAAACAGTGCCACAAGGAAGTGGCAAAAGCCAGGAGGATGTTGGGTTGAATACAAAGAGGAATTACCAGCAGAAAGGAAGAGGTACTAATGCCACTGTATAAGTCACTGGTGAGGCCTCACTTGGAATACTGTGTTCAGTTTTGGAGACCATATCTTGCAAAGGATGTAGAAAGACTGGAAATGGTTCAGAGAAAGGCAACCAAAATGATTTGAAACATGACACAGTGATGCCACACTTGCACTGTAACACCCTTGTTGATGGCAAACATCAATCCAAAAAGCTGGTGTGCAGTAAAGTGGTATGGTGGCAAATACTGTCTCATGTCCAAGTGACTGACATGGACAAGAGGACCTCCCCAATGTGCCACCTGTGCCACACGTATGGCTGTATGCCCCTGCTGAACTAAACAGATGAGGGTATCCTGCAATTCAGGTCACACACATGGGCAAAACACACCAAAACAATGTCAGATGGATGTACAACATACAGCGACAATGTCAGTCCCTGCTGCACACGTAGGGACCAATACACAGTGTCCACAGTGCAAATGGTGTCTGCAACCCAACAAGTCCCATTTAGACCATCCCTGAAACCATGGGCATGCATAGTCAAGTGTGACATTGCAGTATGCCACAGTACTGGAGAGGTCATATTTGTCTCCTGCGATGAGCACAACACCCAGCCATAGCATGGTAGCAACGGTGTGTTGGACAGGCCTGTTATGCTCAAAGTAGCAGTCCAACAATAATATCAATCCGAGGCAGGTATTCCACTCGCAGAGGTCAAACATCCTATGGCACCTTCTCCCAGGGATAGTTGCATGGTGTTGTTGTGTCCACCAACAGGTGGGTGATGGTCACCACAGATGCACTGTAGTAGATGTGCTGTGTGTGTCCACCGGCCTGTGCAGAAGAAGGAGAAACAATGTATTGGTATGCTGCTCCAACATCAGGCCACATTGATATGTACATAATGAAACGTCACACAGGCAAACATAACATGATCACAACACAGACCACACTGCATGTTGTGGACATTTGGAAATGGAATCGCAGACAAGGGTGTCTTGGATATGGTCATGTCCATGCTCATGTCACACAGGTGTTGAAGAGTTACACCCTATGTGCATCAGCATTGGTGTACGGAGACTCAACAGGAAAGATCCATGAAACAAACAGGAAATCACTAACATGTAAAGGCTGATGTCATTCCCAAAAGACCCAAGGTGCAACCTACCATGTGTCTGCAGCAAGTGTCTGCTCGGGATCCTCTGAGGCTGGCAAAGGTCACAACACATCACAGTGAAGGGAGATGTCATCAAAATGTGTAGAATTACCATGTCCAGCCAGTGTTGATGCATGTCCAAAGTATGGCGATATCTGTGATACATAAATGTTGTTGCGCAATGGTCTGTCAGCACACAAGAGATGGGTCAGCTCACAACACACAACACATGCCCACAATGCTCACATGGTCAACAGCAGTAAGGTAGAGATAGCACAGTCACCACTTCTCCACAGGTGTACAGACCCCTCACACCACATGATAATGCAATACGCCTGCACACTGTATCATCACATAGCCAACCAAAACACACACACACACACACTATGCTAAGGTGAGCGTGCCACCAGTAGCATATGGCCTATATGTGCACAATTGGAGATTAGTGGAGGTAAAGGTGTGTCAAATGCAATGATACACTGCTGCTGCGCGGCGTTTTTTAGGAGGCCAGCAGGCTCAAAGTCAACACGCTAAGCACGGAGATTTAGAATATCATCATTAAGCGCCAGTTTTTGAGAAACTTATAACAGCTTCAAGTTGGATTCGCTGATATCCACTAGACATTTCAAATCTCACCCCCTGAAGAAACTAACCAGCTTCTGTGAAACGCGGAACAGCAGCCGGAGGACGGCGTCGGGGAATTATAAACGATAAGCAAATAATTTTTCTAAACATCTTTTAACTTGAAATGTCAAACTGCCTGTCATAAATTGCATATAGATTAAGTGAAAACATCGGGTCATTGATGCAAATGTAGCACACATCCTTTGACATAGCTTGCAGGAGTGTGCCAAACAAAAGTCTGAGACCTGTTTTCCCTTTTTAAAAATCTATTATGAAATCCACATTACGTTACTAAAATGAGGCAGATCATAGCCTAAGTTTTTGGTTTTGAGGGTTTGGACCTATACATGCAGTCACACTGTGGCTTTGCAGTACCTTTCCTTGATGGTCCCAAATACCACCAATACAACTACTACTGGGCATGTATATGGTGCTACTTGTCATATGTAGCACTATGCCGAAACAAGTAACACACAGCCCCTGCTCAGCAGAGCATACAATCAAATCAAGTGCCTCATATTACAAAATGTGAACCACACACGTCTAGGTAACTGGTTCCATCTATGGTCCGCTCACTTACTGCTGAACCCAGAATACACGCCTTTCACCTTGCTGCACCCAAAGGCTGGAACTAACTACCTGTAGCTGTACAGCAGCCCTTATCCAATCAGCTACAACTCATGTGTGAAACCTTACCACCTCCCCCAAGCCTACAAATCATGACATACATAATCCGCCTCCACCCACTGTGGTGCCCTGCTCACATCCTCTGTGTGTGAGTCCTGACTAGATTGTAAGATCTGATGGCCAGTTGAATTTTTAAGATACCGCGCTCTAATATTAACCTTGAGATTGTAATGTTATATCGTTTCAGTGTTATTAAACAGTTGTTTGTTATAAATTTCTATAATAAATAAGACACACAATTCCACCAGCACTCACCAACCCAGCCACTCTCCACACCAAACCTGCCTCTGACACTCTCCTTGCTTCACCAACAAAAAACACCACACACCTCGTCTCCCTCGCCTACACAAACCCCTCAGTGTGTACCACGTGTTTGTGTGTAGTTATAGGTTTGTTTACATCTGCGTGTCCTTGCGCACATTGCGCATGCGCAGCGGTGTGTGTGTGGCCACTGCACGTGTTGCGCATGCGCAGGGGAGTTGCGGAAGGTGCATGCACAGCACCCATGTGATGAGTGCCGGTACGTGTATGTGTGGTGAGACTGGCTGCATGCACATAACAGCACGCAGCACATGTGCACGTCTCACGCTCATGCACACACACAGTGCATGCGCACCGTGGTGTCCCCATGCATGCAACACCCACAGCTCCCCTGTGCATGTGCAACATGCGCAGCAGCCACGCTCATGCCGCTGCACATGCACAACGCGTGCAAGGACACGCCGACGTAGAAAAACACATAAATACACATGCACACGTGGTACACGCTGGGGGGTTTGTGTAGGCGACAGAGAGAGAAGGCAAGGTGTAGAGCAGGCGAGGTGTAGAGCAGGCGAGCGTGAGGTCAGGATTATAGCAGGTGAGGAGAGGTGTGTTGAGGAGCAGCTGAGAGAGAGAGAGGAGGGGAGGTGAGGAGCAGGCCAGAGAAACAGGAGGTGAGTGGAGGATCAGGCGGCAGGGAGAGGAGAGGAGAGGAGATGAGGAGCAGGTGTGAGGTGGAGAAGAGGGGCTGAGGGGCAGGAGAGGGGAGATCAGGTGAGGACTGGGAGGGGCGAGGATGTGTGACAGGGAGGGAGAGGGCACAGAGGACAGGGAGATGGAGCGACAGGACATGGCAGGAGGGGAGGAGGGGGGGACACATGTGCTGTGGGACCCAGCGCCGGCAGGGAGATGTGGGCCTGAGGTGGGGGCTGCAGGCCCATCGGGTGTGGGGCAGCCCACCCAGGGGCCACCCAGTGCCAAACGTAGGTGTATACTGGTGCCAGCCGAGGAACGTAGCAGGGCTGTGAGATTCAGACAGCAGGAAAACAACATCCTGATGGCCAGTGTTTTGGAGCGGTATGAGGTGCTCTAAGGGTGGCTGAGCACCAGTACCACTGTGGGCACACATATACATGTGTGGGAGGAGATCCAGGAGGCTGTAGCCCAGGCAGGGGTACCATCTAGGGTTCACACCCTGCCCCACCCCCAGGAGTCCTAAGACCTGATCAAAGTGGTCTGTTATTCATCCTGGTGTTATGGTATCTGCTGCTGTTGATGTGTTCAGATCCACCCTACCCCCAGGAGGCCTGAGACCTGATCAAAGTGGTCTGGTTTTCATCTTGGTGTTATGGTATCTGCTACTGTTGATGTGTTCTATGCCACCCTACCCCCAGGAGGACAGAGACCAGATTACAAAGGTCTGTATGAAATCAAGATACTGTGGTAGTCTATACAGGGTCAGGTCATACATCTGCCCTATTCCCAGGAGTCCCAGACCTGATTACACAGGTCTGTTTTGGATCCTGATGGTATGGTAGGTGCTGCTGTGGATGTGTTCCAATCCACCCCACCCCCAGGAGTCCTGAGACCTGATTACAGAGGTCTTTTGTACATCCAGATATTGTGGTAGGTTATGCAGGGTCAGGTCACACATCTGCCCTATTCCCAGGAAGCCCAGACCTGATTACACAGGTCTGTAATAAATTCTGTCAGTATTATAGTGTATGCAGTTGCAGGTTCACACATCTGCCCTACCCCCAGGAGTCCTGATACCTGATCAAAGTGGTCTGCTATTTACCCTGGTGTTATGGTATCTGCTGCTGTTGATGTGTTCTAATCCACTCTACCCCCAGGAGGCAAGAGACCTGATCAAAGTGGTCTGTCAGTTACCCTGGTGTTACGGTATCTGCTGCTGTTGATATGTTCGGATCCACCCTACCCTCAGGAGGCCTGAGACCTGATCAAAGTGGTCTGGTATTCATCCTGGTGTTATGGTATCTGCTGCTGTGGATGTTTTCCAATCCACCCCACCCCCCGGAGTCCTGAGACCTGATTACAAAAGTCTGTATTAAATCCAGTTATTATGGTAGATTATGGAGGGTCAGGTCACACATCTGCCCTATTCCCAGGAGTCCCAGACCTGATTACATAGGTCTGTTTTGGATTCTGATGGTATTTGCTGCAGTTTACCATCACTGCCAATGTGTGAGGTATTCTTTGCAGACAGCCTTAGGACTTTTCTATGTCCATTTCTATTTGCCAATAATGTGTGGACCATGATGCTCACAACATAATGCATATTCAGTGAGGTTACCATGGACACTGGCTTTTGGAGCAGGGGAGTGTCTGGACTCATATGACATAGCAAGCCCGACCTCTGTGGGTCAGGGTAGGGTACATGACCTGGGAACAACAGACACACACAATCACCATTTGCAGTAGAGCTGGTTGTGGTAAATGATGATGGACTGTGGGACCAGCAACCCCTGGAGAACTGGCAAACACAGAGCTGGTGCAGATATGCACATGGAACTAGGGTACTGACACAGTGCCTGGTCAGCTCAGCTGCCCCCCACTATGATCTGACATTCCCCAGCAGAGGGCAGTCAGTGTGCACCTGCTGCATTCTGCAAGGTGTTACAGCCATACACCTGCTAACTGCAGACAGTCTGCTAGTACATATACAGTGCATGTTCTAAAAAGAACAATGTGCACCCAGGCATGGGATCTGGCACACACACCAAGCAGGTTTGTCAGTGATTGGGCCTCCGAAATGGGAATCCACAAATATTACTTACAGAAACAGTGTATAGCATTATGTGGGAACCTGGACATGCCGTGGTCACTGCTCAGTCAGAGTGGGACTGACCTCACAGCATGACATGCTGTGGCCACTGTGTCCTTGCAGGTGGTGGATGCACACTACAATATTCCAGGTATTGCCCTATGCCCTGTTCACATGCATCCTGCCTAGACCGCCCTGTCCAGCCCATACCCACAATACCTTGGCCCTCATTATGCACAATGGCAGGCTAATGCTGGAAACTGTGCAAGCATTGTGGGCTCAGTAAGGTGTGGGCAGCCTCAAAACACTGGATAGACATATACACACTCCAACACCTATTTCTGCATTGTGCAACGGTAGAGGTGGCTGCCAGCCCTGGCCGCCACACCAGTCATGGGCACTGTGTAGGCAGTGTGACATTATGCAATATTATTACGGTCACTCTCCGGGGTGGTAGACAGTGTTGTAAACACATATGGCAGCACACTCCACAGATATCAGAAAGGTTGGTATGATGAATCTCTTTTAGCAAATATTTTTAAGTTAGGATTTGTGATCTCACATTAATCATAGCATGCTTTTGATACATATATGGAACGTGTTTCCATGGTTCTGACCGCATTGCTATGGTATAGAGGTAGAGGTGGTGGTAGCTGCTGCTGCACACACGGCACAACAGCCTGACTCTCCATGAGGCTTTGTATAGTGGGACCCGTGGATGTGGGTGTTTGTGCATTTGTTGACCACAGCTCTGGGTCCAGACTCCAGTCCTGGTGGGCCAAACACAATTCCATTTCCTGGATGTTGCTAATGAATATGCATGTATACATTTGCATACAATGGGGGCAGTGCATGTAAATGCATCTCATGGATATTTCTTAGGGACATCCTGACTGGTGCTTGCACCTCCGGGACTGGGGTTGGGAACCTCTGCTCTAGGCAGTGGACATGTTTATGGTGTCTGCACTCTGTAGGGTAAAACAGTGGGACATGGCCTGCAGGGGGCCCCAGCTGGGACATGAACCTGTGATTTTCTGCCTTTGGGCATACTGGCTGTGTGTACTGCACTACACAGGCAGGTTGCTCCCTGAGGATCCCATGACTGTTCCTCAGACAGACCTTATCTGTTGCACTGCATGCCACCCACCTATACAGGGCTTGGCCTTGCTCTGCTGTGGGCAGCTGCCACTACCTCCTCCAGTGCCGGCACCCCCTCCAACACCATGCTGACATGCCCCTTATGCCAGTGGTGCCTAGTCCATGCCATTCAGTGTGCCGCTAGGCGGATGTCTATGGTTTGCGGTCTGGGGTAGGGGTGCTGACATGGTCATCAGCACATCCCCCCAGCACCGCTCTTGGGGGTACCTGCTGGGTGCTATCCCCTGGGACACTGTGGGATGCACACTCATGACCATATTGGACCCTGGTCAGTTGCTGTTTTGCTGCTTTTCAGTTTCTGCATTCCTATGTGCCAGGTAGGCATCTGCCTAGTCCACACTGTGCCCCAGATGGCCCACTGCATGTGCCGCCTGCACCATCACTATAGTGCCCTTTCCCACGTGCCCACTCTGCTGTTGCTGCACATGTGTAAGCCACAAAGGCAAGCTAACCCCTACACACCACAGAAAACCCTCATCAGCACTATTTCTATGTTAGCACATTCACCTTATGGGTGGACTGTGAATTGACCCTTCCAGAAATTAGCTCATCCTTTTTCTTCTTTATAGGTTGTGTTCATTATCGCTTGTCATTATTTGTTCTATTGGCCAGCTCGGTGTTTTGGATTTCAATTTTGGTTCTCGTCATTATTTATGGTTTTTGCCTTTTTGGTTGCTGCAGATGTATCACTGCTATCACTTTTCTGAGTCTCCCTGCCTTTGCTGTATATTGCTGACTGAAATGGTTTCTCTGTCCTGCAAATGTGCCTAGCACGAGGTTTTCACTGGCGCTAATTTTCAGAGCTTCATTCCACGGCATTAGTGTGCATGGAGCCTCTCTCCGCCCACTCTCCACCCATTGACCCCTTCTCTCTACCCCTGGGGTGCCTTACTCTACCCTCTGGAGAGCCTTCCTCCACCCTCTGCGCACCTTACCACCGCAGGATACATTATCGCGCGATACATGATGTTCTCGCATGGTAATGCGCCATTATCGTGTGATAATGTCACTTATCGCGCGATAACGTTGCAGCTGCTACATTTGCGCCATTTAGTAAACATACCCTTATGTATTTATTCAAGGGAAATAACACTGACTTGTTCCAATTGATCTTATACCCAGACAGATATGAATAGGAGTCAATTAAATTGAATAGAGCCGGGATAGAGATTGGGTTCAAAAATACACCACTGTTTTAAATTGAGATTCTTGCACCTCAGTCCCTGGATAGCTTGTGATTGTTGGATTAAAAGAGCAAGGGTTTCAATAGACACCCCTGTGAAGTACCAGGATGTAAATGAAATTGCTGTGAGATCTTAGAATTAGCAGCTATGAGAGCAGTGGGATGGGCATACACAACTTCAATCCTGTTTATTTATTTAACCAGTTTTATATACCACCTTATCCTTCAATCAAAGTGGTTTACAGTGTAACTTGATCGGGGTACATTTAAAGAGGTAGGGGAGAGGGAGAAATGTTATAAAAGTGTTTCCTACTCCAAATCAAAGGAGGGCCTCAAAAAGAAAAGACCACTCAATCCTATCAAAGACCTTTTCTGTAAAGATAGGCCTACCAATGGAGTTGACAGGTCTAGTGCTATTGCCAAAACTGTGCATAGTAGCTGGGCACAATCCGTTGTCGATCTGCCCATGGCAAACCCACAATGGTCAGGATGCACTAACGAGGAAAGCACCTGGTTGAGGCAATTAACCAAAATTTTAGCATAGATTTTATAATCAGTATTGAGCAATGATATTGGGCAGTAATTGGAGACTTTTTGTAAGGGTCACAACCAGGCTTTTCGTGGATAACAGTAACAGCATCAGCAAAAGCACCAGTGCACGGGGACTGCCACAGGAGCGATTCAAAATATCTGTAAAGGTGAGGAATAAGGTCCGTGCTCAACACTTTATAAAATTCTATTGGAAGGCCACCCGGATCAGCAGCCTTCCCTATGCGAGTTATCTTCTCTGGTTGTATATCAGAATCTACCTGTGTAATCAGACCGGAGGTCAACATAGGTCTCCAGACTGTTTGAAACAACCTATCAAAGTCTGATCTACCTGCTCCTATCTCAGAACTATACAATTGTGTGTAAACTGTTGGAAATGATCCAATATATCCAAGTCCCGAGTTGTTAGCCTCTCCACATCATCAGGTAAGGCTTCAAACCAGGTCGCTACTCTTTGGGCCTTTAATGTATTTGCTAGTTGCTTACTGGACTTATTTCACTCAGCATAATAGTGACTATTCTGTGTATGAGCAATTTGGTAGACTTCCTTGATCAAAATGGTATTATATGTATAGCAAAGTTTTTGGAGATGGAGTAATACGTAGAATCTGTTTCTAACTAATAAATGTTCCCTTGCCCGTATTTGCAGCGAAAAATGTTCCAATGTTTTGTTTTCTCTGGTGCACTAGTGCAATCAAGAAACTCATTATGGTGGATCTTAGGGTAGCCTTAAAGGCCTCCCACCAGGCCCATGTAGGCATATCAATAGGATTGTTAGTATTGAAGTATACTGTGATAGCGTCTTTTAGTAAGTCTAAGAAAGCAGAGTTAGACAGCAAGTTTCTTGGAAATCCCCAAGGTAGGGGTAGGATCAGATGGAGTAGGTTGCAAGACAAGAAAGATCACGGCATGATCTGAGAGTGCAGTTTCCTGAATTTCAGAGGAGAGAAGCCAAGGCTGAATGCTTTTAGAGTTGAGGAAAAAAAATCTATTCTCGAATAGGTATGATGTAGCAATGAAAAGAATATATAGTTCTTCTCTGCTGGGTGTTGCATTTCCCAAGGATCCACCAATCTCCTATATTCCATGAGGGCTTGGAGCACTGATAGGTCTTGTGAGGATGGGTGCGACGCTTGGATTGTTGATCCAAAATCAGATCCAGCACAAGATTAAAAATGCCTCTTAGCACTACAGGGGCTATTGTCATATATTCTAATTCCTTCTCTATGGAGTGCAAAAAGCCCAGGGAATTGATGTTTGGAGTATATACTACTATTAAGGTGAGAACTTCAGATACAAGTTGAATTTGTGCCTTGGCCCACCGGCCCTCATTGTCTGACTGCAGATGAAGAGGAACCAATGGTAAGGACCAGTGAGTTAAAAATGTTACCCCATTTCTCTAGTGAAGAGCTGGTGAGCAAATTATAAATACTACTGCTGAGCTTCTTGGACTCCAATAGAGATAAATGATTTTCTTGTAGGTATATAATATTGACTTTAACCTTATCACAGCATAATAAAATATTTTTCTGCTTTATGGGGTTGTTAAGTCCCTTAACATTCAGGGACAGAACTTTCAGAGTGCTAGCCATTCCAAGAATACTTAAAGAATCATCTAAGCAGGAAAGCTCCCATAATGACTATTGGCCAGAGTGATACCACTTACAACAAACATTCAGCACACTTTGTTTTGACTCAAAAGACATTACCACCTAAGGTTATCGGGCCCCAGAATAAGGCACTAATAATTTGGGCCAGGGAATCCTAAAACTTAAGCAAAGGAAAAACCTTGATTACGTAGTGAGCCAATCCTACTAGACAAAGAGGAACCCCGGGGTTCAAGTTAGAAAATTATGAGATCCAACCCTATCCCACATTATATATATCCCTCCTTAGACATCCTACCTAAACAAAACCTTCCATGCCTGAAATATCCCACCCTACTGCCCTTACAACTTACCCAATGCCCTTAAAGTATATCAAGATGTGCTAATAAGCAATAACTGCATAAGAGACAGAACAAGCAAGACTGTCTTATATCCACAAATAGTGATAGGCCATACTGTTTATGTAATTCCCTATCTAAGGGATCGTACAGAACCACCTTGGCAGTAAAACAAGCATAATACTAGAAGTGGTAAGAACAGCAGAAAACAACCAAAACAGTGCCCACAGGGAAAGATAGGCTGTAATAGATCAACCACCTCCAGGCCGCTTATATCCTCTAAGAAAGGCAGTCATAGCATCTGTGCATGAGAGAAGCAAAGTCAACACATAATGACATCTTCGTAATCTTATAGGAATATCTTAAGTTGCTCTGGATCTTCAAATGTCTTTGTCTGGTTATTCAGCATCACACACATTCTTGCAGGAAAATACAATCCATATCAGGCCTGAAGACATTGCAATTGAGGCCTTAAGGCTAGAAAGCACTTCTAATGATCAACTGTAGCCTTATGCAGTTCTGGAAAGATTTGAATCTTTTTTCCTTTGTAGAATAACAGCGCATTCTTTTTAGCAGCCTGCAGTGATTGTAAGGCATGCGGGTAGCATAACGTACAAATGACCGTGGATATTTAGCTGGTTGAGCATGATGAGATGGTGCATAATGCACTCTTTCTATCTCAATAGGCCTCGTCAGATTCAGATACAATAACTTTGGCAACAAATCCTCCATAAAGGCCACCTGGATCATTACCCTCTGCACCCTCCGGTATTCCAAGAATATGTAAATTATTTCATCATATTTTTTATTTTATTTATTTATTTGGCTGTATTTATAAACTGCTTTTCATGGAGATCAAAGAGGTTTACAAGGAACTTGGTTTTACAACTAACATTTTCAATGAAAACAGGTAATTTTGTACAGAGAAAAGGAACAGTGGTTAAATTAACTATGTACAGGTTAAAATTATTTACATGTGTTTGTAATATCTTGCCTTCATGTGGATTTGGAAATGATGTTCAGGGGGATAGGGTTAGGTGGGTATGGGGCCAAAGTGGAAGGTGAATAGATGAGTCTTGAGGAGTCTGCGGAAGGATAAGAGGTCTGTAGTGTTTCTTATGTGGGCAGGGAGCTTGTTTGGTATTCCATTGCATTTGAAGCAGCTTTTCATCATGGATATGGACCATAGAAGCTATCACATCTAGACAAGAAGTAACTGCTCCCAGTTGCATAAACTCTTTGATTTCTCATTGTACTGTGCTAAGTGTCTCACCATTCACATTGACAAGTTCCCGCACCATCCGAATTTCAGCAAGTAACACCTTGATGATGTTGTCTGGTTCTTTGGTGGCTATAATTTTCTGTGGGGAAACATTTAGAACATTTAGCACCTTGTGTCCCTCCTGAAATGTATTCTAGGTGCGCAGGCTTGAGATTCGACATACAGGGGTGATATTCTTGTTATATCACATTACTCATGTATTTCATTGGGATGGGGACAGCATAGGATTCAAGAGGAAACTCTCAGGAGACAATCCTCCTATGCTGCCATCTTCGTCCATGGTCAGGCTCCGCCTATTGAGAGGACACAGATTTTATCAAACGCTATTCATTTATAATAAAGATGTGGAGGCCAATTCTGAACCAGGGCTGTCTGGATGTCCAAAACCTGGACAGCCCAGATCTGGCACTGATTCTGGACCTGCGGGAGCTAGCCGTTCCAATGAGAGCAGAATCGGGGTACTTGGACAGTCAACTTACCCCGATTCAGGCCCACTGCATGTCTGGAAAACTCCCTGTCCAGTCCAATGAATGCTCCTGCATGGAGCCTTGGTGCCATGGCATCCCATTACCATGGCACTGGAGCTCCAAGCAGGAGTCCCAATTCCCTGCCACTTAACAAACCTGCTGTTCACTGCCACTCAACCCCCAAAAGGGCCTGCCAAGGCTGGGATCGGGGTGCAGGGAACCACCTGGTGCTCATCACCATTTTGGGTTGACCAGCCGATGCTGATCTCCTTCTGCAGGGAGACTTATTCCGATGTGGAATAAGTCCCCCGTCTAAGTCCTCCATGCCGGAATCAGCCTTGTACATCTGGGGTCATGGGCCCTCCTCTGCTCCACCCATACTCCTTCTTCAAGTTGTCTGCCAGTGTATACTCTGTCCCCACAAGGGAGATTAGAATACTGCATGCACTGCAAGCCCCAACAACAGAGCAAAACAATTTTGATAAGAGCATGTGAGAAATAACTGATAAAGACAAGGGCTACACCACCATTGGCAGTAAAGAGCAAGGTATAAGAATAATGATCAGCAGACTACATGCACTTCTCTAGTAATCACTTTCTTGTGTCACCATCTTCACTGATTTTTGGACTCAATTCCATTGGCCATCAACTTTGCTACTGTTGCCACAGGGGATGTTTTAGGGTAGCATGACTCTACAGACTAAATGTCATGGAAGGGTTGTTTTTCTGACCTCCATTAGTCTCCATTATTGGTGGTATCATTGTTCATGGGCAAGCATGCCCATCCAGAGTTCTTGCCTCTTGTGTGCCATAATCTTCCTGGTACTGCATCTTGCTTCACTTGCTGCCTCTTGCACAGGGACATTCTGGCACCACAGATGTTATATATGGAGTGGAGGAGTGGCCTAATGGTTGGGGCAAGGTACTTCAGGCCAGAAGGTCAGGGGTTCAAATCCCACTAGAGGACAGCAACCTTGGGCCGGAAGGACTGGGGTTTCTAGTTCCACAGGTGCTCCTTGTGGTCTTGGGCAAGCCACTTAACCCTCCATAGCCCATGTTCCCTGTAAAATAGTTATCTCCAAGTTATAATGCCCTGTTCAATGTAATTTCAGTTTGTTCAATGTAAACTGCACTGATGCAAAATAGCACAGTATATGAGAGAATGTAAATAAAATATATATATGCCATTCTCTCATCCTTGGAGTCATGTGGCACATCCTTGCTGCATGTGAGCCTGGGCCATGTTCCTCCTTATGGTTTCTGCTGGAAAAGTGTGATTCAGGTGCTCCTGGCCTGCTTCTCCAGTTTGCTTTTGTCAGTGTGACTTGGCATGCAATCAGTTAACTTCTGGTGGTTACATTCAATGCAAACCTATCTCATTCCTTGTTATTAGGCATTTGCTGCTAACCAGATCAGGCATCTGATCCTCGGGGACGGGTATAAGTGAGATCACTCTGCATGCCTGATTTCTGAGATTGTGTGTCAGGAAGGACATATCACACAGAGAAAGCTTACATGAGAATTTCACTTTCCACCTGCTGTATGGTATCTAGGTACAGGTAATCATGGTTTCATATTCCCTGCCCTCTGTGATGTAGTGTGGCGGAAAGCATGCTAGTCATCCATTGGCCACACTCCTCTTTCTAATATTCTATGACATTAGTTTCATTGGTAGGTAAAGCATATCATTGGACCATTCTCCTCAGCCAATATGGGTTTCTCCACATATTTGGCTCCTGTGACATCCCATGGGAATTATGAACAGGTGAGGGATAGTGGCTTGTATATGTGTGCAGAAGCATCTACCTGCTGATAACCATGCAGGATCATGCTGAAATGGTGGCCCTACACTCTTTATGTCCCTTAACCCACTTACAACTTCTTTTCAGTGGGGAGAGGATGACTGGAGATGGCCATCCTCCTCCACTGGCTCCAGCAGTGGATTTTGTGGACCTCCTATTATACCTCAGGTAGCTACTGAACTCCCATGAGGCTATATTAGATGACATTCTGCTGTTTTCTTCTATGGGAGTGGTGACATATTAGTATGTTGACCTGAGGTTCATTTTGTGCTTGAGCATAGAGAATTGCACTGAGCTAGATAATTTGGCATGCAGTGTTGTCTGTTTGGCAAACTGTGTGGCATGTATGTGTGAGGCAGGCTCATCTGTTTGTCCCTGTCACTGCCCGACCTTCCCACTGATGCTCTCTTTTCCACTTATGTGGCTGCTGTTTGGGGCCTCGCTGGCCTGGGAACAAGCACTGAGTAGAACTCTTCCTGTCCCCTGGGGGCCATGGTTACTTGCCTCTTGTGTTCTGGCAGACTATGTGCCCATCTGTACCCACTCATTTCCCTGTCTTCTCCCTATAAGGGTTCTTCTGGAGCCACAGTCCCTTAATTTGCCTTCTGGTGAAGTTAGATATATAGATATATATGAAATCTATACTCCATTTGTCCTTGTACAATATTTGCAACTCCACATGGAGGCATTATACCACAAGAACCATATGGTAAATGCATGCTGTCATTTCAACAGTGCACTCTCCTTTTACACTCCTTACCTTTCCCCCTAAACCCACATCCCCCTTCCTCCTTTCTTTATCTCTGTGGATAACAGTCTGCTTCACCCTATTTTCTCAGCTCACAGCCTTGGTGTCATCTTGTCTCTTCTCTTTCTTTCTCTGCACGCATAGCTAAAGCCTATTGTATCTTTCTCTGTAACATCAGCAAAATTTACTTGTTCCTTAACACACTACTAAGACCTCCCATCTAGACTATTGCAACCTTATGGTTATTTCAAAGTAGTCTGCATCTAAGCTTTTACGTTTCACAGGCATCACCCCTGAAAGCAATTTATTTATTTATTTATTTATTTAACTGTATTTATATCCCGCTTTTCACCGGGTCAAAGTGGTGGGACATATAACAAGGGGGGGAATCAATGGTGGGTGGGGGGGCCCATCACCGGGGGTTCAACATTGATGATTTTGGGATGAACATAGAGACTGACAGGGTAGCATAGTTACTGGTCTGGAGCTCTTGAGGAAAAATAGGGGGATTCCTATTCAGAGATGTTCTTGGAATAGGACGGTTTTTAGCTGCTTTTTGAATGATGGGAGATCACCGTTGTTCCTGATGTGGTTTGGTAGAGAGTTCCAGAGGGATGGGGCATAGAGTTCAAAGGCTCTGTTGCAGGTCCGTTGTGTTGCCTTGGTCCTTTTGTGGGGGACTGCAATGGAGCTGTTGGTATTTATGATTTGGTATTTATGATATGAGGTATTTATGATTTGATGTATTTATGATTTGATTGGAGCTGTTGGTATTTATGATTTGAGGTATTTATGATTTGCATTATTATTTTTTTAAGTGCCATCAAATTAATGCTGACCCCTGGTGACCCCACAGTCCCTGGGTTTTCTTGGAAAGCTATGACTGGAAGTAGATTGCCAGGCCTTTTCTTCCAAGGCAGTGAAGAGTAAAGTGATGTTCCCAAGGTTACAAGGAGTACTCAAGAGACTCAAACCCGGCTCTCTTGGGTACAAGGCTGTTGCTCTAACCACTAGGCTACTCCTCCACGCTTGCATTGAACTAGAATCCATTTTATGCCTTGTTGCCTTAATAACCCAAGCTCACAAATGTTGGAAAGTCCAGAGATCACCCCTAAGATAAGATCATCTGATACACTTCCAAATTGGGACCAAACTGAAAACAAGTAGCTACATCTAACAAAGAGAGCCACCTCTTATCAGCACGTGTTAAATCTCATCAACCCCTAGAACAGAGCTGAAAGAAAAAAATTCCAGCACATGCCGACTATACTTTTTTAACTTGAAATAATCAGCTAAGTTCAGGGCTCCCAACACTTGCACTTGAACCTTTTTGTGGGAACTAAGGGGTATGTTTACTAAACTGCGCTAATGTGCGCTGCGCACGTTAGCGTGCGCTAAGGTACCTTAGCGCATGCTAATGTCGTGTTACGGGGCACTAATGTGCACGCTCATGTGTGCGTCGCGCTAATGTGCGATGAAGGCGGGGAAAGGCTCCCGGAGGGCGGAGGAAGGATCCCCAGGGGCGGAGAGAAGGGGTCAATGGGTGGAGAGTGGGAGGGGAGAGGCTCCCCGCACATTAACGAGGCTGAAATCCAAGGCAAAAAATACCATGCGTGAAAACCTCGCGTTAGAGCCGATTTAAAGGGAAGAGAAACCATTTTGTCAGCAAAGTACAGCAAAACCAGGGAAACCTAAAAAAAGTGATAAGTGTGTTACATGTGCATGGTACAAAAGTACAAATAAACATTGAAAAGGACCCCAACAAAATTTAAAAAATTATAATCAAGCTGGGCAATAGTGATAGTAATGGGAAACATAAAAAAACACTCCCAAGAAAGCCCCAAAAAATAAATATGAATTTTGGAAGGGTCTACGCTCCGTCCCCATACAAGGTGAATGATCCCACAGTGAAATAGCACTTATCAGGGTTTCCCTCTCCATTGGACAGGTTACCTATGGCATGCACATGTTCCACAACAGCAGGGCGGGCATGTTGGAATGGGCAATTGGACAGATGCTGGGAAAGGGGATACAGAGGGCTGCAGGCGGCACATGCTGTGGTGCAGCTGGGGCACAGTGCGGACTAGGCAGATGCCTAGATGGCACTTAGGAATGCTGAAACTGAACAGCAGCCAGACAGCAACTGATGAGGGCCCAACATGGGCACGAGAGTGTTTATTACAGTGTCACAGAGGATAGTACCCAGCAGGTACCCCCAAGGGCACAGAACATTGGCAGGCGGTGTTGGGGGGAAGCGTGGACGTCTATGCAGGCACCCCTACCCCAGAACACGCACCATAGGCAGCCGCCTACCTGCACACTGGATGGCTTGAGACTGCACACCACCAGCACCACCAGCAGAAGGGCATGTCAGCATGATGGCAGAGGGGTACTGGTGGTGGAGGGGGGCAGTGGCAGCTGCCCAGAGCCGACCATGGCCTAGCCCTGTGTAGGTGGGTGCCATGCACTGCAACAGACAGGCTCTGTCTGACAAACAACCATGGTATCTCAGGGACAGCATTGTCTCTGTGAGCACAATGTGGTGCGGTGAGCACAGCCAGTGTGTTCAGGAGCAGAAGGTCACAAGTTCAAGTACCAGATGGGGCTACTGCCAATCCAGTCCCCATATTTTACCCGCTACCAAACCATGATAGTAAGGACAAACCTTTATTGCAGAGAACATACGCATGGTTCAAACGCCTATATTTTACCCCACCGAGCACAGACACCAGAAACATGCACATTACCTGGAGCATAGTCCCCCAAATTCAGTCCTGGAGGCCCACAGATCATTCAGGTTTTATGCTGTCTCCAATATAAGGCCATGTCAGCATGGTGGCAGAGGGGTACTGTTCGTGGAGGGGCCAGTGGCAGCTGCCCAGAGCAGACCATGGCCTAGCCCTGTGTAGGTGGGTGCCATGCAATGCAACAGACAGGCCCTGCTGGACAAACAGTCATGGTATCACCAGGGAATGCACTGTCTCTGTGGCAAGACGGTGGTGCAGTGCACCCAACCAGTGTGTTTGAAGGCAGAAAGTCACAGGTTCAAGTCCCAGCTATGGTGCCTGCCAACCCAGTCCCCATATTTTACCCACTACTACAACGTGCTAATACAGACAGAACCTTTATTGCAGATGACGTAAACATTCCCAAAACACCTACATTTTACCCTACAGAGCAAAGACACCATAAACAGGCACATTACCTAGAGCAGAGTCTCCCAAATGCAGTCCTGGAGGGCCAAACACCATTCAGGTTCCATGCTGCCTTTAATAAAGATGCCTGTGCTGCATATCTATGCACCACCCCCATGGTATGCAGATGTATCTCATGCATATTCATGAGGGACAGCATGAAAACCCGAACAGTGTTTGGCACACCAGGACTGGAGTTGGGAACCTCTGCCGTAAAGCAGCAGCCAACAGGGGCAGACACACCCACATCCACAGGCTTCATTAGCCAATGCCTCCTGGAGAGGCAGGACATTGGGCCCTGCGTGCATCTCCCAATACTAGCCCTTGCATACCTTAGCAATGCCACCCTACACCTGGGAATATGGTACACAGCTATCAAACGTTTGCTATGATTACTGGCAGATACCAATTCCTACGTTAAGCACAGTTTGCTGATTGAGCTCCATCATAGCAACCTTTCTGCTGTCTGTGGAGTGTGCTTCAGGTCTGGTCTCTGACAGTGTTTACCACCCTGGGGAGTGACCCCCAACAGTATTGCGTACCATATCCATGCCTGTACTGTGCCCAGGACTGGTGTGGTGGCCAGGGCTGCTAAACTCTAGAGTAGCACAATGCTGGCATAGGTGTGGGAGTATGTGTCTGTCTATCCAGTGTGTGGTGGCTGCAAACACCCTCCACAGCCCACACTGCCAGCACTGTTGCCAGTATTGGCCTGCTAATGTGCATAATGAGGAGCAAGGTACCATGGGTATAGCCCAGACAGGGTGGCCTGGCCAGGATGCATCTGCACAGGGCATAGGGCACTGGCTGGGACATTGTAGTGCCCGGCCACCATCTGCACAGACAGGGTGGCAACAGCATGTCCTGCTGGGAGATCACTCTCACCCTGACAGTGCAGTGACCACAGCATGGCTAGGCACCCCCATAGTGCTATATAGTATTTCTCTCATGTGATATTTATGGGTTTCTTTTTGGGTCCCATTCACTGACTTATCTGCTTGGTGTGTATGCTGACATCCCAGTTCTGGGTGCACGCATTTCCACCAGGAACATGCACTATGGACTAACTAGCAGACTGTCTGCAGCTGGCATGTGTCTTGATGGAGCGCCTTGCAGGGTGCAGTGGTTGAAGGTTTGCTGCAGGAGAATATCAGATAGGGGTGGGGTGCAGCTTAGCATATCCAGGCCTAATGTCTGTCTGCTATTGCATTATGGATGTGTACAGAGCTGCATTGACTGCCCTGTAGGATGTCTGTTCCCAAGCATGACTGGGGTTGATGGTCCTCTCTACTGCCACCATTGCAGGGAGGTAGAATGTGGATCTGTTGGTGGGAGACCCTGTTTACCACCCTCAGCCCTGGAGGAAGAGAAGGGTGGTGGTACATAATCCTCCTAGGGGTCCATAGGGGCTACACCTGACTGAGACATACAGACATAGCCAAGGTGTGTCTGCAGAAACTACCTATCT
Source organism: Ichthyophis bannanicus (assembly GCA_033557465.1). Lineage (NCBI taxonomy): Eukaryota > Metazoa > Chordata > Amphibia > Gymnophiona > Ichthyophiidae > Ichthyophis > Ichthyophis bannanicus. The sequence goes on along the minus strand of CM066034.1, from coordinate 123,379,396 downwards.
CACACATTAGCACTGCTGGGGACCTGGTGCTGGGCGCCCCACCTCACCCTCAGGGTGAGTGCCGTACCTGCACAATGTGACGGTGTGTAGCTACTCTGTGCCAGTACCACACACAGTCAGTTCCCCCTACCAGGCTGAGGTGCTGTGGGGGTGCATACCCCATCTTGTGATCATCTGTAGACTGCTGATTTGCATGTGCAGTGCATCATGGGTATGGGTGGGTTAACCCTATCCTGGTGACCACAGCAGACTGTTTGTGTGGTGACTTGCAGTCCTTCTGCAGCCAGCCAGGGGTTTGCTAGCAGCTATAGAGCTGTAGCCCACTGGTTACTTCACTATGGAGCCAGAGGTCATGGGTTCAAACCCACAGTGGGGTTATTTGATAGGGCTGTCCAAAGCATTATCTATTTTTAACGTACATTAGTGCTGCCAGCAAAAACACCCTCAGCGTACTGTACCCATAAGGTGCCTCAGAGGGCGCTTTATAGGGTGCCCTATAGGGCACCTTATGGTTACCGTCCATATAAGGCACACTATACAGTATGCTATGGAGCAACTGATAGGGTGCCAGTCCGTATAAAGTGCCTTATAAGGTGTCCTATGGAGCGCCTTATAGGGTGCCGTGTTGGGGACATTGTAGGGTGCCGTGGTGGACAGTGCACTTTATAATGTGCCCTATGGAGTGCCTTATAGGGTGCCTTATGCAGCACCTTAGGTTACGGCACGTGAGGGTGTGTTTGCTGGCAACAATAATTAAAATAGAAATAAAATGCCTCAGGAAACAATACTTACATGTCAAAGCTGATGTCTCAGCCAGCCTTATGTATTGGGCATACTGGGGATTGAACTCATGATCCCTGTATCATCAGTCAGTGCCTTAACCATTGTGCTACACTGCTGTTCCTCCTTGCAGTTCAGCGCACCTACTTATGATTTTCATGCGTTGAAATGCACAGTGCTGCCATCAAAAATAGTGCTATGACCTTGCTGTGCCTCATAGGGCACCCTATATGGCGCCCTATACACCACCCTTTCAGCAACATTGTAGGGTGCCGTGGCGGACAGTGCACTTTAAAATGTTCCCTCTGGGGTACCTTATGGGGTGCCTTATGCAGCACCTTATGTTACAGTGCTTTGAGAGTGCGTTTGCTAGCAGCAGTAATTAAAATAAAATTAAAAAGCCTCATAATTCAATATTAGACATAAATGGTAGCGCCTCAGCCAGCCTTATTCATTGGGCACATTGGGGGATTGAACCCATGATCCTTGCACCTTCTGTCAGTGTCTTCACCGTTGTACTGCAGCCCTGTTCCTCTGTTTGCTCATCAGCGCGCCTGCTTATGCTTCCCGCGCACGTTACTCATGCGCTAATGTGCGTGGCGCACAAGAGCGCGCCGCGCACAAGAGCGCACACACTAATCCCGTTTTGCTATTTTTGACCGGACCGCCCACTCCTTATATGGCATCCTGCAGACTACCGTGGCGCGCACCTAACGGGGTTTTTAGTAAACATACCCCTAAGTAGTCATTGTGGAAAACAACCTTAAAGAAGATGCTACATTAAATTCATCATGATTTCATCATTTAATCTATAATACTTCTTATCATCACTTACTGCCAATGAATGTGTTTGCTGCTTGTTTTCATATTCCTTCGTATGAATTTCAGATCTACTTTTTCTCCACGTGCAATCAACCCTTCTGAAATCCCTTTAAAAGACATCAAATCTTTTCCAGGGAGCATACAGTATTTTGATCACTTCACAGTATACTCGCGCACTGTTGTAACCTCATGTAAAACTTTGACAGTATCATGCCATTTATTGATCATATCTTCAATCGCTTAGGGCCAAATTTTGTTTTCAATGCACTCATCCCATCTCACTCCAAAACAATGTACATCAATGTTCTTACAAATCTTAGGCTGAATACCAGGATGGGATAACATAAGGACAAGTGCATCGGGTATATGCTAAATATGCCTACATATTTTGTAACTTTGCAAGCTATTTGATAATTTCTCCATATAGTATAAGGATATGCACAGGACATTTCAGTTCATTTTTGGTTAATTTGGGCTTTTTTTTTCCTGATTTTCAAACTTTTATGTTTTGTTTTAATGTATTTTTTTTAACATGCAGTAGACCTTTTTTGATGCATGCAAATTGACAATTGTTAAGGTTCCCTAATGAATCACACGTGTTACTGTATTATTTCCAGCATGATGAAGAATAAAATAACCTGGAACCTTTTCAGATGAAATGCCTGAGTTCACATTTCTAATGAAGACTATAACTGTAACTTGGGGTTGGTCTCAGTCACTTCTGAGAAGCAAAGTTTACATTGAAAGCATAGATACAGCATATGAATATTACATATTTTTTATGATTTGAACTAAAACAAAGCTTTTGATCAAGCTTGCCAATCTCAAAACTTCTGTTTTGCATATAAATAAGCACCCTAAAATTGATCAGTTTTGCTCAATTAAACAATGATTTTTTTTTGGAACCCTATGGGTCATTTATTAAACAGAATCTGCAGGCACAGATACATTGTATTATGAATAATCCTATCAAATTTCGTCTGATTTTTAATGACAATGTCTGTTTATCATAATAATTATGAGTTGTCTGGATTAATAAAATCAGAGAAATTATCAGAGAATTCTAGCATTTTTAAATGCTAAACGTATTACAGTGTGTATGGGTATCCAGTAGCAGCTGTCTTTCATGGATTTATAGGAATAGTTGTCTTATTTTCTTTTTGTGCTGCAGCTAGAATACTAATTGCATATCAGTAGACACACACAAATAGATATAAATTGCCTATTTGCATTGCACTTTATTTACTGGAGCGTAATAGCAACATTAAGAATAGTCAATGGCTAACAATGAACATGCACACCTTCAAACATTCTTAATGTAAAATTATGAAAACCTTCTATTTTGGATCCTTTAATGGAAATTTCTGATTCTCAGAAATCAAATTTATTGCAATAAATGAAAATTAGTTTTAATTTATATGTTGCCATAAATCTGAAATAATAGTAATGCAGTTATTTTAGAAGCGTTATTTATGATTCACACAAATGTCTGAGGCCGTGGGGCCAGGTCCCCAGTAGCTACATTGTAACAGGGGATACCAGACCCGGGCCTGCGGGATGGCCCTGAGTATGTGGCCTGCTAGTAGGCTTGTGGGGGGGGGGGGAGTGGGATGCTGTTGTGGCCACTGGTGAAGTATGGGAAGGAGCCGACTTGTATTGGCTTTGAAATCCCTTCCCTTTGGCAGAGGAGGGATTTCAAATGCCCAGTGCTGGTTCGGTTTAGGGGGAGGGAGGGGAGGACCTGACCAGGTATATAGGACCCAGCACAGGTTCTCCTCCTCCTCTCTCCATGGACAGCAGATTTTGATGGTGGTGCTTTAATTTTTAGCAGCAGCATTAGCAGTGGCGAGGAGTTGGGAGTGAATGTGGCAATAGTTTCGCTTCACCTGCTTTGCTTGGGTGCTTTTGGTGGCTGGCTTTTCCTGCTTTGGGTGTGCACTCCATTCCTCATTCCAGCTATGATGTGCCTTTCACATGCTGCATCGGGGATGGAAACTGCACAGGGCCTCTTTTCCTCCATATTGGAAAAAGACAGCCATGCAGCAGAGAGGGGAGGCCAGATGGTGAGTGCAAGCTGCAAAGGGGGTTCTGGCATCATGGCAGGGCCAGGGTTAGTGTTGGCGGCTGCGAGGGGCAATAAAGGAGGGACTGAAGGAGTGTTTCATGTCTTTGGGTTTGACTGGGCTGATGGCTAACCCAGGTGCTGAAGGGAGAATGCTGCAATGGGAGGGGGGGAGCATTGCGGCACGGGCTTGTATGTGCTGAGAGCAGGCAGGAAAGAAGGCCTACTTGTGGGCTTTAAAGAGGAAGGGGATTGGGGTTTGGTGATCTGCCATCTGTTGGGTGCACTTGGGGAGGGTGGGGGGAAAGGAAGGGCTCAGGAGCCTAGGGAGGCTTCTGCTGTAGGGCACAGGGAGGGTGGGCTGACTGATTAGGGGGCAGTGCACAGGGGGGGCTAGGAGCAGGGGCCGGTTTGCCAGGTGGGGGGGGGGGGCGGGACTGCAGAGCAGGGTCCCATTGCTACACTGTCCGTGGAGCTGGGTCAAGTTGCTGTGCTGTCAGACTGGGGCCTGGAGGAGGCCTTGGCTATAGGCACGGGACAGAGTGGCAGAGAGGAGGCCTTGGGAAGGGCATTTCCCAGCTTACTCCCTATTGTTGCACTTCCGGAAGCTGTGGTGGGTACCGCTGTTCGGAGCCTGGGTGTGGGTTTTGGAGGAGCGGGTGTGAAGGGAACAGGGATGGGTTCTGGGGTCCTCCGATTATCCTGGCAATGAATCAGCTACATTGGGGCAGGTTTGGGGCCCAAGGTGGCCATGGCGAGTAGAAAACCCTCTCCCTATTTCAGGGGGTGGGGGCTCTATCTTGTGCGGCATCAGGCTGTGCGGCATTCTGCATTTGGGGTGTGGGAGTCTGGAGGGCAGAGTACATATGGGGCATGGACCACGGGCTTTCTGGGGCCACCATGGACTTGGTCTTCCCTAGCTCTTTCTCTCTGATTCTGTCTTCACAGGGAAGGCATACGTGAGCGATTGGCTGCTGGTGCTGGGATGCAGTGCCCAGTGGGGAATACAGCATCTCACTCAGGACTACTTATGGTGGTGTCTCTTGGTGAGTTGGATCAAGAGGCGGCTGAGGGCGTGAGGGTCCAGAGAGGTGGACTCCTCCAGGGGGGACCAGAAGAAGATGGGGAGAAAGTGTAATCGCTCACGTCGGTGCTGAAAAGTGGCAGACTCATCATCCTCCTCTTCTAGATTGGATTTGTCATCATTGTCAGATGCAGATGGTGAGATGTAACAGGCTGACAAGGGACATGGTCTCGACAGAGTGCATGTGCTGCCTGCATTTACTGAGCTGTGGGAAGGAGTGCTGCGGTGCTTCACAAGAAGATAATGAAGTGCAAATACGTCAACATTTTCCAGCTCCTGGAGGCCAGGAAATGCTCTGGGGATAGCAAGAAGAAGCACAAAGAAGATGAAATGGCGGGTTGGGTCAAAACATATCCCAGATGGTCGTGAACTGGACCAGGATGTTTCTGAGGTTGGCTAGTGTTTGGGGGGAATCACATGCCTGCTCACTATGGTTGACTCTTGGCTTACACGGACTAGGTTGTTGTGCATGGACCAGGAGAAGGACCTCAAAGTGATTGTTTCTGAGGATCTCAAGGTGGTGAAACAGTGCAACAAGGCAGTGGCAAAAGCCAAAATGATGCTGGGTTATACAAAGAGGAATTACCAGCAGAAAGGAAGAGGTACTAATGCCACTGTACAAGTTGTTGGTGAGGCTTCACTTGGAATATTGTGCTCAGTTTTGGAGACCATATCTCACAAAGGATATAAAAAGACTGGAAATGGTTTCGAGGAAGGTGACCAAAATGATTTGGAGCCTGCATCAAAGACTTACGAGAAGAGACTTGAAGACCTAAATATGTACACTCTGGAGAAGAGGAGGGACAGGGGAGATATGATTCAGACCTTTACATACTTAAAGAGTATTAATGAACAAACAAACCTCTTCCAAAGACGGGGAAGCTGTAAAACTAGAGGGCATAACATGGAGCTGCAAGGGGGTAAACTGAAAGGCAATGTCAGGAAACACTTTTTCAATGAAAGGGTGGTGGATGCTTGGAATGCCCTCCCGATGGAAGTGGTGGGGGCAAAAACAGTGACAGAATTCAAAATGGCATGGGACTGACACAGTGGATCCTTTTATAGAAACAAGATAAAATCAAAATAAATGTAACTGTCCCTGATATTTTAACAAGTTGAGGTGACCTGCACGGAGTGGTGGATAGACCCCCTAAACAAAGGCATGGGGAGGGGCGGCCTGCATGGAGCAGCAGGTGCACCTACTCTTGCCGCCTTGCTGGGCAGACTAGATGGACCATGCTGGTGTTTATCTGCTGTCGTATATTATGCATGTTACCATGTATGATTCTGGAGGCTTTCCAGACTCATGAAGGCTGGACTTGGCTCAACTATGATGAGAGGTTTAGCCACAAAATGGAGGAGAATAACATAAGCCCTGGGGATGCAAGACATCAATTTGTAGCCAATTCAGATCTTGGCCCGGCCACTGTGAGTTCAAGCACTGCAAAAAAGGGGGCACTATGATGGCAGCTGGGGGTCTTGCTCCTTTTGTGGCTTTTCATTTTCTGGGTTTTTCCTTTGAAAGCATCTTCTGTTTTGACAAATGTATTCCCATGGGGTGATCCATTCCGTGTGCATACTTTGAGGCATTCAGTATGTTTTTGTAGTGGGTGCAGGTTCGGCGGTCTGGTTTGCTCAACTTTGTCTACTATCTGGATGATTTCCTTTTCATCGGGCCTGGCCCTACATGTGGTATTCTCTTGAGGGCCTTCCTGGCATTGGTTGAGGAGTTCAGTATTCCTCTGACCGAAGGCAAGCTGGAGGGTCCAGTAATGAGACTCACTTTTCTGGGTATCGAGCTTGATACAGTGGAAATGGTGGCAAGAATGCCAATGGAGAAGGTGCAGAAGCTGCGTGAGCTGGTTGCTTTGGTAGCATTGGCGTACAAAGTACAATTGAGGGAGATGCAGGAGTAGGTAGACTGCTTGAATTTTGCTTGCCATGTGATTCCCATGGGGCGAGTATTCTCTAGGTATCTCATGTCTGTGACTTCCACGTCGACAAAACCCCACCATCATAACCAAGTCTCCAGAGGGATGTGCGAGGATCTTCAGGCATGGGATGCCTTCCTGACGGAATTTAATGGTATGTCTGTCCTGCAATTTGAGGAGGTCTCTAATTAAGACTTGCAGCTTTTCACTGATGCCGTGGGTGGCCTTGGTTTCAGGATTTACTTTCCAGAAGCTTGGTGTGTGGCACCTAGGCCAGCCAAATGGCATGTTTTGGGGTTGATACAGAATATCACCTTCTTGGAGCTTTTTCTGATAGTGGTGGCATTAGCTTTCTGCCCTGACCAATTGCACGACAGCTGGGTGGCATTCAGGTATGACAATGCGGCAGTTGTTGAGCTTATAAATCGCCACTCGCCACGGTGTCTCCACATTGTGGCCTTGATGCATGTGTTTGTACTTTCTTGCTTGTGGCTGAATATTACTGTGCAAGCAAGGCATGTGCTTGGTTGTATTAACCGTATTGCTGATTCTTGGCGCCAGGTGTAGAGGCAATGGGCACAGCATTTCCAGCTCATCTTTGGCTGCTTGGTCACCTGGAGTGACGTAGTTGTTGCAGAGGTTGGTTGCTCCTGCTACTTGGGTGGCATACCAGAGAGGTTATGTGCAGGTGGTGGAGTTTTTGTGACATGCAGGTTGGTGGGGCGGTCAGATCTCGCAAGGATTATTGGGCCAAGGAGCTCAGATTGGCTAAGGTCTCCATGTGGGTTCATTTGGCCGGATTTTCCTTTTTTGCAAAGGTGTGGGGTTGGGGTAACCATATGGAGGGTTTGATAAAAAGGCTATTACAGAGATGGGAGAGGTTGTCTCCAATATGGCTGGATGCCTGATGGCCGATTTCTCATGATCTCTTAGTAGGGTTGTGTGAGCGGCTGCTGGAGGTTGCGTTGTCAGAGTACGAAGTCGCATTATTCTGGATGGTTTTTGCTTGGCCTTTTTGGGAGCATTCAGGGTGGGTGAATTGGTGGCTGATTCAATGCGGTCATGCTTGAGGGTGGGGTTAGTCCGCAGGCATGTCCGTTTCGTGGGTGGCCAATTGAGTATCCTGATTGCTAGATTCAAGGTGGATCAAGTAGGCAGGGGATTGTGGCTGGAGAGGCGACCATCTGTCTGGTGATGTGGCTGCAGGATTACATTTCCTCTAGGGGTGAGGACGTTTTGTTTATACATGCCATTTCGAGGACATTAACTCATTTTCAATTTACTGCATTGTTGAGGAGGACCTTGAGGCTGCTGGGCTGTGAAGCGAGTGGGTTCACTTCCCATTCTTTCCGCATAGGAGCGGCTACCATTGCAGCAGTGGCCAGCCTTGTGGATGTGGTAATCCAGAGAATCAGACAGTGGTGGTCCACGGTATTTGCAGGTTACTCCCACTTATGATCGGGAGTTGTGGGGCTGTGTTGACATGACTTTCTTTTGCAGGTGCGAGACAGGGGTCCTCAGACTGGTGGTTTGTCAGTCATTCCTAGGTCTTCTGGGCAGGACAGTGTGTGGCATCCCTGCCTCTGGGTCCGCATTTGTCAAGGGTTTCATTGGTCTGGCTGGGAGAGTGCAGGATGTGCTGGAGGCAGCTTCTTCTATGTTGCGGCACCATGCCCAGATTTGACGCTGCCCAATGGGGATATCGATCCATTTGGGTGGCAATGACCTGTCATCCTGGACTTGCAATCAGTTGATTTGGACTGCAAAAAAGGACTTTTGTGAAATGTTTGTGTTGTTCCCGAGTGTGATATTTTGTTGGTCCGATATAATTCCTAGGCCAGCTGGCAAGCATCAGAGGCATTGGTCACAGAGGCTTATAAAGAAAAGCTGCTAGATTGGATGGTGGGTAATGAAGCAGGGAGGTTTTCAGATCCAGCATTCCTGGACTGAGGTGGACTGTTCAGGATTGAATGACTTCCATGGGGTCCAAATTTCCCCGGTGATTCAGTACTTGTTGCTGAACAATTGGCAAGAGGCCTTGGAATTGTTCAGACATGACAATTATTCTGGTTGCAGCTTCTAGGCTTATGGTCCAATGGGAGGACAGCACTAAATCAGGTATCACTTAGCGCCAGTGGCAGGTGTCTAAGTAACTTGGGTTACCCGGGAATCTGGAAATTGGGATTGGGGGCTGTGATCATGGCTTAATTTGAGAGTTGGGGGGCAGGTGAAACCCAAGCTTGGGAAATTCACCTAGCAGGTGCTGGCCTTTGCTAGTAATATGGCAAGGCTGGCAGTGAGGGACTCTTGGTGGCTATGGTGGAGGTATCGCAGCCGGTGTTGGGGAGGATGTGAACCCGCCTTGCTAGTAATATGGCAAGTGGATTCAGCATCTGGATTGGGTTTGAGGTGTGAAGTTGGATATGACTACATTTGGCCCATGTTTTCAGTTATTCTGTTGGTTATTAGGGTCATTTTGTCCCACAAATAGTGAGGATAAACATCCCACTGGGATGTCCATCCCCACTATTCACCCCCTGCCAGTCCCGACAAAAGCTTTTCCATACAAACAACACATTTGTATGGGGAGGCTTAGATGGGGCAAGAGGGGGCATTCCAGAGGCGGAGCAAAGGTGAGGCATGGGCGGTCCACAACCCTGGACATACAGGGCCGATTCTGAGGTCGGCCCTGTATGTCTGGGGCTGTGAACCTAGACGGGGGACTTATTCCACCGCAGAGGTGGAATAAGTCCCCCTGGACGTCGGGCCGCAATGGAAAGGTAGGGAGTGAGGGAAGTTCTCCGTAGCCGGATCCTTGCATGGGAGGCCAGATCGAGGGCCCTGCTGTGGAGACTGAAGAAAATCAGTGGTGGCCGGCATTTGTGGCTCCTGAATGGAGTCACAGTGCCATGGTGATGGGACACTGTGGCTCCATTCAGAAGCCTGACTGAGGTAGCCGGACAAGTGACTGTGCATGCAGGCCAATTGGAGTCGGTGCCCGGGGCTGCACTAGGGTTGCCAGCTTTTTCACCGAGAAAAACCCGACACCTGTGGCTCGCCATGCTCCACCCATTCTCCTCCCCCAGTCCTGCCCCTGCCCCGCCCCCAGCCCCACCCACAAAAATTACAGAGGATTCACTCACCCCCCCCTCAGTGCTGGTTCACTCACCCCCCCTCCCCTCAGTGCTGGTTCACTCACTCGCCCCCCCTCCCTGCTGGTTCACTCACTCACCCCCTCCCCTGCTGGTTCACTCACACCACCCCTCCCCTCCCCCCTGCTGGTTCACTGACCCACACCCGTGTCACGCACTCACCCCCCCCTTTCTGGTTCACTCACACAATCACCCCCCCTCCCCTGCTGGTTCACTCTCACCAACTCCCCTCCCCTCCACTGCTGGTTCACTCACCCACCCCCCTGTCACTCAGTCACCTCCTCCTGCTGGGTCACTCACATCAAACCCCCCCCCCTCCCTCCCTCCTGCTGGTTTAATCACACCATAACCCCCCCCCCCCCTTGCTGGTTCACTCACACCCCTGCCCTGCCCTGCCCAAGCCGCTGCTTCTGCTTTGTACAGAGCAGCGACTGCAATACACTTACTTTGAAAAGTAAAGAAACTGTGTGAGAAGCCCTCCGGTCATCGCAGAGCCCGAGGAAGTGATGTCATGGGGGCAGGCTCCTCACAGGTTGTCTTTCCTTTTCAAATTAACTTTAGCTGCAATAAAGTTAATTTGAAAGGAAAGACAACCTGTGAGGAGCCCGCCCCCATGACATCACTTCCTCGGGCTCTGCCATGACCGGAGGGCTCCTCATACAGTTTCTTTACTTTTCAAAGTAAGTGTAGTGCAGCCGCTGCTCTGTACAAAGCAGAAGCAGCGGCTGCACTATTATGGGGAATCACGTTCGCATTCGCGCCGTGGACTTCGGGAGGAAAGCCGGATTTTTGCTCTGGCCGCTCCTGATCTTGCGGCCAAAGCAAAAAACCGGCTTTTCAATGGCCGGTTTGACATCTGTGCCGGCAGCCGGCCTGGCCATGGAAAAACCGGCCAGGCCGGCTGAAAACCGGCCAGTTGGCAACCCTAAGCTGCACATTTAGGCCCTAGACCTAATTCTGATCCCACAGGTGCATCTAGCCCCTGTGGGATCAGAATCAGGTCTACCTCTGGGCATCCTGATTCCGATCGGAAGCACTTAGGCCTGGACGGCCACATTGGAATGGGCCTCCATGTGTTTAATCACATGCAATAATATGGTACAGCACTGGTTGCAGCTTTATTTATGTGTGTGTCTATGTAGAAGGGGAAGGGGAGCTTGATGGTAAAGGGAGAGTGGCCCGGTCCCAGGTAGGGGTTGCCCAGTTAATTAATGCAACTGCATAAACATGTAAATTGTATCCACATGTGAATGGCTATTTCAGAAAAGGCTCATTTTAAATGTGGATGACCATAGCACATCGAAAGTAGAGGTAGCAGGTTTGGGCAGGAGAAACATCTACATGTGTGCAAACCCAAAATAGTCCATTCTGAGTTTATAGCTGCTCCCTGGCACAATTAGGTGTGTAAAAAGTGCTCCTTTTGGCCCTTTCCTTTACAGAAGGGATTAAGGGAGATGCCCCCTTTAATCCTCTATTGTTTATTTCCCTCTTCAAAGTGAAATGATGTAACGAGAGTCCTCTGTAGTTTAGCAGTATCAGCACGTCTAGGTTTTACATGGGCATATTGTGAAATGCTATCACTTACATGCATACGTTGCTGAGTTATCTCCTTCGATTTTCCCACATTGTGGCTCTTCCTGCTGCAAGAGGACGTCAGTCCCTGTGCATCCCTGCACTTCCTTCTGTGTACTTTAGAAAGCTGTTTCTAAAATACTGTCTCGACCCTGATGTCTCAGTTTCGATCACCACATACTGTTTAAAATGTGCTTTCACGGGGGGCGGAGCCAGCTACCGAGGGAGATGGCTGCTTAGCCCGATAGCTCCCTGCTGAATCCATTCTAAATCCTGTCTCCCCGCCTCCTTTCCTACTTATTTTTACTTTTATTTCCCTCTCATATTTGGCTTATTGCTTTATGGACATGGCGGTCAGCAAGCAAACCCGGCTTGAATTTGGGGCAGGCTCGAATCCTGGAGTGAAAAGGTCGAAGCCTGACCCTCCATCCCCTCTCAAAATGGCGTCTACCCGAGAAAATGCGGAGAGCCTACAAGAACTCCTGAAAGAGATCAGGGCAGTTCGCGAGATGGTTGCCACAAACGGTGAGACATTGGCTGGAGTTCAAACGGACTTACTCGAACTAAAGGCGTTGAAAGACCAACTCTTGGTGATTGCGCCTCGAATAGACGCATTAGAGAACCGTGTGGCAGCGCACGATGAGAAGCTGAAGGTGGTGACAAAACATGGCAAACGTATTGAGGCCCTAGAGCGGAGCCTGGAAGACCTCAACAACCGCACCCGCAGAAATAATATCCGAGTGCTCGGTATACCGGAAGGCGCAGAGGGCGTCAACACGGTGGCTTTTATGGAAAAACTGATTCCCAACTTACTGCGTCTAAATTTTAACCCAGGGTTTGAAATCGATAGAGCCCACAGGGTTCCCTTTCAACCGAGCCCTAATTCAAGCCAACCGAGGCCTATTATTATTCGTGCGCTTCGCTACTCTCAAGTAGTTCAGATCATGGCTGCGGCGAAGGCTGGCGCCCCAGTAAAATTTGAAGGTCACGCTGTGGCTTTCTTTCCGGACTTTCATAAATCTACGGTCGAAAGGCGCAAGCAATTTCTCGCCCTCCGCCCACGTCTTCAAAAACTTCAAGCCAGATATGGACTTTTCTTCCCCGCGCGGATGCGGGTCACATTGTTCAACCAGACCAGGTCTTTTGAAGATCCCTCGGCTCTTCAGTCCTTTTTGGAGGAAAAAGAAGCTGAAGTGATGCGCTGAATCATCCCGGGACTAGCTACTTGCAGGATTTTCAGCGCTCTCGCCTCAGCCATCTTGGTGTTGTCAGTGGTATGCCAGGACTACTGGTTGGCTACCTGGATGCTCTGTTGGGAATTATCGTTTTTGCAATTAAGATTATTGTTTGCTCTGTTCGTATAACTGCAATAGCCATAAATGTTATGTCCCTCTGAAGAACCGGGGGCTATCTACCCTTTTGCCTCCTTTTCAGCCTTTCTTCTCTTCTCTTCCTTCCTCTCCCTCTCTCCCCCTTTTCTCTCTTGGGCCCCTTCTCCCGCTCCCGCCTTTACTCCCTGTGTAGTGACCTTCATTTATTCCTAAATATGTTTTTTTTTGTTTTTTTTTTTACCCTGTTACTCGATGTATGTGCTGAGGGGCATGATTTTGGGAAGTTCTGTAGATATGTTTATTTACAGATCTGCTGGCGCGTGCCTTAGGGCCTGGCAGATAATTGCCCCAGGGGGGCCTTATATTTAATTTCTATTTAATTTCTTTCTTTTATCTTCCCGTTCATGTACCTATTCGAGGGGTCAGAGTTTGTGCTATGGGTACAGTAAATGAGATCTGTCATAGATGCCTGGCCCCTTTGATGTTACGATTTTTTTGAAAGGATTTCGATGTGGATGTCTGTCTGTGCAGGGGGGTGGGGGGTGGGGGGGGGCGGGGGGGAGGTTGTGGGTGGGGGGGCGGAGGGGGGGAAGAGGGAAACACATATAACTAAACAAATTAAACTAAATACTACGAATGACAATGGGGGAATAATTCTCTCTCTGTTTGGGTAGCATGGGAGGGAGGGGGGGGGGGTTTCTTGTTATTATTTTCTTTTTTCAGCGCATAGGGGGTGGGGTTGGGTGGTTGTGTTTTCTCCCCAGTATTGGCTCACCCGATTGTGTTCCCCTGGAGGAAGGGGTTCGGCACATGGGTGCTTTTCTTTTTACTTTTGGGGTTAAATGGGGGTTTAGGAAGTCTCCATGTAAGGGGTTTTGTTACAAGTCAGAAGTTAGATTCATTGCAGGTTATACACTTGGCGCTATCCTGCTTATCATGTCAATAAAGATCAGCGCTGGGCTGTCTCCATGTGAGGGGGTTTGTTATAAGCCAGAATCTGGATTCATTATAGGCTATGCACTTGCCGCTATTCTGCTTATCATGTTGATAAATATTAGTGATGGGAACACTTAATGTTTTATCTCTGAACGTGAAGGGCATCAATAACCCTATGAAACGGAAAAAAATTCTCCTTTATTGCAGAAAGAAGAGAGCTGATGTCATCCTGCTACAGGAGACCCGCCTGAGTCTTGGAGAAGCGCAAAAGATGGGCGGGGGACATTTTACCTTAGTAGGGGTTGCAGAGGCCTGCCAAAAAAGAAATGGGGTGATTATCCTGGTCCGGAAAGCATTGCAGCCTGTAATCGAGATGACTCGGGCTGACCCGGGTGGGCGATGGGTAAAAGTCCGTCTCCGTATCGGGAGCCGGACCTTTGGTTTCATGAATATCTATGGTCCGAATGTGGATGATGTGTCCTTCTTTCATAGGCTTGCTGAGGAGGCACAAGAGCTGATACACTGTGATCTTGTTATAGGAGGAGACTTTAACCTAGTGATGGACCCTCTATTAGACCGCCAGCCGTATCGATCCCTTCGGCCTAGTCGGGCTAGTTTGGCGATGCAGGGGTTGGTTCAGGCGTTGAACTTGGTAGATATCTGGCGGCTCCTGCATCCTTCGCAGAAGGAGTTTACCTTCTACTCTCCCCCACATGGGTCACACTCGAGGATTGATTTCTTTCTTATTTCACAGACGTTGGTTTCTCAGGTATTAGACGCACAAATTGGGGCCTGTACCGTCTCGGACCATGCGGATATCTCGTTATCCATAGGGTTATTCTCTGATTCAGTGAGGAGGGCTGGGTGGTTTTTTCAAAGGACTCTGTTGACAGATTCGGCTTTTTGTGACTATATGAGGGGAGCAATAAAGGAATATTTCTCGGTGAATCTCCCGGAGGCTACAGCTGGGTGGGCATGGTGGGAGGCTTTTAAGGCCTCCCTGCGGGCCAAAATCACTAGTTTTTCTATAGGGGCTGCGCGGCAAAAGAAGCTCTTGCTGACAGAACTTGAGATGCAGATTCAGGCGGGGGAGAGGCTCTTAAGAGCACGCTCGGAGCCTTGTATCTTATTGCGCCTGCAAAAATTACGATACCAATATAATAATATTCTCAGTGAGGAAGCTGAGAAGCTCTCTCACACATGGAAAGCCAAGTACTATGGGGAACAAAACAAGGCTGGCAGGTCGCTGGCCATGACTCTGAAACCTAGAGCTGAGCGGACTAAGATTGCTGCCGTCTTTTCCAGAGATCAGCAACTGCTCACCCAGACCCCTGAGATAGCAGAGGCGTTTAGAGCCTTCTACGCAGGATTGTACTCCTCCGAGGGGGGGGACAACAGAGAAGAGAGCGAGGCCTTTTTGGGCCCTATAGTGCACCCTACCCTCTCACTGCAACAAGTGTCTGAGTTGGATGCCCCGTTGTCCTTGGGTGAACTCCGGGTGGCTTTAAAATCGGCTAAGAAAGGGAAAGCAGCAGGCCCAGATGGGATACCCATTGAGTTTTACCAAACGTTCCAGGAGGAGCTCCTACCATTCGTTATTAAATACTATCAGCTTTTGCACGCGCAGACTCCTATGGTGGGTGGTTTTAACGAGGCCACCGTAGTTGTCTTGGAGAAACCAGGGAGGGACCCCCTTAAGGTGGAAAATTATCGACCAATTTCGCTGTTAAATGCCGATTACAAGCTCTTCGCTACTGTTCTTGCGAGTTGTTTGTCAAAGGTATCAGATCTGATTCATCCCGATCAATGTGGATTCATGCCTGGTAGGGCGACATCGGATAATGCACGTCTGTTGTTAAATCTGCTGGCTGTCTCGGAACAGCTCCCTACTCCCATGGTTGGGATTTCCTTGGACGCTGAAAAGGCCTTTGACAGACTTGAATGGGCGTTCCTGTTGAAAGTCTTGAGGTGGTTTGGTTTCGGGGAAGGGTTTATCAGCTCGATCCAGGTCCTGTATGCCACTCCTCAGGCTCGCATATTGGTAGACGGTCAGCTGTCTGCTCCCTTCTCACTTTATCGTGGGACCAGGCAAGGCTGCCCGCTGTCGCCGATTCTGTTCAACTTAGCGTTGGAGCCTTTGGGACTTTTAATCAGACAATCGGAGAGAATCTGTGGTATCAGGTTGGGAGACTTACAGATCAAAGTATCGGCCTACACCGACGACTTGTTGCTTTTCTTACGCCCGGACTCCCTGGAGGAGATACTCCAGGTCATTAATAGATACTCACAGGTCTCTGGGTATAAGATTAACTGGAATAAGTCCGTGGCGTTCCCTATGAACAGGGCTACCTTTTCGAAGGATATTGCTAATTTCCCCTTTGTCTGGGAAGGGAAGGCGATTAAGTATCTTGGGGTTCGATTCTGTGATTCCATTGAGGAGACTATCTCACTCAATTGTAGGCATGTCGGGGAGATGATCTGGTCCTTCTCTGTAAAATGGTCCCCTTTGCATTTATCTTGGTGGGGCCGCTTGGAGTCTATCAAGATGACTCTAGTCCCGAAGATAAACTACATTCTTGAGATGTTGCCGCTCTCCTTCCCGTGGAGAGTTTACAAAGAGTGGGAGAGGTTGCTCACGGCCTTCCTGTGGCTCGGAAAGCCCTCTAGAATTGTGGTTAGGAAGCTTAAGGCGTCCAAGGCCAATGGTGGGGTTAATTTTCCCGACTTTCGTAGGTATCACCTAGCCTTCCTGCTTAAGCAGGGGGCACTATGGTGCCCCAGGCAGAGCGGGGGCTCGGCGCCGGTATGGGTAGAGGTAGAGAAGCGCCTGGTAGACCCGATCCCATTACATTTACTGATTGGCATGCAGTGCAAAGCTTCCTCCGCAGCCCTTGCCGTGGTCAGGGCCACGCAAGCAGCTTTTCATTCTCTGGCGAGAGTCATGAGTCCTGTTTCCTCTGTGTCCCTCTCGTTGCCACTTTGGTATAACCCTCTGTTTAAGATTGGACATAAGACTTTTGGCTGGCGGCGCTGGCAGACGCAAGGTATCTGGACTGTAGGTCAATTGCTCCGGGACGGGGCTTGGAAACCCTGGGCACGGCTGAAGCAGGAGTTCTCGTTACCAGCGGTTTGTTTTTTCCAGTGGCTTCAATTAGTCAGCTGTCTTTCAGCAGTGGGGGTGACTAATCCGGCGGTATCTCAGGCCTGGGGTGTGCAGGAGTTGGCCCTTACGTACTCCCGTAAACCCGGCGCTGCGTCTAAATTTTATGCCTACTTGGGAGAGGAGGAGACAGCCCTAATTGGCAGTCACAGAGGCTGGGAGGTAGATTTAGGTGTCCCTGTCTCCTCCCGTGTATGGCTGCGCTTATGCTCCAAGGTCACTAGGGTCTCTAGAGCTGCAGCTATGACTCAATCCTTATTCTTCTTGCTACACCGTGCATTTATTACGCCCGCTCGGCTTGCTCGCTGGCAGGCGGGAGCGGGTAATCTATGTTGGTCCTGCAACCTTAGCCCTGGTACTTATAAGCATATGTTCTTTGATTGCCTTCACGTTCAATCTTTCTGGATCTTAGTTTGGGAGAGGGTACAGAAGATCTTGTGCTTTCGGGCTCCCCTTACTTGGCAGGTGGTGATCTTGCGGTCTTCTCTGAGCGACCTTCCAGACATGAAAGGAAAGCATTTCTTGCTGGACTTTCTAGTCGCCATAGCTCTGAAGCTTATTCTGGTATGCTGGAAGGACTCAAGCAAGCTGGATATTCACCAGTGGTGGAGCATGGTATGTCTGTATGCCAGCTATGAGAAGGCGCAGGATCACTTTAGTAATTCTCGGAGGGGGGGGAGCGCCATGGGGCAGGTTTCTTCCTCGGATAAGTGGTCGTGGTTGGATAGATATACTGCGACTGCTAGATTGAGGCCCTAACTATCCAGGGGAGCTTGCTGGACTTTTGTACCTTGTCCTTCTTTTTTATTCTGTTCCTCTTTCCTTTGTGCAGGCTCGGGCCTTCCTGTCCAAATGTGCATGAATTCTTACTGCTGACTCACATGGAGACGGGGTGGTAGGGGTGGGGGGATGGGAGGGTTGGGTTTTTTATTCACTCTTTTGTTGTAATTGCTGTGTGGTTTTTTATCTTTGTTGTAATTGCTGTATGGATGTTTTCTTTGTGTGTCAAAAGTTAAATAAATAATTTAAAAAAAAAAAATGTGCTTTCACATATACTTTTAAATGACAGTTTTAATGGGGATTCATCCCTTGGAAAACAAAGCTCAGGGCCGGATTTACCTATACGCCATGTACGCCATGGCGTAGGGCCCACAGCTGGCAAGGGCCCACAAAAATGGAACAAGTTAGGCTTTTTTTTTTTTAAAATAAAATTTAAAAAAAAACCTGCTGTCTGCCGCTGCGGGGCCCCCTCTGCTGCCGCAGCAGCATGGACTGACCTGCGGGGGCCCCCTCTGCAAGCTCGGTCCCTCCCTCCGTGCCTCCCTCCCTCCGTGCAGGCTGTGAGAAACGCGAAGGCAGACTGTCTCCCTCACGTCTCTGTTAAGCCCGCAGGGGCTGATGGGAAATTCGAGACGCGAGGGAGACAGTCTGCCTTCGCGCCTCTCACAGCCTGCACGGAGGGAGGGAGGGACCGACTGAGCTTGCAGAGGGGGCCCCCGCGGGTCAGTCCATGCTGCCGCGGCAGCAGTGGGGGCCCCGCGGCGGTAGCCAGCAGGTTTTTTTTTTAAATTAAATTTTACTTTAGGCTGGGGGGGTAGGACTGGTAATGGGCTATTGGGGGGGCTGGGGCTGGGACTGGGACTAGAAATGGGTTGGGGGATTAAGGCTGGAGGTGGGCTGATGAGGTTAGGACTGGTAATGGGCTGTGGCTGTTGGGGGGTTAGAACTGGTAATGGGCTTTGGGGGGGAGTTAACACTGGTCATGGGCTGGGGGCTGATGGGGGCTGTCTGGTAATGGGCTATGGGGGGGCTAGGACTGGGAAATGGGCTGGGGGGTTAAGACTGGAGGTGGCTGATGGGGTTAGGACTGTTAATGGGCTGTAGGGGGGGGTTAGAATGGTAATGGGCTTTGGGGGGTTAAGACTGGTAATGGGCTGTGGGCTGATGGGGGCTGTCTGGTAATGGGCTATGGGGGGGCTAGGACTGGAAAGGGGCTGGGGAGGTTAAGACTGGAGGTGGGCTGATGGGGTTAGAACTGGTAATGGGCTGCTGGGGGGGTTTAGAACTGGTAATGGGCTTTGGGGGGGGTTAAGACTGGCAATGGGCTGTGGGCTGATGGGGGCTGTCTGGTAATGGGCTATGGAGGGGCTAGGACTGGAAATGGGCTGGGGGGTTAAGACTGGAGGTGGGCTGGGGTTAGGACTGGTAATGGGCTGTGGGCTGATGGGGGGTAGGACTGGCAATGGGCTATGGGGGGCTGACTGGAAATGGGTTGATGGGGTTAGGACTGGAAGTGGGCTGATGGGGGGTTAGGACTGGTAATGGGTTATAGTGGGGGCTTTAAACTGAAAATGGGGTGATGGGGGGTTAGGGACTGTAAGTGGGTTGATGGGGGGCTAGGACTGGTATTGGGTTGGGGGGTTGCTAGGACTGGAAATGGGCTGATGGGTGGCTAGGATGGAAATGGGCTGATGCAGGGACTAGAAGGGAATGGATGCTGGGTGAGGCTGGAACTAGAAGGGAGCTGATGTTGGGGGAGGATTAGAATGGGATGGGACTGGAAAGAGTAAAATGGAGAAGGGAAAAATATTTTGTGTGGGAGGATAAAAAATCTACATTTGGCCGGGTATTGGGAGAGTAAGTGGGGATTGAGGATGGAGGAAAATTTGAGTGGATGAAATAGGAATGAGGAAAGAGCAAAAGGAGAAAGATTAGTATGTTAAAGCAGATGTAGAGAGAGAATGGAAAAAAACTAGAAGAGAGAAGAAAGGGACAAATGGACAGCAGACGATAGAGAGTTAGCAGAAGACACGAAGAAACCAGAAGAAAGTGGCTGGAGCAATTGCAGCTGAAAAAAATGCACAAAAGGTAGAAAAATATCTCTTTATTTTGAATTTATTAATTGGAATTTGTCAGCTCTGGTAAACGTGCATCATTAACGTCTGCGCTTTGTTTAGTACAAGAGCAAATTAATGTATCGTTTTATTTCTACAGTGTTGTACATTCCAAGTTTGACTTTTGCGATTCCCAGTTTAATTATTGTCTTCCTGTTTCTAAATTGTGATTACTTGTTTGGTGATGGTCTATGTTCTGCATGTGTAACTGAGCTGAGGTGTGTTCTGTTTATATAATTCCTATTTGACATTGCCACTTGTTCTCTTTCCCCTGTAGGCCATGTATTGTTGTTCTCTGAAATGTATTGGTTTAATATTTGCAGTGTTGCCTTTTGATTGGTAGAGTATGGTGCTTTGTGAGTCCTGGTAGTGTTGTTAGGATACGGCGGGTTTGCTATGGGTTCTAAATGGGCAGTGTTTGTAGTAGTTCCTAATGTGTCTGGCAGTTGGCACTGGATTATAGTAATGTAGAAATCTTTTAGTCTTTCTTTATCCATACACTCATTAAGAGGCACGTTTACTAAAAGTTAGTATATGGTAACATTATGCAAATATTTATGCAAATGAGGCCCCTTATGCAAATGAGGCCCCACACCCCCCTTGGGCCGCCCCTGCTGGGGGCCCACAATTTTTGTTGGCATAGGGCCTCACTCAAGGTAAATCCGGCCCTGACAAAGCTTGGTATTACCTTTTTCTTGGAATTCCTAGAAATAACTGATATTTCCTGCAATATCTTCAGTCATCTTTTAGTTCATCTTGAAAGACTTCCATACCAGGTTTCACAACCTCTGTCTTAGAAGGACATATTGGGAGTTGGTTGGAAAGTATAATGGACAAAGCTATTAACTAATGCACTCTCTTTTAGGAGTGACCTCAGAGGATTGACCTGGAGTTTAATATAGTGTCCCTAGAGAAAGGTACAGAATTATGCATGTGGTTTGAAGGAGGAGGGCATTCTCCTTAATTTATTGGATTTAGCCTATAACTTTCTGTCTCCCTGCATGCATATAATTTCTTTATCTTTTTTATCTTTATTAAAACATTTGATAGACTGCCCATTGGGAGCCTTCTGGACGGTTTACAATAACAATAATATATATTAGAAAAGCCAGAAACAGAAAAGGAACTACAATGCCAGATAGGAAAGTGCACACCCATACAAGACTAAAGAGAAAAAAGCCGAAGTGGAAGGAGAGGAGGAAATAGGGGGGTCTTAAGCAGTACAGAAGAGGTGGGTTTTAAGTAGATACTTGAATTTGGGAAATGATTCTTCTTGACGGATTAGGGGAGGAAGGGAATTCCACAGTGATGGGGCTAGAAAAAAGAAGGTGACATGCTGGGTTTGCTCCAGGTGGGCACGGGCAGGAGAGCGGAGATCAAGGCAGTTGATGTGCAGGAACCAGAGGCTGCGAGGTACTGTATGAAGGTGTATTGGGTCTGCGAGATACAGAGGGGGTGTGCTGATGCAGGGCACTGTGTGTTAGGATTGGGAGTTTGAAGGTAATGTGGTAAGGGAAGGGGGGACCAGTACAGGTAGATCAAGGAGGGAGTGATGTGATTGAAGTGCGGAGTATGAGTGATATGGGTGCCTTATATCTGGTTACAGTAGTTCACGTGCAATCATCAATTGGGATTGGAGAGTCCTTACTGTGCGGGAATAAATCTGTATAGCCTGAGTTCATCTCCAAGGGCAGATAATGCTTGTTCAGTTTGCTGAATACACTATGGAGTATGTTTACTAAAGGATATTAAGGCAGCAAGTGTGTTGTTAATGCCTGTTATTGGCACCCTTTCACACTTAATGCTGTGAAAAAGCTGCGTCAGCGAGTGTTAAATTTACCTGCAGCATTTAAGGAACAGTAGACAAAGAATGGGTATTAATGGGGCAGAAAGTGGATGTTAACAGCGGGTGTTCCCTTAACGCCTGTTGCGATCATGGAAAGGGGGTATTTTGAGGGGAGAGAGCCTATTTAAACATCTGCAATGTGAGCCACAGATAGATGAGCCCAAGATAGTGGTAGTTGTGCTCCATTAGAAGCAACAGCATAGTGCCCAAGTATGAAAGGGCACTATCTTGATGGCGCAAATGGGGAAAAGGGGGTGGCACGTAGGTCATGCAGTGGGGGGGTTTCTGATGCGCAAGGCAGACCAGGCAGCTACCCAGGTCGCACATCTATAATAAATGCCATGATGCCACAGTGACAGTGGCGACACACAAACATGCTGCTGTTGCGAAAAGGTGATGCGCAACATGGGGTGGTCCAAGGCTCCCTGGCACCCTAGGCAGAGACCTCAGCTTCCCCTCCTGCTGCCACTGATGCCAGCTCTGAAGGAAGAGTCTGATAGTGCCAGCAGCTGTAGCTCTACAGGGGGCTGCAAAAAGCAGCCGCCCAGGGAAATACCACTGCTGCAGTTGTCTGGTTAGGGCTCTTTAACCTGGAAAAGAGACGGCTGAGGGGAGATATGATAGAAGTCTATAAATTGAGTCAGAAAGGATTAAAGTTTTGCAGGAAGCAAAATCTGCTGTAGAATCTATATGGATTGAAATTCCATGTAAAAGGGGGAAGGCAATGGCAGTGAGGGTGTACTATCGAGCGCCTGGCCAGAATGACCAAATGGATGATGAAATGCTCAAAGAAATCAAGGAAGCTAACAAAAGTTACAGCACAGTAATAATAATGGGTGATTTCAAGTACCCTGGTATTGACTGGGTCAGTGTCACGTCAGGACATGCTAGGGAGATAAAGTTCCTAGATGAAATAAATGACTTCTTCTTGGAGCAGCTGGTTCATGAACCAACCAGAGGGTAAGCCATATTAGACCTAGTCCTTACTGGAACACCAGATCTAGTGCAAGAGATAAGGTTGTTGGGGCCACTTGGCAATAGTGATCATAGCATGATCGCCTTTGATTTGATTAGTGGAGGAGGGATAGTAAGGAAATCCACAGTACTACCTTTTAACTTTTGAAAGGGAGACTATGATAAAATGAGGAAAACAGTTAAGAAAAAACTAAAAGGAGCAGTTGCAAAGGTTAAAGACGTACATCAGACTTGGCTGTTGTTGAAAAAGGCTATCTTCGAAGCCCAGACCAGCTGTATTCCACGCTTTAAGAAAAGTGGAAGGAAGTCCAAAAAACTGCCAGCATGGTTTAAAGGTGAGGTCAGAGAGACTGTTGTTGCCAAAAAAGCATCTTTCAGGAAATGGAAAAAAGAGCCAAACGACGAAACCTGGAAACAGCACAAGCACTGGCAAGTCAAATGCAAGGCATTGATAAGGCAGGCAAAGGGAGAATTTGAGAAGAAGCTTGCTGGGGAAGTAAAAACGCAAAGTAAAGACCTTTTCAAGTACATTCGTAGCAAAAAACCTGTGAGAGTCAGTTGGTCCATTAGATGATAAAGGGGTTAAAGGAGCACTAAGAGGCGATAAGGCGATAGCGGAGAGACTGAATGAATTCTTTGCTTCAGTCTTTACTGAGGAAGATGTAGGGATGTTACCCATGACTGAAGTGGTATTTAAAGGTGCGGAAGAATTGAAGGAAATATCGATACATCGGGAAGATGTATTACAACTATTAGATAAACTAAAGAGTAGCAAATCACCTTGGCCGGATGGTATACATCCAAGGGTGTTGAAAGAACTGAAATATGAGATTGCAGACCTGGTATTAGTAATCTGTGAACTATCATTAAAATCATCTCTAATACCTGAAGATTGGAGGATGGCCAATGTAACACCAATTTTTAAAAAGGGATCCAGGGGTGATCCGGGAAACTACAGACCGGTGAGCCTGACATCAGTACCGGGAAAAATGGTAGAAACCATCATAAAGAATAAAATTACTCAGCATGTAGATAGTCATGACCTAATGGGAGACAGCGAACATGGCTTTAGACAAGGAAGATCTTGTCTTACTAATCTGTTATGTTTTTTTGAAGGAGTGAATAATCAGGTGGACAAAGGTGAGTCAGTTGATATTGTGTATCTGGACTTTCAGAAAGCCTTTGACAAGGTCCCTCATCAGAGACTTTTGGCAAAACTAAAGAGTCATGGGATAGGAGGCAGTGTACTATTGTGGATCAGGAACTGGTTAAAAGATAGACAGCAGAGGGTAGGGCTAAATGGCCAATTTTCCCAATGGAGAAAGGTGAATAGTGGTGTATCCCAGGGATCTGTGCTGGGTCCGCTGCTTTTTGACATATTCATAAATGACCTGGAAAGTGGAATAACGAGTGAGGTTATCAAATTTGCAGATGACACAAAACTATTTAAAATTGTTAAAACCCAAGAGGATTGTGGAAAATTGCAAGAGGATCTTGATAAATTGGAAGACTGGGCATCAAAATGGCAGATGAAATTTAATGTGGACAAGTGCAAGGTTATGCACCTAGGGAAGAACAACCCAAACTATGGTTACACGATGCAAGGTTCCACATTAGGAACCACCACCCAGGAAAAAGATTTAGGCGTCATTGTGGATACCATGTTAAAACCCTCGGCCCAGTGTGCAGCGACGGCCAAGAGAGCAAATAGAATGCTAGGTATGATAAGGAAAGGAATGGAAAATAAAACAAAAGATATTATAATGCCTCTGTATCGTTCCATGGTGAGACCGCACCTTGAATATTGTGTGCAATTCTGGTCGCCGTATCTTAAAAAGGATATAGCAATTTTAGAAAAGGTTCAGAGAAGAGCCACCAAAATGGTAAAGGGGATGGAAGGATACTCCTATGAAGAAAGGCTAAAAAGGTTAGGGCTCTTTAACCTGGAAAAGAGACGGCTGAGGGGAGATATGACAGAAGTCTATAAATTAATGAACGGAGTGGAACGGGTAAACGTAGATCGATTGTTTACCTTATCAGAATATAGAAAGACTAGGGGACATGCAATGAAGCTACAGGGTAAACTATTTAAGACTAATAAAAGAAAATATTTTTTCACTCAACGTGTAATCAAACTCTGGAATTTGTTACCGGAGGATGTAGTAAAGGCTGTTAGTGTAGCTGGGTTTAAGAAAGGTTTGGACAAGTTCCTGGAGGAAAGGTCCATAAACCATTATTAAGAAGGGACCCAGGATATCAATGCTTGAACCAATACAAGCATTGTGGAACCTGTGTCCCTTGGGGAAACTGCTAGGTACATATGACCTAGATTGGCCGCTGTTGGAAACAGAATACTGGGCTTGATGGACCTTGGTCTGACCCAGTATGGCATATCTTATGTTCTTATGTTCTACATTAATGAACGGAGTGGAACGGGTAAATATAGATTGATTGTTTACATTATCAGAATATAGAAAGACTAGGGGACATGCAATGAAGCTATAGGGTAAACTATTTAAGACTGATACAAGAAAATATTTTTTCACTCAACGTGTAATCAAACTCTGGAATTTGTTACCGGAGGATGAAGTAAAGGCTGTTAGTGTAGCTGGGTTTAAAAAAGGTTTGGACAAGTTCCTGGAGGAAAGGTCCATAAACCATTATTAAGAAGGGACCCAGGATATCAATGCTTGATCCAGTACAAGCCTTGCGGAACCTGTGTCTTTTGGGGAAACTGCTAGGTACGTATGACCTAGACTGGCCACTGTTGGAAACAGGATACTAGGCTAGATGGACCTTGGTCTGACCCAGTATGGCATATCTTATGTTCTTATGTCTGCCTCCCCCCCCCCCCGAGATGTATCTGTAGATGGTGGGGATGGAGATATGCTGATGGCAATTGTTTTGGGGGGGGGGGTAGTGTGGCCACCCATATGTGTCTATGTCCCCCATCCAGAACTGGTGCCCTAGGCTCATGCCTAAGCCACATGGTGGACAGATCAGGACTGCACCCTACCCTCACCCACAGCATGGTGTGAGGGTGATGGCGGTGGGTACACTGTCCGCCATCAGCAGCATACAGAGTCATTGCGACATACAGACCAGACGACACGCCCCCCTCCAACACCTGCCAAACACACCTTGTCAGACAGGTATGGCACAGAACATGCAAATATCACAGTAGACATAGGAAGACCCCTACTCATGCCTGCATGCACCCTGTCAATGACCACAACTCCACACAGGGAGTGTTGACTCCATATGGCAGCTCTGTGGTACAGCACACAAAGCCAGTGTGTATATAAGTGGTACGTTGCAGGTTCAAGGCCTAGCTGCAGATCATGTCTTGCATGTCCATGTGGGTAAACTTTAGCCTACCGTGCAGGTACAGCACCAGCATGTGCAATCCCCAATGAATCAGCCAGCAAAAGTCCAAACACCCATCAGTCACACAGATAAGCTCCACTATCCACAACTGGATGGAAAAGTAGACTGATAGCGCCAGCACACTGAGCGAGCATTAACAATGGGCGTGAATGTCAAAGCATGCTTCTAGTCCAGTGGTTCTTATCCAGTCCTCCTTGAACCCCTAGGCCAGTTGGGTGTTCAGGATAGCCCTAATGAATATGCATAAGATATATATGCATTAGAGATATCCTGCCAACCTGACTGGTTTGTGGCCCTCTAGGACTGGATTCGGAGACCCCTGCCTTACATCTCTGTCATTTAAGAACGTGAGTGGGCAAGGTGCAGATCTCAAGGACATCAAAAAGGTTAGATAGAATTTGTCACATGCCTCTGCTTCTCACCACCACCAAAATATTGTCTATTAGACAACATTTTGGTGGTGGTGAATATTGAGGAGGCATGTGACACATTCTATCTACCCTTCTGATGTCTAGGACATCTGCACCTTGCCCACTCACAATCTTAAATGACAGAGGTGATGGCAGGGGTCTCCAAATCCAGCCCTAGAGGGCCACAAACCAGTCAGGTTAGCAGGATATCTCTAATGCATATATATCTCATGCATATTCATTAGGGCTATCCTGAACACCCGACTGGCCTAGGGGTTCAAGGAGGACTGGTTAAGAACCACTGTTCTTGTCCCTGCACAATGAGCACACATTAACAATGCCTGAGCTGATATGGAGACCAAAATGGCAGGCAGGAATGCCAACCATCACGTTTGCACAGTGTGGTGATGTATGTGTGTGTGTGTCCAGAGTTCTATGACATTCTGCACTGCACTGTGCCCCATATTGCCTAGGCCAGAGCTACTCAAATCCAGTCCTGGAGGTCCACAAACCAGTCAGGTTTTTGGGATATCCCTAATGAATATGCATGAGATATATATGCATTAGAGATACCCTGCCAACCTGACTGATTTGTGGCCCTCCAGGGCTGGATTTGGAGACTCCTGCCTTACACCTCTGTCATTTAAGATTGTGAATGGGCAAGGTGCAGATGTCCAAGACATCAAAAAGGCTAGATAGAATTTGTCACATTCCTCCTCGCTTCTCACCACCACCAAAAATATTGTCTATTAGACTGGTTTGCGAACCTCCAGGACTGGATTTGAGTAGCTCTGGCTTAGGCTGTTCCCAGTGTTAGTATGCAAATGTGCATGATGAGGAGCAGAGTATTGTGTGTATGGCCTGAAACAGAGTGGTTTGCCTAGAATGTGTCTGCATCGGAGATTGGGTCAATGGCTGAGACTTCATTATTTCTGTCTCCCACATGCATGGCCTGGATAGCCACAGTAGTTCACACGGTAAGGGTCCTCTCACTCTGACCAAACTGTGACCTTGGCATTGCTATGTATCCACATAGTGCTCTATAGTGTCTAACTCTAGTGATGTGGGTATTTTCCCTGTTCTGGGAGCCTAAATGCTGTGTGATCATGCTGTTTGTTCTAAGTTGAGATGTACATGGTTGCTCTGTACCCTGCATTGTATGCCAACTAGCCACAGGTGGTATGTGCATGGCCGAAACAGTCTTATGAGGGGCAGCAGGTACAATCTGACTGTGCTTGTTGTGGTGGATTGGTATTTCCAGATAAATGAGACAGCAGTTGTTCCTGGCCTGCTCACTGTGGTCATGGTAGGACCAAGGGGATTGTAGTAGTAGAATCCCCCAACTGCATTTAATGTCAATGGCATCAGCTGCTGCCACACTGGGCACTGATAAGCAGTGTTCTAGGAAGGTCCCTGTCCAAAAGGGTAAGAATACAGGGCCCAGATATGATAGGTAGGTGCCTATAGCATACTGTGCGCAAAAAACAAGGTGACTAACATAACACATTGCAGACAATAACTGCCACACACTGCTAGTGATATGGATCTGTAAAATAGCCAGCAGAGACCATCTCTAACAGTGCAAGCTTTGGGGACCAGCTGCTGGGCACCCATCTTCACCCTCAGGGTTACTGCTGAAACTGCTCCATAGCATGGTTTGTAGCTGTTCTGTGCGTGTAGCACCCACTGTTAGTGCATCTTACTGAGTGAATGTGATGGATCAGTGCATTCTCCATTTGGTGATCAGCTGCAGACTGCTACCCCACATGTGCAGTGCCTCATGGATACTGGAGGGGTTAACCTATACTGGTGCAGACAGTTTAGGCAGTGATGTGCAATCTCTTTGAATCCAGACATGGGTGTGCAGAGAGGTATGGAGGTGTAGTCTACTAAGTAGTGCAATGTCTCCATAAGCAGAGGACAAGGGTTTGATTCCAACTTGTTCAATTTGTGCCTGTGTGCTACTCAGGACATTTCCCTGCCTGTAACAGTCCGGGCTCTGCTGTGAATTGCAGACATACATCCTTCTGCTTTGTTATGCATTCTAGCCACACTTTGGGTCAGCAAACATGCTATTCTCCTCATGCTCTTCTGAGAGCATGGTTTTATTGGCTCTGCAGCAGCCCATTGCAGGGGGTTCAGACATGTTCGCTCTGCAGATATCAGGCACCTGCTTGGAGACGTGGCATAATGGTCATGGCAATGGCCAGGGGACCAAGATGTCACAGTTTGAGGTCCACTAGCATTCCTTATGTGACATTTTCGAATGTGTTGCTGTCGTGTTTTATGTCTGCCACAATCCTCAGGGACTAACAACACCTTGTGATCTTGAGTAGATCACTTAACCTACCAGTGGCTCAGCTGACTGCAGCTCCATACAGTCCCTGTTTATCACCTGACATTACCAATTTGTCGGTAAGAGGTACCCCGATGTGACTGCACTGATACAGCGGTATACTAACAGGCAGTTACATATATATAGCTGTAACCTACATGTGAGACATGAGTCATATATGACATCATGACTGTGACTGTGTAGCTTTGGCTCCATCACATCTGTGCAGTACATACACACACATCCTACCCCTCGGATAGCCACCTGCAGGTATCACCTCCTGTCCGTACGTGCCCCATTTGCCCAGTTTGGATGATACCTGTCCAGTTGTTATCTGGGGTGTTGTATGGCATTGTGTGGCTGGGACAGGTGTGAGACCCACATGTCTGGTATTAGGCCTTCCACATGACACTGATATACATTTTCCCACACAGTACAAATACGTTGGGGATAGCACCTATGGCATATCGGTGGGTGCTGCCAGCCCATACCACCCTCTCCTCTGCCACCATTTTTCCTTCAGCCGATCCATCTGCCTCTGTTGGTTATGTGCAGTCATGTCTTCTCATGCAAGCTGTTACACCATGGCCTACATACAGGTACTCTTTCCCGCATTTCAACTTTTCACGCATGCCTCTCCTGTGGCTGATCTGCACATCACCACTCCTGCTCCGTCTTCCTTTCAATGCACACATCCTGCCACTTCTGATTCTGCTAGGGGACAGGTCTTCACCATCCTATGCCACACATTGACATTGTGCTATTTTACACTGGCACCTCCCAGTGCATCGGTACAGCTGCTCCCACATGCTCATCCAAATTACTGACTGCTATGAAGGAAGCACATGGATCTGGCAGGTCTATCAGCTCCCACCTGTCCTTCCATCCATCACCTTTACATTGGTATTCCTTAGTGCTCCTTTATCCAGCATTAGGGTGACAGCCATTTTCGGACATTAAGGTGCCTGCTTGACACCTTAATGCCTGATGTCCTATTAACGCATGTTAAATGGCCTATTGCACCCTTAATGCCGGAATGCCTCCTACCCACCCAGAGCCCTTTACGCATGTAAAACCTCTTATCACTGCCATTAATGCCTGCTACCTTAATGCCCTTTAGTAACATGCCCTAATGACTTGAAGTGGTAGAAAAAGGATTGGTAGAGTAGTATTTGGAAATGGAATGAGAATTCAGCAATTATTCTAGCAGCTGATTCCAGTTCCATTCCAGTAATAAAAATCAGTACTCATTTATTTTTTCAGAGTTGGAGAACTTTGATGCATAGGTACAGAGATGTCTGAAGAAGTCAAAGATAGACCCTATAGTAATCTAGAGGGTTAGAGTCAAAAATGCCATGTATGTGTCAGGTTCTTCATTTTTGGTTATGCAATTGTGTTCAATGGATACAACCTGAAGAAAATGTACTTAAAGATTGTCTGTCAATCAACAAGTTTCTCACCAGTAAAATGATTGCATTTTGGTACAATATCTACTCTGTAACTGTTGATTATTTTCTGACAATAAGAAAATGTGGCAGAAAGATACAGAAATCTTTCCCATTGTACTAGGAGTGACAGGCTTGATAAAGAAGAATATTCAGGCACATCTTGATAAACTACCCATACCTATTACATCTTACGAACTCCAGAAGGAAACTCTCTTTGGCACGATGCAAGTACTACACCAAGCATTAGCAGTACATTTAAGATCATATTCCACATGCCCTGGCTTAGAAGTGAGGTTCACGACTGCCATAGTATTTGCAAAACTAACCCATTTGGAGAAACTACCCTGAGGAAAAAAGGGTCAAAGAGACACACAGCATAAAATTCACCAACAACAGCTCACTAGCAGTTGTTGGTGAATTACTGTGCATCTCTTAGGGGGAGAGGAATAGTTTCCTCCCCAAGTCTTACTGAGCACCTTCACATGGTGAATCCATTGTACAAAACCTATACTAAATCTGAGTCAGGTGATAAACTCTGGAATTTGTTACCAGAGGATGTAGTAAAGGCTGTTAATGTAGCTGGGTTTAAAAAAGGTTTGGAAAAGTTCCTGGAGGAAAGGTCCATAAACTATTATTAAGAAGGGACCCAGGATATCAATGCTTGATCTAATACAAGCATTGTGGAACCTGTGTCCCTTGGGGAAACTGCTATGTACATATGACCTAGATTGGCCACTGTTGGAAACAGAATTCTGGGCTTGATGGACCTTGGTCTGACCCAGTATGGCATATCTTATGTTCTTATATTACATTTAAAATATCGTTGGAAAGAAAAAAGAGAAATACATACTGGCCACATGTCACCCAGCATAAAAAGGTGCCCACCTGTAGCCTCCGCACTAGGGCTAATGATGGTGGTAGTGATAGTGCAGACACTTCAGATGTTGATAACATCCCTGCCATGGATAAAGTCCATGGTGGACGTGTTCATGTACTCTCTGTGACAGGAGATAAACCACAGAAATTAATGGACAAGTTAAGAGGATTAACTACAGATAAGTGGATTTCTGCAGATAAAGAGGAGATAATGAACTGCCATTTTTATGCTACAAACCCTATATTTAAATCAAGAGGGCATAAAAAGAGAATCTGCCATAAACCAGAATAAAAGAGGAAAATTGCCACAAGAAAAACAGTAAAAAGCAGCGGATGCAAATTTAAGATCTTTAATTTCATAGATCAAAGTAAAGAAGTATGTGAATGATAACATCTTGCATTAACTAAGGGCCTGAGGTTGCTTGTCCCCATGTGGAAATTGAACCCCAGCCTTCTGGCTTGAGATAACCCGTCCCAACCACTGAGCCACTCCTCCCTCTTAACTCCACATACCTATTTGCATCCCTTTTTAGACCCTCACAACTTTTTAAATTATGATCATCTTCTCCTACTGATATTAGGCTTGATGTCATCCCTTAGTTATCATCCACATATTTCAGTCCCATACTATGGAATGAGATGCCCTCTGAACTTAGAAGGGAATCCAATTATCTAAAGTTTGATTGCTTTTGAAACCTGGCTTTTCAGTGATGCCTTTTTTTAATGCACTTGAGTAAGTTGTCTTCAACTCATTCTCATACTGGGCAGAGCTCATTGTTTCTCTTCCTCTTTGCTAATGTTATTTTAGTGTGTTCATAATCTGTATATTTATGTGCCTCATGTACTGTATCATGTCTTTTAGTATTGCAGCAGTCTAACTCTTGGTCAATATTTTTGTCATGGTGTTCTTGATATATTTGTTCATTTTGATATAAAATGTGTAAACTACTTTGTTGTCTGGGTTGGAAGGCAGTTAATCAAATTTTAAAAACCTTAAATCTTATGGGGGTCAGTTTAGAAGCACTATTCATGCTTTAGATTTCTGAAAATGGACATAGACGTTCAAAACACAGAGACTGTTTCCAGAGCCATTTTAGAAGCCGGCTGTGGGGACGTTAAAATCTAAATGGGGATGTGGAGGAGGCATGGCTTGGGAGTTCCTGGGAACCTTGAGGAGTGGTTAGAGTGTTCCTAGGGACTAGGATGTCCCTGCTTGATCACAGAAATGTCATGTCCAAGGCAAGAACAGCAGCAAAAGCATCTGAAAAGTGCCTGTTTTAGCTGAAAGGCACCTAGAGGGTGTAGAGAAGAAAGCACTCTATCATCCCCAGTACAATTTCAACTATAGCAGCAGTAAGATTTAAACCCTGGCTTTTCTTAACCATTACCCTGTCCTAAATGTTTGGGTGCTAAAATACAGTTCTGGGGATGTCTAAGTAGCTGCCCCTGCAGACATCCCTATCAGATATGTCCAGGTTTGTGAAATCAAATCTGCACCTGGACATGCCTGCATTTTTTTTTTCAGACATTCTACTTTAGACATCCTAGATTGCACTTGGATGGATCTTCTAAAATTCCCCTCCACATATGCATATTCAGCAAATTTTATAAAAGCCTTTTTCTGCATCCAAAGCTGGCTTTACACATTGAAACATCTTTATAAAAGTATCCCAATCCAAGATGGCGTCACTGAAGTAGGATGCAGTTGTATCTGCTTTCTCCATGGTTATTGTTTCCTCATGCTTCCTCACCCTCCACAGCCCATGTTCCCTGTAAAATAGTTATCTCCAAGTTATAATGCCCTGTTCAATGTAATTTCAGTTTGTTCAATGTAAACCGCACTGATGCAGAATAGCGCGGTATATAAGAGAATGTAAATAAATAAAAATAAATAAATGCTGAAGCGTAAGGTGAGAGGCAAGGGCAGACTCCCTCCTAAACCTGAGGTCTTAACGTCGGGGCAGTGCACAATAAATCCATTCATGCAGACAAAGCCTGTGGACATTCCAGCTACCGAGGCTGTGGAGAGCCCTGGTTTGTGGAGCGATGTGTCGCTCAGTCCGGCGGATCCTCCTACTCCTCCTGCACCTCTGGCTTCCAAGTCCAGGTCATCAGTCACTGAAGTAAGTGCCGGAACTCAGGCATCTCTGGCCATGTTGGTTTCTTTCCTGTTACCATGTGAGTCTGAAACAACTACCGCCAAGGAAGGGGGTGTTCCTCCACAGCTGTGAGTGGAAGTGTGCAGGAGTCCCTTGGTGGAACAGAAGTAGTTTTGCAGTCTTTGTTGCCACATTCCTTTTCCTCATCACCGCTGATTCATCCCAATGAAGTGACTCTTGACTTCATTTGGTCAGCTTTGGACTCGGTTTTATAAGGTGTGTGTTGGAGTGCTACAGGTGTTGGCCTGGCAGACTCCTAGGTTGGAGACTGTAGAGAAGAATCTGGAGGCCCAGCAAACTCACTGGTGAGAGTTGACTCTTCTATGCAGAAATTTCAGGAGGCACTAGGAACATTGATTCAGAACAAAATGGTTATGTTGCAGAAGATAGAGAATTTGGAGAACCAACAGAAGTATTTAAATCTTAGAGTGCTGAATTTTCCACAAATGTCTTTGGTTTCTCCCAGGGACCTATTTGTTAGGTTCCTGAAAGATATATTCAGCTATCCTGAATCTGGGGTACCTCTTCTTCAGAAAATCTATTATCTTCCACCTAGGGTTCCTAAGGACACTGTCTAGAAGGTTCCCACATCATGGGTGGATGTTTTGTTAGATTTCTTAAGATATGCCATACTGGGTCAGACCAAGGTCCATCAAGCCCAGTATTCTGTTTCCAACAGTGGCCAATCTAGGTCATATGTACCTAGCAGTTTCCCCAAGAGACACTTGGACTTGGTTAACTTGTTAAGTTGTCCGAGGTTCTGAAGCAGTCCACTAAAGTACTGTAGTGGAGGCATGGGCTACTTTGTTGGTTGTATTTGTATTTCTTCAGGATAAGGAACTGTGGTAACAGTTGTATCTTACAAAGACTAATATTTCCTTTTTGGGTGGTAAGATACAGATTTTCCATGATGTGTCCAGATGGACGCAGATTAGGATGAAAAGGTTTCTAGAATCCCACTCAGAGGCTTTGAGTTTTCCCTGTAAATATGTGCTCTCCTATCAAAATAAGATGTATCATTTCTTTGAACCTTCTCAGCTACGTTTCTTTTTAGATGCTAAACAGTTGTAAAGTTGACATGGAATTGTTGAACCTACTTAACTATTTGTTACTTTATTTTCTTTTTTTCTTGATACATCTCTCCATGAATGTATACTCTTGCATTTTCTCTCCATATTGTGGACTACTAACATTCACTGTTGTGCTATTATTGTTTCCTTTTGTAGCTTAATGCAATTTCTCTTTGTTCATGCATTGTGTGTACATGCTGGAATGTACGTATATTTCATGATCTGTTTCCTTGGTTGTTCGTTACATTTCAATAAAATTACAATTAAAAAAAAAGTATCCCCTTAGAGAAAATCCAAGGCAATTCTACTTAAATCTAAATATGAGAGTTTGAGAAATGCAGTACAAGACAGGCGACCATAGACAAGAGGTTTCACAGTAAGCACAGAAAAAAAATTGGTAAAGGAGACAAATGCAGATTCTGCAAAACAGAACTAGAAATGGTCATGCATCACTATGTGGTGGGCATGTGCAGGGCCAAATAAAGTTTGGTTAATTTCTGTTTAAAATGAGCTTTTGGCAATTTTCATGGGATTTTTTTTCTGCATATTTATCTTAATTATGCATCCTCTTTGAGGTCATTTTGAAAGCCCTATTCATGCTTTGGATGTCTGAAAACAGGCACAGAGATGTCCAACACATAGAGACATCTCCAGAGCAATTTTAGAAGCTGGGTGTCCTCATGCTAAGGATGTCCAAGTCTGAATGGGGGTGTGGTAGACGTGGCTAGGGTGTTCCCAGGAACTTGGACATCACTGCCTGATCTCAGAAACATCCTGAACATCAGGGTTCATGTCTAAGTTTAGACCTGCTTCAGTCACAAATAAGCATCTGAAAAGTGTTTTGGCTGAAAAACATCCAGAGGGAGTAAAGAAGATAACACTCCATCATCCCTAGTAAAGTTTTAGTGATAGCAGCAGTGGAATTCAAACCCTGGCTTCCCTGATCCTAGTCCACTACTATTAGGTAAGTCCTGGACAGCCAGGTTCTGAAATGCTATTCTGGGAATGTCTATGAAGACACCCCCACAGAGTCCATATGGATCATGTCCTTGTCTGTGAAATCATGTCTGCAACTGGGCATGCCTGCTTTTTTTTCAGATGTTCTGGTTTAGACATCCCAGATTGCACTTGGATGACCTTTCTAAAATGCTCCTCCACATCTGATGCAGTTTTTTTCATGCACAAATCAATTGTGCCTATATTAATTCATAAGTGCACATAAGCATAAGCAATTTGCATGCAGTTTTCATTTTTAGGCACCTAAACAAATGCTCAAATGAGATGAAAAAGCACATGTCTGCTGGGTGGGTATAGTAACATAGTAACATAGTAAATGACGGCAGATAAAGACCAGCATGGTCCATCTAGTCTGCCCAGCAAGATGGCAAGAGTAGGTGCACTTGTCGCTCTGAGCAGGCCACCCCTCCCCATGCCTTTGTTTAGGGGTGAACCCACCACTCCATGTAGGACACCCCTATTTGCCTAGTGATGGCAAAATGTCCATACCGTATACAGAAAGACATATTAAGATAGCATACTTCACTCATTGGAAGCTGCATAAACACTCTGTACAGGAAAAACATTGAGTTCAAAATCATAAAAAAATTGTGTAGAAATTGTGATCATTAGAGAGATTTCCTATTTCAACTAATAAATAACTTGATGCAGGAAAACCAGATACCGTGGCAAAGGAGAAAAGCAAACAGCTTTGCTAATAGAAATATTAGTGCCAAACAACTATTCTGAATGGAGAGGAAAAAAAGATAATCACGTAACAAGAAATTCAAACAGAGATAAAAAATATGTGGTAGAAAGTTATAGAAATATTTTGAATTGTACTGGGTACTACTGGCCTGATTAAAAAGAATTTCCAGGTGCACTGTGGTATGTTGTTTGTTCACTTTATATCCTATAGACTACAGATAAAAGCAGTCTTTGGCATAATACAGGCATAAAGGCATGTACTAGCGGTAGATTTGAGAGACTGAGAGCAAACTCAGCATGCCCTGAATTAAGAGTAAGGTTTATTCCTGTCATGGTATGGAGACACTGCCCCTCCCCACCCCAGATATTTTTGATCCAGGACATATTTAGAGTTGCTAAATGAGAAAGCATGCCTAAGTATGAGGTGAGGTGATCAAATTTGCAGATGACACAACATTATTCAAAGTTGTTAAAACGCAATAGGATTGTGAAAAATTGCAAGAGGACCTTGAAAAATTGGAAGAGTGGACATCCAAATGGCAAATTAAATTTAATGTGGACAAGTGCAAAGTTATGCACCTAGGAAAGAACAACCCAAGCTATGAAACCACCACCCAGGAAAAAGACTTAAGCGTCATTGTGGATAATACATTGAAATCCTCTGCCCAGTGTGCAGCGGCGGCCAAGAAAGCAGGGCCGGCCCATCCATTGTGTGATAATGTTATTGGCATAGAGCCCTGCACTTCAGGGGACCCTGTGCGAACACCATTAATGCACAATGTGGACGGCTGCTCTGCACAGCCACTAGCGTGAGGAGCATTGCCTTTAACCTCTCATGGCATTTGCGGCTTCAGAGATACAGTTGCTAGCGTGAGGGGAAAAAGACTCCTTACGCTAGCGGCTGTACAGAGGGAGCCGGGGCCTTGCGTGGCTCCCTCTCCAGCCCTTTAGATGGCCACGGGGCTGTTCGGGGGGGGGGGGGCTAGGACTGGATGAGCGATGATGGTGGGGGGCAGAACTATGGCGGGAAATGGGGTCTGATGGGGGGGGGGGGGGGGGTAGGAGTGCAAATGGGCCATGATGGGGGATGGCTAGGACTGGATGGGCTGGGATGGGTGGGGACTTGGATTGGAAATGGACTGTGATGGGGGGCTAGGACTGCAAACGGGCAGAAATGGGGGGGGGGGCTAGGACTGGAGTGGCGGAGAGGGGCGGGCTAGGACTGCAAATGGGCTGTGATGGGGGGCTAGGACTGGATGGGTTGTGATAGGGGGCTAGGACTGGATGGACTGTGATGGGGGACTTGGATTGGAAATGGACTGTGATGGAGGGGCTAGTACTGCAAATGGGTTGTAATGGTGGGGGGGGAGGCTAGAACTGGAAATGGGCTTTGATCAGGGGGAAACGTAGACTGGAAATGGGCTGTGATGGGGGGCTAGGACTGGAAATGGGCTGACAAGGGGGCTGGAAATTGGCTGATGGGGGAGCTTGGAGTGGACATGGGCTGATGGGGGGCTGGAATGGAACTGGAAAAGAGCACATGGGGGGCAGGAACTGGAAATGGACTGATGGGGGCCGGAATAGGACTGGAAATGGGCAGATGTGGGCTGGAATAGGGCTGGGAATGGGCTGATGAGGGGGCTAGGATTGGAAATGGGCTGATGGGGAAGCTTGGAGTGGAAATAGGCTGATGGGGGGCTGGAATGGAACTGGAAAAGAGCATATGGGACTGGAAATGGGCTGACAAGGGGGCTAGGATTGGAACTGGAAAAGAGCAAATGGGGGGCTAGGACTGGAAATGGGCTGATGTGGGGGCTTGGGAGATTGGGACTAGAAGGAAACAGATGTTGGGTAGGTCTAGAACTATAAGGGAGCTGATTTTGGGGGAGGACTAGAAAGGAGTGGGGATGGGGAATGAGAATGTAGAGGGGAAAATATATTTTGTGTGAGAAGGAAGAAAAGTCTACGAAGGGCCGGGTATTGGGAGAGTAAGTGGGGATTGAGAATGGAAGGGTGAAATTTGAGTGGATGATAAAGGAATAAGGAAAGAAAAGGGGGAAAGAGCAAAAGGGGAAAGATCAGTTTGTTAAAGCAGATATATAGAGAGAATGGAAAAATCTAAAAGAGAAGAACGGACAAATGGATAGCTCGCAGAAGACACGAAGAAACCAGAAGAAAGTGACTGGCACAATTGCAAATGAAAAATAAAATCCCAAACAGAAGGTAGAAAACTACTTTTTATTTTGAATTTATTAACTGGAATATGTCTTGTCTGGGAAGTGTGTATTGCTAACATCTTTGCATTTTTGCTTAGTGCAAGTGGAAATTAATTTATAGTTTTATTTCTCCAGTGTTGTACATTTCATGTTTGGATTTTGGGGTTCCCAGTTTAATTATCATCTTCCTACTTCTAAATTGTGATCCCTTGTTCTCTGTGGTGACAGTCTATGTTTGGCATGTGTAACCAAGTTGAGGTATTTTGTTTATATTGTTTCTTTTTGACAGTCCCACTTGTTCTCTTTCCCCCAGTGAGATCTATTAGTATTTTTTGAGATGTACTGGTTTTAATATCAGCAGTGTTGCCTTTTGATAGGTAGGGTTTGGTGCTTTGTGAGCCCTGATAGTGCTGTTAGGATACGGTGGATTTGCTATGGGTTCTAAATGATCAGTGTTTGTAGTACTTCCTAATGGGCCTGGCGGTTGTCACTGCAATATAGTAATGTAGAAATCTGTTAGTCTTTCTTTATTCAGACACTCATTAAGAGGCATGTTTACTAAAAGTGCATGTTAACATTATGCAAGTAGTTATGCAAATGAGGTTCCTTATGCAAATGAGGCCCACAATTAATCTTCTCACATGCCCCCCCCCCCCTTGGGCTGCCCCTGCAAGAAAGCAAATAGAATGCTAGGAATCATAAGGCAAGGAATGGAGAATAAAACCAAGGATATTATAATGCCTCTGTATCATTCCATGGTGTGACCACACCTTGAATATTGTATGCAATTCTAGTCGCCATATCTTAAAAAGGATATAGCTAAATTAGAAAAGGTACAAAGAAGGGCAACCAAAATGGTAAAGGGGATGGAAGGATATTCCTATGAGAAGAGGCTTAAAGGTTGGGGGCTCTTCAATTTAGAAAAAAGACAGTTGGGTGGAGATATGATGAAGGTCTATAAATTAATGAATGGAGTGGAACAGGAAGGCATAGATTGGTTGTTTGTTTATGTCATCAAAAAGTAGAAAGACTAGAGGACACACAATGAAATATATAAGAAATGTTAAATAAAAAAATAAAAAAATAAAGCTGCAATGCAACCCATTGTTAATTGTAAATAGTTCTATTACTGTTCCTTGTAAGAACGTTCTGTTTTCTGTAAACCGCTTTGATAAAATGAAAAGCGGCATATAAAAAATGTTAAATAAATAATAAGAGAAAATATTTTTTTACTCAATGTGCAATCAAACTTTGGAATTTGTTACCAGAGGAAATAGTAAAAGCCATTAGTGCAGCTGGGTTTAAAAAAGGTTTGGACAAGTTCCTGGAGGAAAGGACCATAAACCATTATTAAAGAGAACCCAGGAAATCCACTGCTTACCCCAGGACAAGCATTATGGAACCAGTGTGCCTCTTTGGGAACCTGCCACCAGGTACTTGTGACCTGAATTGGCCACTGGTGGAAACAGGATACTGGGCTTGATGGACCTTGGTCCAACCCAGCAAGGCATTTCTTATGTTCTTATGTAAGTATACTCCAGAGTTCTCACTTCCCAAGTATGTGATAAATTGCATTGACACCTGCCATCCCATATGAATAATCCTTGCAACTTCATTGAGGTGGAAGTCATAAATGTGATGCATTAGCTAGCTACTGGCTCCTTTCAGAGGAAGTGGTTTTCACAGAGGACTGTATAGTATAGGGATGTGTTTGCATTAATTCACATTCAGTTTGTTATTGCACTTTAAAAAAATTTTAGTGCACACAAAACCAATTAAAGCGCGCTAACCTACAAATTAGCATACATAAAATTAATTTGCACACATTATAAAGTTCTTACACTGTATTTGACTATTTTTCTATACTGCTTTTCTCCAGGTCAAAGTGATTTATAATAAACAATAGCAGTTTTACTTGAGACAAGGAACTGAAAACATGATAACAGAGGATATACAAGTTATTCACGTTTTTCAACTGGAAGAGAGGGGGAGAAACGTTGCTAGGTTACTAACTTCTTCACATTAGAGGACTGAGCATAACAAACTGTTGGTGGGGTGTGAGATTTGTGCCATTATGTCTCCAAAGAGCTCCATGAATAGATGGGGGTTTAGTGACTTGCAGAATGCTTTAAGTTTGGATATGTTTCTGGTCTTTTCAGGCTGAACATTCCATAGTCCTACAGCATAAAAGGAGAATGAGCAGTTGCAAGCATATTGCTCGCCTTTTGTTCCTTTGATTGGTTTCATTAACATACTTTGTGCGCTTTGTCTTCTGACCCTTTTGCTCTGCGCCATGTGTAAGAGTGTGTTTAAGTATGTGGATGATAAGTTATTTGTGATTTTGAATATCAGAAACCTGATTTTGTATTTAATTTGACTTGTTTTTGGGAGCCTGTGCAGTTGTTTCAGTACTGGTGCAATGTGTTCAAATCTTGATACTCCTTGGATAATATGGTCTGCTGTATGTAGAAAAAGTTATTAAAACAAATGTGTGAAATAAACCAATTACTTAAAAATCAAGAAAAAAGCTCAACAATCCAAAATGCTTTGTCCTGTGCACATCCCTAGTACAATACAATACAATATATGTATTCTTAAATTGTTTGAACATAGAACTCCCTACTAATGTTATTTTTCTATTTGATTTTTTTTGTTTTAATTTTTTTTAGTGCAATCAAGCCAGTGCTGACTCCTTGTAACCCAGCTGCCTCTGGGTTTTCTTGGCAGCGTATCACTGGAAATAGATTGCCAGGTCTTTTCTTCCAAGGAAATGGAGGGTAAAGTGACTTACTCAAGGTCACAAAGAGTGACAAATGCCAAAAGGAATTGACCCCTTGATCTTCTGTGGTACTAAGGCAGTCGCTCTAACCACTAAGCTACTCCTTCACTCTTGTCTGATTAGGGTATCTGATTTTAGGTTTTAACCAATAAACACTGATAAATCACCCATAGAGCAAAAAAAAAGATACCAAGATATTTCCCATCGTGTTGGTGCCACAGGCTCGATTAGGAAACATTTCTAACCACATGAACTCTAAAAGGAGGTGCTCTTTGGCATGATGCAAGTATTACACCGAAAATTAGCAGTAAATTTGAGAGGCTGAGAATATATTCCACATAACCTGGCTTAGAAGTAAGGTTCATTACAGCCATAGTATGTCAAAACTAACCCATTTGGAGACACTGGTCCCTCCCCACCCAAAAAACACCTAAAATAGGAGTTTATTGGATAAAC
Source organism: Ichthyophis bannanicus (assembly GCA_033557465.1). Taxonomy (NCBI): domain Eukaryota; kingdom Metazoa; phylum Chordata; class Amphibia; order Gymnophiona; family Ichthyophiidae; genus Ichthyophis; species Ichthyophis bannanicus. The sequence goes on along the minus strand of CM066034.1, from coordinate 123,338,011 downwards.
CAGATAAATACCAAAAACACTTTCATTCTGTAAAGCTTTTTTACCAACTCCCTTGCTTATATAAAATTCCTCACTGTTTTTGTGACTTTTCTGTGTTGATGAGTCCTCACCTGAATGAATGCATTTGATTCCACCAGAAAAATAACCAAACAATGGTCCATACGCAATGAAAACATTAACATCTAAAAATAGAAGCCTTATGTATAATTTAAGACTGTCTTGCCAAAGTTGCATTACTCCTGAAAATGCCACTGAATTGCACATAATTGTCTATATGTTTTAGCACTCAGTAATAAAAATGATATTCTTTCCTCCTTGCAAAACCAAATGCACTGGTTTAACTTGTTAAGACAATGATCGATTTAGAAATGAGGCTATAATTTAATTTTGGAGAGATTTTGATTTCAGTACTGTGGCTTTAGCACTTTTAATTTCAGCTCTTATTTGAATTCACACTGTACAATTCAATAGAATTTCATGTGACAGCCCAAGACTTGGGGGTATGTTTACTAAAGGGCTTTAAGGTAACAGCTGTTAATGGCAGTGATAAGGGGTGTTACATGCACAAAGGGGTTAGGTGGGTAGGAGGTGTTCTGGTGTAAAGGGGCGCTATGGGCCATTTAACGTGCGTTAAGAGGACATCAGGCATTACAGTGTCAAGCATGCACTTAACATCCGAAAATGGCTGTAACCCTAACGTTGGATAAAGGAGCACCAAGGAAAGTCAATGTAAAGGTGATGGATAGGACAGGTGAGAACTGATGGACATGTCAGATCCGTGGGTACCCTATGTGGCAGTCAGTAAATTGGACGAGCATGTGGGAGGCAGCTGTACCAATGCACAAGGGGGTGCCAATGTAAAACAGTGCAATGCCAGTGTGTGGCATAGGATGGGGAAGATATGTCCCCCAGCGGAGTCAGCAGTGGCAGGATGACAGAGTAGGAGTGGTGATGTGCTGATCAGGAATAGGAGAGGCATATGTGAAGAGCCAAAATACAGAAAACAGTACTAGTGTAGGCCATGGTGTAGCAGCCTGCTCAAGAAGACATGACTGCACTCATCTGACAGAGGCAAATGGATGGGCTGAAGGAAGGATGGCAACAGAGGAGAGTATGGTATGGGCTGGCAGCACCAATGTACCATAAGTGCCATCCCCAACATATTTGTACCGTGAGTGAAAATGTGCAACACTGTCACGCGGAAGGCCTGATACCAGACATGTGAGTCTCACACCTGTCCCAGCCACAGAGTCACCATACAACACCCCAGGCAAATGTACAGATAACAATCGGACAGGTGTCATCCAAACGGGACAAATGGGGTGTGTACAGACATGAGGTGATACCTGCAGGTGGCTATCTGAGAGTTAGGATGTGGGTGCATGTACTTCACAGATGTGATGGAGCCAAAGCTACATAGTCACAGTCATTATGGCATACGTGACTCATGTTGCACAAGCAGGTTATAGCTGTATGCATGCAACTGCCTGTTAGTATACTGCTGCATCAGTGCTGTCACATTGGGATACTTTGTACCGAAAAAAGTTGTAATGCCTGATAAAAAACAGGGACTGTAAGAACCTGCAATCAGCTGAGGCAATGGAGGGTTAGGTCACCTGCCTAAGGTCAGAAGGATATGTAGGCAATCCATGAAGGGTGTTGCATACATTAAACTGCACAGTAAAACCTTCCAAAATGTCACAAAAGGAAAGTAGGTGGCCCTCAAACCCTGGCATCCTGGGTCCCAAGCCTGTGCCATGACATAGAAACATAGAAATATGATGACAGAAAAAGACCACATGGCCTATCTAGTCTATCTTTCCATATCAACAACTACAACAGTCCCCTTTTTATCTTTAGAGATCCTCTGTGTTGGTCCCATGCTTTTTGAATTCAGTTACTGTCCTCATCTCTACCACCTCCACTGGGAGACTATTCCATGGATCCACTACTCTTTCCGTAAAGAAATATTTCTGCATATCACTCCTGAATCTATTCTCTATCTACTCCGACCAAACTCAGCGTGTATATAGTTACTCAGTATTTGTATCGTTTAAAGATAGAGCAACATGTAAATAGTTTCCCTATTTGGTCCACATTCTAACTCCTGTTATAATGTAAACTCAAACAGTCTTGTCTGCACTGAGCTCTTGTTGTTGAATGTAAACCGCACTGATAACAAGTAGCGCGGTATATAAGAATTGTTAAATAAAATATATAAATAAATAAACTCCACTGAATGACCTTTTCAATGCCTCGTTGGAGTTGGGCGTGGTGCCAAAGGACTGGAGAGAGGCTCATGTGGTGCCTTTACACAAAAGTGGAAGTAAGGATGTGGTTGAAAACTACAGGCCGGTTAGTTTAACTTCGGTGGTGAGTAAATTATTGGAAACGCTGCTGAAAGAGAAAATAGTGAGGTTTCTGGAGTCCAGCAGATTACAGGATCCGAGGCAGCATGGATTCACCAGAAGCAGGTCTTGTCAGACAAATCTGATTGATTTCTTTGACTGGGTGACCAGGGAGTTGGACCGAGGGAAAGCTCTAGATGTGGTGTATTTAGATTTCAGTAAAGCCTTTGACACTGTTCCTCACAGGCGACTTCTAAACAAACTGAGCACCCTAGGGTTGGACCCTAAATTTACTGCTTGGGTTAGAAATTGGTTGGGTGGGAGGCGACAAAGAGTACAAGTAAATGGAGTTCACTCTGAGGAGAAGGATGTTACCAGTGGTGTGCCCCAGGGATCTGTCCTTGGTCCGATTCTTTTTAACATCTTTGTTAGTGATATAGCGTAAGGGCTGTTGGGTAAGGTTTGCCTCTTTGCGGATGATACCAAAATTTGAAATAGAGTAGACACCCAGGAAGGTGTAGATAACATGGGGAGGGATCTAGCTAAGCTTGAAGAATGGTCTAGAATTTGGCAGTTGGGATTTAATGTTAAAAAATGTAAGGTCATGCATTTGGGCTGCAGCAATCCAAGGGAGCAATACAGTATAGGGGGTGAAGTACTTTTGTCCACTAAAGAAGAGCGGGACCTAGGCGTGGTTGTGTCTGATGATCTTAAAGTAGCTAAACAGGTAGAAAAGGCGACAGCAAAAGCTAGAAGGATGCTTGGGTGCATACGGAGAGGAATGGCTAGCAGAAAAAGGAGGTGATAATGCCTCTGTATAAGTCTTTGGTGTGACCTCATTTGGAGTATAGTGTGCAATTCTGGAGACCGCACCTTCAAAAGGATGTGAACAGAATGGAGTCGGTGCAGAGGGTGGCTACTAAAATGATTAGTGTGCTTCATTATAAAGCATATGAGGACAGACTTAAGGATCTTAATATGTACACCTTAGAGGAAAGGCGAGATAGAGGTGATATGATTGAGATGTTTAAATATCTCCGTGGCATAAATGTTCAGGGAGAGAGCCTCTTTCAATTGAAAGCAAGTTCTGCTACGAGGGGACATGGGATGAGGGTGAAGGGAGATAGATTCAGGAGTGATATGCAGAAATATTTCTTTATGGAAAGAGTGGTGGATCCGTGGAATAGTCTCCCAGTGGAGGTGGTAGAGATGAGGACAGTAACTGAATTCAAAAAGCATGGGACCAACACAGAGGATCTCTAAAGGTAAAAAGGGGACTGTTGTAGTTGTTGATATGGAAAGATAGACTAGATAGGCCATGTGGTCTTTTTCTGTCATCATATTTCTATGTTTCTATGTTTCTATGTCATGGCACAGGCTTGGGACCCAGGATGCCAGGGTTTGAGGGCCACCTACTTTCCTTTTGTGACATTTTGGAAGGTTTTACTGTGCAGTTTAATGTATGCAACACCCTTCATGGATTGCCTACATATCCTTCTGACCTTAGGCAGGTGACCTAACCCTCCATTGCCTCAGCTGATTGCAGGTTCTTACAGTCCCTGTTTTTTATCAGGCATTACAACTTTTTTCGGTACAAAGTATCCCAATGTGACAGCACTGATGCAGCAGTATACTAACAGGCAGTTGCATGCATACAGCTATAACCTGCTTGTGCAACATGAGTCACGTATGCCATAATGACTGTGACTATGTAGCTTTGGCTCCATCACATCTGTGAAGTACATGCACCCACATCCTAACTCTCAGATAGCCACCTGCAGGTATCACCTCATGTCTGTACACACCCCATTTGTCCCGTTTGGATGACACCTGTCCAATTGTTATCTGTACATTTGCCTGGGGTGTTGTATGGTGACTCTGGCTGGGACAGGTGTGAGACTCACATGTCTGGTATCAGGCCTTCCTCGTGACAGTGATGCACATTTTCACACACGGTACAAATATGTTGGGGATGGCACTTATGGCACATTGGTGCTGCCAGCCCATACCATACTCTCCTCTGTTGCCATCCTTCCTTCAGCCCATCCATTTGCCTCTGTCAGATGAGTGCAGTCATGTCTTCTTGAGCAGACTGCTACACCATGGCCTACACTAGTACTGTTTTCCGTATTTTGGCTCTTCACATATGCCTCTCCTATTCCTGATCTGCACATCACCACTCCTACTCTGTCATCCTGCCACTGCTGACTCCGCTGGGGGACATATCTTCCCCATCCTATGCCACACACTGGGGTAGCAAGAAGATTTGATTTACATCACCTTTCCAAAGCAGCAGCATGTCTGTATGCCAACAATATCGATGTATGATCATGATGGACATCACAGATGTGCCCCATAGACAGCTGCTTGGTCTGCCTTGTGCTCCAGAAACCCCCAATGCATGACCGATGTTCTACCTCCTTTGCCCCATTTGCACCATCAACATGGTGCCTTTTCATACTTGGGCAATATGCTGTTGCTGGTAATGGAGCACTACTATCACTAACTTGGGCTCCCCTGTCTGTGCATCACATTGCAGATGGTTAAATAGATGCTCTCCCCTCAAAATACACTCATTCTGCAAGGTTTTACTTGGCGTTAGGGTTCCCAGTGTTAAAGGTTTTAACACACGTTAGCTCAACAGGCATTAAGGTAACACCATGCCCACTCTCTGCTTACTGAGTCCTTAATGCCACAGGAGACTTAAAAACCCTTTAATGCAGCTTTTTTTTGCAGCATTAAGGGCTCAAGGGTGCCAATAACAGGTGTTAACAGCACACTTGCTCCTTTAACGCCCTTTAGTAAACATACCCCTTGGACTGTCTTTAACATTGCGTTCCCTTATGTTATCTTGTTGGGGGGGGGATATTGAGCCTTTCACAGTCAGTCTCTTTAAATGCTGGCTGTTTAAGGGTAAAATAAATGTGGATATTCATACAGTGGCTGCCACTGAGTCTCTGGATATTGCATTGAATGATGGCAGCTATTCATATAGCAATGATTTTCAGCCTCCATCCAGAACCAATCCACATACTGTTAGGACAGCTTTTCTACTAAGTTATGCGAATACTTATCTGGTAAAAATGTCAGCTTCTCTCCAACTCCATCCTGGACTGCCCAAGAACAAGTCATATAGTGCAGCTGAATATTAGATGTTTGAACAGTGGACCCTTAGGGGCTTGTTTACAAAGCTGCAGCAGCGGTTCGCAATCGTTATTGGAGCCGCGGCCTGTGATAAGGAAGCTTATCATAGCTCAGGTAGGAGCTATAGAAAAGATGATGTGACTCTGAACAAGCAACCTGTCGGTTCTGGTAGAAGCAAGAAAACAGAGTTTTCACATAAAAGACTACCAGTCCCAGAATGCACCAGGTTTCCAGCAGCCATGAGGGAGGCTGAAGTGAGAAAATGTGTGTGCAATCAAGAGAGCTATGAGGTAATCCCTAAGCACTCATCTCAAAGGGCAGGGCCTGATTCAAGACAGCTGCGCTGTGTTAGGGAGGAGCACACATTAGGAAAGAATAAGAATAGAGCTTATTCTTCAGATAACAGCTTCAAGAACAGCTTCAGCAAAAGCTTCAGAAACAGCTACAGAAAGAGCTTCGGACACAGAGACAGCAACGGCTACAAGCTCAAGCACCAGTATCACCTGGAGAAACAGAAGCCAAGCCAAGCGGATAGAGAGAGAAGGAAACTCTCTGGAAGGAAGAGAAGAAAGCCCATTGGATGGTCTGGGAGAGTCCAAGGCAGTACCCATACTGGGAGGTATTCCAAGTGCCAGCAGAGTCCATTGGACTGGATTCAGCCAGAGGAATGGAGTGGCAGAGATAGGAATCACCAGTGGCTACCTGGAAGAGAGAAGACTGCACGTGGAAGGGACTTTCAGACCAAGGCCAGAAGGTATGTGAGAGGAGATCCAGTGTCCAGGGATCAAGATTGGAAGGCTGGACATCAGAATTGGATTACATACTGGCCAGGCTTTACAGAGAGGAATTATGATGGCAGGAGAGGCTCAGGTATGAACACTGATCCAGACCCTATCTATAATAGAGAATGGCAGCAAGGGAATAAGCATTCTCATGATAGTGCCTTAATGAAAGACTCGTCTGTGCCAATGTATGATAGTGACCCTATGCTGATTGATGAAGGGGGAGATACAGCAGATGAAAATATTACTTACATGGACTGTTCTCTATCTAATTGCTATTGCTAGCTTTCTGTGAGCAAACACCTCAGCCATCACAAAGAAACCTAACTTTGTTCTTTATTTCCACTGCAAACAGCTCTTAAAGCAGGATTTGGGTTCACACAGTAGCAGCCAGCCAGCTAAAGGCTTACAGCTGGTCAATTGATAGTAATTAAAGCTGCACCTGATTGTGTGTGTGAGCAAGGGAGAATCACTGCTGAGATCTGCGTGGAAAATAAGCAGAAGTTAACCTAACCAGCAAAGTTTATTCTTTTCTTTGTGCCTTTGTATTTGGTAATTATTTGCTAAGAAAACATTAGCTAATTGCCTGACAAGCTGAAGGTTGTTTTCTGATTTGCTTTATGACTTTTTGTTATCCATTTAAACACTGCAAGCAAGTAACCTCATTTATATGGCTATCAAGCATACATGTGCTGGGTGAATTAAACCCCATCAATAAAAGAAGTATTTTATTGACCTTACCACTTGGTTTCACAACTTAATTATTGTCATCGGCTGTGTTTGGGAGTGAATGAACTACAATACCCACAATACCTTGCAAGAATCATATGAATATATGCATCGTCAAGATTGTGTAAGTTCTCACCCTAGGCAGCCGTCTGACAAATGGCGTCGTTTTTCAGATTGCTCTTGCACCAAGAGGATTTACTTGTTGTGGATTACAAATAAAAGTCAAGTTTAAAGCTGTAAGAAGATTTCTTTCCCTCATCTGCACTTTGGAAGAAAAGTGGTTGTTCCAGGAAGCTGTCCCAGATGAAAAGACCCTGTGAAAAGCTGGATTCATCACTGAGACAAGGTAATATCTACCTGGGCATGTCTAGTGGTGGATGTGTGTAAGCACAGGGGGTAATTGAAAAAAAAAAAAAAGTTGAAAAAAACACACCTGGTTGGAAGGTGCTGCTCTTTGGGTTTTTTTTTTCTTTATCTCTTGCAGGGGTCAAGATGGATCCGTGGGAGATGGCTCAGTGGATGGCAGCCCAATTTTGCAAGCAGCAGGAGCTATCACAGCAGGCCCAGGACACTGCTATGAAGGCCTTAATGGAACAGCAGAAACCAGTGCTTGATCTGGTGCAAGCTCTAGTTCAGCTGCAGAGCCAAAGTGGAACAGATGCAAGACCAGCAGTTAGTACTGGTACACCACATGTGGACAGTGTGGGACTCAATCAAGGGATTGGGGCATTTAATTTTGGGAAATTAACTCCAGAAGATAATGTTGATGATTTTCTAGAGTCTTTTGAAAGAGTGGCACAGGCTTTAGCATGGCCAGAGACCCAGTGGGCAGTAAGGCTGGCAGCCTCATTAACTGGTGAGGCACTAGCAGCTTACAGAGCAATGCCAGCAGCCCAGGCTTTGATTTATAAGGATGTAAAGGCAGCTATTAGAGATCGCCTAGGGTTGTCTATTTCAGAGTATAGGTGAATGTTTAGAGCTGTTACATTGAAAGTGGGTGAGACACCCAGGGCTCTGAGTCAGAGAATCAGAAGTTTAGCTGTAAAATGGTTGGAGCCTGAGCAAAAGACAGTAGAAATGTTATTAGATGTTATAATGCTGGAACAATTTATGCTTGGGGTACCTAAAGATTTGAATGTTTTTCTTATACAGCAAAATTGCCAAAATCTTGGAGAGGCAACCATGCTAGCAGAGAGATTCTTGGAAGCCACGCAGGCTTGCCATAGAATGGGTGGCCCTCTAAAGATGGATGCTGAGGCTAGATGTGCTGTATCAGAAAAGAGAATAATTAAGAATGTTTCTGACAATGAATGTACTGTATCAAACCAGATGACACAGTGGAATAGAAAGAAATGTTTCAAGTGTGGAAAAGTGGGACACTTAGAGAAGAGATGCCAGACACACACTAGTTTAATGGGTCTGGATTTAAAACAGCCCAAGGAAGGATTTCTTTTGATGGTTGATGTGCAGGGAATTACCACAAATGCATTATTGGACTCTGGGGCAGACCAGAGTATGATGTCAAAAAGGCTTTGGAAGAGGATAGAGGCCCAAGAAAGATTTGTGCCTAGAACCCCTGAAAGCCAAGTTCACATCAGATGCATTCATGGTGCTGCATCATCATATCCCACCTATAGGCTAAAGGTTAAGTGCCTAGGGAAACAAGAGGAAGTCCTGTTAGCAGTGGTGCCTAGGCTACCTTTTGATTTGGTTCTAGGAAGAGACTGGCCAAGATTTAAGCAGGGTCTAGTGGAAGGACTAGGAAAGAAGGAGGGAGAAGGTTTAATGGTAGTAGCTCCCGGGCCTTTATTTGGAAGTCCTCAGACCCCAGCTAAAAAGATGGTTAAGCGTCCAGAAGACCAAGCTACCCCAAAGCAGATATTCGTCCTAAAGTACCATAAGGTCTCTGAGAAGGCCCAAGCTCCTAAGCGGGCAACCCCTCAGTCTGCTGGGTTTGACCTATGCAGCATAGAGAATGTGACTGTACCTAGCCAAGAGAGAGCCCTGGTTGACACCGGTCTCCAAGTGGAAATACCAATTGGATGTTATGGGAGAGTAGCCCCAAGGTCCGGATTAGCCCTTAAATATTTCATCGATGTAGGTGCGGGAGTAATTGATCCCGATTACAGGGGCAATATTAAAGTTCTGTTGTTTAACTTTGGACAGAATGAGTATCATGTGAAAACAGGAGACAAAATTGCCCAATTGATCTGTGAGAGGCTGGGTTTTCCACCTGTGGAGGAGGTCACATCCCTAGAGAATTCTGAACGTGGAGCCAAAGGCTTTGGTTCTACTGATCTCAAAGGGGTTAAAAGCTTAGCTGCCACCTGTGCCCGAGAGAGGAAGGTGAGTGAAGAGGAAGATTTGGGACCCCAGGTATCTGATTGTAAAGAGAAATCAGAGCCCCAAATAGGTGAGGACCTGACAATGGTACAACAGGAAGAAATTAGGAAGTTGCTTAAGGAATTCCCAGATGTGTTGACACCCATACCTGGGGAGACCTATTTGGTGGCCCATTAAATAATAACTCCACCTGGGAAATTGGTTCGTCAAAGGCCATACCGCTTGCCTGAAGCCAAAAGACAGGAGGTAGTGGCACAAGTCCAGGAGATGTTGGACATGGGGGTAATAGAGGAGTCAAAGAGTCCCTGGAATAGCCCCATAGTCCTGGTGCCGAAGCCTGATGGATCCTTAAGATTTTGTATTGACTTCCGGCAGGTAAACGCCATATCAGTTTTTGATGCATATCCAATGCCAAGAATTGAGGAGCTGTTGGACCAGCTGGGACAGGCTCAATACTTAACCACCCTTGATATGACAAAAGGATATTGGCAAATCCCTCTCACCAGGGAGTCGAAGCCGAAGACTGCATTCAGCACCCCCGTTGGCCTTTTCCAGTTCAAGAGGATGCCTTTCGGACTGCATGGAGCAGCGGCTACCTGCCAAAGGTTAGTGGATCAGGTACTTCGACCCCACCAAAGTTATGCTTTTGCATACATGGATGATGTCATAATCCATAGTAACACCTGGGCGGAGCATTTGAAGAGGATCAGGGCAGTCTTGTGCTCTATGAAGCAAGCGGGAATCACTTTAAACCCGAAGAAGTGTGCCTTTGCAAATAGGGAGGTAAAATACCTAGGCCACCTAGTGGGAAGAGGAAAAATTAAACCTCTATTAAGCAAAATAGATAGCATCAGGAATTTTCCTCCTCCAACAACCAAGAAACAACTAAGAAGTTTCTTAGGACTTAGTGGATACTACCGCCGGTTTATACCGCAATTCGCAGAGAAAAGTGCCATTTTCACGGATATGCTGCGAAAGAATTGTCCAAACCAGATAAAGTGGACACCAGAAGCTGAAAAAGCGTTTTCAGTATTAAAAGAAAAATTGTGTACAGGACCGGTACTGAAAGGAGTAGACTTCAAGAAACCCTTTCTGGTTCAAACCGATGCATCGGATGTAGGGCTAGGAGCAGTCCTATCCCAGTGCCATGATGGGGAGGAGCATCCTGTGATGTACCTGAGCAGGAAGTTGTCACCGGCTGAACAAAAGTATTCCACGATAGAAAAAGAGTGTTTGGCTATCAAGTGGTCAGTGGAGGCGTTAAGGTTTTACCTTACAGGGAGAAAGTTCCAGTTGGGCACTGACCATGCCCCACTTAAGTGGTTGCAGCAAATGAAGAACCACAATGCCAGGTTGACACGCTGGTACATGGCCTTACAGGCGTTTGATTTCCAAGTTGAACATCGTGCCGGGAAGTTACACAAGAATGCGGATGCACTTTCCCGTATTACGGACTGTAGAGAAGAAGTTTCACCAGTAAAACCAGTCCGTAATAACTTAAGCAGGGGGGTATGTGATAAGGAAGCTTATCATAGCTCAGGTAGGAGCTATAGAAAAGATGATGTGACTCTGAACAAGCAACCTGTCAGTTCTGGTAGAAGCAAGAAAACAGAGTTTTCACATAAAAGACTACCAGTCCCAGAATGCACCAGGTTTCCAGCAGCCATGAGGGAGGCTGAAGTGAGAAAATGTGTGTGCAATCAAGAGAGCTATGAGGTAATCCCTAAGCACTCATCTCAAAGGGCAGGGCCTGATTCAAGACAGCTGCGCTGTGTTAGGGAGAAGCACACATTAGGAAAGAATAAGAATAGAGCTTATTCTTCAGATAACAGCTTCAAGAACAGCTTCAGCAAAAGCTTCAGAAACAGCTACAGAAAGAGCTTCGGACACAGAGACAGCAACGGCTACAAGCTCAAGCACCAGTATCACCTGGAGAAACAGAAGCCAAGCCAAGCGGATAGAGAGAGAAGGAAACTCTCTGGAAGGAAGAGAAGAAAGCCCATTGGATGGTCTAGGAGAGTCCAAGGCAGTACCCATACTGGGAGGTATTCCAAGTGCCAGCAGAGTCCATTGGACTGGATTCAGCCAGAGGAATGGAGTGGCAGAGATAGGAATCACCAGTGGCTACCTGGAAGAGAGAAGACTGCACGTGGAAGGGACTTTCAGACCAAGGCCAGAAGGTATGTGAGAGGAGATCCAGTGTCCAGGGATCAAGATTGGAAGGCTGGACATCAGAATTGGATTACATACTGGCCAGGCTTTACAGAGAGGAATTATGATGGCAGGAGAGGCTCAGGTATGAACACTGATCCAGACCCTATCTATAATAGAGAATGGCAGCAAGGGAATAAGCATTCTCATGATAGTGCCTTAATGAAAGACTCGTCTGTGCCAATGTATGATAGTGACCCTATGCTGATTGATGAAGGGGGAGATACAGCAGATGAAAATATTACTTACATGGACTGTTCTCTATCTAATTGCTATTGCTAGCTTTCTGTGAGCAAACACCTCAGCCATCACAAAGAAACCTAACTTTGTTCTTTATTTCCACTGCAAACAGCTCTTAAAGCAGGATTTGGGTTCACACAGTAGCAGCCAGCCAGCTAAAGGCTTACAGCTGGTCAATTGATAGTAATTAAAGCTGCACCTGATTGTGTGTGTGAGCAAGGGAGAATCACTGCTGAGATCTGCGTGGAAAATAAGCAGAAGTTAACCTAACCAGCAAAGTTTATTCTTTTCTTTGTGCCTTTGTATTTGGTAATTATTTGCTAAGAAAACATTAGCTAATTGCCTGACAAGCTGAAGGTTGTTTTCTGATTTGCTTTATGACTTTTTGTTATCCATTTAAACACTGCAAGCAAGTAACCTCATTTATATGGCTATCAAGCATACATGTGCTGGGTGAATTAAACCCCATCAATAAAAGAAGTATTTTATTGACCTTACCACTTGGTTTCACAACTTAATTATTGTCATCGGCTGTGTTTGGGAGTGAATGAACTACAATACCCACAATACCTTGCAAGAATCATATGAATATATGCATCGTCAAGATTGTGTAAGTTCTCACCCTAGGCAGCCGTCTGACAGGCCCCATTGAAATTAATGGGGCCGCGGCTCCGATAACGATCGCGAACCTCTACCGCGGCTTTGTAAACAAGCCCCTTAGTGTTAGAAATCATGACCATTACTAGGAGGAGTAACCTAGTGGTTAGAGCAACTCCCAATGCCCAGAAGTTGAAGGGTTCAATTCCCATTGGCATTCCTTGTGACCTTGGACAAATCACTTTACCCTCCATTACCTTGGAAGAAAAGGCCTGGCTATCTACTTCCTGTGATACATTGCCAAGAAAACCCAGCAGCTGGGTTGCCAGGAATCAGCATTGACTCAATGGCAAAAAAAAAATCCCCATTACTAGGTGTAAATTCAATGTAAGAGTTATTTTTGCAAGTCATCATGATTGTGAATTAGTGGATATAATTTACTTAAGTCCCTATACACTGAGGTGTGCTAAAGTTTTGCAGCCACTACTCAGTAATAGCCAAAATTAACATGCATAAACTGAAACATCTTCATTAACTGCAAAGACATTCCTGCTATTTTGGAAAAGGCAGTCATGCCGTCAAAGAAGTGAAAAAGTTGCTACTGTGTATTAACGGCATGACCCATAACATAAGATGAATTAGGGGGATGTTTACTAAAAACCGGAAATGTGCGCGCCGCAAAATAGCGCACGGCAACGCGGCACTGAAACGCGCAGAAACGCGTTTAAACGCCCCGCACACGTGCGTGTCACCCCCGCACAGGTACGCGGCTCACTAACGGGCCCCGTACAAGTGCGGGCCCGCAAATGTCCGATAGAGGCGTGGAACGGCGAAAGGAGGGCGGAGGAAGGCTCCGGAGGGGCGGAGGGACGGGGTCAATGGGTGGAGAGTGGGAGGGGAGAGGCTCCCCGCACAGTATCGGGCCCGAATTTGCATGTAAAAACTACCGCGAGTGAAACACTCGCGGTAGAAAGCATTTAAAGGGAAGAGAAACCATTTCCGTCAGCAATGTACAGGAAAACCGGGGAAACCAGCAAAACGTGAGCAGTGTGATATATGTGCACAGCACAAAAGTGAAAATAAAAATAGAAAATGACCACAACAGAACTATTAAAAATAGTAATTCAGCTGGGGAACAGTGATAGTGATGGGCAAATACAGAAATCACACCCAGCAAAGCTCCAGAAAAAGAAATGAATGTTGGAAGGGTCTACTGAGAGGAGACTCTTCCAAAAAACATTTCCACGTTTTGGAGCTTTCCTGGGAGTGTTTGCTATGGTTGCCCATTAATATCACTGTTGCCCAGCGTGGTGATATTTTGTCCCACATTTCCCGTGGTCATTACCGGGGTTTATGTGCACGTTTGTCACCAGACAGGGTGCATATGCCCACAGTAGAATTGCGTAGAGCAGGGTTTGTGACTCCATCCTGCCAGGCTTACTGCTTCCAGGGGCTGCACTGTCTCTGTGGCCAAAGTGTGGTACAGCAGACAGAGTCATTACCTCTAGGACCAGAGGGCAGAGGTTCAAAACCCAGCTGGGGCACCTGCCAGCCCAGTCCCTATATTTTACCCACCACTAAATAAAGATAGCGCAGACACCCCTGTATGCATGGGGAAAACACCCATATTTTACCCAACACCGCACACACACCACAACAATGGGCATTACCTACAGCCAAGTCCCCCAAATGCAGTCCCATACTGCCACATTGCAATCAGGTCAACTGCTTTTTCTGAGAGAAGTTCATGCCAGCATGTTGGCGGACAAGTACATGTGGTGCAGGGGGCAGTGGCTGCTAACCACAGAAGACAGAGGCCTAGCCATGTGCAGGCTGGCACAGTCCACTGCAACAGACAGGTCCTGCCGGATCCACAGTCATGGACAGTCCAGGGAATCCAACCAATCTGTGGCTACACAGTGGTGCAGTGCACACAGACAGTGCATACAAGAACAGAAGGTCACAGGTTCAAAGCCCAGCTGGGGCTACTGCCAATCCTGCCCACATATTTTTCCCACAACTAAACAGTGATAGTAAGGACACACCTTTCATGGCGGGGACATATGCAATGGCAAGACATCTATCTTTTACCCCACTGAGCACAGACACCATGAACAGGGGCAGTACCTAGAGCAGAATCACCCAAATGCAGTCCTGGTGGGCCACATACCAGTCAGGTTCCATGCTGACACTCATACAAATGCCTGTGCTGTATATCTATGCACCACCCCCATGGCATGTAGATGTAGCCCATGCATATTCATGAGGGATAGCAGGAAAACCCGAACAGTGTGATGCAAACCTGGACTGGAGTTGGGAATCTGTGCCGTAAAGCAGCAGCCATCAAGGGCAGACACACCCACACCCACAGGCCCCATTGGCCAATGTCTCCTGGAAAGGCAGAACATTGGACCGTGCATGCAGCACCCAAAACGAGCACTTGCATAACTTACCAATGTCACCCTACACCTGAGGTATACGGTACACAGCTCGGAGACGTTTGCTAGGAGCACAGGCAGGCAGTTATCCATACGTTACGTACATACTGCTAGTTGACCCCATCCAAACAATCTGTTAGGTGTTTGCGGGGCATGCTCCAGGCCTGGCCTCTGACGGTGCTTACCACCCTGGGGAGTGACCACCAGCTGTAATGCGTACCATATCCATGCCTTGCCGTGCTCAGGACCGGTTTGGTGGGCAAGGCTACTTAACCCCTCAATCGTAGCACCATGATGGCAGAGGTGTGTGTGTCTGTCTATACAGTGGGTGTTGGCTGCAAGCCCCTTCAACAGCCCGCACTGCCAGCACTGTTGCCAGTATTGGCCAGTCAATGTGCATAATGAGGTGCAAGGTACCATGGGTATAGCCAGGGCAGGGTGGCGTGGCCAGGATGCATCTGCACTGGGCATAGGGCCCTGGCAGGGACATTGGCTGGGATATTGTAGTGTCCGGCCACCACCTACACAGACAGGGTGGCCAAAGCATGTCCTTCTGGGGGATCACGCTCACCCTGACTGTGCAGTGACCACAGCATGGCTAGGCCCCCCCATAGTGCTGTATAGTAGTTCTCTCATGTGATAGATATGGGTTTCTCTTTGGGGCCCAGTCACTGATCTATCTGCTTGCTGTGTATGCATCTCCATTGGGAACATGCACTATGGACTAACCAGCAGACTGTTTGTAGCTGGTAAATGTCTTGCTATAATGGCTTGCAGGGTGCAGTGGCTGTTGGCTTGCTGCAGGGGAATATCTGGTGGTGGAATACAGCTTACCATACCCTGGGCTTATGTCTGTCTGCTATTGTGTTATGGCTGTGTATGGAGCTGCCTGCCTGGGGGGGGGGGGGTGGGTGGTTGGGTGGGTGGGTGGGTGGGTGGGTGGTGGTGGTGGTCCTCAGCAGGACTGGGGTTGATGTTGCCCTCTACTGCCACCTTTGCAGGGAGGTAGAGTGTGGATCCCTTGATGGGGACCATGTTTGCCACGGGGGGGGGGGGGGGGTGCCGCCTGATGGCGGCAGACAGGGATATCCATGGTGTTTGTGCAGAAACTAGCTATCTTACACATTAACACTGCTTTGGAACGACCGCTTGGCCTCCATCAGCCATGGCAGGTGTTGTTGACCTGGTCCTGGCCACCTCATTGCACACTCAGGGTGAGCACAGTACCCGCACGATGTAACGGTGTGTGGCTACTCTGTGCCAGTAAAACACCCGGTCAGTGCCCCCTACTAGGCCAAGTGCTGTGTGGGTGCACCCGGTCACTTCCCCCAACAGGGCCGAGGTGCTATGGGGGTGCATTCCCCATCTTGTGTCCATCTGCGGACAGCTAATTTGCATGTGCAGTGCATCATGGGTACGGGTGGCCTAACCCTATCCTGTTGACACCAGCAGACTGTCTGTGAGGTGACGTGTAGGCTATCTGCAGCCAGCCAGGGGCCTGCTTACAGCTATGGAGCTGTAGCGCAATGGTTACATCACTGCCTGTGCAGCCAGAGGTCATGGGTTCAAACCCACAGTGGGGCCCTTTGGTAGGGCTGTCCACAGCTTTATTTTTATTTACTGTACATATGTCTATGCCGGCAAGACCACCCTCAGCTTACTATACCCATTAGGTGCCTCTGAGGGTGCTTCATAGGGCGCCCTGTAGGCCACCTTATGGTTGCCATCCCTATAGGGTGCACTATACATTATCCTGTGTCGCAACATACATGCTGCCCTATAGGGGTCATTCAAGGGTGCCTTGGCGAACAGTGCACTGTAACATGTGCCTTATGGGCCGCCGTATGTTAACATGCTGGGAGAGTGCGTTTGCTAGTAGTGATAACAAAATAAAATTATACAGCCTCCTACAGCACTCCACAACATAATACATACTGCCTCAGCAGGCATTTTTCACTGGGCATTGTGAGGAGTTGAACCCCTGATCCCTGCATCATTGGTCAGTGTTTTAACCATTGTGCTGTGGCTCTGTTCCTGTGCTTGTGCATCAGCGCGCCGCCTTGTGCCTATCAGCGCGCTGCCTTCTGCCGCCCAAGGGGACCAGTGCGCCGCCTTCTGCTGCCCAAAAATAACTGTGCGCCGCCTTATGCCGCCCAAAAAGCACTGTGCGCCGCCTTCTGCCGCCCAAAAATAACTGTGCGCCGCCTTATGCCGTTCCAAATTAATTTGCCTCCTAAAACAATGTTAATCATTACAGTTACTGCCTCAGCTGACCTTTGTCGTTGCGCACACTGGGGGATTGAACCCATGGCCCCTGCACCATTGGTCAGTGTCTTCACCGTTGTACCACGGCTCTGTTGTTTTGTATACTCAGCAGCGCGCCACTTTGCCTTTCCACGCGCTAATGTCGACCCCCGCACATTAGCGCGACGCGCACACGTCCGATTGCTTACTACCGTTTTTTTTCTATTTTCTGCCTGAACCGCCCACTCCTTATATGGCACAGGCACACTAGCGCGGCCCCGCACGTTAGGAATGTTTAGTAAACATGCCCCTTAGTTACACTTCTTGGGGTAATATTAATTGCTCTGTCTTATCTGCCTTATTCTAATATATAACCATCATTATAATATAAACCCATTAAAATTTATACAAAAATCTTTTGTCGGAGCCTACCGAGGGAGGGCTAGAATTGTTGACCTAACCCCCACCGGACGGCAGACTTCTTTTTCTATTTTTGACCTAACCCCCACCGGGGGTTAGGTCAACAATTCTAGCCCTCCCTCGGTAGGCTCCGACAAAAGATTTTTGTATAAATTTTAATGGGTTTATATTATAATGATGGTTATATATTAGAAGTTTAGAAGTCCATCATTGGAGGGGCATTCATTATTTAGTTATCTGCCTTATTGACAGTAAAAATAGAGTAAGCCTGGTATTTGTGAGGCAGTCTTTACCCTCCCCAAAATAACATTTTCCATGTTAGTTGTTTAATGCAGAACTTACTATGAACAAACAGTTCATGTGCTGCCACTTTAGTGTGATGTCTTAGTAACTGTTAACATGTGCTAGAGGTTGTATCAAACAGCTAACACAGGTAAATAGGCCCCTAAAGGCAGTAAAATGTAAATAACAAACTGGATCTGCCTCAAGGCGTTTGGGCAACATGGATGCTCCCATGGCTGTTCTTACCTCAGAGTAGAGTTTTTGCCTGAGAGATGGAACTGCTTGGTTGGCACGATGCCATTGAAAAAGAGGAAACCTAAGAAGCATATCTCGGCGTCTCAGGTGTCTCTGCTCCTGGGCCAGACAACTTTGCTGGGATATGCAATGTGGTTGATAGATGGACACTCCACTTCAGCAGGCCTGGCCAGGTTGTCTTTGCCATACTTTAGCATTAAAGGGGTTTCTCTTAGCCCCAAACAGCACATTGCACCACCAAGACCTGGAAGCGCCCTTCTGCTGGGGCAGTGAGATGCCTCAAGGGAGAGGTGTTGGTGTCACACATCGAGGCAGCTCACATTGCAGCTTCTTCTCCATTGGGCTTGTAGGTGGTGGAAATTCTGGGGAAACAGCATTCTGGAGCTGTGATGGTGAAGAGGCATGCTGTTGGAGAGGAGAATATTGGTGCTTAGAGTCTTGGCTTGCTACAGAGACCTGCAATGGTAACTATGAATATATTATGGGACACCATCGAAGGTTTGAATGTCTCCCTCTCTGCTTATGTGAGTAAAAGTAAAGATGATTTCCTTAAACTTTCTGTGGCTGTGGATAGTCTGACGAGGGAACAGATCCAGCAAGGGGCATGGTTTGGACTCTTGGAAGCCTGGAGTGTTGAACAGCTGGATCTTGGTGCTGTAGTGGCCAAAGAAATATTATTGTTGGCAAGGAAATTGGAGTGGCTGGAGAATCAGGGTAGACACAATAATTTGTGCTTTCTAAATTTTCCCAAGTCTCGACTGATATGCTGCAAAAATACTTAGAGATTTTGAAGATCCCACTAGAATCTATTCCAGCTGTGGCTTGGGCTCAATACCTGTATTTTAAGTCTTATGATCTAGGATAGTCTGGGAACCCTATTGCTGTACAAGCTTCAATGGATTTGACTGCTTTCATGAGAGTTCACTTTGAAGTTATTGCAGAAAGAACCACTCTGCTTGTGACATTTGCTCTTGAACCAGATTGAAAAATAGGGGTATGTTTACTAAATGGCGGTAGTGGATCCTGCAATATCAGAGCCGCGGCCCCATTGAAATCAATGGGGCCTCGGCTCCGATATCACACGGAGTCAGCTATCGCCATTTAATAAACATACATCACAGTCTTGCATTTGTATTTTAGGAATATGGATATTTTGTTCTTGAAGTCCACATGAGAAATTGTTCCTGATTTTTCTTGTGAGACTCAGCTTCCGTGCAAGGAATTTTTGGTTTTAAGGCCTAGGGACCTTGCTCTGGGAGCTGTTCTTTATGTTAAAGTCCCCATGCTGTTGTATTGCTTCCTGTTACGTCCACTCCTTGAACTCAAGCAGCTCCTTGATTTTTGGTTACAAGGAGAAAAAAGGAAACTGTCAGATGTTGCTGGTTGTGAAGTGTAATTCCATCTATACCTGGGGTCTCAAACACGCGGCCCATAGGCCGCAGAGAACTTTGTGCGGCCCGCGATGGAGAGGAAACAAAAAAAATAAAACCCTGGCTTCTGCTGCTGCCACCGTGGCAGCAGCAGAATCAACTGTCAATTAAAAAAAAAAAACCTGGCTTCTGCTGCTGCGGCAGTGGCAGAATCAGCTGTCCCGCGGCCCCTTCCCGTCTGCCTGGCAGAGCCCTCAGTCAGCTCCATCAGTGGCGGGCTTTTCAAGCTGCGAAGAGAGTATTTCCCTCTCGCGCGGCTCTGTTAAGCCTGCCGGGGCAGAAGGAATTCCTATCAGCCCCGGCAGGCTTAACAGAGCTGCGCGAGAGGGAAATGCACTCTTCGCGGGTGGCCCTGAAGCTGCCGCTGATGGAGCTGAGCTGAGGGCTCTACCGGGCAGACGGGAAGGGGCCGCGGGACAGCTGATTCTGCTGCTGCCACAGTGGCAGCAGCAGAAGCCAGTTTTTTTTTAAATTGACAGTTGATTCTGCTGCTGCCACGGCAGCAACAGAAGCCAGTTTTTTTTTTTTAATTTACCTGGGCTGATGGGGGGAGAGGGGTTAGGACTGGAAATGGGCTGATGGGGGTTAGGACTGGAGGTGGGCTGATGGGGGGGAGTTAGGACTGGTAAAGGGCTATGGGGGGCTAAGATTGAAAATGGGGTGATGGGAGGGTTAGGACTGGAAGTGGGCTGTTGGGGGGCTAAGACTGAAAATGGGGTGATGGAAGGGCTAGGACTGGAAGTGGGCTGTTGGGGGGCTTAGGACTGGTAATGGGCTATGGGGGGGCTAGAACTGGTAATGGACTGGGGGGGTTGCTAGGACTGGAAATGGGCTGAGTAGAAGAGGGGCTTGAACTGCAAATAGCTGATGGGGACGGGGTTTTGGAATGGAAATGGGCTGAGTGGAAGGAGGGCTTGAACTGCAAATAGCTGATGGAGAGGGGGCTTGGAATGGAAATGGGCTGTGAGGGAAGGGAGCTAGGACTGGAAATGGGCTTAGTGGGGGGAGCTAGGACAGGAAATGGGCTGAAGGTGGGGCTAGGATAGAACTGGAAATGGGCTGATGCGGGGACTAGAAGGGAGCGGATGCTGGGTGGGGCTGGAACTAGAAGGGAGCTGATGTTGGTGGAGGATTAGAATGAGATGGGGCTGGGAGAGTGAAATGGAGAGGGGAAAAATATTTTGTGTGGGAGGGAAGAAAAATCTACAATTGGCTGAGTATTGGGAGAGTAAGTGGGGATTGAGGATGGAGGGGTAAAATTTGAGTGGATGAAATAGGAATGAGGAAAGAGCAAAAGGAGAAAGATTAGTATTTTAAAGCAGATGGAGAGAGAGAATGGAAAAAAAAACTAGAAGAGAGAAGAAAGGACAAATGGACTGCAGATGGAGAGTTAGCAGAAGACACGAACAAACCAGAAGAAAGTGGCTGGAGCAATTGCAACTGAAAAAGAAATGCACAATAGGTAGAAAAATATCTCTTTATTTTGAATTTATTAACTGGAATATGTCAGCTCTGGGAAATGTGCATCATTAACGTCTTCGCTTTGTATGGTAACATTATGCAAATATTTATGCAAATGAGTCCCCTTATGTAAATGAGGCCCAGCGTCTTATGTGACCCGCGGGTTACTTTACCTCATTTGGCCCTCAAAGCAATTTGAGTTTGAGACCCCTGTTCTATACTTTCTGTTTGTATTTCTTTTTTCCTCTTTTGAAATGTACTTGTACCTTGCCCTAATTATTGTGGGCTGATGTGTTTTTTCCCCCCTTGGTTCTGTTTTGATTATGGAATCTGAGACATTGCAATAAATAAAACATTAAAAAAGAAAAAAAAAAGAATGACTAATGACAACCAATAATATGTTAATTATCTGGATCTTGCTGAGTATGACAAAGGCCACATTTAGCACAACACCAGCTATCCTCCCTCTAATTATGCTGGCAAATCATCTAATAGAAAATGATTTGATTCTTGAAATGGATAAAATATATGGCAATATTGTTTGATGAAGCACTTTAAGGCACAATGTTTAGAATTAGTTCCTCTTAGTTATGTGACATTTATCTCATTGACCCTGTTGACAGCATAGCACTTCAGCTGTAGACATG
This sequence comes from Ichthyophis bannanicus, assembly GCA_033557465.1. Taxonomy (NCBI): domain Eukaryota; kingdom Metazoa; phylum Chordata; class Amphibia; order Gymnophiona; family Ichthyophiidae; genus Ichthyophis; species Ichthyophis bannanicus. The sequence continues at coordinate 123,316,440 of CM066034.1, read as the reverse complement.
AAGTTTAGCAGATAAGTTGTAAGTGATATCTCTTTAGTAATATAGATGTATTTCTGATTAACGTTCAAGAGCTAATCTCCTTTCATTAGGTTCATAACTGATGAAGGGAACACAGCTCTTCAAATCAAATATAAAATCAATGTAAAATCAAGCAATGAAAAGGCATCACCTACAGCTTACTGACCCTTCTTTCTACTTATCGAAGTGCACTGCTCAATTGAACTGTGAAACTTCTAAGGCAAAACTTCTTTTTCTTCCTTTCCTTGAATGGTGTGCTATCCATTTTCTATCAAGGTGCTCTTGACAGCTCTACTCCATTCAGTAAGACACATTTTGTTTTCACAAAATAATTTAACATGGGGGTCCCGAGAGTCTTCAGTAAATCAGTATTTCTTTTCATCGTTCAGTGCTAGTGATGTAATGGCTATTCTAAATATTACACACTTTTGCTTTGTTTTGAATGATCGATTTTAGACAAATGAGTTAATGCTGAATTTGATGGGAAATGTAGATGTCCCTGGATCCACTTTGAAAATACCGTGCATTGAATTTGTGGGTCTTGGGGAAGTCTGATGTAGGTTAATGGACATTTAAAGCAGATGCACTTTGAATTTTGTAATAGCTGTAGCTCTTCCTATAAAAAGCTGTAGATTCTTAAGATTTTATTACCACACAAAGCAGCCAACTTTCTTGAAGCAAATGTGCAAATCCTTAGTTGAGTCAGTAAGCAATAACTACCTGCTTCACAAGAAGTGAACCCTGCATTAAGCTGCTGGCAGAGAAGCTTAGAGATGCCTCAAACGGTAAGAGGCTTGCTATACTCTTCTCTCCCTTTTCTCTAACGCTTATCCAGTTCCTCTCCGCTTATGAGTGAATCACGGGATAGATGGAATCAACTTTATGCCTGTGAGCACAAGGCAAATGGAACAATATATTAGCAGACAGATGTATTGATTATTCTGGTTCTTTTTGTCAAGGAAACAATAAGTTCAACTCTCCCATCTCTACCCAACGATAACATTTTGCCTGCAGTGTTAACCGTGTTTCTAGTGCAGTGAAAACCAATACTCACAGTACTTGAAATTCTCTGTCAGACAAAACAGCATATTTTTTTTTTATTGCTGTCTTTACCATATGGTGAAGAAACTAAAATGGAATTGTATTTCCCCCTTTGGTCACTAGATATTCATCTAATACTGTATGTACTGTCTTTCAAAATCCATTAATGCAGCTAATGTTGATGAATATAAATGATTGGGATTATGCGCTTTAGTCGCAATCAGTGCTTGCTCTATCTTCTTGAAGACATTTTCTTGCATAAATGGATGTACTAGTACATATACTAATTACTTACCAATGCATACTCGTTTATGTTCTACCTCTCCTTCCTTCCTTCCTTCCTTCCTTTCCTCCCTTCTTTCTTTAGCATTTTTAGAGTGCAAATATTGCAGATGATTTTAAAAGGGTTAGGCACTAGTCACCTCCCGCCTTGACTGTTGTAACTTGCTCCTCACTGATCTCCCTCTGAAGCATCTCTCTCGCCTTCAATCTGTGCAAAACTCAGCTGCAAGGCTTATGCTCCACCAGTGTCGTTATGCTCATGTAACCCCTCTTCTCAAGTCATTTCACTGGCTCCCTATCCATTTCCACATCCAGTTCAAACATCTGCTACTGACCTACAAGTGTATTGATTCTGCGGCTCCTCACTACCTTTCCTCTCTTATCTCACTCTACACCCTACACCCCTCGTTGGGAACTCTGCTCCTCTGGCAGATCCCTTTTATCTGTGCCCTTCTCTGCCACTGCCAACTCCAGACTTTGATCATTGCATCTTGCTTCTCCATATGCCTGGAACAAACTACCTGAGTCTGTCTTTTCGGGCTCCTTGCAAAATCGAATATATGTACGTATTGCTGCTTACACATACAAGGCCCTGAGTAACACCTCTGTTCTTTAGAAATTGTTTTTGGTTTTGTTTTTTTTCTTGCTTGTACATAAAATCACTCTTCTCACTGTATGAGCTGCTAAACACATGCATTTATTCCACAATGTGATATGTATTTTAGAAAAGACTCTGTGTTTCCAACATCCTAACTTGAATATCCCTTTCTGATCTATTGAAGAACATATGTTTTTCCTACACCATTTACATTTTTTATTTCCTGGGTTTTTTTTTTTTTACTATTAATCTTGGTCATTTTGATGACAAGAGTTCTAACAATCCTCTGACACTGCCTAGAGTTTGTTAAATGAATCGGTATAGCGGTGTTGTAGATTGGAACATGGGAGATCCATATTCCACTTAAAAGATATATTAGTTATTCAATGTATGCATGCATTAATCAGTCTTACCATTGTCAATGTGATTTAGACCAATAGTTCCAAAAATAACACATTGATGGTCTTTATGAAGGCAATTTGGAAAATGTCTTATCATTTGCAATACACATAAGGACTTTAATCTATGTATATTATTGCAATCAGTCTTCAAAGAGAAACAGTCCAAGTAGTTACCATTTGAAAATTTCCAATGTCAAAGAAACCTCCTGCATATTTTGTATCTGCTATTGTGTATATGATATTTTACAACCCCAAAGTAAACATACCCAAAGGAATGTCACTTTTTAGCATAATTAAAATTACATAAATTGCAAATGCAGATATACACATTAGCCACACTAAGTGCAATTTTCAGATAGGCTATTGTACCTGGATAAATAGGAATGAAAAACTAGTCTAGTGGTTACACGAGCAGGCTGAGAACTAGGGAAGCCAAGATGACAATTCTGCTCAAAATCTCACATAAAAACATAAGAAATGCCATACTGGGTCAGACCAAGGACTATCAAGCCCAGTAACCCATTTCCAACAGTGGCCAAGTACCTGGCAGTCTCCCCAAAAGACACACAGGTTCCACAAAGCTTGTATTGGGGGAAGCAGTGTATTTCCCAGCTCCTCTGTAATAATGGTCTATGGACCTTTCCTCGAGGAACTTTCTTTCATATGTAAGTTCTATGTAACAGTTCTATGTAACAGGTTTTTTTTTGAGTTTCAATGTAAACCACCTTGATTAAATGAGAAGGCGGTATAGAAAAATTGTTAAATAAATAAATAAATAAATAATAAATGTGTCCAAACCATTAGACTATATCCTCCAGTAACGAATTCCAGAATTTGATTACGTGTTGAGTGAAAAAAATATTTTCTTATTAGTCGTAAACAGGTTACAGTGTAGCTTCATTGCATGTCCTGTAGTCTTTCTACTTTTTGATGGCATAAACAATTGATTTACATTTACCTGTTCCCCTCCATTCATTAATTCAGAGGTTCCCAACTGCATTCCTGGAGGGGCAAACACCATTCAGGTTTTCAGGCTGTCCCTAATGAATATGCATGAGACACATTTGAATACAATGGGCTCAGTGCATGCAAATGCATCTCATGCATATTTATTAGGGACAGCATGAAAACCTGAATGGTGTTTGGCCCTCCGGGACTGCAGTTGGGAACCTCTGCATTAATTTATAGACCTCTATCATATCTCCCCTCAGCCATCTCTTTTCCAAGTTGAAGGGCTCTAATCTTTTAAACCTCTCTTCATAGGGGTATCCTTCCATCCCCTTTACCATTTTGTTGGCTCTTCTCTGTACCTTTTCTAATTCTGCTATGTCCTTTTTAAGATACGGCGAACAAAACTGCACACAATATTCAAGCTGCAGTCGCACCATGGAACGATACAGAGGCATTATAATGTCCTTTGTTTTATTCTCCATTCCTTTCCTTATGATTCCTAGCATTCTATTTGCTTTCCTGGCTGCCACAGCTCACTGGGCAGAAGGTTTCAACATATTATCCATGATGGCACCTAAATCTTTGTCTTGGGTGGTGGTTCCAAATGTGGAACCTTCCAGGGTATAACCATAGTTTGGGTTGTTCTTTCCTTGTGCATAACTTTGCACTTGTCCACATTAAATTTCATCTGCCATTTGAATGTCCAGTCTTCCAATTTATCAAGGGTCTCTTGCAATTTTTCACAATCCTCTTGGGTTTTAACAACTTTGAATCATTTTGTGTCATCTGCAAACGTGATTACCTCACTCATCATTCCAATTTCCAAGTCATTTATGAATATGTTAAAAAGCAGCAGACCCAGCAAAGATCCCTGGGGTACTCCACTATTCACCCTTCTTCATTGGGAAAATTGGCCATTTAGCCCTACCCTCTGCTTTCTATCTTTTAGCCAGTCCCTGATCCACAATAGTACACTGCCTCCTATCCCATTACTTTTTAATTTTGCCAAAAGTCTCTCATGAGGGACCTTGTCAAAGGCTTTCTGAAAATCCAGATACAATATATCAACCGGCTCACCTTTGTCTACCTGTTTATTCACACCTTCAAAAAAATATAACAGATTAGTAAGACAAGACCTTCCTTGGCTAAAGCCATGTTGGCTTTCTCCCATTAAACCATGACTATATGCATTTCAGTTTTTTTCAGCATCCTTGGATGTATACTTGTAATACATCTACCTGGTTTATCAATATTTCTTTCAATTCAATTCTTTTTTTGATTCTGCGTGACTAATGGCAAGTCACTGTACTCTCCATTGTCTCAGGTAGAAACATAGTGGCCATTGTACTAACCTGCAGTATTTTCCATAGATGAGCTCTGTTTTGTGTGAAAATTTGCTGCATATAAAAATGGACACCATAGTAAACATTTGCACTAAATCTCCTGTGTATTCTCATGGTCAGGAACTTAGCATGCTCCCAGCCATGGTAACAAATGTAAACCAAAACAAACAGTTCCCTTCACATGCCTGCCATTTCTTAAAGGGGCTATATGATTCTGATTACAGCCTTCGCCCTCCAGCACAAAGTGGTCAAATCTCGGACAGGCCAATATAGTGAGTGACTTTTCCTCCCCATCCCTGTGTAGACCCCAAATAGCTAGAAAATAAACTACTCTGGCAAACCTTTTGAAAATATCTACCTCTTAAAAAATGCAGTAAGAGCACCCTAGTGTTCTTACCACTCTTTGTCTCCCACTTAACTAAGGTTGCCAGATGTCACGGCCGTACCAAGGGCTGTGTGAGCAGTGCGTAAGCACAGGATGCAAGCAAAGAAGGGGACTGATATAATCACTGGGCTTTCAGAAAATCCAATAAGAGCAAGGTCCTGCATATAGCTGGGGAAGCGGGGGGGCTTCAAGTTCATGAATCACGCAGGGTACATTTCGAGTTTGGTATGTTCCTGCTAGATGTCCCCTTTTTTTCAGAGATTGTCCCCAGTTTTAGAGCTGTGTCCCACAACTCCCACCTGTTTGGCAGCATTCTGTCCCTTATTCCAGCAATGGGGCAGAGGGGGTAGACAAAAAAATTGTATTTTAAACTTAGTGATTTTCATATGTCAGGTTTTATTCTTTGCATCTATTATCTTTATATTTTGCACAGTTTAGGGGAAATGCATCGTTGTTTCTATATCTCTGTTGATTTGCCTTCTTGGAAGTAATACGGTATCGTTGCTGTCATGAGATGGATGAGGGGCCAGAGTAATGATTCCTCTTCCCTCCTCCATGTCTTGTTGCTCAAACCTGGAACAAATGGCATCCGAAAAGTACTCCTCCCATCCCCCTGCCCACACATATACTTTGGCTAAATGTCACAAATTTGCCTGCAAAAAATCTGGTAACCTTAGCTTACCCCAGAGTTGACAGGATCTGTAAGGAGTAGGAGCAATACCCCTTATCTCTGTTCTACTGTGGCCATCTTGGAAAATGCATTGGTGTGACTGGGTGCAATAAAATAATGAAGGTACCTGCTAAGACATGGTGTGGGCTTGGATAATGGTGGTGCTTTGCATAATAATGCCAGAAGGCCAGGCTGGAATGAAACACAGCCTGCTTGGGTTGGCAGTAGAGGATGGGCCAAAGTTATATATTGTCCTAGGTGTACCATCAGCCATGTGCCCTCCCCCCCCCCCCACACTCAGGGAATTAAAATCATCTACAGCCTTAGGGGAATGGCCCTCTCATAGCTCTAATTTGGGAGTGGGGTAGGAGAGAGGGAACCTTCGCTCAGAAAGCTGGCCAGATGATTACCCTAAGTCACACTCAGCATGTTGTGCAACAGTAGAGATATAGTGTAATTTGGTTTCTCCCTGTAGTTTTCAATTTTTAAAGATAACTGATGTAAAATCTAAAAACTGAACAGTCCAATCACTAAACTGAAATAACATTCTTTTTTATACCTTTGCTGTTGTGCCATTTTATTATTATAATCCTCTCACTTTCAGCTTCTTGTGGTTTTTTTTTCTTCTGTCTTCTCTTAATACTGCTCCCAGGGATTTTTGTACATTTGCAGGGTCATTCCGAATAAGCCGTTTGCATGTACAACTTGGACGGGTGCGGTACTTGGATGTACAGACATGATTCGGACGACAAGCAGTTGTACATGTACAAATGAATTATACGTGTAGTTCTGGACGTGGGTGGGTGGGATGGGGCGGAACGTGGGCATGGATGGGAGGAGCATGGGCGTACCCCGCCACAAAGACATCTAGACCGTATTCTATCGGAAACATGTATGTCCATCGTGGATGTCTACTTTAGACCTACTAAAACGTGGAATAACAGCGCATGTCAGTGAAAGTAATAACACAGAAGGGCATCTATGTTTAAATAAAGCAGATAGCATAGCTGGGATTCCTCTGACCTTGGGAGTAAGCAATGTAGCATGTTGCTATGTTTTGGGGATGCTACTCTGTTATTGTGATCCAGTTTGTCTGCTTCTGGAACTAATAATAGGCTAGATGGACCTCTGATCTAAATCAATTTTTATGCTCTTATGCCCTTATGTTCAGTTAGGTGACAGAGTATGCAGGCTGAAGGTAAATAAACAGAACCATGTGGAAGCAATAGGTTTTCAAATGGTAGCCAGAAACATAGAGGGAGCAAAAGAAGGGAAAGAAACCTCACTGCACACAGCCAAACATAGTATACTGCTCTGTGCCCCACCACATTCAAACAAGAGGTGTGACAGTGACACCACCTGTGTGCCTGCTGTAGCAGGGTGCAGAGGATGCAAATGTACAGTAATGCACAAATGCTGTTGTTGTACCTGCTGTTATCTGCCTGCCTGCTTGTTTTCACAGAGTCTGTCATCCCAGCTCCTTCAATCCAAAGCCTGTGTTCCTCCTGGTCCCGCCTCCTTCATTAACCAGCAGAGAGTCTGTCATCCCAGCTCCTGCAATCCAAAGCCTGTGTTCCTCCTGGTCCCGCCTCCTTCATTAACCTTGCCAAGTCCTCTTACTTTTCTGCTGCCATTGCCAACGCCCCTAACCAGACCCTTAGATTCCTCACTTCCCTTCTTCCTACCTCCTCTGCTGTGCCCGCACATCCCACTCCCCCCCTTCCCTTCTTGCTTCCGCCTTCAGTAACAAAGTCTCTACCTTAAGAGCCTCCCTACCTGCCCTCCCCCCACCAATCTCCTCCCTGTCCCCTGTTGCCTCCCCCCCTCCCACCTCCCAACTGTCTCACACCTGGTCCTCCTTCTCCTTAACTACCACAGCTGAGCTTCACCACCTCATCTCCTTATCCAACAAGACCTTCTGCCCTCTTGACCCAATCCCTTCCTCCTGGCTGCTCCTTCCTTCTCTGTCTTTCCTTCCATATCTTCTAGCCATGCTGAACTCTAGTCTCTCCACGGGCACCTTCCCCACCTCCTGGAAGCACGCACTTATCCGCCCGATTCTTAAAAAACCTTCTCTTGATCCCCTGGACCCTGCCAACTACCGCCCAGTTTCTAATCTGTCCTTTCTTTCAAAAATTTTGGAAAAGATTGTCTTTGCACAGCTTTCTCACCATTTGGATTCTGTTAATTTTCTTCACCCTCGTCAGTCTGGCTTCTGTCCTGGGCACAGTGTAGAAACTATTCTTCTTGCCTTCACCAACTCTCTGCACACTGCACACGATCGAGGTGATATCTCGGTGGCGGTAGCTCTCGATCTTTCTGCCGCCTTTGACTTGGTTGATCACTCCCTTCTTCTGTCTCGTCTACGTGAAGCTGGCCTCTGTAGCACTGTATATCGATGGTTCCACTCTTTTCTTTCTTCTAGATCTGCTGCAGTCCTTTCCTCCTCTCCATCCGTTCCCCCCTCAGACCCTTTTCCCCTTCCCTGCGGAGTCCCACAGGGCTCCGTTCTCGCACCTTTGCTCTTCAACCTCTTTCTGACTCCTCTCACCTTGTTGATACAACAGTTTGGGATCACGGCCTTCTTTTATGCAGATGACATTCTTCTTCTCTATCACACCTCCCCTGTTTGTCCTGATCTTGCCCCCCTTAACCTGTGTCTAACTGCTGTCTCCGACTGGTTAACTAATAACTGCCTCCATCTCAACACCTCCAAAACTACTGCTATTTGGTTTTCCCACAGTCATCAGCCCCCCTCTCTGGCCCCCTCTTTCTCTGGTTCACCTATCTCTCTTGTTCCTACTTTTCGTTATCTTGGTGTACTTTTCGATTCTGACCTTTCCTTTTCAGCCCACATTTCCCATATCTCCAAACCCTCTTTCTACTACCTACGTCAGATCCGGGCAATTCGTCCTTTTCTTTCTCCCTCTGCTCTTACTACTCTGCTTCTATCACTGGTTATTTCTCGCATTGACTTTGCCAATTCCATTTTCACTGGTCTCACCAAGCTCCAACTGTCACGTCTTCAACGACTCCAAAATACAGCCGCTCGACTTGTGTCCCACTCCTCCCCCAGAGACCACGTCACCCCCCTTCTTTTCCGCCTTCACTGGTTACCAATTTCCTTCCACATTCAGTTCAAACTACTCACCCTTGTTCATAAAGCACTTCACACCTCCACTCCTCAATACCTGGTTGACCTCATCCACTTTCACACTCCCAGACACACTCCCCGCTCCTTTCATCTCAACCGTCTCACACTACCCCCTCCCTCCCTAGCCCACCTGCACTCTACCCGTTCCTCAGCTTTTTTTTTTCTAGGCCCTGCCCTCTGGAACTCCCTTCCCACCGCCCTCCGCTTGGAACATCATCACCCTACCTTCAAGCTGGATCTAAAGACTCACCTTTACTCCCTTGCCTTTGGCCCTCCCTCCTCTCACCCCTAACCTTTTTTCCTATCCCCTTTGATATCAACCTGCTCTCCCATTTTCTCTCTACAAAGTAATTGTAACTCTCTTTCTACTTTTCCGGCCTTGTGCCTTGCTGTTACTGTAATATTTTATTATCATTGTAAACCGCTCTGCTATTTTGAAGGGCGGTCAATCAAATCAATAATCATAAACATAAACATATAAGGTGCATGAGGAATGACAGGCAGTGCCAGGGAAACAGGAGCAAAAGATACATGTGTCTCCTCGGTGCCCATAAGTGTGCTATAATTGGTGAAAAATGGTTCCACGTGTTTTTCTTTTCCTGTGTTCAATGGGTCTTGGACATCGGGGTATGTATCCTATTATGGAAATAGTTTATTTTGTGCTTTAGGCAAATGACATCACAATATCTCTCACCAAATAAATATTATTTATCTGAACATCTTATGGTTCTTAGTGCCTATGTTAATGATGTCTTCATTTGGACAGCTACAGATCAGCTGTCTCTAAATATACAAAACTCAGAAGTACTGGATGTTACTCTGTTTCATTAGTGTTACCTAAACATCTGATGGCAAATAATTACATGGTTCACATCCATAGGGCCACCAAAACAACCCTGCTGTGCAGCTCAAGGCATAACATTTATATATTTATATATTTATTAGTTTTTAGATACTCTTTGGGGTATGTTTACTAAACCGTCTTGACGTCACAACGGTGGTATTATCGTGTGATAAGTGACATTATCATGTGATAATGTAACATTACCGCGCGATAATGTCACTTATCGCGCGATAACATGGCAGCGACATTAAGGCACACTAACGCTGTGAAATCCGGGTCTTAAGGGTGGAGTAAGGCTTCCCAGAGGGCGGAGAGAAGGGGTCAATGAGCGGAGAGTGGGCGGGGAGAGGCTCCAGGCACACTAACACTGTGAAATACGGGTCTGAAAACTAACGCCAGTGAAAACCTCGCGTTAGGCACATTTGCAGGAAAGAGAAACCATTTAAGTCAGCAATGTGCAGCAAAGGCAGGGAAACCCAGAGAAGTGATAGTAGTGATATATGTGCAGGAACTAAAAAGGCAAATAAACATATAAAATGACCAGAACCATATTTATTTATTTATTTATTTTTTATTTATTTACATTTCTTATATACCGAGCTATTAAAAATCAGTACGGTTCACAGTGAACAGAACAATGCTACAATGCAACAATGACACAATGCGCTTACAGAGAACAGGGTAATAGCTTAGGGGAGAACTTGGGAAAAACTACCTCGTATATACAGTGCATTTTACAGAGCTACAGGGTATTCATAGTTGGAACAGGTTTGATGGCATCGAACAATCTATAACAGGGGGTGGGCTGATTAACCACTCTCCCGTTGAGTTAGGTTGTTGGAACAGTTAGGAAGGGGGGTCAGGGGGCATTTTCTCTGTTTTCCAGGGCTAGATTCAGGATAGTGGATTTGGAACAGATGATATTTTAGCGCTTTTCTGAATAAGGTAAGATAAATGATGGCTCGGATTCCAGTGGGAAGGGCATTCCAGGCTATGGGTGCATAAATCGAAAAAGCCCTATTGGCGGTTGCCTTCGTGCATTTTACATTTATCTTAGGGACTTCTAAAGTGTTCAGCATAGCAGACAGACAGACCATTTAAAATCCCAATAACCAAGCTGGCCAATAGTGATATTAATGATTAACATAAAGCAACACTACTGACAAAGCGTAAAACTTAAGATATCATGTTTGGAAGGGTCTATGCTCTGTTCCCCCTACAAAGTGAATGATCCCACATTGAAATAGCGCTGATCAGGGTTTCTGTCGTTTAGATTGGGCAGGTTTGTTATGGCGTGCATATGTGCAGCAACAGCAGAGTGGGCACATAGGAAAAGGCAACTGTACTGATGCTGTAAATGGGATACAGGGGGCTGCAGGCGGCACATGCTGTCGTCCAGCTGGGGCACAGTGTGGACTAGGCAGATGCCGAAACTGTAAAGCAGCAAGACAGCAACTGACGAGGGGCCAACATGGGCATGAGTGTGTGTCCCACAGTGTCATAGGGGATATTACCCAGGAGGTACCCCCAAGGGCACATAACATTGGCAGGCAGTGCCGAGGGGAAGCGCACATGTCCATGTAGGCACCCCCACCCGAGAACCCACACCATAGGCAGCTGCCTACCGGCACACTGGATGGCCTGGGACTGCGCACCACCAGCACCACCAGCATAATGGCATGGCAGCATGGTGGCAGAGGGGTGCTGGTGGCGGAAGGGGCAGTGCATCTGCCCACAGCAGACCACAGCCAAGCCCCGTTTAGGTGGGTGCTGTGCACTTCAACAGACAGGGTTTGTCTGACGAACAGTCATGGTATCCCCAGGGAATGATCTGTCCCTGTGGCAACAGTGTGGTGCAGTACACACAGCCAGTATGTTTAGGAGCAGGAGGTCACAAGTTTAAGTCCCAGCTGTGGCTCCTGCCAACCCTGTCCCCATATTTTACCCAGTACTAAACCGTGGTAATAAGATGGAACCTTTATTGCAGATAAAATAAACATGCCTGAAACACCTATATCTTACCCTACAGAGCACAGACACCATAAACATGTGCAATCCCTAGAGCAGAGTTTCCCAACTGCAATCCTGGATGGCCAAACACCGTACAGGTTTCATGCTGTCCCTAATAAATATGCCTGTACTGCATTTGTATGCGCCGCCCCCATTGTATGCAAATGTATCTCATGCATATTCATTAGGGACAGCATGAAAACCTGAACAGTGTTTGGCCCACCAGGACCGGAGTTGGGAACCTCTGCCCTAGAGCAGCGGCCAACAGGGGCATAAAGACCCACGCCCACATGTTCCACTATCCAAAGCCTCATGGAGAGTCAGGGGGTTGGGCCCTGCGCGGAGCAGCATCTCCCAATACTGGCACCTGCATACCTTAGCAATGCCGTCCTAAACTTGGGAATATGTTCCACATATATCAAAAGGTTGCTATGATTAATGACAGCTAACAAATTCTAAGTTAAACACAATTTATTGAAAGAGATTCATCATAGCAACCTTTCTGATATCTGAGGAATGTGTTTCAGTTATTGATTCTGACAGTGTTTACCACCCCGGGGAGTGACCCTAACAGTATTGAGTACCATAGCAATGCCTGCACTGTGCCCAGGATTGGTGTGGTGGCCAGGGATGCCACAAACCTCTATATTTGCACAATGCTGGCATAGGTGTGGGAGTGTGTGTCTGTCTATCCAGTGTGTTGTGGCTGCCTACACCTTACTGAGCCCACATTGCTTGCACTGTTTCCAATGTTAGCCTGCCAATATGCATAATGAGGAGCAAGGTACTGTGGGTATGGCCCAGACAGGGTGGCATGGGCTGAATGCATTTGCACAGGGTATAGGGCAATGGCTGGGACATTGTAGTGCCCGACCACCATCTGCACGGACAGGGTGGCCACAGCATGTCATGCTGGGAGGTCGCTCTCACCCTGACTGAGCAGTGACTACGGCATGGCTAGGTTCCCTCATAGTGCTATACAGTATTTCTTTCAAGTGATATTTATGGGTTCTTTTTTGGGGGGCCCAATCACTGACATATCTGCATGGTCTGTGTGCTGACATCCCAGTTTTGGGTGCACACAGTTCTTCCAGGAGCATGCACTATGTACTAGCTAGCAGACTGTCTGCAGTTAGCATCTGTATGGCTGCACCACCTTGCAGGGTGCAGCAGGTGCACACTGACTGCCTTCTGCTGGTGAATGTCAGATTGTAGGGGGGGCAGCTGAGCTGACTGGGCCCACTACATATCTGCCAATGACCCTGTCCCAAGTGCAGATCTTCAGCAGCTGTCCATTTGCAACCAGGACTGGGGTTGCTGGTCCCACAGCCTGTCCTCATGTACCTCCACTGCCCCCCTTGCAAAGGGTGAGAGTGTGAGTCTGTTGGGGGGGGGCAGATAATGTCCCCCACTCTGACCCAGAGAGGGCAGTTTGCTAAGTACATTGTCGCCATGTGAGCACTGACACACCCCTGCTCCCTTTATAGGTGACCATAGCAAGCCCAGTGGATATGCACTATGTTGTGTGCGCATCATGGTCCACAAGGGCCAAACATGACTGGCAATTACAAATGGACACAGAGACTTCCTAAGGGTGTCTGTAGCAAACACCTATCACACACTGGCACTGATGGAGACCTGCAGCACAGCGCACCTCAACCAACCCGGGTACTGCGGACCTGGTGCTGGCCACTCCACCTCACCCTCAGGGTGAGCACAGAACATGCACATTGGCATGGCCTGTGGGTACTCTGTGCCAGTAACATGCACGGTCATTCCCCCCTACCAAGCTGACCTGCTGTAGAGGTGAATACCCCATCTAGTGAGAAGATGTAGACTGCTGTTCTGCATCTGAATTGCATTATGGGTACTGTTGGTTCTATCCTATCCTGGTAGCCACAGCAGACAGTTTTATGGTGACGTGCACTCTTTTTGTAGCCATCCATTGGTATGATAACTCCCATAGTGATGTAGCAGAATGTTTAATGCAATGACTTCAGTAGCAGAGGTCATGGGTTTGATTCTTCTCTGTTCCCCTTTCTTTTTTAATGGCTGTCCTACACAACTACATTTCATTCGTGTAACAGTCACATCTGTGCAGATCTGTGCTGCTGCCACATTATACCCTCATCACTGTTGCCATCCATCCTTCTGTCCATCTATGTGTGTGTGCCAGCTGTGTGGCGTCCTGCCCTAACGTGCAGGCTGCTACCCCATGTCCTGCACTGGCACACTTTTCTGCATTGCGGCTCTTCATGCTTGCCTCTCCTGTGTCTGCTCTGCATGGCACTGCTCTCCTCTGTCCTCCTGTCATTGTACTTATCCTGCCACCTCTACCTCCTCTGGTGGACACGTATCCCCATCCTCTGCCACACACTGTCATTGTTGCACTGTACATTACCATCACCCTGTACATCGGTACAGCTGCCCCCAATATGTTTGTCCACTTTACCTGCTGCCACATGGGCTGCACGCAAATTTGGCTGGTCCATGAGCTCCGTCATCTACTTTCTTCCATCACTTGTTCATTGCCTTTCCTTGGTGCTCTTTGCAGTGTTATGGTTACATCTGTGTTTGAGCCATACATTTCATGTTTGTGACTTTTGGGCACCTTTGTGCCCCTGGGCACCATCTCCTGTGTCACCTTGGCATCCCTGGGGCATCTTTTGCGGCACCTTAGGCTTGGCCAGCTTATGGGGCGCCTTATATGCTGCCTTGGAGGATGCCAACCTTTCCTGCTGCCTTCTGGGGCACATTATGACCTGCCTTGGATGATGTGGTGCTTTATGATGTGCCTTATGGTGCGCCCTAAAAGGTGCATTAGGTTTCGGCACTGGGTTGAGGCTTTTTTGGCTGGCAGTGAAAATTGTTGGGATGTGTCTAACTGTTACAAGCAGGAAAAGGAATTGCCTCAGACAGTCTTTTAACTGAGCCCACTGAGGGATCAAGCTCATGACCACTGTATCAGCAGTCAATGTGTTAACCATTGTGCTACACCTCTATTGCTCTGACTGTAAGTCAGCACGCCTAATTAAGGCTAACGCGCGTTAACATGCCACGGCTCCCTCTATTGCATGATAATGGACTTTATCGTGCGATAACCCGAAATGCTACCTTAAGACTGGAACGCCCACTGCCTTATATGGCATTCATCACAGTAAGACTGCAACTAATGCCGGTAACATTAAGATGGTTTAGTAAACATACCCCCTTGTCTTGGTAATCAGAGTGATTTACAGATAACATTTTAACTACCGCATAAGGCAGTCTACAAGGAACAATTATAGAATGGTTTACAAGGAACAAGGAACAAGTATGTAACAATTGTACAATTAACAAATGATGATGTTCAATAGATATTTAACGATAGCAAATAAGTATGTACTGGAGGTATTAACATTAGTGGTCTGGGTGATATTCTGGAGTTATGTGAATCAAGTGCGTGGAGACAGGAAATGGTTGATGATGGATGATCCATGGCACAGCCCTGTACCCGCCATTTGACTGTCAGGGAGATTCATGGCGGGGCAACTTACTGGCAGTAAGCTGTCCCACCATGGCCATCAGGGGTCATTTTTAGTAGTTATCCATATCATGCACACCTCTCTTGTGCTGTTCCACATGTGCACTCATGGACAATCCTCCCTTTGTTGCCCACATCAGGCACATTCTGCCTCTACCCAGACACTATCCTGGCCTATGGCATGCCACACACTGGCAGTACTTCTGGATAAATGTTCATACCTCACAGACGCTATAATATAGCTTATGGCATGGTGTATACTTTCAGGTGCATCTAGGATTGCATGCCTGTCACAGTACCCCCTCCCTCCCCTGCTGCATCCACTCCGCTGACTTTACTGTCACCACCACCCACCCATGGCACATCCCACACTGACCTTCATCATTAGGCAGCCACTTATCTCACCTAGTCAACAGCATAGGCCTGCTGTATGGTCAAACATGCTCATCATACATACTGCCACATTGCCAGGCATCAGGTGAGTTACCTCCATCAGCTACCAATTGTGCTTGCATCCATACCTTCTCCAATGGCTTCCCTGCCCCCCTTTCAGCATTTCAGTGGCTTTTCTGCATTAAGGTGCATGCCAGACACCTTCCAGCAGCAGGTGATATTACCACATGGTAAGTGTCCACTACCACCCCCTATTGTCCTATTACAGCCCGCTAAATATCCACTACCACCCCTTGATGCAGCATGTGCTATTACCACCCACTAAGGGGCTTGTTTACAAAGCCACGGTAGCGGTTCGCGATCGTTATCGGAGCCGCGGCCCCATTGATTTCAATGGAGCCGCGGCTCCGATAACGATCGCGAACCGCTACCGCGGCTTTGTAAACAAGCCCCTAAGTTTCCACTAGCACCCTTTAATGCTGAAATGCTTCTAACACTCCCAGCACACTTACTGCATGGTAACCCCTTATCGCTGCCATTAACACACGGAAAGGACTGCTCCCTCACTGCCATTTACTAAACATACCCCTTAGTGTGTTAGGAAGATGCTTCCATAGGGTAGGGGCATAGAGTGAAAATGCCCTATTGGTTGTAGACTAATTACACCTCCCAAATATGGGCTTAGGAGAAATAATATAAATGGTTGAATGTATTCTAGGTACGAGGGAATGTGTAAATATAGAGTTAAATTAAAAGTATTGATCGTTATTCTAAGGGTGTGGGTGTGTATATTTAGTTTTGCGCATACCATGACAGTCATGAACCTCACTTCTAAGCCAGGGCATGGGGAGTATGATCTCAGTCTCTCAAATTTACTGCAAAGGCTCAGCGTAATATTTGCATCGTGCCAAAGAGAGCCTCCTGATGGAGTTCGTAAGATGTAACATGTATGGGTAATTTGTCAAGATGTGCTTGGAAATTCTTCTTTATCAAGCCGGTGACATCCAACATGATGGGAAATATTTCTGTATCTTTCTGCCACATTTTTTTGGTCTCTGACTGCATTTCCTAGTATTTCAGGGTCTTCTGCCTCTTCACGCGATTCGCAGACTAGTCATTTGGAACTGACACCTCTATTATCAATGACGTTCTGGTGTATTTCTCCTTAACCACTATATCTGGCTTCATCGCATCCAACATTACATCGGTCGGAATGGAAGTATCCCAGGTGATCATAACCTCCTCATTCTCTGTACTTCTCTTAGGGTCATGATCCCGGTGATTTTCGGACACAGTGATGTTGTAGTGCTTACAGAATTTCCAATGGATGAAGCGTGCTACTTATGCCTTTCTGTATAGAAAATTTCTGCCATCAGAACTTCACAGTGAGTCACCGTTTCCAGTTCTTTCTTATGGAATCAACATATGTCTCTGTTGCCAGATTTTTCAATGCTTTCTGTAAACCATCTCATCTGTAAGCCACTGTCCTAGCTGCAACTATCAACCTCTCATCCTTCAGTTTCAGTTCACCCCTCTTTAACCATTCATATGTCCGTTCTTGATCGACTAAGGGTTCCTGGAGTAGCACTCTGTATTTCCAACTATATTTGTGCATCTGCCACTTGGTTTTCCTTGTTTTTTATTCTAATTCCTTGAAGAGCTTTTTTCTCTTGTTTTGAAAATTATGTTACTTCCTTTGAATGCCATATTTGCTGTCAAAATCTATTATTTAGCTTTGAATGCCATACTTGCTGCCCTCTGGAAGTTGCTGCCCTAGTTTGCCTAGTGGTTGGGCCGGCCTTGATCTGTACAGTGCTGAATATGCCTTGTAATGCTATATAAATGTTCAATAGTAGTAGTAGTAGCAGTAAGCTCATGGCGACCCTCTGGATAGCAGTCCTAAACTGTATTCAGTCTTCAGTCAGGCGGCTCATTGTTGGTAGAATTGCTTCTACAGCTAATGTTATTGTATCAGTCTATCTCATTGCTGTCCTTCCTCTTTTGCATTGACCTTCAACCTTGCAAAGCATGTTCTCTCTCTCTCTTTGCATGATGTGTCCAAAGTATGAAAATCAAAGTCTAGCCATCTATATACTGTTATTGTATATAGTTACCCTGTTAACCAAGTTGAATTTCCTGTTCATATGTAAACACAAAGTACTATTGGAAATGTGTGTTTTCATTGTTTCTTGTAAACCGCGCTGATGCTGAATAGCGCGGTATAAAAAAGACTATAAATAAATAAATCTAAGATTCTAAAGAAAGCTTAGGTTTAATCTCATCTAGTCAGGGGTGGCCCAAGAATGATGCAGGGCCATGTGTGGAAACTCATTGTGGGGCCTCATTTCCATATCCACTGGACCTCATTTGCATACATTTAATTTATTTAATTTTGAAATGCTTATGTTGTCCTTCTGTCCTTCTAAAATTTTAGGTGACTTTCAAAGGAGTCCTTCACAAGACTTTTTTTCTCCTGGCAATGACTTAAGGGTATGTTTACTAGATATTAATGTGCATTAAATGCCACTGTGCCAATATAGATAAATGGGTTTCCTGTACTTAAAGCACATTAACATTTGTGAATGTGCATTAATTTTAGCAAACATGCCTCTTAATGAGTGTCTGAATACCATTTGCATGGGCAGTGAGGATAAGGAAAGGTTACCAGATTTATACATTACTATACTCCAATGCCAACTACAAGGCACATTAGGAAGCACTATAAACCTTGCCCATTTAGAACCCATAGCAAACCCACCATATCATAACAGCACTACCAGGACTCACAAAGCATCAAACCCTACCTATCAAAAGGCAACACTGCAAATATTAAACCAATACATCTCAGAGAATACCAATACATCTCTTACTGGGGAAAGAGAACAAGTGGCACTGTCAAATAGAAACTACATGAACAGAATACCTCAGCTTGATTACACGTGCAGAATATAGACCATCACCAAAAAAAGAACAAGGGATCACAATTTAGAAATACGAAGATAATAAACTTGGAACCCCAAAAGTCAAACTTGAAATGTACAACAACACTGGAGAAATAAAACTATACATTAATTTCCTCTTGTACTAAACAAAAGGCAAAGACATTAGCGATGCACATCAACATCAGCTCCCTTCTAGTTCTAGCCCTACCCAGCATCTGCTCCCTTCTAGTCCCATTCTCCCATCTCCCCCATCAGCCATTTCCAATCCTATCCTAGGCCCCATCAGTCCATTCCCAATCCTAACTTCCCAATCAGCCATTTCCAATCCTATCCTAGCCCCTCCATCAGCCCATTTCCATTCCTAGCTCTCCCAATCAGCCAATTTCCAGTCCTATTTTAGCCCCCCCCCCATCAGCCCATTTCCAGACCTATCTTAACCCCCTCATCAGCCCATTTCCAGTCCCAGTCCCCCATCACCCCATTTTCAGTCCTATCCTAGCTGCCCCCCATCAGCCCATTTCTAGTTCTAGTCCCCCATCAGACCATTTCCAGTCCTAGCCCCCCCCCCCCCCCAAAGAGCCCAGTGCCTGTCTGACTGGCTTCAAAGGGAGTCGTGGAGGCCTGATGCCCCGGCTCACCTCTGCACAGCCATCGGAGTGAAGAGCAGCATTTTCCTTCACTCCAGAGGCTGTGTTCTTGTGCAGCCCACTGGCATGCTGATTACTGTTAAACAGGAAATGCCCTTTAACCTCCATCGTGCCAGTGGACTGCATGAGAACAGAGCAACTGGAGTGAAGGAAAATGCCACTCTTCACTCTGGCGACTGTGCAGAGATGAGCCAAGGCCTCGGGCCTCCCCGGCTCTCTCTGAAACTGGCCCTGCAAATTGTCAGGACATAAACAGCATGTGTAGCAAGAGGTTGGCTTGGGGCCCTATGCAATCAACATTCTCACACATGTGTTGGATCGGCCCTGCATCTAGTACTGACTGGTTTGTTCTTTGGACAGTATGTGGAGGCACATTCTTACTTGGCCATCCAGCCCCTTGTGCGGCTGACCAGAAGCGGGACGCCAAAAGGTAGACCCGATTATGATCTTGTGGGGGGGGGGGCTAGTCGTGCCTGCATGATCAGTATCAGGTTTAAGGCCCGAATGCGCAGACCGGGTTCCAATTCTGATCGGCCTGCACACCCAGCAGATCCCTGACTACCTTAGTCAGGCTCCTGAATGAAGCTGCAGTGCCATGGTATCCTGTTGCCATGGCACTGTGGCTCCATTCAGGAGCCAAAATGCCTTCTGCTGCAGATATTATTCTTTCCCCACAACTGAACTCTCAATCCAGTCTCCCATGGCCAGGGTCTGGCTGCAGGGATACTCCTGCACCTCCTACCTTTTTGTCCCAGCCTGGCGGCATGATCTCCCAATGTCCAGGGGGACTTATTCCACCTCTGCAGTGGAATAAGTCTCCCATCCATGTTCACGGCCCCAGACATACAGGGCCAACCTCAGAATCAGCCCTGTGCATCTGGGGTCACGGCCCGCCCATGCCCCGCTCTCACTCTGCCTCAATAATGCCCCCTCCCTCCCCCATCTAAGCCTCCCCATACAAACAATCAGTTTGTACGGGGAGGCAGTAGCCAGGGCAGCAGGGGAGTGAATAGCAGAGATGGACATCTAATCCTGATGTTGATTCCCGCTATTCGCTGTGCTGAATGACCCCCACGGTATACACAATATTCTTCATTGGCACCATAATTCAAAGGCATCAGTTTTCTTCCTGCCTATCTTTTTCACTGTCCAACTTTTCCATCCATAAGATGTTATTGAAAGTACAATGGCTTGGAAAAGTTGAATCTTTGTATGGAGAGAGACATCTCTAATCTTGAGAATCTTGTCTAGGTACTTCGTAGCCATTCTGCCAAAATAAATGTGTCATTGCATTTCTTGACTGATTACACAGGTACACTAAAAAAAATTTTTTTTAAATTGCCTCTAATGTTTCGATTGATTTTTACGTTTTTTGGTGCGCTGAATCCAAATCTGGTAACCAATTTGCTCCATCACGTACAGATTTTTTGCTACATTGGGTTAGCAGTTTGAGGTGAACGTTTCAGATTGAGTGCGATCGAGATAAAAGTTTCTTGGATGAATTCTTTATACTAATTGTTTAGTAGTTATTCAAATAAGAATAAAGAAAATTGTAACAAGGCAGCAAATAAGAATACAGTAATGTCAACAAAACACACTGTGATGGTAGCAAAATTGTCTGCACTTAAAACAGCCACATACATGTGCACAAACATTGAGCATATAAGAGCGAGGTTAGACACAAAGCAAAGCAAAGAAATGTGCAAAAAATATTGTACAGGTATGTATGTAAGAATAGAAACCGCAAACCGCACCATTGCAATACATGAAGACAAACACCCGATGGTGTGAAAATAAAATTCTAATAAATGAGATCCGACACTGTGGTAATAACTAGCAAATTTTTATTTCAAAGTTTAGTAAAAACACGATATTTGTCAACACAGTTTAGATTTTAAAGTCATTCTTGGGTCAATCAATCTCCTGGTGGGCCCGTTTCTTCTTCCCCCGAATGCTTCTCTTGGTGCACTGCTTGGCGTATTTTTCATCTGGGGTTTCCCGCAGCAGCAACCAGCAGAAATCATAAGAACATAAGAACATAAGATATGCCATACTGGGTCAGACCAAGGTCCATCAAGCCCAGTATTCTGTTTCCAACAGTGGCCAATCTAGGTCATACGTACCTAGCAGTTTCCCCAAGGGACACAGGTTCCACAATGCTTGTATTGGTTCAAGCATTGATATCCTGGGTCCCTTCTTAATAATGGTTTATGGACCTTTCCTCCAGGAACTTGTCCAAACCTTTTTTAAACCCAGCTACACTAACAGCCTTTACTACATCCTCCGGTAACAAATTCCAGAGTTTGATTACACGTTGAGTGAAAAAATATTTTCTTTTATTAGTCTTAAATAGTTTACCCTGTAGCTTCATTGCATGTCCCCTAGTCTTTCTATATTCTGATAAGGTAAACAATCGATCTACGTTTACCCGTTCCACTCCGTTCATTAATTTATAGACTTCTATCATATCTCCCCTCAGCCGTCTCTTTTCCAGGTTAAAGAGCCCCAACCTTTTTAGCCTTTCTTCATAGGAGTAGCCTTCCATCCCCTTTACCATTTTGGTGGCTCTTCTCTGAACCTTTTCTAAAATTGCTATATCCTTTTTAAGATATGGCGACCAGAATTGCACACAATATTCAAGGTGCGGTCTCACCATGGAACGATATAGAGGCATTATAATATCTTTTGTTTTATTTTCCATTCCTTTCCTTATCATACCTAGCATTCTATTTGCTCTCTTGGCCGCCGCTGCACACTGGGCCGAGGGTTTTAACATGGTATCCACAAGGACGCCTAAATCTTTTTCTTGGGTGGTGGTTCCTAATGTGGAACCTTGCATCGTGTAACCATAGTTTGGGTTGTTCTTCCCTAGGTGCATAACCTTGCACTTCTCCACATTAAATTTCATCTGCCATTTTGATGCCCAATCTTCCAATTTATCAAGATCCTCTTGCAATTTTCCACAATCCTCCTGGGTTTTAACAACTTTAAATAGTTTTGTGTCATCAGCAAATTTGATAACCTCACTCGTTATTCCACTTTCCAGGTCATTTATGAATATGTCTAAAAGCAGCGGACCCAGCACAGATCCCTGGGGTACACCACTATTCACCTTTCTCCATTGGGAAAATTGGCCATTTAGCCCTACCCTCTGCTTTCTATCTTTTAACCAGTTCCTGATCCACAGTAGTACACTGCCTCCTATCCCATGACTCTTTAGTTTTGCCAAAAGTCTCTCATGAGGGACCTTGTCAAAGGCTTTCTGAAAGTCCAGATACACAATATCAACCGACTCACCTTTGTCCACCTGTTTATTCACTCCTTCAAAAAAACATAACAGATTAGTAAGACAAGATCTTCCTTGTCTAAAGCCATGTTGGCTGTCTCCCATTAGGTCATGACTATCTATATGCTGAGTAATTTTATTCTTTATGATGGTTTCTACCATTTTTCCCGGTACTGATGTCAGGCTCACCGGTCTGTAGTTTCCCGGATCACCCCTCGAACTCTTTTTAAAAATTGGTGTTACATTGGCGATCCTCCAATCCTCAGGTATTAGAGATGATTTTAATGATA
Source organism: Ichthyophis bannanicus (assembly GCA_033557465.1). Taxonomy (NCBI): domain Eukaryota; kingdom Metazoa; phylum Chordata; class Amphibia; order Gymnophiona; family Ichthyophiidae; genus Ichthyophis; species Ichthyophis bannanicus. The sequence goes on along the minus strand of CM066034.1, from coordinate 123,293,662 downwards.
GTTCACAGATTACTGATAGCAGGTCTGCAATCTCAAATTTCAGTTCTTTCAACACCCTTGGATGTATACCATCCGGCCCAGGTGATTTGCTACTCTTCAGTTTATCTAATAGTTGTAAGACATCTTCCCGATGTATCGATATTTCCTTCAATTCTTCCACACCTTTAAATACCACTTCAGTCGTGGGTAACATCCCTACATCTTCCTCAGTAAAGACCGAAGCAAAGAATTCATTTGGTCTCTCCGCTATCGCCTTGTCGCCTCTTAGTGCTCCTTTAACCCCTTTATCATCTAATGGACCAACTGACTCTCTCACAGGTTTTTTGCTACGAATGTACTTGAAAAGGTCTTTATTTCGCGTTTTTGCTTCGGCAGCAAGCTTCTTCTCAAATTCTCTCTTTGCCTGCCTTATCAATGCCTTGCATTTGACTTGCCAGTGCTTGTGCTGTTTCCAGGTTTCATCATTTGGCTCTTTTTTCCATTTCTTGAAAGATGCTTTTTTGGCAACAACAGCCTCTCTGACCTCAGCTTTAAACCATGCTGGCAATTTTTTGGACTTCCTTCCACTTTTCTTAAAGCGTGGAATACAGCTGGTCTGGGCTTCCAAGATAGTATTTTTCAACAACACCCAAGCTTGATGTACGTTTTTAATCTTTGCAACTGCTCCTTTTAGTTTTTTCTTAACTGTTTTCCTCATTCTATCATAGTCTCCCTTTCGAAAGTTAAAGGGTAGTACTGTGGATTTCCTTACTATCCCTCCTCCACTAATTAAATCAAAGGCGATCATGCTATGATCACTATTGCCAAGTGGCCCCAACACCCTTATCTCTTGCACTACATCTGGTGTTCCACTAAGGACTAGGTCTAATATTGCTTCCCCTCTGGTCAGTTCATGAACCAGCTGCTCCAAGAAGCAGTCATTTATTTCATCTAGGAACTTTATCTCCCTAGCATGTCCTGTTGTGACACTGACCCAGTCGATGCCGGGGTAATTGAAATCACCCATTATTATTACTGCACTGTAACTTTTGCTAGCTTCCTTGATTTCTTTGAGCATTTCATCATCCATTTGTTCATTCTGGCCAGGCGGACGATAGTACACCCCCACTGCCATCGCCTTCCCCTTTTTACATGGAATTTCAATCCATAGAGATTCTACAGCAAATTTTGTTTCTTGCAAAACTTTAATCCTTTCTGACTCAATGCCCTCTCTAACATAGAGCGCAACCCCTCCACCAATTTGATCAGCTCTATCATTTCGATATAGTTTGTACCCAGGTATCACAGTGTCCCACTGGTTGTCCTCCTTCCACCATGTCTCTGATATTCCAATCATACCTAACCTCTCGTTTAGTGCTATATATTCTAACTCTCCCATCTTGTTTTGTAGACTTCTAGCATTTGCATACAAGCATTTTAGAGACTGTATTTTATTCATATTAATTTGGCTATTGGTAGACATGGGTAATTTGGGATCTTTAAGTTCTGTCTGCTCCATACTCGAGGGCATTTGGGCTACTTTACTTTTTTTGGAACCTCTCTGCTTTTTGTAGTATCCTTCAAGGATACATTCTTCCGAACCATGCGCTCTTGGGCGACTGTCGGCTTTCCCCTATTATCTAGTTTAAAAGCTGCTCTATCTCCTTTTTAAAGGTTAATGCCAGCAGCCTGGTTCCATCCCGGTTAAGGTGAAGCCCATCCCTTCGGAAGAGCCCCTCCTTTCCCCAGAATGTTCCCCAGTTCCTAACAAATCCGAACCCCTCATCTCTGCACCATTGTCTCATCCACGCATTGAGACTCCGGAGCTCTGCCTGCCTATTGGGTCCTGCGCGTGGCATCATAGTGGTGTTCCATCTTCCTTGGTACCTTCTCTCTGCGTCCTTGATGTCCTGGTGAAACCTTTCACCTTGTTCTTCACTGTACGCCCCCAAGTTTTCGGGAAAGTAGTTCACATGGGAGTGCAAGAAATGGACTTTCAGGCTCATGTTACAGCCTTGTTCTTTAAAGGCATTGAGCATCCTGGCAACAATATCCTTATAGTTCTCATCCCGTCTGTTCCCCAAGAATTTGAGAACAACATCCTTGAAGGAATCCCAGGCTTCTTTTTACTTCTCAGACATCGTTTCAGCGAATGCTCCATCTGAAATGAGCTTCCTTATATCAGGGCCAACAAACACTCCTTCCTTTAGCTTTGCTTCAGAAAGTCGGGGAAACTTTGAGCAAAGGTACCGAAAGCACTCACCATCTTTTGGAAGGGACTTGATGAATTGCTTAATGAGACCCAACTTAATGTGGAGAGTTGGTAATAGAATTTTATCACGAGGTACCAAGCTCTCATGAAGAACATTTTTCTCATCGGGTCTCAAATACTCCCGAATTGGCCAGTCTTTTTTCCCCCAGTGTAGGTCGCGGGCCCGGCTATCCCACAAGCAAAGGAAGCAGGAATATTTGGTGAAACCGAATTGCTGCCCTAATAGCATGGATAGAATTTTAAAGTCTCCACAAATCATCCACTTATGCTCAACATAACGAATCTTCTGAAGAATCAGGGCCAAATTCTCGTATTTTTCTTGGAGAATAACAGAGTGAGCAATAGGAACTTAAGCGAATTTGTTGCCATTATGAAGAAGAACACCTTTTATGCTGTCTTTTGATGAATCAATGAACAGCCGCCATTCAGCAGGATCATACTTGAGTTTAAACTTTTCCATCACTCCGTATATATCGTTGCAAAATACCAAATCTTCCTCTTTGCTGAAATACTTCAAAAATTGTGTCTCGCGGTTGCGGTACCAATAAAAAGTTGTTCCTGGTAACAATAGATTTTTCTGTTTAAACCGAGAACCTTAGCAGTTGGGCAGCATCTTTTGGGAGTCCTAAATCCCGGACTAAATCATTCAATTCAGCTTGAGAGAAAAGTTCAGGTTTCGGATCTGGTTCAGTTTCAAACTCGGAAGTACTGGACTCATCGGGAAAAGCCATCTGATGAGTCTCATCATGATCAGAACCGTCCACACAAATATGATCCAAAGATTTTGGTGGTTCAGGCACAGGTACTTCGTTGCTATGAGGCATAGGCCTAATTGCTGAGGGAAGGTTGGGGTAACTTATTACGTTCTTATTTTTTAAGTTGTATCCCTTCACAATGCAAGAGCAAAAATAGCAGTCACTGCTGTGGTCTCTTTGTTCACGCCACATCATAGGTATTCCGAAACGAAATGCTTGTTTTTTACCTTTCATCCATAAGCGTAGATCTTCCTCACATGTCTTGCACACTTTGTGAGGAGCCCACGGTTTGTCTTGATCGCCTAACTTCAAACCGAAATAGGCGAAATATACTTTTTTAATAAATGCAGAAATGTTCCTCTGCCGCTTTTTCACGGTATATTCCCCACAAATAAAACAAAAACTGTCCGGAGAGTTGACGCAACCTCTGGCTCTGTGAGCCATCACAAATACACAGCACTGCAAACTACAACTGTAGTGAACCACTTCGGAATAAAGCTGGATTACGACTGAGCAAACAAAAGGTAATAATGAACTTGCAAGAAACTGAAATTTGACAGGAACGTTCATGTCGCAACCACCGTGTTTGAGCGAGCGAACGAGATGAGACGAACAGGAAAGAACATGCGCCAGCGCGAGTACTGGATTTAGCCCCCCGCCTCCCAATTGTCCTGTTAATGTATAAAATGAATACAAAACACTCTAAAATATCATGAGGGAGTGTTTCTAGTTAGTTAACCATTACAACCTCTATTTTGGGCCAAGAAAATAAACTGCAGTCGGCTAAAAAGAAATTACGTGAACATTCCTTATATGGGTAAGAAATCTAATTTTGCAAGAAAACGTGACGTGATGGAACATTTTGGCTATTTTTCCTGGATTCAGCACCCCAAAATCTATAGGAATCAGTTGCAAAACTGGAGGCAGTTTTTTGGTAGTGTACCTGTGTTATTATTTCTTTATTAGCAGGTTAAAGTTGTCCAGTAATTCATTTTCTTCTCGGTCAATGATGAATTTATTGATTTTTGCCAGTTGTCAGGATCTTTGTCTTCTTCACCTTAAGGTGCAGGCCCATTTGAAGACTATGGACGGCATTTTTCAAAGGCATTTACATGGTTTACAGCCTAGTAAACCATGTGTAAAGGCTGTAAACAGGGATTTTCAAAGACACTTACCCAGTTTGTGCCTTTGAAAATCCCCTCCAAAATCCCCGGTTAGCATCAGGGCATGCTAGGGGCGTTTCGCAGTAGAGCGGGGGCAGAGGTAAGGGTTAACCATGCAGCAGCAATTTTCCATGCTACCCGGTTAGTGCTCTATTCCAAAAAAGTAGACGAGGCAAACCCTCACATATCTTTACAGCACAGAGTGTTAAAATCACTGCTGCCCATTTAGGCTTGGCGGCTTCCCAGTTGTGTAGCAAACCCCAGATATTCACTTCCGTAGCCACGGAAGTGAATATCCGGCGTTAAGGGGTTGGCAGGCAGGGCTAAGTGGCTAAGGTGCTTAGCCCTGCCCAATGCAAATTTGGGCCCTATGTTCTTTGATCTTGAGAAGCAAATGTTTCAGATCGTCTTCACTTTCAGCCAGTATTGTGGTGTCATCAGCATAGCAAAGTCTTCCACCAGTCTTCACACCTCAGTTGTCTTCATACAGTCCTGCTTCTCTGATGATTTTTTTCTGCATATAAATTAAACAGGTAGGGGGAATTTATGCAGCCTTGTTGAACACCTTTGCTGATTTTAAACCATTCTGTTTCTCCTTGTTCCATTCAAACTGCTTCTTGATCAATATAAAGATTGTGTAAGAGAGTATTAGGTGTTCTGGTATAGACATGCTCCTTAAAATGACCCAGAGATTCTCATGGTTTGCATAGGCAAAAGCCTTGCTGTAGTTAATGAAACACATATAGGTATCCTTTTGGTATTATTTTGTCTTTTCAAAGATCCATTTTACATTTGTGACATCTCTCATTCCTCTCCCTTTCTTGTCCCTGCTTGCACTTCCGACAGTTCTCGTTACAGGTATGGTTGCAGACTCTGCTGGATGTTCTTGAGTAGAATCTTGTTGGCATGTGGATTCAGGGCGATTGTGTGATAATTTCCACAGTCAGTCATATCACCTTTCTTCAGTATTGGTATAAACAGATATTTTCTCGTCACTTGGCCATGATGTTGTTTTCCAAATTTCCTGGCAGAGCCTTGTAGGTATGGCAACTGCCACATCTGATTGCTATAATCTGTGGACTATCATTAAAATTATCTGTAGTACCTGAAGATTAGAGAGTGGCCAATGTAATGCTAATTTTTAAAAAGGGTTCCCGAGGTGATTCCGGAAATTACAGACTGGTGAGTCTGACATCAGTACTGGGGAAAATGGTAGAAACCATTATAAAGAATAAAATTACTGAACATGTAGATAGTCATGGTTTAATGTGAGAAAGCCAATATGGATTTAGCCAAGGAAGATCTTTCTTACTAATCTGTATATTTTTTTTGAAGGTGTGAATAAACAGGTAGATAAAGGTGAGCCAGTTAATATAGTGTAGATGGATTTTCAGAAAGCTTTTGACAAGGTCCTTCATGAGAGCTTCTTGGTGAACCTAAAAAATCATTTGATAGGAGGCAGTACGCTATTGTGGACCAGGAAGTGGTTAAAAGATAGGAAGCAGAGAGTAGGGCTAAATGGCCAATTTTCCCAGTGGAGAAAGGTGAATAATGGAGTACCCCAGGGATCTGTGCTGTGCCCGCTACTTTTTAACATATTTTTAAATTGCATTGAAATAGGAGTAACGAGTGATCAAATTTGCAGATGACACAAAATTATTCAAAGTTGTTAAAACACAAGAGAATTGTGAATAATTGCAAGAGGACCTTGATAAATTGAAAGACTGGACATTCAAATGGCAGATGAAATTTAAATTGGACAAGTGCAGAGTTATGCATTTAGGAAAGAACAACCGAAACTATGGTTACATAATGCAAGGTTTCACATTAGGAACTACCACCCAGGATGTAGTAAGAGGTGTTAATATGGCTGGGTTTAAAAAGGTTTTTGACAAATTCCTGGAGGAAAGGTCCATAAACCATTATTAAAGAGGACCCAGAAATCCATTGCTTACCCCAGGACAAGCATTGTGGAACCTATGTACCTTTTTGGGAACCTGCCCGGTACTTGTGACTTGGATTGGCCACCAATGGAAACAGGATTCTGGGCTTGATGGACCTTGGTCTGACACGGCATGACATTTCTTATGTTCTTACCTGGTGCATTGTTCTTTGATAATGCATTCAGTTCTGCTTTTACTTCTTTCATCACCAATAGTTCCAGATCATAAGGTAGAGGTTGAAACGTCTGTTGGTCCACTTGATCTTCATGGTATAATGACTCTGTATAATCTTTCCACTTTTTCTTGATCTTCTCAGCATCATTCAACATGGATCTTTGGACAACTTCTAGCATTCCAATTTGAGGCTGAAATTTTCTCTAACTCTCATAGCTTTAGGAAACCCAATCTTGTTCTTATTTGATAGTTTCTGGTTCTATAACTGGGGATCTGTACCCGGCCTCACCCTCCGCCCTCTTCCTCCCTCTTCCCCATACACCCTGTACGTATCCCAAAAACTTCACTCACACAAGGTTTGGAACCAACACCAGGTCACAGCTTTATTGCCCAGTAACAATTAAACATTTATAACATAAGTAAAAACTTAATCAACCGAATTCCCCCCCCCCCCAGTGGAGTGATACCGCACCCGCTGTACTATTAGCAAAGTGACCTCGCTTCCACACCTGTCCCGGTCAACCACCGGTCCAGTTGCCACCACCCCTGCCCGACTTCGCCATATCACTAGCAAAGGTCAGCAAGGGGTTCTCTGGGTCGTGGGCACCCTGCCCCGCCCCAAGTAGCCTACGGCTCCGGACCCCGGAAACCTCCGGGATCCCGCCCCACCCTTTCCCCCCCCTGCTGTGACACCCCCCCAAAAAAACCCCACACCGACCCGCAACTTAACGGGTGGGAGGGCGGGACACTAGCCGCTGCCCTCTCTCACTCCATGTACTCGGCAAGCGTTCGCGCCGCTGCAGCACATGGCCCATTCCCACTCTTGATTGGCTCCAGTCGTGCGCGACCCCGCGGTGGAGCCAATCAATTTGAAAGATGCCGCTCACGTCTCAGCGCCTCCCGCTCCCCCCCCCCTTCCCCACTTCCTCTTTCATCTTCCATGCGGGCAGGGTCCCGCGTCGGGACGCGCCCCCGGTTACCGGCGGCCGCCGGGACCCTGCCCTCAGCCTTCTCATTTCCTTACAATACTTCTCCTTGTCTTGTCTTGCTGCACATTGTAAATCTGAGTTTTGTGATTGCCTCTCTTTGTCTTCTGGATTTATGGAGTTCTGTGATTGCCTTTCTTTCTCTTCTGGTAGTTTTCCGTTGTAATTTGTTGCAGGACCAACTGTTCCACGAGTCAGTCATTTATGGTATCTATAAACTCTGCCTCCACAGCATGTCCAGATGAGATATTTAACCCACACAGTACCTAAATTACCCAAAAAATGGGTTTGACCTAACAGAAAAACATTTTTATGGAGCCAGGCCCTATAGCTGTTACTTTTTTTCTTGAACTGACTCTTGCCAAGTCATTTTCGAACATTTTAGGCCTGAATTAGGGCTTTTATTGACTTATCAAAATATATTAAAATTCTATAAAATTAAAAAATTCAGGAATTTTTAACAATTATCTCACATAGCACTTCCAAAATATATCTGACACAGTACCATGTTTTGAACAATTACTTTGTAGTTTTGTGACAAGGAAATCATCGGAAAACAGACAAGTTACCTGAAACAGATACTCTTCATGTCCATATTCTGATACATCTGCTCAGGAATGGGTATAACTGTATGAATGCATGCATACTTATTTTATAAACAATGGGCCACATTTACTAAAATGTGCTGTTAGCATGCATTGAGGTCCATTTTTTAGCATAGGAGGAGGGACAGATAAACATTAGTCTGATATTTGCATTGATCCATTGGATTACTGGACTTCCTCTTTTGTATTGATCTTCAACCTTACTAAGCATAATGTCTTTCTCTAATGATCTTTCTCTTTGCATGATCTGACCAAGGTCTGAAAGTCGAAGACTTGTCATTGAGCTTCCGGAAAAAGCTTAGGTTTGATCTCTTCTAGTACTGACTGATTGATTTGTTCTTTAGGCACTCCATGGTATACACAGTATTCACCAGTACCGTAATTCACCACATCAATTTACCGTAATTCACCGCATCAATTTTCTTCCTATCTTTTTCACTATCCAACTTTTACATCCATATGATGTAAATCATGATTCTGCCCAAATATGCCACCCAAAATTCACCCCAAAGACTTCTAAACTTGAGCTGCATAAAAGTACATACACTTTTGTCACTATTTATTCTTTTGCAATTTGATAATTTTATAAGAGACGCTTTATGCATGGATATTGGCATATATGTATGAATAAAGTCTTTATAAATCACCCTCTAATTATATAGGTAGATTCCAACGGATTGTGAGGTATAGGTGTGCATTTGTGAATGCATGTTCAGTTTATTTGGGTATCTAAAAGTTTAGTGAGTGCAGATCTCTTGGATGCAGATATGCTTACAAATTAACATGTACACAGTTGATTGTGCAAATTGTATGCCCGCAAATGCTTTCAATCTGTACTTACAAAAATGAAATGAACATGAAAATGGATGATGACTGGAAAAAATTTGTTTTAATTGAACACACACATTTTTATTTTATTTATTTATTTATTACAGTTGCTTATATACCGCACTATTTGGTATCAGCGCGGTTTACAGTATAACAAAAACAACCTAAACACAAACTGTTTGGTTTTACATAGAACAGGAATACCAACTTGGATAACAGGGTTGAACTATATACATGAGGGATAAATTCAATAACAGGGTTGGACTATATACATGAAATATTAGTTGCAATGAGTTATATGCAACACAATGCTTACTTTAAGACGGAATGTGTCTGATCTGCAGGAAGGAGGTTGGGACTGCACACTCTAGGGGCCCTTTTACTACGGTGCAGTATATTTTTCATCTCTTATGTGTGTTTTGAGTCAAAATCAACATGTTAGGTGCAACTGCACAGGACCGTACCGAGCCCTGTGCGAGCGGTGCGGCCGCATAGGGCGCAAAGACTTAAGGGGCGCATTTCGGCTCTCTGCCGCTGCCTGCTGCCGCCACTTTAGCGGTGGCAAGCAGCGGCAGAGAGCCGAAATGCGCCCCTTAAGTCTTCTCACTGGCACACTAAGCAGGTCTGGTCTCTCAAGGAGGGTCCAGACCTGCTTAGTGTGCCGGCGAGTTGCACATCGGGTGCGCGCGCTTCTTCTCTCCCGCCCCCATTAAGTGGCTAGATGGAGGTGTGGGAGGGGGGTGCGTGCCCGATGTGCAACTCGCACAGGGCGCATTTCACTGATGATAAGGCCCTGCAACTGCACTATGGGATTTATCAGGCACATAGCCAACATGTTTCCAACGGTTATTGTGAAGCCTAGTCCATGTTCTGGCCCTTGGCAATTACCGCTGTGTTTCTATCACCACCTATTGAAGTGGCAGTAGGTCCATCCTTGCTAAGAGCAATATTGGTGATTAGCCCATGCTACTGCCATGTGTTCTATCCACAATGTGCAGTCAACACCCAGTTCCACCCTTACCCTGCCCAAGCCCTGCCCCATCACGTGATGCACAATTAGCATGCATTTCAGTGCACAGTAATTGTCCTGCTTGCATGGTAGCAAGTACTACAAGCTCAAGGAAACAATCAGCAACCACTGAAATGCACATTAATCACATAATGCCCTTCAGTAAAAGGATCCCCTAGTGATGGATGTCAATATTTTCTCTAGTTTAATGCTAAGAAATGTTTCTGCTTTTGAGGAAGGAGGGAGCTGCAATCTACTGCTCCACAAACAGGAGAGCATTCACAACACCCTTCCTACTGCGTATCAGGAAGAACACTCCAGCTCCTGGATGGATACCTAAGCTCAGACTCCAGCCTTGCTTTGCAACTTGCAGTGAATAGATTTTTATGCAGCTGTTTATTTGCATAGCATCAAGTATGCATTTGTGTATTTCGCATTTCTATCCATGCTTACAGGACCACATGACTTCTGCATCCACATTTGCTTGAAGATCTTTCTTACTAACCTGTTAGTCTCCGGTAGGCTAGTGAGTGCGTAACTTTTCCCATCCACGATGCTTGGCTTTTATGACAGGTGTTAATCATTGCATGCATGTTTTCAGGGAATGTTATTTGTGTCTGTCCTATCCACTATAAGACTTGTTTTCCTGTTTTTCTTTCATAGTATCTATTTATTTTGAAATATGGTCTAGATGCTTGTCTGTCTGTGACATCAGAAGAAAGGCTCAATGTGCTATTGAAGGACCACCAATAAAATCATCTTGATTAGTTATTGCTGGTATAGTTGCAAGTACCATGATATGTATAGGACCTATACAATTAATAGCACTGTGCATTATCTACATATTAAGTTCAAAATAAACCATAAACCCAATTTGCTAAGACAAACATATCTAATTCACAGTCCTTGACTGCACAATTTAAAGTGAAAATTGGTGTCTGATTTCTATTGTGTGCAGATATTGATTATTGAAAAAAAGATTCCAGAAGTAGAAATGTACTTTCAACACTTCCTGCAAGGCAACTTTACGGCTAACATAAAAGTTAAGTGATTTTGTGAAAACTGTATAAAATGCAAAGAAAACAGTCATAAATGGGTATTGACAAAATAATAAACCAAGGTTTCACTCTGGTCTTCTATTAAACAGTGACAAAAGACTAAGCCACACAGATAATTCAGGGGACCTTGACACTTTTAGGAAATGATGCAAACTACAAAAAAGAAATAATCCAATTTCTCTTGCCTGCCATATAAATAGAATGGTTCTATTCATTCTAATCCAATGGAAAGTTCATAAAGGGAATCAAGACTGTTGGTGTGATTTGGAAGACTGTGGACTATTTTTCTGTGATTCAGCGTGATATCTGAGGGGAAAATAACTGAAAACTTAACAGAACAGGACCAAATTTGGCATGGAGAATATAGGCAGAAGGTATATGAGTTAGAAAATGGGCTAGATCAAACTCAGGGTTATACAGAAATAGACCCCCAAAACCTCCCAGTGCATTTAAATGCAAGAGACGGTTTCGGCATCTTCAACGCGGAAAGACTGACATGCTGAAATAAGCAGCTAGGAATGCAGGTCTGGAGTTCATTTTTCAGAATGATCCATTATGCTTACAAATATACTCTAAGGGGTCGTTTTACTAAAGCTATGCAGTTACTGCATGAGTAGTAGCAAAATTAATGCACAGATTTGAAGAGAGGGAGTGATAGCTTCAGGAAGAGAGTTCCAAGCATAGGGAGCTGCAAGGTGAAAGGACCAAAGTCTAGAGTCAGCAGAAGAAGAAATGGGCAAAGATAGGAGCAGGCTTAAAGGAGAACAAAGCTCACAAGGAGGAGAGTAGAGGGAAAGAGGAGAAGAGAGATAGAGCGGAGCAGCAGAATAAATGCATTTAAAAGTCAAAAAGGAGGCGTTTGAATTGAATATGGTAATGGAGGGGAAGCCAATGAAGTGATCTGAGAAGAGGGGTGATATGAACAAAATGAGGCTGGAGAAAGAAGAGACACACAGCAGTATTTTTAACTGATTAAAATGAAGAGAGAAGACTTGGAGGGAGGCCAGTAAGAAGGCTGAAATAATTAAGGCAGGAAGTAATTAAAGATTGGACAAGCGTTCGTGTAGTGCTAACAGAAAGGAAAGGATGAATTTTATAAATATTATAAAGAAATGACAGATTTTAGAAGTCTGTTGTGTATGTGCAGAAAAGGAAAGAGAGGAATCAAAGATAACACCAAGGTGGAATAAGTCCCACGTCTATCTCTCCCCTGCCAGACATACAGGGCCGTGACCTCAATAGGCCCTCTATGTCTGGGTGCTTTGGCCCACCTCTGGCCTTTGCCCTCCTGCTCCCATCCAGCATGCCCCGCACTACCCCCCAATATGTGTGTGGAGGGTTGGACTCGGGAGTGAGTGCCAGGCCAGAATGGGGGTTGGGCATCGTACCAGGACATCCAACCCAGAAATTTGCATCTCTGCATTGGGTCCATTGCCACTAAGCACACAGAGATTGCCTTTGCACTAGCGACAATGTTCTCCCCATGACCACACTCCATCCCTAACCTGACGACTCTCCACTCTAGAGAACGATGCCACTTAGTCTGTTTTCGTGGCCAGTGACTGGCATGCATGTGCATTAACATTCTCAATTACTAGTTACTGTATGCTAAAAACACTTGTAAATTGATTAGCAGCTTTTAGTAAAAGGGACCCTTAGACGTTACTCCTAGTGCAAGGAATATATCATAAAGTCAGGTGCCTTTTTACTAAAGGGTCCTGTGGTATTGCATGAATTCTTGGTGTGTTAGGGCAACCCACAGCATTAACTGCTGTGAACATGGAACATATGTTTCCAGCAGATACTGCGGTGTACACAGCCCTGCTGCCATACTACAAGAGTGTGGGTGAACTCAATGCCTCCTACAGAGGTGGCAATGAGTTCACCAGCACTCCTAGCCATCTGTGCAGGTAGGGTGTGCAGCGCTCGCCCTCTCTGCCCCTAACCCTCCCACTTGCAACTCTAATATGCCATGGACATAGTGCCAAAATCTAGCAGTGCTGACTGTCATGGTCTCCACACTAGCTGTCAACAAGTATCTGATGTGTACCTATAGCATATGCTAGATCCGTTCTGACAGCTAGTACTGTTTAGTAAAAGACCCCCCTATTTATAAAATGACCTAAACTTGCCCTTCCCCCCCCCCCCCGCAGTGAAAACAGCAAATGTACCATTAAACTGTACTGTGGAGGGGGGGGGGGGGTTGCAATATTCAAACAACATTTTTAGGTAGGCAAACATGTATTTACCATTATAAAGGTTTAGAAATGTGTTCTTCCTGTTTTAAGATAATATATGATTTTTGTTTGTTTGTTACAAAGCTCTTGAATGTTTAGAATTACTAAACAACATTGTAGAGTTCAGCAATTATTTCTGGGATTTTCCATAAGCTGATTTCATTTATTTTAGCTCTTATGCAGCATACAAAATATACCACATAAACTACTTCCAGATTTCTAAATTCATTTATACCTCAGACTTCCTGAAGTCAAACAACTAAATATTTGCCTAGTTGACCTGTGTAGGTTCTGCACAGTACTAGATATTACCTTTAAATATTGACATTTTTCTGCTTCCCATTATTCCACACAACCACTGAGATGATTTTGTTTGATCACCAACTTACTCCTCACAAGGATTTTACTTGATTTCCCAATGGAAAAATGACAGCAGTAGTCTGCAACATTTTCCTTATCAAAGCATTTTTGGGGTAATTTCATAAAGTGCTGCCCAAAATTGTACACTACAACTGCATGCAAATCATAGTATTTTAGTGATTTGAATGGATATATGGGTCTTTGCACACATACTTGTACTGGTTGCTATTCTATAAGTATGCTCATAGGGCTGATGGTGCACACTTCTACTGTGATTGTGTTCAGTGGTGTAAAGCATAAGTGGAGCACACGAGTACATGCATAAACTCCAAATAGTATAATTTACACTTTACATTGATCAAGAAGCAACAGTTTGAATGGAACAAGGATAAACAGAGTGGTTTAAAATCAGCAAAGATGGGGCAGAGCCTGGTTGTTGGTCAAGATGGACGTGTAAGAGCTGTGCTCCGGAGGGCAATAGGCAAGAATCTTGACTTTTGCAGTCTTTAACACTAGAAGCCCCAAAAGGAATTTTACCTAGAAACCCCAAAGTGCGTCAATAGCCACATTATCATGATGACTGCGTTTAGCATGAAATGCAGATGTGAATTAGTGTGAAGTAACTTATTTGTTAAATACGTGCAGTATGTGACGTCATTACATGACGTCATCGTGTGTTTATTGTTTGTAATGTCGGAGTAAAACTGTAAACAGTGTTTGAGATGCGCCACCTAGTGGGAGCATGAATTTATACCTAGAAGCCACAAAGTACGTCAATTGACGCATCCAAGACAATTGAGTGTGTCAATTGACTACTTTGGGGCTTCTAGGTATAAATTCATTTTCCCGCTAGGTGGTGCATCTGTCATTAATTTTTGATGCACATATTTGAACATCTTGACCTTGCTAACAAAGTCATGGAACATGACTGACATGGTTCTAGCAGTGGCGCTGGTATACAACTTCAAAGATGCATTTGTGTCAATTGACACACTTTGGAGCTTCTAGTGTTAATCAAATAGTTCCTAACTACTTTGATATCATTCAATCCCGGATATGTCAGGCCCCAAGCCGACGTGGCTGGATTACCAAGTATCTCATCGCAAAGAGAATCAAAATAGAGCCTCTCTCTCCTCAAAAGATGGCAGTCATCCGAGATTGTCCTGAGACCTTGCAGGAGCTCCTAGCTGAAATTTGGGCAGTCAAAGACTTGGTCGTCTAATGGAGAATCGCTGTGTGCAGTGCAGGAAGATATCAACGCTTTGAGAACTTCTTTGGAGTCAATTACTGCTCATTTAAAGAAGGTAGAGAATGTGGTGGCATCGTATAGGGAAAGACTCAAGGCCATTGAGAAGCAGGCCAAGCTGATACGTTCATTACAAAGAGAGGTGGAAGACAGCAACAATTGCTCTCGGAGGAATAACATAAGAATATTAGCAGTTCCGGAGGGAGCAGAGGGCCCTGATATGATGTCCTTTTTGCAGGCCATGATTCCGGGTGTGTTAAAGTTGCAGTTTGTTATGCTATTCGAGATCGAACGTGCCCATCGAGTGCCTACTCAGCCCGTGGCCACCGGCAAGCGCCCATACCCAATCATCTTGAAAGTTTTACGTTTTCAGCAAGTATCACAAATAATGGGAGCAGCCAGAGCACTTTCGACTTTGGAGTATCAGGGGCACAAACTCATGTTCTTCCCAAACTTCTTGAAAGCGATGATGGATCAGAAAAGGAGTTTTCTAACGCTGCGTCCATGCTTGTTACAGCTACAGGCCCATTTTGGGCTGCTCTGTCCTGCTCGCCTGAGAGTCATGCTGCATAACCAGACCAAGAAGTTTGATGATCCAGGGGAGTTATATGCATTTCTGGACGACAAGGATTCGGTGGTGATGCGGTGAAATTCACTTTGCAGCTCTTATTTGCTAACATTCTACGGCGCTTGCTATCATGGGCGCTTCTGGTTTGACTGATCTGAGGTCGTGTAAAAGCGAATTATCCAAGCAGAAGTGACATTTAATTATGCAGTATTGCTATACACTGGGACATCCGTTTAGTCTCTTTTGAAGGAGCTCCAGGGTACTATCCTGGTCAATATGTTTCTCCTGTTGTCTCTTTCTTTCTTCTTTTATGTTATACGTGATGTCTGTGATGGTTGGGAGGGTGTTGGGGCTTGATGGAGCAGGATGGCCCTTATTCATTAGGTTTGGGTTCTCTAGGTCATAAACTGATTTGATGGGGGCTGCCCCGCCATGCAGCTCTGGTGTTTTGGGTTTTGAGTACACTGTCTTTACTCTTACTGTGGGAGGTGGGCAAGATGTATTATTTTAAAAGAAAAAATTATTATTTTTAAAAGACAAAGAAGTGGGAATATGTTAGGTCATTTTGCCCTCCATCTGTCTTGTCTTGGTAGGCTCACCCACTACATTTTGTGTGCTTTATAGCCCCCCTGGGTTTGGTGGTTTTGGGGAGTTGTTTTTCAGAATTATGTGTTCTTATTATGAGTGATCATGTGCAGGGGTCGGGGCTAAATTGTGTTTCTTTTGTTGGGCTTTCTTCTCTGGGCTATAAGTGCAGCTAACACTCTGAGGGTGCTTAAGATGTTGTTCTACAATGTAAATCTATATGCTACAATTTGGTATGTTTTTGCAACATTTGACTGTCAATCTGTGATACATTGTCAGTATGTCTTCCTTTAAGATAGTTTCATTTAATGTTAAGGGCATTAACAATCCCATTAAGAAGAAAAAGACTATTCTGTATGGTAGGAAAGAAAGTGCTGACATCTTACTGTTACAGGAGACACACATGAATGGAAAGGAGTCGTTCAAAGTATATATAAAACCCTTTTCTTTAATGGCTTTTTCAGCTGCCCAACAGAAGAAAAATGGGGTTGTCATTTTAGTGAGGAAAGCTTATCCCCCATGGTTCTTCAAACTAGGTCTGATACTGATGGGAGATGGACAATGGCTGTTATTAAAATTGGATCCACTGAACTGGCCTTAGTTAATATTTATGCTCCTAACATTGATTGTCCTACTTTTTTTCTGCTCTTGTCAGGGAGATGTCGGCACTTTGGTGTATGATTGCCCTAACATTCAGTCTTATTGGGTTTCAATATAGAATCGCATTCAAGAGGTGCTGAGATTCAGGGCCACTCTCTCCTGGCCTGTGATCATTTTTCGATCGGCAATTGACATCTTGTCGTTACAGAGGGATTGTCAGTTTCTATTTGACTTCATGTTGGGAGTGGCTCTGCATCTCGTTATTTCTAACTGGAAACGTACAGCAGAGCTTAATTGGCATGAATGGTGGAACCGCTTGTGCTAATGCTGCAAATATGAGCAAATGCCATGGTGTGGCAGAACCCTCACACCCTCCACTTTTCTCAAGAGGAAACCCCTACAGAATTACTTCTCTAAAGCATGATATGAGATATAATAAGGGGTTATTTGTCCAATTTCCTTGTTATTTTATGTAGAGGAGTGTGTGATGTTCCATAGGCCTTGTAGGCCTTCAGCTGTTTTTTTTTTCTTTGCTGTTGTCTTCTCTGTTAGACTTTTATGTGGTATCAGCATAGCTAAGGTTGTTGTTGAGTCTTCCACCAATCTTCATACCTCGGTTGTCTTCATACAGTCCTGCTTCTCTGATTTGTTCTGCATATAAATTAAACAGGTATGGGGAAAGTATGCAACCTTGTCATCTTTGCTGATTTTAGCTTCTTTATTTATATTTTCCAACAAAATACAAAAGAAAAGAAAACCAACGTACAATAAATCAAAATATATAATACTTCTCTGTAACAAGAAAGAAAGAAAAGGCTATTCACAGCCCACCCTACCCTGTCCCTCCCATCATCATGGGATCATCAAGGGCATTCAGAACTGATCTCATAAAATTCTTTTTTCTGCTAGTTATTCCTCTACCTATGCACCACAGCATCCTTCTAGGCTTTGGACATCATCTTTTTTACCTTACTGGCCACATTAAGATCATCAGATACAATCATTCCCAGGTCCTGCTCAGTCTTCATGAAAAGAAATGCTTCACCCCCTATACTGTACTGCTCCCTTGTTTTTTTGCAGCCCAAATGCATGAGCCTGCATTGTTCAGCACTAACTCTCAGCTGCCATATTCCAGACCATTTTTCAAGATTTGCCAGATTCCTCCTCATATTGCCTACACCTTCTAGAGTATCTACCCTATTGCACATTTTGGTATGATTATGCAAAGAGACAGTCCTTGTCCGACAGACCTTCTGCAATATCACTTACAAAAATGTTAAAAAGAACCAGAGCAAGGACCAATCCCTTCAGCATACCACTGGTAATAGTCTTATCCTCAGCGTGAATTCCATTTACCACTACCCTTTGTCACCTCACACTCAACCAGTTTCTAACCTCTCTCTCTTTCTCCACACACATCCATCTGATAGCTAAGACCTGCCATTGCCATTTCTTTCTCTATAACATCAGCAAAATCTGCCCTTTCCTTTCTGAACACACTACTAAGATGCTTATCCACTCTTTAATCACCTCCCATCTTGACTACTGTAACCTACTCCTTGCTGGTCTCCCTTTGAATCATCTCTCTCCCCTTCAATCTGTTCAACACTCTGCTGCGCAGCTAATCTTCCACCAGCCTCATCATGCCCATATTACTCCTCTTCTCAGGTCACTTCATTGGCTCCCTATCCATTTCTACATCCAGTTCAAACTTCTCCTGCTGATCTATAAATGCATTCACTCTGCGGCTCCTCACTACCTTTCTTCTCTTATCTCTCCTTACAACCCCCCTCGGGAACTCTGCTCTTCTAGCAAACTGCTTCTATCTGTGCCCGTCTCTTCTATTGCTAACTCCAGATTTCGCTCCTTTCACCTTGCTGCACCTTACGCCTGGAGCAAACTACCTGTGTCTGTATGCCAGGCATCTTCTCTAACCCTCTTCAAATCCAGGCTGGAAACTCACCCTCTTCGCTGCTGCTTTTGGATCTTGACTCACCTGATCTCCTTTTCTTCCCCCCCCCCCCTTGTTTTATCCCTGCCTACACCTTCTGTCTTGACTAGACTGAAGGCTCTAATGAGCAGGGACTGTCTCTTACATGTCTGTGCAGCGCTGCATACGACTTGTAGTGCTATGCAAATACTGAGTAGTAGTAGTAGTGGTAGGGTCCATTCCAAGAGTGTTCATTGTCCACCTGTGTGGATTATATCAAAGACTTTGATAAAATCAGAGAACACCACATCTAGCGCTCTCTCTCGATCCAAGTCTCTGGTCGCCCAGACAAAGGATCAGATTTATCTGACAAGACCTACCTCTTGTAAAACCATGCCATACATATAACACGTGCAAATCTCTCCACCCTCATATCTCCACAGATAAGCAGATAAACTCTCCTTGTGGAAATGGATATTCACATCATACCATTGTTTCATTCATACATTTGCACCTCATATACACCATGAATCCCTAAGTCTGCCCATTCACATAATCCCTGCTGCTTTAGCCTGGCTCCTACAGCTCAACTCGCCATATAGACATGCCTTAATCTGTGAATGAGGGAAAGGGACATTTGCCATTGTGTCACACTGTCAATATGTATTTTTCAATTTGTTTTTTTTTTTCATTTGTTTTATTTGTTTCATTTTTAAAGAAATGAAACAACAAAATACATGTAAAAAGATACAAAACAAAAAAATGAATTAAAACATATTCAGTGCACACCTCAACTTTATACTTGCTGTGGATAGCAGTTTTTGGTCCACCCTTGGCCCACCCAAATTTTACCTAACTTTGGCCATGTAGCAATTTATGTTGCATGGTTGAGAAGATTTTTAAAAAAACCACTTATGCTGTTGGAACTTGTTGCCGACTGTCTAGGTGCATTTAGATAATGAGCTGACTGCTTTCTAATTGTATTAATTATTATTTGCAGTTAAATTAATATTGTCATTCCTTCTTACATTCTATCATTTTGCAGTTCTCCCTGTTGCAGCCTTTTATCTCCCAAGCTCTCCTCTCCATTGCTCCTTCCTGACACTCCATCTTTTCTCACTGGATTCCTTCCCTCACCCGACTTTATCTGGCTCTTGTCCTTTTACCTCCTTCATTTGTCTCTTTTCTGGTTTACTCACCTTCCATTCCTTATCATTCTAAAGATGATAATCTCCTAAATGTGACTAAGCCAAAAACAAGTTAAGTGGGAGGGCAGCAACAATGGGTAGTGGTAAATGGAGTTCACTCTGAGGATAGACACATTACCAGTGGTGTGCCATAGGGATCGGTTTTTGGTTGTCAGGAAATAATTTTCTCTTTGCAGATGGAGACAAAATTAAAGATCTCAATATGTAGTGTATACTTTGGAAGAAAGGCAGGAAAGAGAAGATAGAGCCGTTTAATAATGTGGGTGGTGATAGAGACATTTAAATACTTCGGTATTATACGATGCACAGGAAGTGGGCTTTTTTCTTAATTGAAAATTGAAATGAGAATGTGGTGTCCTAAGATGAAGGCAAATGGGGATAGACTCAGGGTTAATCTAAGAAAATAGTTTTTTTACAGAAAGAGTGGTGGATTAAGGGGACAAGCACAAATGATCTCTGAGGAAGAGGAAGTGATTATAGAGCTTAGCAGTTAGCATGAATGCGCAAACTAGATAGCCTGTACGGTCTCTATCTGCAGCCATTTTCTCATTCTATGTTTCCACTTGACCCCTTCCCATAGGTTCTCCAGGCCATCTTTTGGCTCTCCTCAATCTTCATCCTCTCCTCACCTACTATCCTCCATCTCACATCCCCAGCTCTATCTCATCCCTACCCCTCATACCCTCCAACTTATCTAGCACACCCTAAATACTACCAATCCCTCAGTCTCCATTGATTTTTCAATCCCATTCACTGACCTCCTAAATTTTGATTTCAACCCAATCTTTGAGTTCCCATTGTCAGTCCTAAACCATAGTCCATGTTCTCTTGATTCCCTACCAAATTCCCAAGTCATTGTTCTTCCGAGTCCTCTATTCTTATTTTCCTATCCAATCTTCAACTTCCTGCTCATCCACTGACTTCCTGTATCCCATATTTCCTCCCATTCCGTTGTTGTTAATTGCTGTCGAGTCAGTGTCAACTCATGGTGATCCTCTGGATAGTTGTCCTAAACTGTGTTTGGTTTTCAGTCAGGTGGTTCATTGTTGATAAAGTGGCATTCTTGGCTGCTGTTATTGTATTGATCTATCTCATTGTTGGCCTTCCTCTTTTGCATTGAACTTCAACCTTGACAAGCAAGATGTCTTTTCCTAATGATCTCTCTCTTCGCATGTGTGTCCAAAGTACGAAAGTCAAAGTCCCGTCATCTGAGCTTCTAAAGAAAGCTTAAATTTGATCTCCTCTAGTAATGACTGGTATGTTCTTTGGGCAGTCTATGGTATACACACTATTTTTCACCAACATCATAAATCAAAAGGCATTGATTTTCTTCCTGTCTGTCTTTTTCACTGTCCACCTTTCACATCCATATAGTGTTATTAGAAATACCATGGCTTGGAAAAGTCAAATCTTTGTATGGAGAGAAACATCTCTGATCTTGAGAATTTTGTCTAGGACCTTCATAGCCATTTTGCCAAGAACAATATGTCATTAAATTTCTTGACTACTTGTTTCTTTATTGATTATTGATCCAAGCAGGTTAAAGTTGTCCACTATTTTAATTTCTTCTCCATCAGCGATGAACTTACTGATTTTTCCAGTTGTCAGGATTTTGTCTTCATTACATTAAGGTGTAGGCCCATTTTAAGACTATGTTCCTTGATCTTGAGATGCTTCAGATCATCTTCACTTTCAGCCAGTATTGTGGTATCATCAGCATAGCAAAGGTTACTGATAAGTCTTCCACCAATCTTCACACCTCAGTTGTCTTCATGCAGTCCTGCTTCTCTGATTTGTTCTGCATGTAAATTAAACTGTTATGGAGAAAGAATTCATCTATGTTGTACACGTTTGCTAATTTTACACCATTCTGTTTCTTCTTGTTCTGTTCAAACTATTACTACTCCTTTTCTACTGGGAACTTTAAAACTCTCTATCCTTCCACTCCTGCTTCTTGAAGCATTCCTATCTTCTTCATCTCCTTTTCTACTCCATGAACTAGCACAGACCATTAGAAGAGCAGTGTCAGCAACCCAACACTGATGTTGGGACCTTTCTCTTCAATGGTTCACACATCAGATGTTTGTACTAGATTTTGCTCTGTATCAATTGTAAATTGTATGGCTAAAACGGTTATTAGAACCATGTGGGAGAGAGAGAACCTGATAGTAACTCTGAACTGTTCGTAATGCTCTCTTTTGGCTAGTGATAAAGGTGAGGAAACTGGGATAGGTTATAGTCAACAGGACTGTGCCAACGCTTGTGGGAAGAAAGACACATTTTAGGATGGCACCCAACACTTGCCTCAATATTCTCCCATAGTGATGTAGTACCTTTCCCTGTAAGGTCCTAAGTGTAATTATAATAGGTGTGAATGTTCAGCGTACATCTGAGAACAAAAGGCTGCAGTAGCACTAGTGACCACTAGGTGCCAGTATCTTATCATTGTAGAAGATACTTGCACTTTATGGACACTACTGCTAGCACAGTCAATTCTTTTTTTTTCTTTTTTTTTTAAATTAGGCTTTGCTAAAATTTACAATCTCAAATAAGTACAAAAGACATGCAATTTAAGAAACATAAGAGAACAAGAAGCTAAAAGAAATCACACACAGTTCTCAGGATTAGTCCACATCAAAGGAAGAAGATGGACAGAAAAATACTATTTGTAATCAGAACCAAAGTAACCAAAATCGGGGATACTAATAGCCCCCTTTTCAACTGTGGGCAAGATCTTATGATGGACCCTAATACATCTTACACTCTCTCATCCAAAAGAAACTTTGTATTTGAGTTGACCCAAAAAAAGTATATATGCTCCCTTGCAAAGTGACTATACACTTGTATGGACAACGTAAAAGGAAAGTTGCGCCCAAATCCAGACCTTAGATTTCAAGGCCAAGAGACTCTTTCTCCATAACTGAGTATTTCTAGATACATCCGGGAACACTTATTTTATAACCACAAAAAAGTTTCTCCTTACACTTAAAGAAGGATTTCAATACCTTGACTTTGTTAGCAACAGATAAAAATGATACCAATAACATAGTCCTCTTAACTATCTCAGCAGTAGAATCTTTCAAAAATTAGTCAAATCCTGATTAATATCAAGTGACAAAACAGCTATCGCTTCTCCCCCACCGTTCCCCTGTTGCTTCCTAGAAGGCAAATAATAACATCTTTGAATAGGTACCTTATCCATAAGAAACAAAACTTCTTTGAAAATATTTTTCTAAAAGAATTTCTGCAGACAATAGTGATGTACCTGGAAAATTAAGAAAACATATTCTAGATTTAAATTAGGATTAAATCTTAGGTGCCAATATTCGGCACTCCTGATATTTAAACTCCAAAACAGTCAGCCGTAGTATTTAAATATCTTCTGGATATTCAGTGTCATGTCTGGACAGTGGCTGCCACTGAATATCCGGATCGTGTGGCCACTCTCTGGTTAATGGCTGCACTTCTCTGGAGAGGGGTGCTTTCATCAACTTAGGCTAACCTTTTTGGTGGCCGAAACTAGTGGCATAACTTAGCCAGATAGTGGTGATTTTCAGTCTCTATCTGGATAAGTGCAACAATTATGCAGATGGTGTCTGCGCCCCTCTTGCTGTGCCCATGAACTACCTCGTTGCTCTCCGGATAGAGTCAGGGTGGTCTTTGGACATAATTAGTGACATTATACGGATAGTGCTGCTGAATGTCTCTCCATGGTAATCTGGAAAAGGGCTTTTGAAAATTGAACACCTAGGGCCTGATTTTTGAAGACATTTACATGAGTAACTGCCCATGTTACTCATGTAAATACGTTAACCGGGATTATCCAAAGGTACCTACATGGGTAGTGCTTTTGGAAAATCCTGGTTAAGTCCCTAACGCACCAGATTTTATGTGGCTAGCATCGTGGCATGTTGGGGTCATTCTAGGGCACAGTGGGGGCAGAGGAAAGGGCTAAGAGGGTAGCAACAATTTTTGATGCTACCCGCTTAGCCCTTGGCGCCTTAAAGATTGGCAAGGTTTTCATCGCCTATCTTTAAGGTACTGGGGCTAGCCAGGTAGCATCAAAAATCGCTGCTAACTGCTTAGCCTCAGCGGCGGCTGGTCCAAGCAAATCTGGATTTTCACCTCCGTCGCCACGGAAGTGAAGATGCAAGTTAAGGGGGTCAACAGGCAGGCTATGTGCTGATGTGCCACATAGCCTGCTTAAATGAAAACCGGGCCCTTATTTTACTGTAGCCTTAAAGACCACTAGGTGGCTTGTGCATCACTTGGGCGCATGGAGCATATTTGGTAGCAATCTAGTTCCTCCCTTTCTATCTTTCTTTTCTACTTTTAACATTCATTATGTATATTGCAAATTGCTCTTTTACATTTATGAAGGGCGTTTATAAAGTGTTAGATTTAACTAAACTAAACTGTTGCCAGGACAGATGCCACCAGAGTATTATTAATATAGGGCCCAATTTTTGAAAGGCATTTACATGGTTTACAGCCCAGTAAACCGTGCAAATGCCTTAAATTGAGATATTCAACGGCACTTTCATAGCAGCGATATTGCATGCTGCCCGGTTAGTGATCTGCGCTGAAAAAATAGGCGAGGAAAACTCTCACTCATCTCATGCTATATTGCTGCTGCCCAGTTAGCTTCAGCGGGTTCCAGTGTGTGTGTGGTGATCCCCGGATACTCAGTGTCATCGCCGTGGCATTGACTATCCGGGTTAGAGGTCTACGGGGAGGCTATGCTCCGACGTGGCGCATAGCCCTTCAAAAATGAGCCTAGCTTAATATCAGGCCTATAGATATTATTTATAAGGAAATACGATAGTCATTTTTTTGTATTAAGTAGAAGTTATATATATTGTAACAGACTGATACTGAAAGTGATATGTAGGGCTAAGCTAACACAGATACAATTTTCTGATAGATAACCTTTACTTTTATCATTCTGAGTGTAAAAGATGAAAAAAAAAATTAAGAGCTGTAGTAGCAAAGAAATGTAAATACAACTTATTCAGTACTGACATTTCAAAAGAGTTTCGTTCCCCCCAGCAGAAATGGCTATTCTCTTTTATCAGCTCTCCTGTCACTCATGTTGATTAAGGTTGATAAACAGCACAAGCCACTTGGGGTAGACTAAAGGACACAAAACAGAAGAGTAACTTACTTGAAAGAAATTATATTTCGGTACAAGATATGGAATGTTCCTGTATATTTGTGGCATGAAGTGAACTTGAAAATGGAACATTTTCTTACTTCCACAATACATCACCGAGTTCATCTATATTACAGTCATGTCTGGTGTTAAATATTGTGATTTAATATATTGAAAAAGTAAAACTCTATGATAGGAAGGATTCATATACTCAGAGTACTATTATTAATGAATTAGAATTCCTGGGATTTTTGGACATAAACATTTATGGATGATATTTAAAGGGAGTCACCCAGAGAATGGCAGCTATTTTCGGGATAATTCCCCTAGCCTGCATTAACTATGGATTTCTAATAGCATATACAGAGAGTTGCTACTGAAAATCCTTACAAACCACCTTAGTGCTATCCAGATAATACCAGGGCTGTGCATACATGGAGCATGGGAGGAGCTATTTAAATGGAGAGTGGCAATACTAAGGGGTATGTTTACTAAACCGTCTTAATGTTACCGGCGCTAGTTGCAGCGATAATGTGAAGAATGCCATATAAGGTAGTGGGCGTTCTGGCGGCAAGGTAGCAAGAATCTGTATCGCGCAATAGTAGGTGTTGTGGCATGTTAACGCACGTTAACCCTAAGTTCATGCCAGCGCAGTGATAGAAGCTATAAAGAGGTAGCCCACTGGTTACTGCAATGACTGTGGAGGCAGAGGTCATGGGTTTGATCCCACAGTGGTGTTATGTAAGAAGGCTATCTGAAGCATTTCCCTTTTTTAATCTAAATCAGTGCTGTCTGAGGCATTTCCTCTTTTAAGTTAAATCAGTGCTGCCAGCAAAAACACCCTCACAACGCCGTAACATAAGGTGCCACATAAGGCGCCCTATAAGGCACTCCATAAGGCACATTATAAAGTGCCCTGTCCGCCAAGGCACCTTCTAATGTGCCCTATAGGGTGCTTTATAGGGCGCCTTATGAGGCACCTTAAGGGTAAAGCACTGTGAGGGTGCATTTTGCTGCCAGCACTGATTTAAATTAAAAGGAAAAACCTCAGACAGCCGTATTAAATAACACCACTGTGGGATCAAAACCATGACCTCTGCCTCCACAGTCATTGACATAACCAGTGGGCTACATCTCTATAGCTGCTAACACACTGCTGGCTGGCTACAGAAAGACTGCAGGTCACCACACAAACTGTCTGCTGTGGTTACCAGGATAGGGTAAACCCACCCGTACCCATGATGCACTGCACATGCAGATCAGCAGTCTACAGCTGATCACAAGATGGGGTATGCACCCCCATAGCACCTCGGCCTGGTAGGGGGAACTGACCGTGTGTGTTACTGGCACAGAGTAGCTACAGACTGTGACATTGTGTGGATCCTGTGCTCACCCTGAGGGTGAGGTGGGGAGCCCAGCACCAGGTCCGCAGCACCTGGCTTGGCTGACATAGACTATGCTGCAGGCCCCCCATCAGTGCAAGTGTGTGCTAGGTAGTCCATGCAGACACACCTGTGTCCATCTGTATTTCCCAGTCACATCTAGCCCTAGTCGCATCTAGACTATGATGCACCCAGAATAGTGCATATCCTGTGTGGGTACCATGGTCACATGTTAGAAGGGAAGGGGGGTTTGGACCCAAAAGTGGATTATGTAGCACCACCCAACCTGCCCTCTGTGGCTCAGGGTGAGGGACAGGATCTCCCACCAAAAGATCCACATTCTACATCTCTACAATGGTGGCAGTAGAGAGGACCATCAATCCAAGTCCTGCTGGGGAACGGGCACCCTACAGGGCAGTCAATGCAGATCTGTACACATCACATAAAGCAATGGCAGAACACTGGAAAAGCTCAGCTGCCCCCACCACTATCTGACATTCACCAGCAGAGGGCACAGTCAGTCTCCACCCGCAGCACCCTGCAAGGTGTTCCAGCCATACACATGCTAACTGCAGACAGTCTGCTAGCTAGTACATAGTGCATGTTCCTGGAAGAACTGTGTGCACCCAAAAATGGGATGTGAGCACACACACCAAGCACATATGTCAGTAATTGGGCCCCAGAAAAAGGAGCCCATAAATATCACTTGAAAGAAATACTGTATAGCACTATGGGGAAATCTAGCCATACCGTGGTCACTGCTCAATCAGGGTGAGAGTGACCTCCCAGCATGACATGTTGTGGCCATCCTGTCCGTGCAGGTAGTGATCGGTCACTACAATGTCCCAGCCATTGCCCTATGCCCTGTGCAGATGCATCCTTCCCAGGCCACCCTGTCTGGGCCATACCCACAGTACCTTGCTCCTCATTATTCACATTGGCAGGCTAACACTGGAAACAGTGCAAGCAGTATGGGCTCAGTAAGGTGTAGGTAGCCACAACATACTGGATAGACATACACACACTCCTATGTGGGTGCCAATAATGTCCTGAAGAAAGCAGATGGCGTTGACAGAATTGGGTAAGTATGGAAAAAAAAGAGAAGAAAGGGCCTGCCTGGGATCTTGTGGTCAGAATATGCTGCAAAAAGCATTTTTTGGACAGAGAAGGTGGGGGCATGGGCAAGAGTGAGAGGCACTGAACTCATAGACTAAGAAATTATACATGGTCAAAGATATACACGTACACGGAAGTAAGAAAATGTATATATGTAACATGATTATTGTACTCGGGGGAGGAGGAATTCTGGAGGTTTCTGGTGTCTGATGACTGACAGAAGCTCACCTCTCCTGCCTGTATTGTCTATCAGTTATCTAATAAACAGAGATTCTGATTGCACCTGTACTGACCTTTGGATCTGGACTATACAGGAAATTAGTGATAATTAGTAATCGGTCTCTTGTGAGTAACAGGGCCTCACACAGTATGGTCCTGATTATTTTCCAGATGTAGATCCCCTCTGAACTGGATGCACAGAGGGGATCGTGATTCTGATCCTGCAGGGCATTCTAGCCCCGTAGGATCAGAATCGTGAACAGTCCTGCACTCAGTCAAGGCTCTTCAATGGAGCTGCGGTGCCATGGTGTCATGTTGCAATGGTACTGCGGCTCCATTGAAGAGCCATGATGCCGGCTGCCAGAGAATAAAGTTCATTCCCCGCAGCCCAACTTCCAATCTGGCCTCCTAAGGCCAGGATTGGGCTGCGGGGAATGTCCTCCAGCACCCCCTGCCCCATCTGCACCCTGGCAGCAAACTAAAACAATTTCCAGGGAAGTTATTCCACTTCGAAGGTGGAATAACTTCCCTGGACATTTCACCAGCCCTGGACATACAGGGCTGATATTAGAATCGGCCCTGGATGCCCAGGGTTGGCGACCGCCCACTGCCCACTCATTCCCCACCCCTGTCTAAATTCCCCGCACAACCGGGAAGTTATTTGTTGCTCAGAATAACCCCCTATATGAATTCAAGAAAGCATGGGACCAACACAGAAGATCTATAAAGGAAAAAAAGGGACTATGGTAGTTGGTATGGAAGGGCAGACTAGATACTCCATATGATCTTTTTCTGCCATCATGGTTTCTATGTTTCTATGTAGAATGGAAATGATATGCTGGAAAAGACAGCCAACAAGAGGAAGTGATAAAGAGTGCAGGACCAACCCAAATGGTAAAATAGATGGATCAGAAAACACAGGTACAAAAAATTATTGTCAGTTCTTAGTGATCTCTATGTATTTTGTCAAGTACAGGAGAAAATGGGATTTCTGTTTCTCTTTCTTCAATATTTCACCCCTCATAGTCTGTTGTTTTTTTTTGGGGGGGGAGGGTTGCAGTTTTCCATTTCTTTCTTTTTTTGCCATATTTATTTCTAATTTGTACTTTCTTATTATTTACTAAGAGATGGCCTATGTTTCCTACGCATAACTGAGGTGAGTGATCCTGTGTGAGAATCCATAGCAGTCTGGCTTGTTCTGTTTCTCATCTGAACTACCTCTTTAATTAACAAAATTGCCTGAAATGAAAAATTATAAAAACAAAACAAAATTAAATTTTATTAAACCCAAACAAAATAAAGCCAAACAAATCTAAAACAATATAGAAAATGAAACAAAAAAAGTTGCCTGCACACCCCTAGTAATTACTCAGCTTGTTGACCACCAATGTTCTTCATCCAAAACTGACTGGCATCTATGTTCACCACAGCACAGATACCTCACTTAGATGTCCAGTGAACTCAATCCAGATTAATCTCGACAAAAGCAAGAATATTCTTCTCATTTCACTTGACTTGTCCATAGCTATTTATCTCATTGACCATGAACTACTGCTATTGAGATTACAAGAAACTGGTGTGCAGGGAGACACTTTGGACTGATTTTTGTCCTTTTTGAGCAATATCATTTTTTGGTTCACTTTTATCAATATTCCATTATAAATCTAACAATATATGTAGAGTAGGGTTGTGCCACTGAATATCTTGGTGAGCGGCATTTACACAGATTGCAGGTTTGTAAATTTATTTATTTACATTTTTTTATATACCGTGCTATTCTGCATCAGTGTGGTTTACATTGAACCAGCTGAAATTACATTGAACAGGGCATTATAACTTGGAGATAACTATCTTACAGGGAACATGGGCTATGGAGGCTTAAGTGACTTGCCCAAGACCACAAGGAGCACCTGTGGGACTAGAAACCCCAGTCCTTCCGGCCCAAGGTTGCTGTCCTCTAGTGGGATTTGAACTCCTGACCTTCTGGCCTGAAGTACCTTGCCCCAACCACTAGGCCACTCCTCCTTGAATAGCACCCTATGATTTATTTTTAAAAATTGGCCTGAGTTAGATTCCCCACCAAATATAGAACAAGGGACCACAAATTAAAACAAAAAATCTGAAGTCAAAAACTGGGCTAGAAACGCAAGAAGCCACACTATGGGGTATGTTTACTAAACCGCGGTAATGTTACCCGCATTAGGTTCCACGGTAATGGTACAGATGTCCATATAAAGGCATGGGCGTTGCATCGTTACAGCAAGCCATATCAGCTAACATGCGTTACAAGGCACCTTAGACTAATGCGTGTTGCAAGGCTCCTTATAAGGCACCTTACTTATAAGGCATCTTACTTATAAGGCACCTTACAAGGCACTTTACAAGGCACCTTATAGGGCGCCTTGTAAGGTGCCTTGTAAGTAAGGTGCCTTATAAGGTGCCTTGTTAGGTGCCTTATAAGGTGCCTTGTAAGTAAGGTACCTTATAAGGTGCCTTGTAATGTGCCTTATAAGGTACCTTGTACGGTGCCTCATAAGGTGCTTTGTAAGGGGCCCTATAGGGCTCCTTAGGCTAAGCGCCATATTAGACACCCCTGGACAAGGCACCCTGGGTTATGGAACCATAGGTTAAGGTGGCCTAACAAGGTTACGGTGCCCTCGGTTAGTTTG
The DNA here is from genome assembly GCA_033557465.1 of Ichthyophis bannanicus. Lineage (NCBI taxonomy): Eukaryota > Metazoa > Chordata > Amphibia > Gymnophiona > Ichthyophiidae > Ichthyophis > Ichthyophis bannanicus. Next base: position 123,263,618 of record CM066034.1, on the reverse strand, counting down.
CCCTGAGGGCTGCAAGGTGCCACAGGATGACATGCATAACCTGTGAGGCACAGAGACAGATGTAGCCCTAACACTAGATAGAGCACTCAGGAAAGGCAATGAACAGGTAAGTGAAGGAGGGAGAGTGCGGAGCTGCTGAACCTGCCATATCTGCCGGCATCCCATGTGGCTGCCAGTACTGTTGACAAACATGGTGGGGGCAACTGTACCACAGCACAGGGTGTTGGCAATGTAAAGTACTGGAAAGACAGTGGGTGGCAGACGATGGGACTACGTGCCCCCCAGTGGAGATGGAAGTGGCAGGATAGTTACAATGATGGGTGGACAGAGGAGTGGTGGTGCCATGCAGATCAGGCACAGGTGAGGCAAGCACAAAAAGGCGCAATGCAGGAAAGGGTAGCAGTGCAGGACATGGGGTGGCAGCCTTCACAGGCAGACAGGACTCTGCACAGCTGACAGACGCAGATAGATGGACCGAAGGAATGTTGGCAATTGTGGCGAGGGTATTATGGGCTGGCAGCACAACTCTGCAAAAATATGACTGCTACAGGCATGCAAACTATTTGAGTAGAACAGGCATGAAAGGAGGGAACAATGAGGAATTGAACCCATGAACACTGCTGAGAACGGCATTGCACTAAACAGTAGGCTATACCTCCGTGGCGTATCTCACAGCAATGGCTGGGTATATAAGGACTGCAGACACTGCACAAACTGTCTGCTCTGAGTGCCAGGATAGGGTAACCCCACCAGTACCCATGATGCAATGTACATGCTGAATAGCTGTCTACAGCTGATCACCAAATGGGGTCTGCACCTCTCCGGTACCTCAGCTTGGAAAGATGAACTGACAGTGCATGATACTGGCACAGAGTAGCTACAGACCATGCCATTGTGCAGGTTCTGTGTTCACCCTGAGGGATAGGATTGGTGCCCAGCACTAGGTCCGCAGTACATGTGGTGCTAGAGATAGGGCCTGCTATACATCCCCATCACTACTGGTGTGTGACAGGTGTTCCTTGCAATGCATCCGAAGGTAATTTGGCATCTATCTGTATTCCACAGTCACATGTGGCCCTCTGGGACCAGACGCCACCCAGATTAGGGTGTACCTAGTGTTAGGGTCTGGCTGACATGGACACCTGTTGTCAGGGCAGAGGGGTTCCTAGACTTGCATGAGATTTGTGTAGCAGTGCCTCTACAGGTCAAAGTAGTATACACTATATACCCCAAAGGGCTCACAATCACCCATTTTGTAGATAAGGGACTGGTGTCTGAGCCCTGGTGAAGCAACCTCCATTTTGCTGGTATAAGATAGCCCTCCAGGGTTGGTGAGCCAGAGCCATAGCTGTGACTGGGGCAGTGGCAGATCAGCAGTAATGCTGGGATTAGGTCTGGAAAACCCCCAACTGCCTCACACCACCATTTGCTATTTACGAGCAGACAGCACAGTCAGAATGCACCTGCAGCACCTTACAAGAGGTTCCAACCATGCACAGTCTAACTGCAGATAGTCCACTGGCCAATCCATAATGCATGCTCATAGAAGAACTATGTGAACCAAGCAGGTATCTCAGTGATTGAGGACCATCACTAGAAACACACAAGTATCACTGGAAGAAAATAGTGTAGAGGGCTATGTGGGAACCTAGACATGCCATGGTCACTGCTCGGTCAGAGTGAATGCCCTTCCAGCATGCCATACTGTGGCCACCCTGTCCATGCAGGCGGTGGTCGGGCACTACAGTGTCCCAGCCATTGCCTCACACCCTGTGAAGATGCATCCTGGCCAATCTGCCCTGTCTGGGCCATACCTACAATACCTTGCTCCTCATTCTGCACATATTCAGGCTAATGCTGGTATCAGTGGGACATTGTGGACCCAGTGAGGTGTGGGCAGCCACAGAACAATGGATAGACATACACACAGACACACTCCTATTGCAGCATTGTGCAAAGATAGGGGTGGTTAGCAACCCTGTTCGCCACACTGGTCCTGATCACAGTACCAACATTGATAAACTGTGCATGAGGTAGTATTAGTGCTCTGGTGATATCTGCAGCTCCGTGCTGGAGCCAACAGCCTGACTCTCCATGCAGCTTTGGATTGTGGAGCCTGTGTGAGTGGGTGTTTGTATCCCTGTTCGCCGCTGCTTTGAGCTTTGCATATGTTGCTGTTGTATCTGCATTGTAGGGTAAAATATAGGGACATGCTCTGTAGGATCCACAGCTGAGGCTTGAACTTGTGATCCTCTGTTTTTGGACACACTGGCTGTGTGTACTGCACCACATTGTTACCACAGATGCATGGTAGTCCCTGGAGCTACCTGTACTTTTCCTCAGCCCGACCTTTTATGTTGCACTGCACACTATGTACTGGTACAGGGCATGGCCTAGGTCCACTGCAGGCAGGTACCACTGGCCCCTCCAGCTTGGGCACACACACACCCCTGCCATGCTGACATGACCATATGCTGTCAGTGCTGGTAGTGCGCAGTCCCAGTCCATACACTGTGTGGGTAGGCGGTTGCCTAGGGAGCGAGTCTGGGGTGGGGAGGCATACATGGGCATCCTCACATCTGCCCTATCACTGCCTGCCAATATTATGTCCCTTCTGCTTGGGGGAGGGTTGGCTGGGAGGATGTCAGGTCAGTGCCCTGGCAACTGTTAGCTAGGGGGGACCAGGTAGATGTAGGTAGATTGTGTTTGGCCTTTGTCAGCTGCTGTCTTGTTGATGTCCCATTTCTATGTTCCTATGTGACACCTAGGCGACTGCCTAGTCCACCCCATGCTCCAGCTGCCCCCACTACATGTACCGCCTGCAGTCCCCTATGCCCCATTTGCACCATCACCATAGCGGCCTTTCATACTTGGGCACTATGCTGTTGCTGCAAATGGAGCACTACTATCACTTTCTCAGGCTCCCTGCCTATGCTGTACATTGCTGACACTGAAATGGTTTCTCTCTCTTGCAAATGTGTGCTAACACCAGGTTTTCAGTCGCGGTAGGATTCAGCCCTTCAGTTCCCCGTGTTAGTGTGGAAGGGGCCTCTCCCCGCCCACTCCCTACACATTGACCCCTTTTCTCTGCCCTTTCTCCACCCTCTGCGGGACTTACCGCAGCCGGGAAAGCTAACACGCGTTATGTTATGTTAACGGGCGTTAACGTAACGTTTCTGTGGGTCAACGTTACCTAACGTGCGTTAACGTAGCATCTGCTATGTTAACGCGGTTTGTAAACATACCCCTATGTATGCAATCCCACATTGGAAAAAGAGAAACAGAAGTACAATTTCTCTTGCATGTACTGAGTAAAATACAAAAACATCAGAAGGGCACATTTTCCATAGATGACATATTTCAATTTACTTCATTGAAAACAAAATGTAGTTTCTACCTTTGTTTTCTGGGTATTATGTTTTTCCAAATGTGTTGATCCCAGTCTCTTTTTTCTACTTTCCTCTGAATCTCTTCTCCTAACTTTCTATCCAAAGACTGATGTCCTTTTGCCATTTTTCTTTTCTCTTCCTTTCTTCTTCCATTCCTTTGTCACAATTATCTCTGATGTTTATCTTTCTCTTTTAGATCATTTCTTTATTTTTTTATTTTCCTGCCTCTCTTTTCACTCAAATGTCAATCCTTCTTCTCATCTTCTAGTCCTCAATCTCCCACTTTTTATCTTTCAGCTACCTATCAGTTTTTCATTTACTTCTATCACCTCCTTCCTAGCCCATTCTCCCATCATACTTTTACTTCCTCTCTCTCTCTCTCTCTCTCTCTCTCTCATTCTCTCTCTCCTTAGCCCTCCAGTTTCCTGTCTCTCACCCTTTCCCCAGCCTTTTATTCCCTTCTGTCTTTCATATATTCCCAATCACCTTATTTTCACCCAGGGGACACATGACACAAATTCATATTTCCAAAGCTGGCAATGCCAAAAGGCTGATTCCATCTTCTGATCATTGTCAAACCCCATCCCCAAATGCCATGATCAGGACCATGAAAGTATGCATCTCCTCTACTTCTGGACTTCAATGTGGATAACAACTACATGATTAGGGCCAGTAGTAAGATACCCTTGGCATTGTAGTACCAATAGCCAAGGACATATTAGCCATAGGATTATTATGGCTCTATGTGAGGCCAATGCATTTGCTGCTAATTTGCATCCTAGTGGCTCATGTAAATGAGGCAGGTTGTAAAGTAAGCACAAACAGATGGCATCACAAAAAGGTAACTACACTGCCCTAAGGTGTAGTTAAGCTTTTTGTTTTAATGCATCGGCAAAGCAGTTTACATGAATCCTTTACTGAATAGCAATAGGCTGTTTTCCATTGCTTTCTACTCATAACCCTATTTGCATTTATTTCATATTAAAATTATTACAGGTTAATTTCTGCATGTCATTCATTTACATAAATTGGTCTGCACATGCTAACAGTGCTGTTACATCACAATAACACTTACAATTGAATTAACACATTTTAATACAATTGTCTAACAGCAAAATGTATGATGTCTAGACTATTTCTCAAACAGGTTTATCTCTAGAAAAGCTCTTGAACATAGTTTTGACTAGGGATATGGGCAGGCAAAAAGTCCTTGGTTTTTTTGTGGGCCTTTCCCAAATATTTCTGGATGTTTGGGTGTATTTTTTATTTGTTTGACACATTCCATTTTAACAGTAAATTTTTAATGCACCCTATGGACTCCTTTTACTAAAGACCACTAAGGTGAAAGTGTTTCTGATGTTGCAGTGGAAGATCATCTCACATCCAGTGATCACCAGATGGTGAGGTTCAGTATTAGGACTAAGGCTGCTAAAATCCATTCAAAAGGGAGGGTCTTAGACTTTAAGAAAACTAACTTTGCCAAGATGGGACAATACCTCAAGGAGTCATTAGCAGGATGGAAACAGCTGGGGTATGTAGAAAAACAGTGGGCAAAACTGAAAGAAGATATTTTAAGGGCAACCAACCTTTTTGTTAGAATGATAAATAAAGGTAAAAAGAAAAGAAGGCTGTTATGGTTCTCAAAAGTACAGCAGCAGCTGAAAAGGTGAAGAAAAATAGGGAGGCTTTCATGAAACACAAGAGATCACAGAGAGAGAAAGACAGGCATCTATATTTGGAAATACTTAGAAAGGCTGGTAAAGTAGTTAAGAAATCAAAGATACAAAATGAAGAATAAATAGCTAATGCAATAAAATGGGGGGATAAGACATTTTTCAGATATGTTAGTGAGAGGGGGAAGGGCAAAAGCGGTATTGTCAGACTCAAGGGTGAAGGGGAGGAATATGTAAAAGCTGATGAGGATAATGCGGAATTGCTTACCAAATATTTCTGTTCTGTATTCACAGATGAAGTGTCGGGAAAAGGACCTCAGAAAACACCCACAAACAGGAACAGAAGCGAAGGGGATTTTGAAATATTTTCAGAAGACTGTGTTCATGAGGAACTAGCTAAACTAAAAGTAGGCAAAGCAATGGGACTGGTTGGGATACATCCGAGAATACTGAAGAATTTGGAGAAGTTCTAGCAGCAACACCGACTGACCTTTTCTCTTTGGAGTTAGGAGTGGTTCCAGAGGTCTGGAGAGAGGCACATGTGGTCCCTTTACACAAAAGCAGAAATAAGGATGTGGTTGAAAACTACAAGACCAGTTAGTTTAAATTTGATGGTGAGTAAATTATTGGAAACACCGCTGAAAGAAAAAATAGTGAGGTTTCTAGAGTCAAATGGATTACTGGATCCAAGGCAGCATGGATTTACCAGAGGCAAATCTTGTCAGACAAATCTGATTGATGTCTTTGACTGGGTGACCAGGGAGTTGGACTGAGGGAGACCCCTAGATGTGGTGTATTTAGATTTCTGTAAAGCCTTTGACCCTGTTCTGCACATGCAACTTATAAACAAACTGAGAACCCTAGGGATGGACCCTAAAGTTACTGCTTGGGATAGAAATCAGTTGAGTGGGAGGCAACAAAGGGTACAAGTAAATGTAGGTCACTCTGAGGAGAAGGAGACTATCAGTGGAGTACAACAGGGATCTTTCCTTGGTCCAATTCTTTTTAACATCTTTGTTAGTGATATTGCAGAAGGATTGTCGGGTAAGGTTTGTCTCTTTGTGGATGATACCAAAATCTGCAATAGAGTAGATACCCATGGAGGTGTAGATAACATGAGGAGAGATCTAGCTAAGCTTAAAGAATGGTCTAGAATCTGGCAGCTGAGAATTAATGCTAAAAAATGCAGGGTCATGCATTTGGGCGGCAAAAATCCAAGAGAGTGCTACAGTGTGGTGGGTGAAGTACTTCTGTCCACAAAAGAAGAGTGGGACCTGGGCATGATTGTGTCTAATGATCTTAAAGTAGCTAAACAGGTAGAAAAAGCAATGGCGAAAGCTAGAAGGATGCTTGGGAGCATAGGGAGAGGAATGGCCAGAAGAAGAAAGGAGGTGATAGTGCTTCTGTATAAGTCTTTGGTGTGACGTCATTTGGAGTATTGTGTGCAGTTCTGGAGACTGCACCTTCAAAAGGATATAAACAGGTTGGAGTCAGTGCAGAGGGTGGCTACTAAAAAAGTTAGTGGTCTTCATTATGAACCATATGAGGACCAACTTATGAATCTTAATATTTATACTTTAGAGGAAAGGCAGGATAGAGGAGATAAGATTGAGACATTTAAATATCTCTGTGGCATAAATGCATAGGAGGAGAGCCTCTTTCAAATGAAAGCAAGCTCTGCTATGAGGGAATATAGCATGAGGGTGAAAGGATAGACTCAGAAGTGATATGCGGAAATATTTCTGTATGGAAAGAGTGGTGGATCCGTGGAATAGTCTCCCAGTCAAAGTGGTAGAGATGAGGACAATATCTGAATTCAAAAAAGCATGGGACAAACACAGATGATCTCTAAAGGAAAAGAGGGGACTGTTGTAGTGATTGATATGGAAGGACAGACTAGATAGGCCATGTGGTCTTTTTCTGCCGTCATGTTCTAAAACAAATGCATGTTTAAATACAAAGCCACTGTATTAGCTATCAGTGAGCAGCATAAGACTAGCATTAAATGCTTGGATGCAAACGCTAACAAGTGCTCAAGAAAGATGGGTTCACTTAACTACTTCCATAGAGGGGTCATTAGGCGAACATGTGCTAATGGCCGTATTGCCGCTGAGCATGTGCCAATAATCCTCGTGATAGTGGCAGTGTTGGCAATGTGCTTTCCATGCCCATACTCTGCCCTTTCCCCATCCCATTGTGCCATGGCCAGTTAGCCTTCATTGTACCACACGGTCACAGATATGCTGGCATGTTATTGTTCCTGGCTGCCAGTGTCCATTATCACTGACCTTTAGTAAAATGGGCCCAAAATGTGTTTAACATGCACTAATAAACTTATTCAGCAGACAGTACATGTAAAATCATTTTAGCAGGAGGTCAATTTTTTAAGGAGCACTGACAAACCAGATGTGTAGTAAGGAATGCATGCCCCTAGTTTAACTATTTACAAAATCTTCTGTAAAAAAAAACAATTGCTCATTTGTCTTATTTCAGAAAGCCAATTAGTTCAGAGAAAAAGAGGCATTTGTACATACAGCATCTCACACAGAAACTGATGAGTCAACTCCCTTTCTCTGCCCCCACCCAAAAAAAAAAAAAATTGCAAGCCCTGTAACTTGTTTCTATAAAATTTAGCCATCGATGAAGATGAACTTCTGCATCATCTCTATCCATAGCGAAATTTTGCAAGAAATTTCTTTCTCATTCCCAACCATATCTGCATATGATTCATGCAGTGGAGAGTTTAGATTTAAAGGGGCCCCACTAGGCCTGATTAGGAGATCCCACGGGAGGATCCTCAATTTCCTGATAGGACAGTGCCCTATACAGTTCCTCCTGCCCCTGTCTGGGACTGAATATTTAAAGTAATTTAAATCCTGAGGCAGGTCTGGAACAAAGAGATGAGGCACCCTAGCAAACCTCATCCCTTGTGCACTCCCCCAACCCCCATTGTTGCTGCAGACACCCCTCTCCAGAACCTACACTGGTGGCGATGGTCTAAAACAGCCCCACAGAGCTTGCCTCAAAACTTTGGCCATGTAGGGTTGTTTGATTCCACCCCACAAACACCCAATGCTGACTTCCTTTTGTATGGGAACAAAAGCCATTTGCACCCTTATACAAACATGAAATCAGCATTGGTCGGGGTGGAAACAAATAGCCCTACGGCTCAGAAGTTTTGAGATAAGCGCCATGGGGCTGTTTCAGGACATCACCACCACTGTAGGTCCTGGAGAGGGGTGCCAACAGCAACAATGGGAGGCCCTGGAGGGTTGATGATCTAGGCAAGTGCCTAGTTCACCTAATGGTGGTGCCCGTCCTGCCCCTAGGATGTTCTGCTGCCTTGTTCAAAATTGTATTTCCTTTAAATGGAAAGATAGTAAGTTGTGTTGACTCTGGTCCCCTTTTCCTTTCTGACCCTGACTCACCCCCAAAGTCTTGGCCCAAGCTCTTTCATCTTGAAAAATGGTGATTCTTGACCCCTTGCAGTATGTAACCGACTTTTATGAAGTTAGAAAATATTCAGCCAAAGAACTGTGTATTGTTAGAGGATTATGGAAATAGCAGGATCAGTAGCAAAGCATAAATCATGCTATATTATTTGCAATTTTTTTATCCTTGGTACCCAAGAGAGCATCTCAACTACTTTTTTAAAAATTTGCTTTTCTCGCAGGTCCCTTCCCACCCCTCCCTGTGCAATCATATTCATCTACAACCTGTTCTCCCATTGATATTACATTTCCCAATGAAACTTTGTAAGAGTTTGCAGCCTGAATGCTCAACCATTTCATCTTCAAGCATCAGGCAGACAAAAGTGAGATATATTCTTCACTTTCAATAGATATTTCTTTAAAGATGATTGAAGTCTGAATGTTCATGAAAAATGCATGAGCGGACAGTAGCTACCATTGAAGCCTTGAAGATTAGCTTGGCTGCTCAAATGTTTCAAACTTGTGATCATTCAACCGCTTTTTGTATTTATTAGCAAGCGTCCAATATATGTGCATACATTTTCTACCAAAGAAAGAAATTATGAACTGAGGTTAATTTTTGTGAAATATGAAAACAACACCTTACATATTTTAAGCTAGAATATGTCATACTGTATCTAATAGTAGGCATGACTCTGCCCAGGCAGGGGTCAATTCACCTTTGCAGTTTTGAGCCTCCCTTGAGTGAATAGCAGATTTTCTGGTGTATCAATATTTAGCATTGACAAAAAAGATATTCACTACAGCTTGAATGAAAATATTCAGAGCAAGCAGGTGACAGGTTCCCCATAGACAATCCGACACTTAAGAAGTAGAATTGCCATACTGGGTCAGACCAAAGGTATATCCAGTATCCTGATCCGAAAGTTGGCCGATCAAAGTACCTAGCAGGATCCCAAAGGTAGCAAGATTTTGTGATGAATCTCCTCAGAGATAAGTAGTGACTATCCCACTTAATAAAAAGTTATGGACTTTTCTGCAGAAACGTCTCCCAATCTTGTTTAAATCCAGCTACAGAAACTGCTTTAACCACATCCTTTGCTGCAAATTTTACAGCTTAACTATGCATTGAGTGAAAAATATTTCCTCCTATTTGTTTTAAATGTATTGCTTAGAAATGTCAAGCATATCCCCTGCTCTATGCTTTATTTCAAAGAGTAAACAATCAGTCTGTCTTTTTCCTGTTCTACTCCACTCAGGATTTATAGATCTCTATCGTATCTCCTCACAGTTATTTCTTCTCCAAGCTGAAGAGCCCTAATCTCCTTAGCCTTTCTCACAGGAGAGTGCTTCCATCCTCGTTATCATTTTGGTTGCCCTTCCCTGTATCCTTTCTAAGTCCATTATAGCTTTCTTGAGATGTGGTGACCAACATTGCACAGAGTACACACAAGAAGGAGTCGCACTATCAAGTGATAGAGAGGCATTATGATAGTCTTTGTTTTATTCTCTATTTTCCTAATTCTTAACATTCTGGTTGCAGTTTTGGCTTCTGCCGCTCTCTAAACAGAAACTGTCAACATGTTGTCCATGATAATGCCTAGATCATTTTCCTGGGTTGTGACTCGAAATGTGAAGCCTAACAGTGCGTCGCTATAATCAGGGTTACTCTTCCCAATGTTTATCACTTTGCATTTGTACACAATAAATTCAATCTGCCACTGGTATGCATGATGGCACATTTTACAAAGGACGTATAAGTGCAAACTGGAATGTCCACGCCTGAATGTCCCTAAAAATGGCAAGCAGATCCAAGTTCAGTCACAATATCACAAACGTGGACATCCTGATATGGATGTTTTCATAAACGTCTACATAAATGTCCCCGGTATAATATTTAATATCAGGGAGGTCGATGAGACATGCAGTGATTGCACAACCCCAAAACAAGTTTCCCAAAAACACACACCACGGCATTGTCTTTATGAAGAACACTGAGGATAGTGTAGTGCAAATCTCTTGGCACACTCCAGAGGTTTTACAGCAGAAACAAGCACTTTTCCAATGCCTATTTGTGACTGGAGCAGGTCTAAGTTTGGACATGGGTGCAGATGTCCCGAGGGTTCTAAGATTGATTGGTAACATCTGTCTGTAGCTCCACCTTGGACATGCCTCCATAATGCCCTGTGCCTATTTAGACATCCCACAGCATAAATGTCTAAAAATCTCATTTCTATTATCACTCCAGGGACTTCTCAGTGATTTGAATGCCTATATGCATATTTTGGACGTCCAGATCACATCTAAGTGATTTAAAATGACCCCCATAGTCTTATAAGGCCCTCCTGTAATTTCTCACAAACCTTGAATGATTTGGTGTCATCTGAAAATGTAATGACCTCACTGATTTCCATGTATAGATACTGTACCAGTCCTAGTTCAAATCTCTGGAGTACTCCACTATTCACCTTTCAAGAATAAGTGACTACTGGCAGGGGCAGCTGTGAATGCCAAGGTCGAGACCCTCCTGATCACTGCCCCAACTCTGGGTAATCTCCATGCCCACTCCATGCTCTACATCCTCTCTTACCCCCTAAGCACAGTTACCAAGGCCCTTCCTCCCACAATCTCACTGATCTGCCAATCCCCTCAGAAGCCTCTCTTAAAATCCCACTTCCCACCATCCACTCCCAGAAGTGCATTCTGTTTATTAGTATTTAGCTCATGCCGTTTCTGTAGTAGTTCAATGTGAGTTACAATCAGGTACAGTAGGTGTTTTCCTGTCCCCAGAGGGCTTACAATCTCAGTTCATACCTGAGGCAATGGAGGGTTAAGTGACTTGCCTAAGGCCACAATGAGTGCCAGTGGGATTCAAACCCAGAGGTCACTATTCTAATTGTTAGGCAGCTACTCCACTCCTATTGCCCAATCCCCCTTCCTCAAGCATCTTCAATCTCCCTCCCTCAAAAGTTCCCTCTGAAAAAGAATGCCCTCCACCCAACCCCCCACTAACAACCACAAACCTTTTTATTGGCCCCTTGGTCAGAGAGCTCACCTTCTATCCCCAACCCTGGGCTCATCAGGGGTCATCAGTGTACAGTGCGAACAGAAGCAATGACCTGCTCAACATGCAGTCTGATCCAAAATGGCACTGATCACCCTTAGCAGCAACCTTACAGTACAATAACATTTCTCATGTTTTATGTAATTTTTAACCTGAAATTACAGGAAAAAAACCCTAAAACTTATTTTTCCCATGCAATCAATTGTGCATACTATTGAGCAATATTCTCCAAAATGAAAAAATATTATAAACCCCCAAAAGAAATGAAAAATCTCGTAAATGAAACAAGAAACTAAACAAAGTGAAAAGTTTTAGCCTGCCCACCCCTTCTATCTGTCTGCTTAATAATTGAATCACCAACTAAAATAACTGACCTTGGTGTGAAAGGATGTTGCATCACCCAGAGGGCAGGTCTTCACAATAGAATCACTTCCTGCTACACCAAGGTGACAATTTCATTCCAGCTCACTTTTGTCCTCTATGAGAGCACAGAGGCTACCAGTCTAGAGGTAGTACTTCTCTGCTATATCCTGAAGGTCTCTTCTATATGCCTTTCTGTCTGCCTCAGTTCCCTGAATTCTGTTAATCTAGCCTTCAGAGGTTAGACACATTCCCTGAGAGCTAGGAGCTCCCTATGGCAAAAGGATATATATGGTCTCTCATCAATGGGGAGATAATTGTACATGTGGCAGTCCATGTGAAATGGCTACCAAATCACTTCTGGTTTGCTGCCTGAATCTTAATATTGGTGAGTTGTTTAGTTATTTAAAGTTACTAAGGGAGTAAGGATATTTAAATTAATGCAAATTCCCTTGAGTTTATTAGATATCTTGTGATATTGCTTACTTCAAGATAAACTGCATGGGTCTACTCTTTTGCTAAGAGTTAATAACTGGTGGATGAAAATCACCTTTAAACCTTTTAGTAAATAATGTTCCTCTTATCCTCCTAATTAACCTGGGTTGGGTGGGTTGGAATCAAGCACTAATACGACGTGTGACAAAAAAGAAACAAGACTGTCCCATAAATGTTTTATTACAAAATCTACAGAGAAATTACACATTGTCCCCTTCAAATTAATCCCCCCAGAGTTAATGCACTTCTGCATTCGCTTCTGCCACATACGGAAACCCTCAGTAAAGCCCTCCTCCTTGAGGTCCCTCAGCTCCCTCGTCACAGTGGCCTTGATCTCTTCTACAGAGGTGAAATGAGTTCCTTTGAGCACTGTCTTCAGCCTGGGGAAGAGCCAGAAGTCGCCTGCTGTGAGATCTGGGGAATAAGGAGGGTGGTTGAGAGCTGTGATCTGTTTGTTTGCCAAAACTGCCTCACACTGAGTGCGGTGTGTGCGGGCGCATTGTCGTGGTGGAGCAGCCATGACTTGTCTCTCCACAGAGCCCTCCTGATGCGCCAAACCCAGTCATGGAGGCAGTTGAGGACCTTCTGGTAGATGTGCTGGTTGACTTTCTGACCCTCAGGCACAAACTCATGATGGACCACTCCCTTCTGGTCAAAGAATGTGATCAACATGACCTTGATCCTTGATTTGGACAAGCGTGCCTTCTTGGGTCTGGGTGACAGTCGAGTCTTCCACTGCAGGCTCTGTCTCTTGCTTTCAGGGTTGTACTGGAAGACCCAAGTCTTGTCTCCTGTGTTGACTTGGCCAGTGAACTCTGGATCTTCTCCGATCTTCTCTAGCAAGTCTCGACAAACATTGACCCGGTGCTCCTTCTGGTCGTCCGATAAAAGCCTGGGCACCATCTTGGCACACACCTTCCGCATCCCCAGCTCCTGCACCAAGATGGTCTGCACTGACTCCCTGTTCAGGGTGAGCTCAATCGCAATGGTGTTAGAGTGTTGGGTGTCGGTGGTACTTCTTGTTTTGAATCTTAGGCTGCTCTTTGCGATTATGAGAGCCCCTCCTCCTCGTCCATGTGGATGCATAGGCAGTTGTGTGCAGTGTATGTGTCGGGCACTAATTGATTGAGTAGAACGTTGTCGGTGGGGCTGAGCCATGTTTCTGTGATGCAGAGTTTGTCAGGCTGTTGTTTGTCTATGTGATCAACTAGAGTATAGATCTTGTTGTATATAGATCTGGCGTTGATGAGCTCCATTATTAATGATCTTGGGGTGTTGTGTGTCCTGTGTGCTTCCTTTGCTTTGGCGTGGGTGTTGGGCTTGTGCTTTGTTTGTTTCCTTAATGTGTGTGTCCCGTGTGAATCCCTGTGAGTATGTTGCTGGCCTATGTATGTCCATGAAGTTGTTGTGGGCCATGGTGTATATGTGTGTGTGTGTGTGTGGTGGTGGTGTGCGTGAGTTGGAATGAGTAGTGTGAGCATGAGTCCCAGAGGGAGGCTCATGCTTGAGTGCATGTTTGTGTTCAGATCTGGGGTTTGCACTCACGATTGCAGTTCTTCTCTCCTGGCTGCTCGCTGGGTCTTTCTGTGCCGCTTTCGTGGGTTTTCTTCAGTGGGGCTGTGACCTTTGCTTCGTTCGCCTTTGTGCCATTACTAAGAACAACTGTAGGCCAGAGGATTCCAGATGACTGGGAACAAAAGATGGCAGATTTCAGCACATTTGTCAGCAAAGAAATTTCGGAGTTCGGCATTTCGGCAATGGATGTTATTAACATGGATGAGGTTCCTGTGTCTTTTGACATTCCACCAACCAGGACTGTAGCTGCTTCGGGTTCAAAAACTGTCGCAATAACAACAACTGGACACGAGAGGGCTTGCTTCACTGTAGTCCTGGGTTGCACAGCGAGTGGGCTTAAATTGAAGCCGATGGTTATTTTCAAGCGAGTAACCATGCCCCGCGAAAAATTTCCACAAGGTATTGTTGTTCACTGTAACAAAAAGGGATGGATGGACTCTGAGGTCATGAAAATATGGATTTGATAAATGTTATAGGGCCAGGCCTGGTGGTTTCTTTTCTAAAAGGTCTTTGTTGATCTTTGATTCCATGGCTGCACATAAAGAAACAAATGTGCAAAATTATATTAATTCGACTGGTGCCCATATTGCAGTGATAACGGGTGGTCGTACTTGCAAGCTGCAGCCACTAGATATAGCAGTTAATCACCCGTTCAAAACGTTCATCAGACGACAGTGGGATAATTGGATGCAGCGGGGAATTCATGAATTCACGCCATCAGGACGATTAAAGAGGGCTACATTAACGGAAATCTGAAATTGTTTGTGTTCTGCTTGGGACAAAATATCCCCGGAAACCATAAGAAATGGATTCCGAAAAGCCGGGATTGTTTATAAGAATGAGGATCGGGTGCGCAGTGATGACGAAGATGATGATGAAAATGTCGAAAGGAGTGACGATGAAAGTGCATATGTTACGGAAGAGCGTCTCCAGATGGTTTTAAATTATTTCAATGATGATGTTGATGAGGGGAGTGATTTCGAAGGTTTTATGGAATCGGATGATGAAAATTAATTAAATATATTTTGAAACCATTATATTCTTGTAAGGACTCTTTTATGGAATCGGTTCCTTGTAATAAAGTTTTGGTATAGTGCGCCCTCGCAAATACAGCGCGAGAGGGTTGCACGGTAGGTAAAAAAGTGTATAGCGCGCGCGGTTTATGCGCGAAAATATGGTAATCAGATGCACCTGAAGAGCAGGCCAGGAAACTCAAAAGGAGAACAGCTTTATAAACAGAGAGCTGCAGCCAGACTAAGGAGGGGAGAAAGAGGAGAAGAAGCCACGATCCAAAGGAGAGAGACTCCAGGAGAAGCCAGGATCCAAGGGAGAGAGACTCCATACCTAGAGGGAGGCCTGAGCTCACCAGAAGGATTGAGAAAGGAACTTAAAGGTACTGGAAGGAAAGGTCCTGACAGTGGAATCCCCCATACTGAGAAGCAGAGAGGCCTGGATTTGTTACCTGGCCGTCCCAAGCTTCAGGGATGACAAGCAGTGCCCAGGAGACTCACAGAAACAGTCTGTAAAGGAGACCGTATCCAAGGAGGGGTACCTGGTAAGGAAAATACCAGCAGCACCGACTTCAGGAAGCCAAGGTACAGTGGTACTTTAATTCTAAAAAGAGACTTAGCTCCTAGAAGGGCTTTTGAATCAGATAGCCATTCTGAGAGGAATGAAAGAAGGCAGGAGTTCTGGAAGCCACACCATAGAAGCCTAAGAACAAGCCATGCTTCCTACTTGAAAAACCTTGAACAGCCCAGCAGGAGGATATGTGAAGGAAATACTCATTTGCACACTATAGCAGCCAGGGAGAACTCAAATACAGGAGAAAGCACAGATGAGCTTGAACCCATGCAAGTGGAGCCTGAGGATTTAGAAGCATTGTCACAGGAGGAATTAATGAACTGCTCTATTTGAATTGCGGAAAGCCTTGAGTCACTCCCAGAGCTATAGTTTATCAGAACATGCACTAGCAATGATTTTGCTTACATTGAGCTAAAGGAGAGCTGGTTTATTTGTTTCACTCTGAAGTTTAGAAAACCCTTTACATTCTACAAGGAACTGTGAAGCCTGTAACAGTTTTACTTGTTTAATAACACTTTGGCACAAACCTGAAAATAAGGAAAACTTTACTTTTGTTACTTAGCGAACCTCAGTGCTAAAAGGGAAATAAAAGCTTTTTGTTTACCCTCTACTTGCCATCCACAACTCATTTCTATAAGGAGAAAAGGACTACAAGGACCAAGGTGCATCTGGCCCAAAAGAGTCTTTTACTTCTACAATTGATTTAAATGCACAACCTGCCCCTGCGGCCCCCGGCCACCAGGGAGGGGGGGGGGGTGACAATGGATACAGAAAGACTAAGAGATTTCTACATTACTATAATCCAGTGCCAACCCCCAGGCACATTAGGAACTACTACAAACAATGCCCATTTAGAACCCATAGCAAACCCGCCGTATCGTAACAACACTACCAGGACTCATAAAGCACCATACCCTACCTATCAAAAGGCAACACTGCAAATATTAAACCAATACATTTCAGAGAATAACAATACATGACCTACTGGGGAAAGAGAACAAGTGGCAATGTCAAATAGGAATTACTTAAACAGATACCTAAGTTCAGTTACACATGCAGAACATAGACCATCACCAAACAAGGAAGCACAATTTAGAAACAGGAAGACAATAATTAAACTGGGAACACCGAAAGCCAAACTTGGAATGTACAACAACACTGTAGAAATAAAACTATAGATTAATTTCCTCTTGTACTAAATAAAACACAGATGTTAATGATTCACATTTCCCAGAGCTGACATATTCCAGTTAATAAATTCAAAATAAAGAGATATTTTTCTACCATTTGTGCATTTTTTTTTTTCAGTTGCAATTGCTCCAGCCACTTTCTTCTGGTTTCTTTGTGTCTTCTGCTAACTCTCCATCATCTGCTGTCGATTTGTCCTTTCTTCTCTCGTCTAGATTTTTTCCATTCTCTCTCAACATCTGCTTTAACATATTAATCTTTCTCCTTTTGCTCTTTCCTCATTCCTATTTCATCCACTCAAATTTTACCCCTCCATCCTCACTTAATCTCCTAATACCCGGCCAATTAAAGATTTTTCTTCCCTCCCACACAAAATATTTTCCCACTCTCCATTTCACTCTCCCAGCCCCATCCCATTCTAATCCTCCCCCAACATCAGCTCCCTTCTAGTTCCAGCCCCACCCAGCATCCTCTCCCTTCTAGCCCCTGCATCAGCCCATTTCCAGTCCTAGCCCCCCATCAGCCCATTTCCAGTCCTATCCTAGCCCCACCATCAGCCCATTTCCAGTCCTAGCTCTCCCATCTATTTCAAGTCCTATCAGAATTCCTCCATCAGCTCATTTCCAATCCCAGCCCCCATCAGCCAATTTCTAGTCCTTTCCTAGCCCCAAAATCAGCCCATGTCAAATCCTAGCTCCCCTCTACTCAGCCCAATTCCAATCCAAGCCTATTCCAATCCAATCCCCATGAGCCTACTTCCAGTTCTAGCCCCTACATGAGTCCATTTCATTCCAAGCCCCCACCACAGCCAATTTCCAATCTTAGCACCACCCAACAGCCCGTTTTCAATCCTATCCTAGCACCTCCATCAGCCCATTTCCTGTCCTACAGTAGCTACCCCCCACTCAGCCCATTTCCAGTCCTAGCTCCCTCCCTTCACAGACCATTTCCAATCTCAGCACCCCCCAACAGCCCATTTCCAGTCCTATCCTAGCACTTCCATCAGACCATTTCCTGTACTTGCCCCCCCCCCCACTCAGCCTTTTTCCAGTCCTAGCTCCCTCTCCTCACAGCCCATTTCCATTCCAAGCCCCCTCCCCATCAGGTATTTGCAGTTCAAGCCCTCCTTCCACTCAGCCCATTTTCATTCCAAGCCCCCGTCCCCATCCCCATCAGCTATTTGCAGTTCAAGTCCCCCCTTACACTCAGCCCATTACCAGTCCTAGCCCCCCCATAGCCCATTACCAGTCCTAAGCCCCCCATCAGCCCTTTCCAGTCCTAGCCCCCTCATTGCCCATTACCAGTCCTAACCCCCCCATCAGCCCACTTCCAGTCCTAACCCACGATCACCCCATTTTCAGTCTTAGCTCACCCATAGCCCATTACCAGTACTAATCCCCCCATCAGCCCTTCCAGTCCTAACCCCCCCATAGCCCATTATCAGTCCTAACCCCCCCATCAGCCCATTTCCAGTCCTAGCCCCCTCATTGCCCATTACCAGTCCTAACCCCCCATCAGCCCACCTCCAGTCCTAACCCCCATCAGCCCATTTCCAGTCTTAGCCTCCACCATAGCCCATTGCCAGTCCTAACCCCCCAATAGCCCATTACCAGTCCTAACCCCCATCAGCCCATTTCCAGTCCTAGCTCCCCCATAGCCCATTACCAGTCCTATCCCCCCCATCAGCCCATTTACAGTCCTAGCCCCCCATAGTCCATTACCAGTCCTAACCCCCCATCAGCCCATTTCCAGTCCTAGCCCCCCCCCATAGCTCATTACCAGTCCTAACCCCCTTATCAGCCCATTTCCAGTCCTAGCCCCCCATCAGCCCATTACCAGTCCTAACCCCCCCATAAGCCCATCTCCAGTCCTAACCCCCCATCAGCCCATTTCCAGTCTTAGCCTCCTCATAGCCCATTGCCAGTCCTAACCCCCCCCCCCCCACAACCCATTTCCAGTCCTAACCCCCCATCAGCCCATTTCCAGTTCCAACCCCCCCCATCAGCCCACCTCCAGTACTACCCCCCCATCAGCCCATTTCCATTCCTAGCCCCCCCAATAGCCCATTGCCAGTCCTAACCCCCCATCAGTCCATTTCCAGTCATAGCCCCCCATAGCCCATTACTAGTTCTAACCTCCCATCAGCCCATTTCTGTCCTAGACCCCCCCAGCCCATTACCAGTCCTAACCCCCCTCCCCCCATCAGCCCAGGGAAACTTTAAAAGAAAAAAACTAACTTGCTGCTGCTGCTGCCGCCCTGGTAGCGGCAGAATCAAGTGTCTCCCGCGGGGCCCCCGCCCACCCAACAGAGCCCTCCCTCCTGTCTGGCAGAGCCGTCCCTCGATCACTCTCCTCGGCTGTCAGAGCCGCGAAGGGAGAGTGTCCCTCTCGCTGTTCTGTTAAGCCAGCTGGGACTGATGAGAAACAGGAAATGCCTGTTCCCATCAGCCCCAGCGGCAGCAGCAGCAAGTTTGTTTTTTTCTTTTAAAGTTTTCCTGGGCTGATGGGCAGCATGTTGTTGGCGTAGGGCCCCCTGAAACACGGGGCCCTGTGCAAACAATATTCTTGCTCAATGGACGGGCCGGTCCTGGCTGTTGGAAGAGTCTTTTGTAAAACTGAGGTGGAATTGTGCATATCCTGACCTGCATTTCTCGATTCTGATCTCAAATGACTTATCTAAAATGGGCCTTAAATCCATAGCCAAAGTTCCACCTGCTCTGTATACAGTATAAATGTGTGTGTGCTCCATGGAGGTGATTACAAAACAGGTTGCTTAGGTTGAGAGGGCGAGAAGGCACCTATGTCCGGGCTCTTTTATAAAAACACAAAAAACATCTGTGCGTTTTTATAAAATACTAGATTAAACCAGAAGAAATGATGGCTAGATTGAAGCTATGTTTTTTCTTAACACCAGCTCAGGAGCTGGTAAAAATAAAAGTGCATACAACCTATGTAAACGTGTATTTTATAAAGAATTGTGAATAATTCATGACTTCACGTGCTCTGCCCAAATTCTACCCTAAAACATGTCTTCGCTAGTGTTGACTTAAAGCTGCATACCTTGTTGTCACCATGCATATTTTCACATACTAAACCCTGGAGTACTTTTATAAACGTTCTTTTATCTGCATAAAACATGGCTTTACAAGCAGGAAAGGTTTATAGGATAACTCCTGTAGTGGGTAATCTTATAAACTCATGTGGAGTTTATGCACATTTTTGCTTGTGTATTTGAGGCTATTTTATAAAGAGAAATATGCACATACTTTATAAAGTACTAAAATAATTGGTGTAAGAATGCATGCAAACTAGCTATGAGGACCTATGCCTGCTCTATGGCAGGCATAAATGCCTGTGTCTAGATTTTGCAGGCACACACATTACTTATAATATTTTAGAATTTGTGTATATAAATTTGTGGTCCAGCTAACCTCCACCCATTCCTGGGCATGCCCACCCTGAAAGTACACATGATCAGTCTTCCACGTGCAATTACAGAACAGTGACCGCCTAAAGTATTAAGGTAAGTGCTCATTTGCAAGCATAAATCCTTGAAAACAAGATTTACATGTGTAAAAGGCATGTATCTTTATGTCGCTCCCTTATAAAACCAGCCCCTTTGTATGTGCATGAGTATTTCATAAAAAATGCACACGTTTTGCAACGCCATCCCAACCTTCACCAAACAATGCCCCCAGAATGATTATATGCAAATCTTGTAAAAGTGCATGTGGTCTTGTTGACACACATTCTTGTATTTATTTATTTATTTTATTGCTTTTATAAACCGCAATCTTTAAAATCAGTGTGGTTTACAGATAACAGTTTTGTGCAGAACAAGAGGACTGTTATGCACTTACATTGAACAGGTGATACAACTTGGTTTACAACTGGGGGAGCTATCTACAGCTATCTACAACTATCTACAATATAAACATGAGATGACTACACAAGAGTTGTACAAGTCAATTCTATGCATTCTCTGCATTTAAAACATGCTTTACATGTGGAAAATAGTTATACAAGCCCCCCTTCAGTGTCTGCGTTCTTGTTTTAATTTGATACAGTTTTTGATATTTGGTCTTCTGTGGGCTTGCCCTATATGATTTACTGTCATTGCATCTCATTTAAAATCTTCTTGGGGTTGTCAAACGTTCCTGTAGAGGAACATAGTTTGTTCTATGTGAGTGATTTTATGTCATACGTCTGTCTTTCAAAATCCTTCTTAGATTGTAACGTGAGGGCTTCAGTTTTGTTAGTTGCATGGTCCAGTGTTAATGCACTTTATTGTACGCTTAGAAACTTCACCGTAATACCCATGATACAATGTGACCTATGTTATCTAACAAGACGTGATATGCCTGTCATATCTTATTGCAGATCAAATGATTCTCTTTTTTGAGTAGAACTGGAAGCCAGCAATTAGCTATTAAAGACAAATATTTCCGCATTGCAAATAGCTGTAAAATAAACATTCTGACTAAAATTGATAGCCGCTGTCTAGTTGTTGGCATGTTCTCTTTTTCTTGTAATGTCCTTTGAGCTAAAGATATCTAGTTCATACTATTCGACTTTTCACTGCATAAAAACACTTTTCGTCAGGGCATTAATATTGGTGCTTTGCATGGGCTTGATTCATTTAACTCATTTTGGCCTGCAGTTAAGTATTATTGGGAAATATCTGAATTCAGAGTAAAAAAAGAGCTGTCATTTCAAGAGTGAGTCTCAGCTAGGAAAATGATATATAGAGTATGGAGGAGGGGTAGAAGGAGGATAAACCATTGATGTTCGCTTTATCTCCTCTATTCTTCTTACAGACATGTTCACAAACCTCTATAACTGTGGTAGGGCAGACACGAAGCTCCCCATTCAACTTCCCTTCCCCCTCCCCCCCCCCCCCCTTAAAACAAAACTCTGACACATTTTTTCTTGGTAAAACCTCTGGTCACAGTTTATTAACCATTGAACAATTCAACAATCAACACCCATAACAATCCATAGTGCAACAAATAGCGGAATGATACCTCACCAGCCATATCACTAGCAAGGTGAGCTCGCCTCTGCTCAGCCAACTTCCTTCCCCCCCTTAGCCCTGGCTTCGCCATGTATTTAGCAAAAGCCAGCCAGGGGTTGTCCGGGTCGGGGGTACCTCACCGCCGCCCCAAGCTTATCCTACGGCTCCAGACTCCGGAAACCTCCGGGATCCCGCCTACCACCCCCCCCCCACACACTGTGACACCCCTAATCAACCCCACCCCGTGACCAAGGGCGGGCAGGCGGGACACCAGCAAGGGACCTCTTACTCCCTCGTGCCCGCCCGCTGTGGCCAATCCCGCTCTTCCCACCTTCTCCACTTCACTCATTGGCTCCTCCCGCGTGCACCCGTGCAATGAGAGCCAATGAGTTTGAACCAGGCTGCTCTCTTCTCCCCCCCTCCCCCTGGGATCTTCTGCTGCTCGCACCTCGCCACGCCACCCTATTACGGGCGGCCGGTCTGGACGTCGCCAAGCAGCCTACTATTAACCGTGGTAGGGCGGACTTGATGCTACCCATTCACCCTCCCTTCCCCCTCACCACCCCCCCCTTAATACAAAACTCTGACATGTTTTTTCTTGGTAAAACCTCTGGTCGCAGTTTATTAACCATTGAACAATTCAACAATCAACACCCATAACAGTCCATAGTGCAACAAATAGCAAAATGATACCTCACCAGCCATATCACTAGCAAGGTGAGCTCGCCTCCGCTCAGCTAACTTCCTCCCCCCCCCTTAGCCCCAGCATCACCATGTAATTAGCAAAACCCAGCCAGGGGTTGTCCGGGTCGGGGTACCCCACCCCCACCCCAAGCTTATCCTACGGCTCCGGACCCTGGAAACCTCTGGGATCCCGCTACCGGTGCAGGTGACTTCACCGTCCCTGCGCTGCCCCCCTCCCCAAAAACTGTGACCAGCGTGAATCCTTCCGAACTATCCACTCTAACGCTTCCTGCCAGTATTTCAACAATGCTCTCTTGATCCCGTACCTTCCTCTTGGTTGTCTGACTCTTCTCTCATGTTGCTCCCATACATCCTCCACATTTTCAACAACAGTCTTTCCTCTGGTGTTTTTCCCTCAGCTTGGAAGCACGCCCTCATCCGTCCACTCCTGAAGAATCCTACCCTTGATCCCTCCATCCTGGCTAATTGGCGTCCTGTATCGAATCTTCCTTTTTTGTCTAAAATCTTGGAAAAACTTGTGTTTATGCGACTCTCTGCCCATTTGGACTCTACCCTTTCTTTGCATCCACGTCAATCCGGGTTTCGCACAGGCCATAGTACAGAGACCATCCTCACTTCCCTCTTGAGTGAAGTCCACCAAGCCCACGATTGAGGTGATACTTCACTTGTGGTGACCTTGGATCTTTCTTCTGCTTTCGATATTGTAGATCATCGCATGCTTCTCGCTCGGCTGACCGACCTTGGGATCTGTGGGTCTGTCCTGGCCTGGTTCCGTTCTTTTCTTTCCTTCCGCACGTTCTCAGTGAAGACTAGCTCATCTACCTCCTCCTCTCAACCCCTTCTCTGTGGCGTTCCCCAGGGTTCCGTCCTCGCTCCTCTTCTTTTTAACAGTTTTCTCGCCCCTCTAGCACTTATCAGCCAACAGTCAGGGATCTCTGGATACTTCTACGTGGATGACATTCTCCTTGTTCATCACACTAATTCTCTCTCACCAGATCTCTCTCCACTTAACCTCTGTTTCGCCCGTATCGCCACATGGATAAAAACTAAATTTATCCATGTTAACCCTTCTAAATCAGCTGCTCTCTGGCTCTCCTTTAACACACCTCCACCCACCTGCTCTCCACTTTTCCTCTCCACCCCCATTCCTTTAGTTTCCTCTCTCCGCTATCTTGGAGTCACCCTTGATGTCTCCCTTTCATTCCACCATCACATCTCTGCTCTTGTTCGTCGCTCCTTCTTTTTTCTTCGTCAAATCCGAGCTGTTCGCCCTTTTCTCCCCCCCTCCTCTCTCACTTCGTTAGTTATCTCCTTAGTCCTATCAAGATTAGATTATTGCAACACTGTTTTAGCGGATCTCCCAAAATATCAACTTCAACATCTTCAATTAGTTCAGAATATAGCTGCACGTTTGCTCACCCATTCCTCCCCTCGAGACCATGTTACTCCCCTTCTCCTCCATTTACACTGGCTTCCACTGAACTTCCGCTTTCGCTATAAAATTCTTATTCTGACTCACAAAGCATTGCACACTGGTTCCCCTCAGTATCTAGCTGACTCCATTCATTTACAACCTTCCCCCCGTTTACTCCACTCAGCACACGGTTACCGTCTCTATCTCCCTGCTCCATCCTCAACCCACTTGGAAACTACATGTCACTCTGCCTTTTACTTCTTGGCTCCTGTCCTCTGGAACTCACTCCCACTGGCCCTCCATACCGAATTATCTTTTCAAAGGTTCAGATCTCTACTCAAAACCCATCTCTTTCAGCAGGCCTTTGATCTCCCAGCACCTTAAACCAACCTCCTGCTAGCATTTTCCCTCCCTTGTCTCTCCCCCTCTTTTGCCTTTCCTGTTTCTTCCTGTCCTGTCTAATAAATGGTGTTCCTTTTCTTTTCTTGCTCTTTTTTTGATTGATTGTATTGTACACCGCCCTGATGCACCTGCCTGGGCGGTCTATCAAGTGATGAATAAAGATAAAAAGATAAAATCCCACCCCACCGGGGATAAGTGTACCCTGTCATGGCCGTACAATCCCACACAGCCCACCTCTGCCCATGAATGCAATATTTGGTAACCACCCTTGGCACATACCCACCGGCCAATTTGCCAGTTAATCTTAGTTAACCCCCTCGACCAGCGCCTCTGATCCCAGCAAGCCGACCTTGGGATAATATACGACCACATCAATATTACCCCCAGGAACACTTGAAGCACCTCCTCCAAATCCCTTTGCACCGCTCTGATCAATTGCTTGCAGGTCCAAGCCGTCAAATCATTGTCTCCCAAGTATATTAAAATCAAGTCCGGCGCCCTCCAAAGACGCCCGTGGTGCCGAAGCAAAGGGAGCAGCTGCGTCCATCATAGACCTCGCTCACCCAGCCATGATACGGACACCACCCCAGGATCCAGGCCCAGGTTAGACCCCAAAGGCCGCACAGCTCGCTGACCTGCCCAGTGCACAAACGAATGGCCGCTCAGCCATCAGCCATGTGGATCTTGGCCTCTATCTGTAAAAGAAAACACAATTAACAACACAATTACCATTCCCCCCCACCCTACCACCACACATAACCCAAGAAGGCCTTCGAACGCCATCTCCCAGTGAGCTGCACCTCCTGCTCCGACAAACCCGCAGCCACGGCACTAGTAGCCACCCCAATGTGGAAGGAATGCACCGCAAACTGAAGTGGCTCCTCCCCAATCTGCTGCAGCACCATCCTTAACACTGCTGTCACCTGGAAACTCGTCACCACATGCGCATCCACATGTACAAACAATCCACCCCCTACTGCAGGGCGCCTCCGCAGGTAGTCACGCAAGGCCGCAACCGTGCACGTGGAGATACCCTTCATTTCCTGCAACACTACCCACCACCCTCGCCCCTGCTGATCCATCTTCGAGCGGGCCAACAACACTCGCACCCACCCCGCTTCCATCTGCACATGCTGTTGGAGAAAACCCCCACATCTGCCCGACCCACTGGCGTCAGCTACCAGCTCACCGATCCTGAAGGCGCCAAAAAATGCAAGCAAAATATTGCTTTAAATAATACTGCTTCATAGCTACATGACACCACCAATAGCCGCACCAGCAAGTCATGCGTAATCGGCCACTGGCAGTCACGGGGCACCGGCTCTGCCCTCCCCCACCCATGCAATAAACGCCGGGTCAAAAAAACCCTGGCTGACGGTGCCCATACTACAGCTCTAGCAAAAAAATGTGAACCCAGCCAACAGGGAATGTGCCACTGCCTTGGAACTCCCCCATTTTTTCGCAGCCACCACGTATTGGGCCAACATCTGATCCGACTCTGCATCTAGCAGCCATCCATGTGCCATCAAAAACTCCTCCACCTTGTCGCAGCCCCGATGATATGCCGCACAGGTTGCTCATGCCATGGAGCTCTGTGGCAGCCTCAGCATCTCTTCCGGCCAATATGCCATAAGCACTATGGGACCAGTACTCCCACTGCGTCTGCTCCTGGTGCCAATTTCTGAAACCACTCCCACTGAAAATGAGAAAGAGCGTCAGCCACCTCGTTAGTACTACCCGGGATATGTCTTGCTTTGATCACCACATTCAGGCGTAAACAAGTTAGCACCACCTCCCGCATCAGTTCCACCACCTGAACACACCGCGGGGTATAATGATTGATCACGCTAACTACCGTCTCAATATCGCACCACCACAATACCCGCCTGTTACAAAAACACTCTGGCCACAATTCCAATGCTACCAGCATGGGAAACAGCTCTAAAAAGGCCACATTGGCCACTAAACGCGAGTCATGCCATGCTTGCAGCCAGCAATTGGCATACCAGACCCCCTGCAATAAATACCCAAACCAGACACTCCTGCTGCGTCCATGAACAACTGCAAGTCCACCGAGGACACCTCCCCCTCCATCAACACCGCTGTCACATTAAAGTCCTTTAGAAAGATATCCCAGATCTGTAAAACTGCCCTCATCACCGCTGACACCCATATCTGGTGATGCGGCTTACGCACCCCCGCCGTTGCCCTTGCCAACCATCGCAGAAATACCCTACCCATCGGCATGACCCGGCAAGTGAAATTCAATGCTCCAATTAATGCCTGCAACTCCCTCAAGTTCATCTTACTGGACGCCCTCGCATTGGCTACCAAGACCCGCAACTTCACAACCTTATCTTGCGGAAGCCGCGCCACCATATCCCTGAAATCGTATTCCACCCCTAAAAAGGTGATCCGCCTAGCCAGCCCTTCTATCTTCCCCTCTGCTAAGGGTACCCCCAGTTCTTTAGTCAATTCCAAAAAACTGCTCAATAAACACTGGCACTCGGTGTAGTGCGCTGCCCCCACAAAGAAAAAATTGTCTAAATAATGCACCACATTCCCAAAACCTACCTCCTGTACCAGTGTCCAAAGCAGGAAGGTACTAAATTTTTCAAAGTAAGCACAGGACACCGAGCATCCTATGGGCATGCATTTATCGAAGTAAAACCGATCCTCAAATTGAAAACCTAACAATGAAAAACTAGCAGGGTGAACTGACAGCAACCAGAAAGCCGACTCAATATCCACCTTTGCCATCCATGCACCACTTCCCGCCTGCCACACCAAGTCCACCGCCCTATCAAACGAGGCATATTGGACTGTACACTTATCCCTAAGTATGTGATCATTAACAAAGGTCCCTTCCGGAAAAGACAGATTATGAATTAACCAAAATTTCCCCACCTCCTTTTTCGGTATGACCCCCAACGGGGACACCACCAAATCTGGGAATGGCCTCTCAACAAACAGGCCCGCAATTCTGCCCAACTCCTTCTCCTTGTCCAATTTATCCCCCACGATATTTGCGACCTGCCTCACCTAGGGCAAATTGCACGCTGTACAACCTACTACATTACCTAACACCGGTATCACAAAGCCTTCCTGAAACCCCTTTTCCAACACCACCCTGTCCCCTCGTCTCGGGTATTGCTGCAGATGAGCCCGCAACACCTCAACCTTTATTGGGGAAGGGGCCAGACCGCTTAATTCAGACTCACTTTGTGCCCGGCCCATTAGCTGGGATGGCCCCCTTCATGATGCATATTGCTGCTGCATGCCCACCACCGCAACTTGAGCATGCATGTCGAAACTTGCAGTCCAGAAAGGGGCACGAGGACTTATTGAATCTCCAACAGACATCCCCCATTCCCGTCCCTCCCCCCTCTCTGCGGCACCGTGGCTCCTGTAGGCCGAAAGGAATGAGTGGTACTCCCTACCAACGCCCCCCCTTCCCACCCCAGATTCCACCCGAACTCGACTTAGCCACCATTTGCATCAGCCGCACATAAATATCCTGGGAACCCCAGGACATTAACCGATTCTCCTCCATTTTATCTCTGAACTTTTCATCATAGTTCAGCCACGACCAACCTTTGTGCGTCTGCACTGCCTCCAGAATAGCATCAGCGTAAGCTAACAACATCCCATACTGGTCAGGATAATGCTGCCCCCAAACACTCGCCCTCCCTCGCACCAGCCCGCTGTGGCCAATCCCGCTCTTCCTGCCTCCTCCTCTTCACTCATTGGCTCCCCCTGCGCGCACCAGCGCAATGAGAGCCAATGAGTTTGAACCAGGCTGCTCTCTTCTCCCACCCTCCCCCTGGGATCTTCTGCCGCTCGCCCCTCGCTGCGCCACCCGGTTACTATGATTATCCCAGTGGTGGGTGGGAGTGGGAAGGGAGGGAGGGAATGAAGACCTATTAAAAGTTGGCTTGCTTCTAAAGAAAAGGCTTACCAATTTCCTGGGTGACTCAGGTCGCCCTTTTAAATTGCCCCTTTGATCTCTTACTTGCACATAACACTTATTCAAGACAACTTCACAGATCTTTTGCCTCCAAACTGGAAGGTCTCGTTGTAAAGGTCACTAGAAACAAGTTTATTTCTTTCTACTCAGGACTATTTTACCTGTAAGCTAAGCTATGCTGTGGTTTGATTTAGATAAAAAAGAACTCTCTAGAAACAACCTTATTTCAGTAACTATTTACTCTATTTAACTTTATATATTTAAGCTACAGGGGCGGCCCAAGGGGGGTGCAGGGCCATGTGCGGAGACTCTTGTGGGGCCTCTTTTGCATAAGGGACCTCATTTGCATAAATATTTGCATAATGTTACCATACACTAACTTTTAGTAAACACGCCTCTTAATGAGTATATGGATAAAGAAAGACTAAACAATTTCTACATTACTATAATTCAGTGCCAACAGCCAGCCACATTAGAAACTACTACAAACACTGCCGATTTTAAACCCATAGCAAACCCGCCGTATCATAACAGCACTAACAGGACTCACAAAACACCATACTCTACCTATCAAAAGGCAACACTGCAAATATTAAACCAATACATTTCAGAGGATAACAATACATGACCTACTGGGGAAAGAGAACAAGTGGCAGTGTCAAATAGAAATTACATAAACAGAATACCTCAGCTCAGTTACACATGCAGAACATAGACCATCACCAAACAAGGAATCACAATTTAGAAACAGGAAGACAATAATTAAATTGGGAACCCCAAAAGCCAAACTTGGAATGTACAACAACACTGTAGAAATAAAACTAAATTAATTTCCTCTTGTACTAAACAAAGCGCAGACATTAATGATGCACATTTCCCAGAGCTGACATATTCCAGTTAATAAATTCAAAATAAAGAGATATTTTTCTACCTTTTGTGCATTTCTTTTTCAGTTGCAATTGCTCCAGCCACTTTCTTCTGGTTTTTTCGTGTCTTCTGCTAACTCTCCATCGTCTGCTGTCCATTTGTCCTTTCTTCTCTCTTCTAGTTTTTTTTTTCCATTCTCTCTCTACATCTGCTTTAACATACTAATCTTTCTCCTTTTGCTCTTTCCTCATTCCTATTTCATCCACTCAAAATTTACCCCTCCATTCTCAATCCCCCCTTACTCTCCCAATACCCGGCCAATTGTAGATTTGTCTTCCCTCCCACACAAAATATTTTTCCCCTCTCCATTTCACTCTCCCAGCTCCATCCCATTCTAATCCTCCCCACATCAGCCCATCTCCAGTCCTAGCCCCCACATCAGCCCATTTCCAATCCTAGCCCCCCATAAGCCCATTTCCAATCCTATCCTAGCCCCACCATCAGCCCATTTCCAGTCCTAGCTCCCCCATCCATTTCCAATCCTATCCAAGTCCCTCCATCAGCTCATTTCTAATCTCAGCCCCCCATCAGCCCATTTCTAGTCCTTTCCTAGCCCCATCAGCCCATGTCAAATCCTAGCTCCCCTCCACTCAGCCCATTTCCAATCCAAGCCCCCCATGAGCCTACTTCCAGTTATAGCCCCTCCATGAGTCCATTTCATTCCAAGCCCCCACCACAGCCCATTTCCAATCTTATCAACCCTAACAGCTCATTTCCATTCAAAGCCCCCTCCCCATCAGCTATTTGCAGTTCAAGACCCCCCTTCCACTCAGCCCATTTCCAGTACTAGCAACCCCCCAGCCCATTACCATTCCTAGCCCCCATAGCCCATTACCAGTCCTAAGCCCCCCATCACCCCGTTTTCCACCTTAGCCACCCCATAGCCCATTACCAGTCCTAACCCCGGCATCAGCCCACCTCCAGTCCAAACCCCCCATCAGCCCATTACCAGTCCTAACCCCCCAATCAGCCCATCTCCAGTCTTAGCCCCCCCCCATAGCCCATTACCAGGCCTACCCCCCCTGCCCATTACAAGTCCTAACCCCCCCTCCCCCCATCAGCCAAGGGAAACCTTAAAAGAAAAAAATAAATTTGCTGCTGCTACTGCCGCCACTGTTGCCGCCCTGTCAGTAGCAGAATGAAGTGTCTCCTGCAGTCAAGTGTCTCCCATGGGCCCCCTCCCCCCGGCTGCCTGACAGAGCCCGCCTCAATCCTCAATCACTCTCCTCGGCATGGCATTCAGAGGCGCGACGGGAAAGTGTCCCTCGCGCGGCTCTATTAAGCCTGCCAGGACTGATGGGAAATTTCTTAACAGAGCCGCGAGACGAAAGGGAATAATCTGGCCTTCTCTCTGGTGCCCCCAGGATGTACAGGACTCTAACCAGAATCAGTCCTGTATGTCTGGATTCCTGTCCTGCCCACATTTCTCCCACTCTCCACCCCATGCCATCCCCATCTCCCGCAGCACGCACAGTGGCTCTGTGCATGCAGGGGGGACGGGAGGCGGAATACGGCAAAGGCGGATAGCAGGGCTGCACGTTCCACGTCCCTGACTTACAGAATTGGGGCCTTAAGGGGTTGAGCTGCAAGGGTACCAATAATGTTGACTACGACTGTAGAAATAGTGTAGATAAGGTATTAAAATAAGGGAAGACCATGTGTGATTAGTGACCATGTTTAATTGGCTGTAGGGTCTGCCAAAGTGCTTCTAAAAATACATTTTATACCTGAATATAACTTGGAAAGGCATGAGATAATTACAAATGTCTGGCAGAAAAAGCAGCTCTTGCTTCTTTAAATGCAGCAGAACAGGGCTATCAAAATCTTGAGATCTTTTTCCTTTTACATTTCATGTGACTAGAATATGGATAAGTAAAAAGGACAGAGTATGCCAAAACAGCCAGCTTACAAATATTTACAAGAAATAGTAAAAAGAAAAATATTTCTCCCATAGAAATTGTGTGGCAAAAGGGATTCTGTTGAGTTTATATGTTTATTTGCAGTATTGATATACCACCGGTGATATAAGCATCCTAGTGGTTTACAGCAAAACAAGGGGGGGGGAGGGGTTTCCAAGTGTGACAAAACATAAATATAATCCAGGTAAAGAAACATAAGGCGATGAGATGTTGTTAGACAGCAATATCAACCAAGCAAGCAATTGAATGTGTGCTTTCGAGTCAATGTTGACTCCTGGTGACCCAGCGTCTCCTGGGTTTTCTTGGCAGTGTGACCGGAAGTAGATAGCCAGGCTTTTCTTCTGCTATCAACCAAGGAAACAAGGCACATAAGGAGAAAGAGGGGTTGAAAAAATAGGGAGTCTGTTGCCGGGGTTCATAGTTATGGAAAGGAATCCCCCCCCCCCCCAAAAAAAAAGGTCTTAAGACCTTTCCTAAATATCTTGTATGAAGATTCAAGTCAAAGTTCTGTTGGAAGAGCATTCCAGAGCAGAGGAGCAGAGAAGCAAAAAGCAATGGACTTGTATGCTGCTGTATTTTGGATAATTTGAAGTCTATTTGATGTAGGGAGATTCCTGTCTGTAAGGAGATAGCTATCTATTTTGTTAATCACAAAGGGGGGAATAACATTTTAGTGCTTCAGTATCAAGGTTTAGTGTGATAGCCTTAATTCTTATAAGGGACAGAAAATGGCTTTTAACAGTCTTTGAAATGTAAGATGTGAAGGTAAGTTGGTTGTCAAGAATGACATCCAAAGAATGAATAGATCTCTATACTAAGATAGGACTCAAGGAAATACAAGGTTGCTCCAGTCTGCCTTTCCATACCAATTACTATAGTCCTTTATTTTCCTTTAGAGATCTTCATGAATTCAAACATAATTCTCGTCTCTATTACCTTGACTGGGAGACTATTCCATGTATCTACCACTGTTTCATAAATTATTATTTCTCCATAGAACTCCTAAGTCGATCCTCTTTCACCTTGGGTTTGTTTCTTGTCACTGCCCCTTGTTTATATGGTTGTCCAATTTGCCTATACCTTGAACTTTCCGCCTGAGCATCATGGACTTCATCTGCAATGTCTTGTTATTCTATCAGGGGTTGTCAGTTCAGCAATGTAAAACTGAGGAGCATGCAGCAGGCCATGAAGAGCGGGCCACCACCAGATGTGTTGAGGCACCTGAAATGGCACTTGAGCTGGCCAAAGTTTCTATGATTGTACATTGTGCTTGTGGACCCTATTGTAGTACTTCTCTGCCTGTATCTGCAGTGCTACAATGAAGATCAGGATCAGGATCCAGGTTATCAATGGGTAGCTCCTGTCACCTACATTGAATGTGAAGAAGGGACACATGCTGAGTTTAGGACCTGGGTGCCTCAAGTGGTTGGTGCACAGTACAGGCCCGGCCTCCATCTGCCCACAGAATGGGGGTGCCTCCATGAAGGTGCTTGATTAATTGAGGATTATGTTAGTAAACAGCTTACCTAGCAGCCATTCACCAGATATTTCACCATTTTCAAACCTCTCATGGATTCCAGAATTGGTGAGGATATAAGCATCATGGCAAGAACCTGGAAATCTAGGAAATGTATCCATTATCTCACATAGCACATTGCACATGATTTGCATGTTGAGGGAATGAAATGCTTTTCTGTTTAGGTAGATGGCCTCTCTCCCTCATGGAGGCCTGAAGGCTACATATGTGCAATCAAACAACCCCAGCACAGACTAAACTATCTCATGGAATTGTACCATGGTTTGTTGCCTCTGTTGCATAGTCTGTAGGGAGGCGGCTACATATTCAGCTGTGTGGGTTCGGAATTCCCACAGGAACTAGAGATGATTTGTGATACAGATGACTAGCTGAGGGCCACAGTGGCAGACAAAACACATTGGACACTTCCAGTGGCTATGATAGTGAGGGTCACAGTGATCTTGAGGTGGACAGTCTTGAAGGACTACAGCTCAGTCTTGAAGGACTAAAAAAGGGGGACTGCTACTTCTGGAGAGAGATCTGCAATAGTGAGTATATATTTCTAGGAATTTTTCTGAAGGGAATTATTTGGGTTAAAACTGATTAATCTGTGAGCCCAGTGTATTTGTTAAATCAGTCAGGGCCTAGTAGTAGCAGTTTAAGTTTACAATTAAAACCCAAAAGAGAGCTTTCTGGTTAAATTTAGAACCCAGCAGAAAGCTTCTAGTTTAAATTTCATACTAAGTCAGAGCCTAGAAGCAGCAAAGAGCTTTAATTTAAATCAAATCAGAATATAACTTAGCATAAAAGGCAAAACAGGGTCAGTATTCTTTGAGCAATAAATAAAGTCTTCTAGAGACCTTTACAAAGAGGCCTTCTACCTAGGGGGCAAGAGACCTGTGAAACCTTTTAGGTGTTAAAGCCAGGTGGAAGGTCAAAAGGTCATTTTGAAAGACTCCTTTTATCGAAGCAAGGACTGTTAATCACCCTGAGACTAAAAGGCTGGAGTACAAGCTGCCCTTTTCTTTATTTACAGGACATGTAAACCTTCACCTACTTAGTAAGCAAATATATGAAGTTTATTTCAAAGCAAAGTTCTGAACAAAATTAACTCTTTCTCAGGTTTAGACAGTCTGGTAGTGTACACCGCCCTGGACAAACAAGCATACTTTCAGAAATTTAATGTGGACAAGTACAAAGTTATGCACCTAGGGAAGAACAATCCAAACTATGGTTACACAATGCACGGTTCCAAATTATGAACCACCACCCAGGAAAAAGATTTAGGCATCATTGTGGATAACATGTTAAAAAGCTCCGCCCAGTGTGCAGCGGCAGCCAAGAGAGCAAATAGAATGCTAGGTATCATAAGGAAAGGAATGGAAAATAAAACAAAGGATATTATAATGCCTCTGTATCGTTCCATGGTGCGACCGCACCTTGAATATTGTGCGCAATTCTGGTCGTCGTATCTTAAAAAGGATATAGCGTTATTAGAAAAGGTTTAGAGAAGAGCCACCAAAATGGTAAAGGGGATGGAAGGATACCCCTATGAAGAAAGGCTAAAAAGGTTAGGGCTCTTTAACCTGGAAAAGGGATGGCTGAGGGGAGATATGATAGAATTCTATAAATTAATGAACGGAGTGGAACGGATAAACGTAGATCGATTGTTTGTGTTATCAGAATATAGAAAGATTAGGGGAAATGCAATGAAGCTATAGAGTAAACTATTAACGACAAATAAGAGAAAATATTTTTCAACTCAACGTGTAATCAAACTCTAGAATTTGTTACCGGAGGATGTAGTAAAGGCTGTTAGTGAAGCTGGGTTTAAAAAAGGTGAGGACAAGTTCCTGGAGTAAAGATCCATAAACCATTATTAAAAAGGGATCCAGGATATCAATGCTTGACCCAATACAAGTATTGTGGAACCTGTGTCTTTTGGGGAACCTGCTAGGTATGTATAATCTAGATTGTCCACTGTTGGAAACAGGATACTGGACATGATGGACCTTGGTCTGACCCAGTATGGCACATCTTATGTTCTTATGATAGGCCCCTTTGTATGGTGGAGCAGAGAAACGACTCTAGCTCCTGGCAGAGATGTCAGATGGCTGCCTTATCGAAGTAGAACCTGAAAAGGCACTGCCTATAGACCCTGTGATATGGGTGCCTCCTGTATGCTCTCCTGCTCTCCCAGTGCCCTCAAGCAGAGCAACGTCAGCACAGACAATGTGTTTAATTCATCCATGGCTGCTGCCTCTCACTGCCATCACCTAGTAACTCCCAACACCAGCACCTCAGGTACCTCCTCACACTCCTACACACACACTCTTCCAGACACCCACAGTAGCACACACAGCCACATACAGACATGCAGCAGAGACCCACATAGAGATGCACTGCTGTGGGTTACAGCAAGGCACACACACAGACAAACAGCAGGAACCTAAAGAGAGTTAGAGAGGCTGGAGGTTACAGCAAGGCATACAGTAGGCACAGGACAAAAGGAACACTGATACAGCAAGGGCCAGAGTCAGTTACACAGGGTGGGTGGGATTTGCAAGGCTAGGAGGGCAGTCTGGGAGTGGGTGGTGAGGGGGTTTGGGGAGAGGGGTTGGATTAAAGACAGGCAAGGATAGAATAAATGGATAGAGACGGTAGCTCAAAAGACACCTATGTGGAAAACCGTCAAGCCAATGATTCACAGGTCCATCACCAATGACACATCCATTCCAAAAAGACAGCGAAGTCCCTTGCTCATTCATGCTTTATAGCAGGTGAAGCCTGACATGTTTAGAGCTACCACCCTGCACATTCCTGGGCATTTATGAAATATTCCATGGATGTGCAAGTGCAGGGAGCAGATACATCTCCATGGCGCCCTATGAACATCTGAATGCGCCTGTGGTGGAAACGTGCAACTCGTGGCCTTTCTAAAATCATGTTCTATACGTTTCTGCGACTTGCATTGCTTTCTGATGCCACTGACTCTTTTAAATCACAAATAGGGTTTAAAAAAATAACCCCCATAGTAAATTTCTGAACATGGGTGATGGATGCGCTAGACGAGGTCTCAGAATCCTGAGAGGAGTAAAACGTATGATGTCATATGGTCTAACCCATGTATGAGAACCTCAGAGGTCAGAATGTCTTGCACGAAGTTCTGTTGGGGTGGGAATATCAGAAATGGAGACCCTGCCATCACTCTCCCTTGTTGTCCCCTATTGATGCATTCATTGCACTGTATTAGTTTGTGGGTTCAAATCCTAAATCTCCCACTGCTATTCCCTATTTTCTATTTCCTCGGGTAATCAGCTGGGGGTCATACCTACCATAAATGTAATTTATTGTACACTACTCTGATTTGGAACAGTACAAAAATGACACGAGGAAAATAAAATGTTATGAATGCAGTGGAGATGTGTTGAATAATACAAAGTAACCAATATTGTACCCTAATGGGCAGGTTAGTGGTCATTCATCAATTAAAAAAAATGTTACATAGAAAGGAAAACTTTGGATTTTTTTAAACTACATCACAGTTTCTGACCAAGGAACCCCTACTGGGCAGAGTGGACGGACCATTTTGTCTTTATCTGCCGTCATCCAGTTAGCCTCCATCGCTGAGATTTAAACCCAGATATTCAAAGTTGGGGGTCATATCCAGTCCTGACATTGGCTATCCAGGTTTGTCGCATTGCCGTGATTCTAAGCAGGCAGCAGCAATATTGAGCTGCTGCTCAATTCACTTACGCATCAGAAGTTAGGCCAGAGTTTCCCGTGCCTCGGTTCCACCACATATCGCTAACCGGGAAGTGGCTCAATATCACCGTTGCCCGGTTAGTAGTGGGAGCTGTCTTCGCTCTGCCGCAGAACGCCCTGATGCAAACCGCTTAGCATCGGGGTGGGTAATGGCAGTACCTGGGGATATCCCGCGGTACTAACAGTATTATTGCCGCTGACTATCCTGTAGAGCGGCATTTACACAATTTGCGGCTCTGCAAATCATGTAAATGCCTTTGAAAATGCCTCACTACGTTACTATGTTACTGTATTTGCACAAATTCTGACTTTCCGTGCCAGCTGTTCTTCGTACATTCTACCTTGCTAAACCACTGTATGCGTTCTCTTTTTTTATTGTGACAAAGGCATTCTATATACAACCAGGTGCAGACCTTTTCCCTACCTTATCCTACGAACCGATGCCTCATAGGTGTCTGAGAGAATATTGATATGAGGACAGGTGTGACAAGCATTGGCAAGCTTTTTATGGGTGTCTTCTCTTCGATCGTATTCACAGGGATCCTATAGCATGCTCCATGAACACCCTCTGCCCATGTCCAGATGTTTCTGATGTTGTCAGGGCAACTTTGCATGTCAGAAAATTGATAAGGAGCCTTAGGTATATTTTAATGAGACAGATAATGTATTTTTCCTGATGGAGAAGAGTCTGTGCAAAATTGAAATTGTGAAGAAAACTTTGGATAGGTTGTCTAACTGGGAAAATGGATGTTTAGGCCCATCTGTTTAAAACTGTGCTAGGTTTTCTTTATAAAAGGTTCAGTATGAGTCATGGATAATGTTTTGGGCTATCAATGAAGCATGTATACAGTTTTTGGCGCCTAGCACAGGAAAGTTAATTTTATGAATTAACAGAATCAAAGAAAGAATGGCATCACTGTAATTTTTGTTATACAGTCAAACCTCGGTTTTCATGATTAATCCGTTCGAAAAAGTCTGACTAAAACCGAAACGTATGAAAACTGAAGCAATATTTACCATAAGAAATAATGTAAATCCAATTAATCCGTTCCAGACACCCAAAAATATTCACAAAAAATACATTTTATAGAGAATAACTATATTTTTACATACAGAAAACAATGAGAAATAAATATAAATGACTAATGAAATGGATAAATGAACATTTAACATCACTGAAAGCAAGCTAAGTACAGTACTGTACAGTACAGTATGTTAGCATCTGGCCTTAGCCACCCCTGACAAGCTGCTGTGCCCAGCTCTCTTCGGAATCATATTGGATTCAGCCCATTAAAATACCTTTACATTATCTGCTCAATGCTTCAGAATGGCAGAAAATCTTAATGATATAGCTTCAGACGTACCCTGCAAGAGAAAGAACTGCCTCCCACATTCATGCAACATCTCCTGCTTACGTTGACAGCTTTTCTTCCCTGCTACCTCCGAGCCTGAGGGTGCGCTCCAGAGAACAGGCAGGTGGTGGACGAGATCGGGGCCTTCCTCTCCGCGCAATCCTTGCCTCTCTAACTCTGACCAGGCTCGAGGATGTGTTTCATTTACGTGCTCAGCTGGCTTTCGCTTCTCATCACGCTGGCGATCGGTGAGTCCGGGGGGCAGTGCTGCCGGGACCGGGCGGGCGTTCTGGCAGTGTATACAGACCGGTGTGCAGCGCGAGGGTGTATTTATTTACAGTACTGTACTTTACGAAAACCGAGGCGATGTACGAGAACCGGGACAAAATCTCAGTCAAAAAAGACGTTGAAAACCGAAGCGATGTATGAGAACCGGGACAAAATCTCAGTCAAAAAAGACGTTGAAAACCGAAGCGTATGAAAACCGGGGCAAATGAAAACCGAGGTTTGACTGTATATACAAGTAGCACTACATGCAGGAATATGAGGTGATTGTGTTACTTAAATACTGTATATCTGAGGTGTCACTTATATATATCGAAGTATAAGTGGTGGATTTGGTAAGCCTGTATGATGACAAGGGGCTACTTGGAGCCTTTCTTCCGTTAAGGTGGTTTTGAATGCCAGAAAGGGAAGCACCGTTCTTCCCTCAACCACTCCTCCAACATCCAGGTCCAAATACAAAGCTAGCTGGGGGTTATATGTGATTTGAAGCAGGGGTAAATGTCAACAGGGAGGTTTTCCAAGGTATTGCTGTTCTAAATTATAGAATACATGTTAGCTTTGAAGAATAGCCCTGAACATGCCGATTTACATCTCTCCATAAGTAACACATTTTCTAAATTCTCTATCTACTTGATTGTCTACATATGTTAATCCACTTTTTATGCATTTTAATTCTGTCTAAGGCTTCTAATAATTGCTTACATAGATTCAATGTTTGGACTATTTTCTTCTTTTTGGGTTGGCAAAAAGCCATGCTTCAAACTGCGGATAATGAGAAATGTATTTACCAAGTCCTCCTGACCTATATTTGCACCATCCTTCTTGACAAACTCTGAGAAGACATTTTACTTGGGTAGATTGCCCTGACTGAAAATGGTCCTTGCCATAGTCATATACTTGTAGCCAGATTATAAAGAGGCGTTCCTGGTGGGAGTATGCTGGTCAGGGGAAGAAATAAGAGGAACCAACGATATGCACAGTCAAAACATTTTTGGTTCTTTTTGGAAAATATGTCTTTTCCCCAGTTTTCTCTGTTCGTTTGATGCAGCTTTGCTAAGACATGTTTTTTTAGTGTGAGTTAAAACTTTTTAATGAATGGAAATCAGTTATATGCATGGTAATTCATAGATTAACATGCACTAAATTGATTTTGCTTACATTACAATTTTTAAGGTACTTTAGGGGCCCTTTTACGAAAGGGCACTAAGCAGTTAGTATAGGTTACAGCATCCACTAACCCCGCACTGTGACCCATGCTGTTAGTGTGGGACCAGCACATTTATAGCGTGGCCTGATTTCTGCACTAACTGTGCTACCCAGGTTGGGATTGCAAGTCAGTAGGTTAGGGGTAGAGAGTGAGCAGGGTGAGCACCTTGCAGTCAGTGCACCTCAAGCAAACTGCAAGGCAAGCAATTAGCACTGCTGCACTTACCGTCACCTCCATATTTGCGCCCATGCTAATTTTGACCTGTGTTAGGGCAGGGTGAACCACTTTGAACTTCCAGGAACATGTGTTCCATGCTCCTCATAGTTAATGCGGTGGTGTTACACCTAGCTGACTGTGGTTTTAAGCTCTATGGGCACACTTATATTGATAGTGTGCATGTAAATTCAGAGGTATATGCATTCACATTCAATTTGGGTGCATAGTTGGCAGGCAATCATGATGAAAACAAAACAAATGGTTTATATGAGATGAATGTGACAAAAATCTCGGTTGTGTACATGCTTATTTGATGATTTCTCTGACTTCATGCAATAAGTTGAAGGAGGAAAGTTAATCAGTCAGAAGTAGGTTAAAGAAAAATGTTGTCTTTCTAAAATATACCCCCAATCAAAGACCACAAAAATAGATAAAATCAAAAATAAATGAGTCAGTATATGAAAGAGGCAAGTTACTAGAGAATTTACAGCAATGGGCTGTCATGTGCCCAATCTTAGTCCTACGATGTTCTCCATCCTAGGGATTTCTGAACCTGCAGATTCAACACTAACATGCATATTTATAAGTGTGGCCTTGTAATTTGGTCTCCATCAGAATGATGAATCCCACCAAAGATAGAAATGGCCCAAAGGCACTCACCAGAGTGGTGGAAATAGCACAGCACCAGAGTGTAATAAATTGGTCTTTTAATATAAATCATGTTATTGGAGATTTAAAGAAGCTGATGCAGTTTCCAATAGCCAGCTTACAAATGAACTGCCGAAGGTGGCTACAAGTCTTATGTCTCTTGGTTATATAATTAGCTTGGTTGAAAAAGTCTGGTTTATTGAGTTCACCTTCAAATTATACTTTTTAGCA
The DNA here is from genome assembly GCA_033557465.1 of Ichthyophis bannanicus. Classification (NCBI taxonomy): domain Eukaryota; kingdom Metazoa; phylum Chordata; class Amphibia; order Gymnophiona; family Ichthyophiidae; genus Ichthyophis; species Ichthyophis bannanicus. The sequence goes on along the minus strand of CM066034.1, from coordinate 123,223,291 downwards.
TAATAATTCATTACAGTAATTCAAATGTAGGACAACACTCCAATACTGGCTAAATTTAAAGGCATGACAGAGATATGAAAAGTGTGATTTTTGCAATGGGACTTAAAATGGGCTCTTTCTTCAAAAATATTTGGCAATGTTCCTTTTGCCCACGGTTTATGTTCAAAAAGGGCTTGTGTTGGTTTCTAGCTACAGTATGAAAGACTACCACTAAACATTGTTACTAACAATTTCTCTAATTATGAATACCATGCAATCTTTCCATCCAACAAGTGTATGTCTCTTTTAGTGAAAAAGCATACCAAACTACCTTAAACTTTGAGGGTATTTAGTGTTCCTAAGCAGTGTATGGGTTTTTTGTTCATCTGTTTCCTTTGGAATCATTGTGAACCATAGAAAGGAGCACAAAGGCACCCACAGCAGGAAACGAATGCTCCCAGTGGTGCCGGGTAAACAGCGAACCTGCCAAGAATACAAGGAAAAGGAGCAAACACACGTAATCCACACTGCAACACAAACAGGAAAATCGGTCAAATGCAAAGAAAATGGTCTGTGAGTGGTATGTTCTTTAGGAGTTCCTTAGACGCTGTCTTGGTCTTTTAATAAAAATGCTACAAAAACTGTTCCCTATTTTGTTTTCCTGTAAAGGTTAAAGGATTCTTTTGATAATTTTGATACATAACAAAGTTATCAGAAATATTTCTAATTGCTGATTTTTCTTGTAAGCAGTGACATAACATGGGTAATAATAATGATGATATTTATATGTTAAGCCATGCATTTTTGTACACACGTTTTACTTTTTAATGTGCTAATTTTATATGCATGCACATTAGTCAAGAGGAAAAATAGCACACAAAATTTAACTGAAAAAGAAATTGTAAAAAGATAAATGCACTTCTTTTAAGGGAACAAATGCTATTGTGATACATTCTGTTGAATGAGCAGACGTACATTTAACCATTTTTATAGGAAATCCAGTTGTTTTCTGAGGTCATTAATTAAGAACCTTGTGGTTCTCACAACAAGCCAAGTCATCAGACTTAGAGCCTTGTACTTAGCTGAGGTAAGTTTTGCTAGGGATGCAAATGAGTTCCTGAATCATCTGCACCCATAGCGAACTTTAGCAAGACATTATATGCAAGCCATTGGCTTGGATTTTCACATATTCCCAGTTATGAAAACATATATAAAATTGTGAAAACATGGCTCCTTCACATGGCAGTGACAAAGCAGTATGCTTACTAAGCTGGGCTAACGGTTAGCACATGCTATTTGTAACTAAGGCCCATGTGGTTCAATGGGACCTAGTTACAGATAGCATGTATTAACTGTTAGCCCAGCTTAGTAAACATGCCCCAGAGTTAAAGGGGTCATACAGTCCTTGGTAGATTCTGCTCAGATCAGAACTCCCATAAGGACCAGTTGGCCAGTGGTCTCAATCCCTCTAGTCCTGGAGTGACCCAAAATGTTTTTTTTTTTTTTAATTATCCCTTAGGTTTGCTCTTCCCCCTTTGAAGCCTCATCCACCAACCTAAAAACAAGGTCCAATAACTTTAATTGTCCTTCCCATCAACAGTTCATTCTAGAGGTTTGGGCATCCCAGGAAAGGGAAGTATTTTCCCCAATTACTCCAGCCCTGACATTCCATTTTGGAAAATGGCACCAGCCAGCTCCTAACATTAAATCAGCATATTAAAGTGGTAGGGCTGGAAGAAGAAGAATCATACTTGCCCTCTACAGAGAGATCTAGAGGTAAGCTGCAGGGGGAAGGGACGTGAACTAAGGAGATGAAAGACAATTTTGTTTGGTGAGCAGGACTTCACAAATGGCATGGTTTACCTAAGGAATAGGTATTTAATCATTGTGTGACATACAGGATTGTGAGTTGTGGAATGGGGTTCAGTGGCCTGCCAGAGATTTTTGATCCACAGGCCTTTAGCCTAGAGACCATGAGACCATTTTTAAATGTCCATGCTACTAATGCAAAGATTGATCCAGTGGCTTTCCAGAAAAATTAGCTATAACTTATTGACATATAGCTAGCTTTTTTGGAAGAACGGACTCTTGAAGTCATTTATTTACACATATGTTTGTAAAATACCACATTAATGATATGCTTTACATGATTTTATATTACTTCAGCTCACTAATGTAGAATTTTAAATGTTAATACATTAATTTTTATGGAAGCTTACTAACATGAAGTCTACGTCTATGAAGTCACTTCACAACAGCGTGCTTTGAATGGAGAAAAGGGCAAACATATCAGCATTTCAGCATTCTTCCACATTTGTGGACATTTTGTGCTTTTTGCCTCATGAAACACACTTTTACAAAGTGACTCAGAATTTCTGTACATCATTCTAGAAGGAAGAAAAAAGTCTATAGCTAAACTAATGTTGTTGCCAGAAAATACATGGGATCTTTTGTTTTCTTGTCATCTAATTTGTAATTGTTCCAATGATTTAACAATGATGAAATTTAAATGACCTCTTTTCTATAGGATCAGTCTTGGACTACAAAGAATGCTTCATGAGTATGTAAATCTCAGTTCGGACCATTTGAAGTTGATCTACAGTTAATGGATTTCTGTATGACCACTGATGAGTCTAGAGCAGATGTCTTGCTGATATAATTAGCCTTATTGTATACTTATCATTGGTATTGCACTTTTTTCCTTGATATGTGTTACATTTTGAGTTCCATATAAACATATTGGCTAAAAAAGCTGGCTAAGAATGCCCCATGGTAGCTGTTACCGCAGACTTGAGCAAACAGTGAATGCATGCCAAATTGTTTGTTAACTGTATAGCACACTTTAGTAAAAGGCCCCTGTAGATGCATACTTTTTCAAGGTTGGAAATTAGGAAAACCAGATACTTTTGAAAAGCTCTATATCAGGGCCATAAACCAGTCCGGTTTCCAAGATATTTCTAATGAATACGCATAAGATATATTTGCATGCACTGCCTCCTTTGTATGCAAATATATTTGGATCAACTATCAATAAAGAAGCAACAAGTGGTCAAGAAATGTGACGATGCATTGCTCTTGGCAGAATGGCTATTAAAGACCTAGACAAGATTCTCAAGAGCAGAGATGTCTCTCTCCATACAAAGATTTGACTTGATAAAGCCATGGTATTTTCAATAACATCATATGGATGTGAAAGATGGACAGTGAAAAAGATAGACAGGAAGAAAATTGATGCCTTTGAATTATGGTGCTGGTGGCGAATACTGTGTATCATGGACTGCCCGAAGAACAAACCAGTCGGTACTAGAGGAGATCTAACCTAAGCTTTCTTTAGAAGCTCAGATGACAAGACTTCAACTTTCATACTTTGGACACATCATGCGAAGAGAGAGATCATTAGAGAAAGACATCATGCTTGGCAATGTAGAAGGTCAACACAAAAGAGGAAGGCCAGCAATGAGATGGATCGATACAAAAACAGCAGCTACGGGTACCAGTCTGCCAACAATGAGCTGCCTGACTGAAAACCGAACACAATTTAGGACAACTATCCAGAGGGTCTCCATGAGTCGACACCAAGTCGACGGCACTTAACAACAACAACAACAACAGAAGTTAGTAATGACGGGGGCAAGATGGCGGCAGGTATCTGACCTCAGACTGCTGAGCGGCGGTGCGCTCGAGGTTATCATGCTGGCAGAGAACTCCTGCTCCATCGAGTATGGGGCGGAGGAAAAGGAAACAGGTGGTTTCCCCGTTGCTCCACAGCAGGCTTCCTTTTCGGGCCAGCGGACCCTTGAGCAATGCGGTTTTGTGGCAGCGGGTCTATGGAAGCAGCATCCTCCACGGCACCGACTGAAGATTCTGAGTCGGTGCTGGGCACATCAGGAGTAAGTTTGTCTCCTGATTCGCGGGCACCTCCGATACAACCCTGAAACGTTACCTCTCTGGATGGAGCATGTTCCTCTGTGCTGCCGGGTGGTCAGGAGAGTACTCCGCTGCCCGATGGAGAGGGACAGGCTTCTCAACGGCTGGCTTTAGACACCAGTGGGGAGAGGCTGCTAGAGAGATGGATGGGGGAGAAGTCGTCTGCTCGTGTGGGTTCCCCACGGCAGTTGGAGCCTGGAGGAAAGCTGAAGCCAGTGAACTTGGTGTTGGAAAAGCCTGCAATTATTACTTTAGAAGCGCTGTGGGATGCCATCTCAGTTTTAACTACTACCCTTTCAACCGTTGTGGGATCAGTAAGTACTAAAATGTTTAAAATGAAATTGGAAGCAGCTAAATTCCAGGAGCTGCAAGCTGGTTCTCTGTTACAGGTTAAGGAGGAGATTTCTCGTCTTAAGGAGGAGCATGTTGATCTGATGAAAGAAAAGACTGTGTTATCACAGAAAACTGAACATCTAGAGAATCTTGCCCGACGGAATAATCTCCATCTGCTGAACTTTCCGAGGTCTCCTCTTATGTCTCCGTTGGAGATGGTGCGGAAATATCTAATGGAGGTGCTTAAAATTCCAATGGAGCACCTACCTCCACTCACTAGGGCACAATATTTGTCGATTAACAGCATGGAAGCAAGAGGAAGGAATGTGGAGGCTTCTGTGAGTGGAGTGGGGGACCTAACAGGATTCCTGGAAAGTTCTTTGAACGTGGTCACAGAAAGAACTACTATGCTTGTGACTCTGGCTTTAGAGGCTGACAAAGCTTTAATTCTTCGATCTTTTTTCAAAAATATTAATGAGCAGTTTTTGGGTTCAAATGGGCGCATATTTCCTGATTTGTCACGTGTAACCCAGTTAAGGAGGAAGGAATTCCTGGCTTATCATGCCAGGACCATCTCCTTGGGGGTTTCTTTTGTGTTAAAATATCCTTCTAGATGTTATGTTTCCTACCAAGGGAATAATTTTCTTTTCTTTAACCCCAAGCAGCTCTTAGAATTTTTATGTGCAAGGGAAGAGATTGGGGTAGAGGTGGGCCCCATTACAGTTGACGCATAAGTCTTCACCTGCTGGTAATATTGTTTTCTTTTGGAACCTTACTTTTCCTCTTGCGAAAGAGTATAAATGTTGGTAATTTTATTTCTTGTAGCCCCTTAATAGTTAGTGTGGACTAAAAGTTGGGGAATTTATTTCTTGATTATTGTGAGTTATAATGCATGTAAATAATGCTTAATTTTCCATATTTTCCATTCTCATTTATGTAATTACTTGAGTGTTACTATAAATGCCAATTTAAAAAAAACAACATATTTTATGCACAATCCTTAGTGCCCATTCATCTGCTTAAGTCCTTTAGAATAAGGACTTACACACATTTCTAGCACAATCTTTTTGAGCAGCCTTTATAGAATTACCTCCTTTGAATGCCATTTTGATGATTATCATTGATTTAGAAAGATAATCATCACAATGGCAGTCTCCTTTTCAGTAGGCCTAAATTAAAAGACCAATTGTAGATAGTATGTAAGATTAGAATTGAGATGTCTCCGAACATACACAATTCCAACAGTAGTTTAGAAAAGGCTCTGATAAGCATAGAGCCTTTTCTAGAATAGTGAAGGAGTGCATATTCTTTTGCTGATACATGGAACAGGAGGAACCATTTTACAAACCTACATGTGGTAAAGATCAATGGAGAAAAGTTAGAAATTTCCACATATGGGAGTAAATTTCATAAATCTGGCACAATCACATCTCTATCGCATGGGTGCGTGGAGGCATGTCTGGGATTAAACCCACCAGTGGACACGTCCATGTTTAGATCTGCTGCTTGCCACAAATAGGCATCTGCAAAGTGCTCATTTCAGTCAGCTCTCAACAGTAATAATGTTGAGGCATTCCCTCTGAATTGCCATGATATTTTTCTCCCACCCTTCCAAAATCTAGGCATGTGAGGATCCCATCCCCCGTGGGCAGAAGATAAGCCCCTTCGTGTCTGCCCATGGGAGACCGGATCCCTGCAGGCAGACAGGAAGGGTCTTTGCTGCGACCGCAGCTTCTCTTCTTCTGCTTGTGAGGGATGGGATCCCTGCAGGCAGCCTACTGCCTGCTGGCCACAATCATTGCAAAGACCCTTCCTGTCTCCTCACAAGGATTGTGGGCAGACAAGAAGAGTCTTTGCAATGATCATGGTCAGCAGGCAGCAGTCTGCCTGCAGTGATCTCTTTCCTCAGGGAAGAAGAAAAGCTACTATCATGTGAACCTTTTTGGGAATCTGACAGGTACTTCATGACCTGGATTGGCCATTGTTGGAAACAGGATACTGGCCTTGATGGACCTTGGTCTGACCCAGTATGGCATTTCTTATGTTCTTATGGTCTTTAGAAGTGATTTGAATTTGGTGAATACAGGTTCAAGTCTAAGGGCAGGGGGAAACGAATTCCAGGATGCTGGGGCAATAATATAAAAGGCTGATGATCGTATGGAGGCTAAATAGGCTTGGGAAGCTGGTGACAATTTCCATGGATGTTGCGGAGGGCATAGTTAGGAAAGTGAAGGAGTAATGACTCAGAGAGATAACTGGGGGAACCAGAGTGCAGTGCATGATATACCAAAGTGAGTTTATTTATTTTACAGGGTTTATATACTGCTTTATCAATTCAATCAAAGCAGTTTACATTGAAACTTGGTAATGTACATTAAACAGGGACATTGATAACTTGGATTTTTCTGAGGCAATGGAGGGTTAAGTGACTTGCCCAAGGCCACAAGGAGTGCTAGTGGGAATCAAACCCTGGTCTCTGGGTTCCCAAACCAGTGTTCTTAACCAACCATTAGGCTACTCCTCCACTCCAAGTTTGTACTGAATGTGAAATTTTACAGGGAACCAATGGTAACAGATGAGGAAAGGTGAAATATGTTTGAATCAAGAAGTAAAGAAAAGGACACGAGTGGCAGTATTTTGAATACGCTGAAGTCAGTATAACTGGTATTGAGGAAGACCAAGGTAAACAGTATTGCAATAGTCTAACTTTGAAATAACGAGAGTAAGAAGCAAGGTAGACAGGGAAATGAAGGTGAGAAAAGGGCAAACTGCATGAATTTTGCAGAAACAGCGAGTGCCAGAGAAGATAGATGGGCATTGAAAGATAGTGATGAATCTAGAATGACACCAAGATAGTGCAGAGAGTCTTCAAGTAGGATAGAAGAAGCAGAGAGCAAAGGAGTCATAGTGCGGACTGGTCTACAAAAGGTAACCCAGAGAGCAGCATATTTCTTAGGGTTGAGGTGGAGATAATTTTCAAATAACCAAGTATCTTTATCTTTATTAAGGCTTTTGATATACTGCCCCAGACCATAGTATCTGGGTGGTTTACAATAAAATGTTGCATACTACAAGAGATGGAAAGGAAAAAGAACACCATAATATGACAGGAAAGGATAGACTAAAAGAGGAAGAGACAGACAGCTAACAAGGAAGGGGAAGAGATTAAGAGAGACCAGGCAAGGAATACCTAGAGGGGGCTAGATGGAGGTCATGTGGGAGAGAGTTCCAGAGGAGAGGGCCAAGGAAAAAGAAAACAGAGGTACGGGTAGATTCTAGGTGAGCACATGTGGGAGGAGTTAGGAAGAAGTGATTACAGTGAATCTGTCGAAGGGAACAGTGGGAGGAGTGGAGGTGGATTAATTCAACAAGATATCGAGGGGTGTTGGAGTGGATGACACTATGAACCAGGGTGTATTGTATACAAAATGTTATGGGCAACCAATGTAAGCAAATGAGAAGAGGAGTAATACTGTCAAAGTGGGAGGAGTGAGTTAATATATGGGCAGCGGTATTCTGAAAAAGTTGCAATCTGCAAAGTTGGTACTGGGGGAGACCCATAAGGAAGACATTGCAATAGTTGATGCAGGTCTTAACCAAGGAGAGTGAGTGTTGTCAGTGAGGAGGGGGAGAGGAATTGCCAAATAGAATGAATCTGACGCAAACAGTAGAAAGACTGCTGGATGATGGACAATAAGTGATCATAGAAGGACAAAGTGGAATCAAGTGTAATGCATAGATAATGGAGGGAGGAAACCAAAGGTATGGGAGATGAGGCAAGGAGGGGGCCAGGGAGGGGAGAAAGAGAGAACCATATAGCAGAGGTTTTAGATGAGTTAAGATGAAGAAAATTAGATGATATCCAGGTGGCAACTGAGGAGAGACAAGCATTCAGGGGAACCAGATTGGGGGCAAAGGAACTGTTATGATGAAAAGGGAGAATGTTAGCTGCTTAGTAGTATGTAGAAATTCCATGTAGCAGGATAAGAAGAGTGAGTGGAGCCAGAAAAATTGTTAAAGAGAAGGGGATGAGAATGGAGCCCTGGGGAACACACAGGGCAGGGGAGTGACTGGAAAGGAGGATGAATCAGTGAGGACAGAGAAGGTCCAGGATGATAGATAGGAACAGAACCAGTGAAGAACAGAACCAGCAATCCCAAAGTCATGCAAACGGGAAAGAAGGGAGTGGTGATTGACCAAGTAAAAGGTGGAAGAAAGATCTAAAGACACGACCAAGGAGATATCACTTTGATCGTGGGAAGTGTGGAGCTCATTGAGAAGGGAAAGTGCAGTAGTTTCTGTGCTATGGCCTAGGCTGAAACCCAACTGATGAGAGTGAGGTGTACAGGTAGCATTGAGGTAGTAGGACAGTTGGGCATAAAACAACTTTTCAAGGGCTGTAGTCAGAAAGGGGAGTGTGGAGATGGAGCACCAGTTGGCAAGGGTCATGGGGTCAAGAGAGGATTTTTTAAAGAATGGGGCAGATAATGGTATGGGAAGGAACCAGAAGAGACACTAGGATTAAAGATGGTAAGAATGAATGCTAGGAGAACCAAAGAAGGTTCAAGAAGCCAAGAAGAGGGAATGGGGTCACAGGGACAGGAGGTCCTGCAAGAGGATGAGAGAGTCTTGATGAGTTCAGCAGAGAAAATGGGGTGGAAAGAGGACCATGAATGGGACAGGACAGAGGTAGAGGGGGGAGCAAGGGAGGCAGGAGGAGAAGGAGGGGGAGTAGGAGAGAGATGGTGGGACAGGCGGGGAATGAACGATGGAGGGTAAGGACCTTGTACCTGGGTACAAATTATATCACAGTGTTAGAGAAGAACAAATTGGTGGAGGGGTTGCACTTTCTGTTAGAGAGGGCATTGAGTCATACAGGATTAAAGTGTTGCAGGAAACAAAATATATGGTATAATCTCTATGGATTGAAATTCCATGTAAAAAGGAGAAGGCAATGGCAATGGGGGTGTACTACTGACTGCCTGGCCAGAATTAACAAATGGATGATGAAATGTTCAAAGAAATCAGGGAAGCTAACAAAACTTAAAATACTATAATAATAATTCAATTACGCCAGTATAGATTGGATCAGTGTCACGGCAGGACATGTTAGGGAGATAAAGTTTCTAGATAAAATAAATGACTGCTTCTTGGAGCAGCTGGTTCATGAACTGACAAGAGGGGAAGCCATTTTGGAGCTAGCCTTTAGTGGTACACAAAACCTGGTGCAAGAGATAAGAATGTTGGGACCACTTGGCAATAGTGATCATAGCATGATCGCGTTTGATTTCATAAATGGAGGAAGGAAGGCAAGGAAATCTACAGCACTGCCTTTAAACTTTAAAAAGGAAGACTATGATAAAATGAGGAAAATAGGTAAGAAAAAACTAAAAGGAGCCACTGCAAAGGTTAAAGATTTATATCAAGCATGGACGTAGTTTAAAAATACTATTTTGGAAGCCCCGACCAGCTGTATTCCATGCTTTAAGAAAGGTGGAAGGGAGTCCAAAAAACTGCCAGCATGGTTTAAAGGTGTGGTCAGAGAGGCTGTTGTAGCAAAAAAAAATCAACTTTCAGGGAATGGATAAGGAAGTCAAATGATGAAAACTGGAAGCAACATAAGCACTGGCAAGTTAGATGTAAGGCATTGATAAGGCAGGGAAAGAGAGAATTTGAGAAGAAACTTGCTGTGGAAGCAAAACGTATAATAAAGACTTTTTTAAGTACATTCATAGCAAAAAACCTGTGAGAGAGTCAGTTGGACCATTAGATGATAGAGGGGTAAAAGAGGCACTAAGAGGTCAACGTAACGTAAATTTTTAAAAAGGGTTCCAGGGGTGATCTGGGAAGTTGCAGGCCGATGAACCTGACATTAGTGCTGGACAAAATGGTAGAAACCATTATAAAGAACAGAATTACTGAACATGTGGATAGTCATGGTTTAATTGGAGAAAGCCAACATGGCATTGCTGAGGAAGGTTTTGTCTTACTAATCTGTTATATTTTTCAATAACGTCATATGGATGCGAAAGTTGGACAGTGAAAAAGATAGGAAGAAAATTGATGCTTTTGAATTATGGTGCTGTGATAAATACTGTGTACACAATGGAGTGCCCGAAGAACAAACCAGTCAGTACTAGAGGAGATCAAACCTAAGCTTTCTTTAGAAGCTCAGATGACAAGACTTTGACTTTCATACTTTGGACACATCATGTGAAGAGAGAGGTCATTAGAGAAAGACATCATGCTTGGCAAGGTAGAAGGTCAATGCAAAAGAGGAAGTCCAGCAATGAGATGGTTCAATACAATAACAGCAGCTATGGGTGCCAGTCTGTCAACAATGAAACGCCTGACTGAAGACTGAACACAATTTAGGACAACTATCCAGAGGGTCGCCATGAGTCAACACAAACTCGATAGCACTTAACAACAACAACAATGGTAAGCCAGTCGATATAGTGTATCTGGATTTTGAGAAAGCTTTTGACAAGGACCCTTATGAGAGACTCTTGGCAAAGTTAAAAAGTCATGGGATAGGAGGCAGTGTATTATTGTGGATCAGGAGCAGGTTAAAACATAGAAAGCAGAGGGTAGAGCTGAATGACCAATTTTCCCAATGGAAAAAGGTGAATTGTGGAGTACCCCAGGGCTCTGTGCTGAGTCTGCTGCTTTTTAAGATATTCATAAACGACCTGGAAATGGAAATAATAAGTGAGGTAGTCAAATTTGCAGATGACACAAAATTATTTAAAGTTGTTAAAACCCAAAAGGATTGTTAAAAATTGCAAGAGGACTTTGATAATTGGAAGACTGGATGTCCAAGTGGCAGATGAAATTTAATGTGGACAAGAGCAAAGTTTCTACCTCAGAAAGAACAGCCCACACTATGGTTACACAATGCAAGGTTCCACATTAGGAACCACCACCCAGGAAAAAGATTTAGGCGTCATCGTGGATAATACGTTGAAACCCTCTACCCAGTGTGCAGAGGCAGCCAAGAAGACAAATAAAATACTAGAAATCATAAGGAAAGGAATGGAAAATAAAACAAAGGATATTATAATGCCTCTGTATCATTCCATGGTGTGTCCACACCTTGAATATTGTGTGCAATTCTGGTTGCTGTATCTTAAAAAGGATACAGTGTTATTCGAAAAGGTACAGAGAAGAGCCACCAAAATGGTAAAGGAGATGGAAGGATACTCCTATGAGGAGAGGCTTAACCCTGGGAGTACCGATGGGGTCAAAAGTGACCCCATTGCAAGTTTCACAATGCGTATCTCGGAAACTAGTTGTTCAAGAATTCAATCTTGTTATGACTTTTCATATGTCAATATTCTCTTGTGCCATGAAAGGAATAATTTTCATCCGCTAGGTGACGCTAGTGATGAATTTCAGCACAGAGTACCAGTGGGGTCATTTTTGACCCCAGTGGCTTACGTCCGGTTTGGATCATGATACAATTTGCAGTTTTGTGAATTTTTTGATCTGACAAAGGTATTTATCATTAATTATGTATAATTTATTTTTTGTACTCTTATTTTATGAAAATTACACATTTTCTGTAATTTATATACGTTCTCTCATTATTTCCAATGAAATCTAAAGGCTTTCAGCTCGTTCATCACGATTATTGTACACCTATAGTAAAACTGTTTTGCATTTTATTCAACTTTATCTTTGTTTATTTATTTTAGGTTATTGTTTATGATGTCAAAGCAAAAGTATTCAGCTGCCCAAGTAAGAGAAATATTGCAACGAGATGCTGACAGTGACAGCTCTGAGTCGTCTGAAGATGCAGCATATTTAGCAAGCAAAGAAGCAAATCAGCCAAGTTCGGGCGATAAATCTGATGATGACAGTCATGATTCAGATGGCGACAGCAGTTGGTCGCCAAGTGAATGTGAGACTGATGTTGAGCCGGTAACATCGCCTGCAGCAAAGAGTCAAGTTACAGGTCAAGGCAAAGGTCGAGGCTGTACTGGACGGGGAAGAAGGCAGGAGTCCTCGGTGTCAGTATCATCTGTGAGGAATCTTAGTTGTGGTCATAGAGGAGCTAAGAGGTCATCAACTATAAGCACAAATGTTGCCATTGAAGCCTATGTATCTAAGGATGCCACATCATGGAACAGGAAACCTATAAAGCAAGCTGCTGGAAGATACGCCAGAGCTAATGTCATGCCCGTACAACAAGGTCCTACAAGGTATGCTGTACGAAATGTTGATGGCCCTCTCGCAGCATTCCATTTGTTCATGAGGAAGAACTTATTGAATGAAATCATGATGTGAACGAGCAAACAAGGAAGACACATTTATGACGACACCTGGAAAGATTTGACAAATAGAGAATTTCAACGTTTTCTTGGACTTCTGATCCTCTCAGGCGGGTACAAGTCACCTCAAATGCCTCATCAGTAAACTAACCACTTCAAACAGACGTTCAGCCAGCTCTTTCTGTACAGTTGTAAATAGTTACCCCCTTGTTGTCTATCCAAGTTCTGTTGCCTGTTAATTGTAAACACAAATCGACTGTTTTGAGATGTGTATTTAACTGGTTCTATGTAAACCGCACTGATGGAAAATAGTGCGGTATATAAGTGCATGTAATAAATAAATAATAATAATAAATAAATAAAATGAATCCATAGTTCAGTTGTGGAACCTTGAAGATGGTCGTTCTGTTTTCGTCAAAAATATGGCCCGTAACCTTTTTCAGAAAATTTCTTGTGCTCTCAAATTTGATGATGCAACCAACAGACGTGAACAACAAGGCGTGGATAAGCTTGCTCCAATCAGACATGTTTTTGATACCTGGGAAGCAACTCTAAGTGATGCCTTTGTTCCTGGTGAAAATGTTACTGTGGATGAGCAACTGCTTACATTTCGTGGCCGTCTTCCATTCAGACAATATATTCCCAGCAAACCTGGGAAATATGGCATAAAGCTATGGATGTTGTGTGACAGTGCAACGTCATATGTTCTGCGTGTTCAAGTATATACAGGAAGGGAATTCGGACAAAACAGGGAACAGAATCAGGGTGAAAGGGTTGTGCTGCAACTCACTGAAGGATTGACGTGATCTGGCAGAAATGTTACTGTTGACAATTTCTTCTGCAGGTTATCCCTGTCACGGAAATTGCTAGAAAAACAAATAGCACTTTTGGGGACAATTCGAAAGAACAGAAAAGAATTACCTCCAGAATTTGTAACAGCAAAGGGCCGAGAGGTATTCACTTCACTGTTTGCCTTTCGCGATGACGCCACTCTGGTTTCCTATTGCCCCAAGAAAGGAAAACTGGTTGTTCTTCTGAGCAGTTTGCATGATCAAGAAGAAGTAGATAACACACGTCCAGACAAAAAAACACACATGATCTTGGACTATAATTCTAGTAAAGGTGGAGTAGATACGGCAGATCAAAAGTTGCGCACGTATACCACAAAACGAATGACAAGACGCTGCCTAGTGACAATCTTCTACAACATGTTGGATGTCAGTACTTTGAACGCCTTCATTGTTTGGATGTCACTAAATCCAGAATGGCAGTCCAAGTCAAAGCACAGACGTCGTCTATTCCTCTTGGAATTAGGAAAGCAGCTGCTTCAGAGTAATTGCAGCGAGACTTCTTCCAGCATTGAAGAAGCCACTGATGCTGTTTGCAATGTGGGGATCCCAAAGAAAAGGGCAAGGTGTCACTGCTGTTCCAGAGAAAAAGACAAGAAAAGCAACATAGTTTGCACCTCCTGCAAGTGCAATGTTTGCAAAGAACATTCAGAAATTGTCTGTGTCGGGGGGGCGGAGCCTGATGTCCAGCGGGTAGGACGCTTTGCGTTGAAGCTCCCGAGAGGCCTACTTAGAATCCTGACTTAATACCTATACAAATTTACTATTTCGCTCCGAGCTGACCGGGGCACCTCGGGGGGAATGGCGGCCCATAAACCAGCGCGCTTGGACTTCGGGTCTCCTTCTTCTTCTCACGGAAAACGCTCCAAAACAGAGGTGTCCTCCCCACAGAAGATGGTTCCATTTCGTGAAAACCCCGAGATGCACCTGGAGATTTTGGAGGAAATACGCGGCGTGAAGGAATTGGTGCAGTCCAATGGAGAAGCGCTTCGAGCCATGCGAGAAGACTTTGGAGTGCTCCAGGACCGACTTGAAAGTCTTTCATTACGGCAGGACAACATGGCGGGGGTCCTCGACTCGCACGAGGTGCGCTTGGGCAAACTGGACGAGGCTGAGCGCCAGATACAGAATCTTCAAAAGGAGTTAGAAGATAGCAATAATCGAGCCCGTCGCAACAATGTGAGGCTCCTCGGAATGCCGGAGGGGGTGGAAGCAGGAGATATAAGAGAATTCTTGCTCAAAACTCTTCCCTCCTTGCTGAAGATCACTTTTCACAGAGAACTGGAAATCGATCGAGCACACCGTGTTCCTGCCCACATGGCGCTCAACCGCATGACCCCCCGGCCTATTGTCTTTAGCTTGCTACGATATCAACAAGTGGAACAAATTTTACATGCTGCCCGAGCGAATCATCATTTGGAATTTGAAGGTCGTAAGGTCTCCTTCTTTCCTGATTTGGCAAAGCCTACCGTTGACCGGCGGAAGAAACTCCTTGCTTTTCGCCCTCGACTTCAACAGCTACAGGCTCGCTTTGGCCTGTTGTATCCAGCGAAGCTCCGAGTGACTCTCCACAACCAAACTAGGATGTTCGAAGATCCTGATCTACTATCAACATTTTTAGACTCCAAAGAAGCAGAGCAGATGCGCTAATCCCAACTCTTGGACTCTTATTTGCCGGCTCTATCCGCCATTTTGAAGGGCCCGATGCGGCGGTCATAGCCAATGCACAGAAATAGCCTGGACTTTCTTTCTTTCTCTATATGACTTTTGTTTTTTTGGTCTCCTATCCCTTCATGATGTGTGCCTCGGTCGGATTCGGAGCACGCACAGTCCTACAGGTTATGTGTTTTTTCAATTTCGGCCTTCTCGGGGGTTTCTCCCCGCAGACACATGGTCGCCAGTAATTTTGGGGTTTTGCTTCTCCTCTACCGTACTGCGGTTTTCTTTGTTAATGTGGGGCGCTTCATTGTATTATATTAGTTTATTTTTCCTATGTCATGTGTACAGCCAGATACAGTCAGTTTGAGGGACATAGTGAAATTATGTGTGCTATCATGCTCAGAATTTTTAACTTTTCTGAATGGCCTTATGTAAAATCTTATCATTCACCGTCAAAGGCATTAATGGTCCACTCAAAGGAAAGAAAATCCTTAGCTATCTTAGCCATGAGCATGTTGATTTAGTGTTTCTTCAGGAAACGCATTTAAACTCTGCTGAAACACTGAAACTCAATGCTAAGCCTCACATGGTAGCTGCCTATTCTCCCACCGTTTTCAAATGGTACTGGATAGCCACTCTGGTTAAGAAGTCTTTGCACGCTACTGTACCTGATATTAGCGCTGACAAGGAGGGTAGATGGGCCCGTGTACACCTTGAGGTTGGAGATAGTGAATTCACGTGTATTTGCATTATACCCCGAATGTGGACAACCCTGCTTACTATGCAAGTATTGCGCAGTTGGCCTTGGCCTCTGCCAATGCCCCATTAATACTTGGTGGCGATTTTACTCAAGTGTTCCCTCAATCTTTTCTTCTCAAGCAAGGTGCTCGTTGGTTGGAAGATCCAGTACCGAGTAGACCTGTGTGGCTAGATATAGAAGCGGGCCTTTGCAAACCGATTCCTCTTACCTTTCTCCCTGGTATGACTCTCCCATCAGACTCCCACTATCCACCAATGCTTTTAGACACTTTAGGTGCCTTTAATACTCTTATGCAATCTTTAGACTCCCGACTCTGGTCAGTGCAACTTCAGCATCGCCTTCGGTGCACTAGAGTACTCCCGTCATCGGCATTCTCTACATAAGGTTGATTGGAGACTTTCCGATCTCTCGGTAGTTCACCGGGTGTAGCATCCAATTTTACTAAACCTTCTGTAATGCTATAACTAGAGATACCCCTATAGCGCAGACAGTATGGGAGAGAGAATTGCATGTGACTTTGACCTCGGAGCAATAGAGCCTTATCTGGAGTAGAGGGACACGGGTTCCCGATCCGCCTCACTCATTCAGACCCTCTTCTTTCTAGCCCACCGGTGTTTTTACACTTCTCACAGATTAGACAAATGGAACACTACTCAGGGCAATGGTTGCTGGACACGTCCTGCGGCCATTGGTTCATTGCCTCATGTTATGCATGAATATCCCGCACTACAGTATTACTGGCGTCGGGTCTGGGGTCGTACTTAGTCTATCTCGCACTCTCAGGAGCCCCTCTCTTGGAGGATAGTGGGACTTCGCCCAGTTGCGGGGATCCCCTCTCTCCCAAAAATGGTTTATTTCCTTTCGAATTTTATGCTTGGCATTGCTATTTCCCTAATTAAGTAATACTGGAAAATTAGCTCCCATTTGAGCCCCAATGAATGGTGGAATCATGCCTGTCTTTACAGTAAATATGACCACATACCTCGTTTGTTCGCTTCTTCCGTTTAGACTCCTTCTCATTGGTCTCAATGGAAGATGCTCAATGACTATGTACATTTTGCTAAATGCTCTCATCTGACTGTCTAACTTTGTATATATCTCTGTCCCATGATCATGCTGTATTGTAGATACTCTTTTGATTGTTTGATGTATAATCACTGTTAATTGGAAGCGCTCACACGCTGATATAATCGGGTAGAGAAGAAGCATCGGGGTGGGGGGTAATGGGTTTACTTTTCCTTATTGTATACTTGTTTTGTCTCTTTTGGTGTGTTGTTTCTTTTGTTTGCTGCAAAATGAAAATAAAAGTTTAAAAAAAAAGAAATTGTCTGTGTCTCATGCAAATGACTGTAGTACTTTACTGTGTTCATCAAGTGCATGCAAAAACTGCTTTCATGGCAACTCTTCTTCGTGTAATTTTATGATAAAGCATTAAATTTCAAAACATTTAACCTTCATATAATAAATAATTAATTTGTAATAATATTTTGTCTGTTTATTTTAAAATTTTCATGGTTAACAATTAAAATTCGTCGTTGGGTCATTTATGATCTCAACGGTATTCAGTGTGTGCAAAAAATCTCGGTAGTTCCAGGGTTAAAGGTTTAGAGCTTTTCAACCTGGGAAAGAGACGACTGAGGGGAGATATGACAGAGGTCTATAAAGTAATGAATTAAGTGGAATGGGTAAACGCAGCATGATTCTTTATGACATCAAAATGTAGAAAGATTAAGGGACATACAATGAAGCTGTTGTGTAACCCTTTTAAGAATAATAAGAAAAAATATTTTTTTTCACTCAATGCGTAATGAAGCAGTGGAATTTGTTATCGAAGGATATAGTTAAAGCTGTTTGTATAGATGGGTTTAAAAAAGATTTGGACAGGTTCCTGGGGGAAAGGTCCATAAATCATTATTAATGAGGACCCAGGTAATCCACTGCTTGCCCGAATACAAGCATTATGGAACTTGTGTGTCTTTTGGGAAACTGCTAGCAAAGTCACATAACCAAGTAAGTAATGTGACATGTCAACAAGATCAAAAGCTGCTGAGAAATCAAGAGAGACCACCACCGAAATATTACCGCGGTCATGCGATTGATGAAGTTCACTGAAAAGCAAGAACAGTTTCTGTGTTGTCACTGGGGTAGAATCAGATTGACGGGGGTGAAGGGCATTAATAGAATCAAGATGCAAACAAAGCCTAGCAATTTCTCAAGTAGTTTGGAAAGAAATGAAAGAGTGGAAACTGGATGATAATGGGCTGGAGTAGAGGGGGTCAAGGGAGGGGGACTTCAGAATGGGTCAAACAATGGTATATTTCCAAACTGAGGGGAAAACCCCAGAAGATAAACTGCTGTTAAGAATGGATACTGGAGGAAGAAGACCTAGGGAAAGAATAGCAAGCCAAGAGGAGGGGATGGGATCAACAGGAGATGTTCATAGTCTTGAGAGAGAACTTTAGAAGGTTGATGACCTCTGAAGAGGATACATTTGCAAAGGAAGACCACGAGTGAGAAGAAGAGGAATGAGAGGGGGAGTCAGAGTTGACAGGGTTTGGAGGAGAGCCATGAGATGATGGCAATAAGTGAGGACAGCAGTTCTGAAAGGCAGCCCTAAGAGATCGAACTTTATCATAAAAGAAGTCCACAAGAACCTGAGGAGGAGGGGCAGGGGTTCAGAAAGAGAGTTAATAGAGGTGGATGGCTTAGATAGGGTCAATAGAATAATATAAAAACAACGAGAGGAGATAGTAGAAGAAGCTATCAGCAAAGAATAATAATCCTTCTTAGCTGTATGAACAGAAGAGCAGTAAAAGTGGTACGCATCTTTAAAATGATGGAGTGAAGAAAGAGAATGACATTTCCTCCACAGGAACGAAGTCAACAAAGAAAAGGGAATTCTAGTATGTCCCAGAGGATCTAATATTTTTCTGATCATTTTTTGGGCCCTTTCTTAGGGAACATTAATATACAGGGTGGCCCAAAAAAAGTGAGAACATCTCGTAAATTAAAAGCTTAAATAGTTTCTTATTTACCTTTTTTAGCTATATAACGCCTTTATTTCAACAATTTACGGTCGCCATCTTTTTTTAAATTTGTCAATCATTTACATCTGTCTTTTTGAATTTTTAAATAACATATATGCTACGAGATGTTCTCCCTTTTTTTTGGGCCACCCTGTATAATGCTGTAATATGAAGGGCTATTTATCAGAGGGAATCTGAGAAGTTTGCTGTAACCATAATACCTACCAAATCACAGTTTCATGATGGGGACAAAGGTGCATATGATCTATAAAACTGATCAATAAATATTGATAAATGTTCCAACAGTGAATTATTTTCAGAACTTATTGGACACCCTGTAGGGTCAAGCAATGAGTTATTAATCTCAGGGGCCTTATAGATCCTTATAGATCCCTGGGGTCATGGACAACTTCACACATAAAACTCACTCCTGATCAGTGATGACTGTGACTTCCAAGCCATTAGTAAAATATTATCAATCATCCCCTTTAACCACAATGTTGAATCACCCAGCACTTTCAGACACAAATTCTCATCTGCTAACCATCTCTGTACTTCAGACATATCTCTCTGCGTCCATTATCAGAGCTTCATAGGCTTGGTCAGATTGTTGTATAACAATCTCTTTATTCTCTTAACAACTGACCTAGCCTATGAAGCTGTGATAATGGACTCAGAGAGATATATGTCTGAAGTACAGAGATGGTTAGTGGATGAGAATTTTTGTCTGAAAGAGCTGGGTGATTCAACACTGTGGTTAAAGGGGTGATTGATAATATTTTACTAGTGGCTTGGGAGTCATATTCATCACTGGTCAGGAGTGAGTTTTATGTGGGAAGTGGCCCATGACCCCAGGGATCTATAAGTCCCCTAAGATTAATAACTCATTGCTTTACCCACCATGTTGGAACTTTTATCAATATTTATTGATCAGTTTAATAGATCCTATATATCTTTGGCCCCATCATGAAACTGTGATTTGGTAGGTATTATGGTTTCAGCAAACTTCTCAGATTTCCTCTTTGATAAAAAACTCAATAGCCCTTCATATTACAGCATTATATATTAATACAGAGGCCTTTTTTAAAATTTTGACTATATTCTACCAGCGGGTTGAAGGACAGTGATGGGTTGGAATAATTCTCTTTACCTTATGTTCCATTCATAATCCATATGAAGTCATGATTGAAGTATTATACAAAGCCTCTTCCTTAGTGCTAAGGAAAGAGATCATGTTATCTATGGTGATGTTTTTTGTGTGGTTCAATGTGATATGAATTTGCATTTTCCATTAATGCTAGTATGGTATTTACACTTTTTCATATATAAATATAGGAAAGAGATAAATTAAATGCAATCTTGCAGTTTTCATTGTGCCATCATAAAGATTAAAAAAAAAACATCCATTAGGGCAATTTTTCTGGTTATGTGTTTGGTGCTCCATGCTTTCAGCGCATTTATTTATTAGGATTTAGACTCTGTATTTAATTACTTGCCTTTCCAAAGCCAAGCTCAAGGTGACTTATATTCAGAAATAGAAGGTATTTCTCTATCCCAGAGGACTTACAATCTCTGAGGCAGATGTGCTAAAGTGCATCAAACTTTGTATGTGTTTAATAAATACCACATGCTAATTTCCTTTTGGGACATCTATGCAAATAAGAATGGTAGGAAAATATTGTGCATATTTGTTTCTATGAATATTTTTCAAAGAACTTTAACTACACATTGAGGTGTACTTTATTTTTGCAAAATTGCATTTGCAATGGCTTTCTCACATATAGTGATTTAGTTATATTTTTATAGCTAATAAGCTGCTTTGGGTAATTTTGCACTCATCCATGAATTTTAATAAAATGTTGCAAACTTAAAACTATGCACAAAAGACTGTAATGTGTGAAGCAAATGTAAAAATTTTCATGCTAAAAGGGTATATAATGTGCATTAGCCCACTGAATCTATTCTGCTGATTTATGGAAGCTGTGTGTCTTTTTGAGAAACTGCCGGGCACTTGTGACCTGGATTGCCATTGCTGAAAACAGGATTCTGGACATGTGGACCATGGTCTGACCCAGTATATCATGTTTTTATGTTCTTAGCCTGTAAAGTACCATTTGCATATATGGCTGAACAATGATATATTGGCCTCTGAGTATGTCTCTGAGACAATGGATTATGAAGTGATGTGAGAATAAATGACAGAAGCAGATTTTAAACCCAGCTCATAGATCAAATCATTTCTTATTCCTTAAGCAAGGTACCAAATATGAGACTACAAATAGATTACCAACATTTGCTGCAAAATCATTAATATCATCCACAATTGGTTTTGTATATATTGGTTTATGGTTTATTAAAATTTTCTATACCGCCCTTTGGGGTCAGCAGAGCAGTTTCCATAAAATCAAAATTAAAAGGAAAAAGGAACAAAAAAATTATTAAACTGATAAGAAAATGAAACCATACATAGAAGAGAAGGAGAGGGAGAGAGAGGCAAATCAGCCAAAAGACTCTCTTGGATATCAGTAAAGGTTAAGGAGACAGATTTTGAGGCCAGCCTTCATTCTAGTGTAATAAATCGAAAAACTACCTGGGGTTCAGGGGCTGTCTGAGTCAGTGGGGGTTAGCCGGGTTGTTTTTTTATTCCTTCTCCGAGGCTCCGGGTAGGAGAGGAAGCAGCCTGTGGTCACCAGTAAAATAACTTTTTTTAAGAAGGGGGAATTGTGGCGTGGCTGGGAGCAGGATGGTGGCATGCCAGCGATAATTGGGTGCAGCCATGGCTTTGCGCAGATGCTCCAATCACTTAGGGTGCACCAGGGGGCATCGGTAAGAGCCGTGGGCTTTGTAGCTGTCCCCAGTGTTGGGCAGGAGGAGCCTGAGTTTCCCTCTTGCCATCGGGGAGGGTGGCGGCCGCTGCCGTTTCTCTTCCCGGTAACAGAAGGGAAACCGAAGGGGGGGACCGGGGATAAGGAAAGGCTGTGTAGAGCCCATTTTTGAGAGGGGGGTCCTGGAGACAAATGGGGCCATAGGGGGCCCGTTTGTAGAAAGGGGGGGGGCCTCAGAGGTTAGTGAGGGCTGTGAAAATCCCAATGTTAAGGGGGCAGGACAATATGCAGCAGTATACCCCTACGGTGGCCGTGAAGACCCAAAATAAGTGTAGAGGCAGGGGGTCTTGGAGTGGGATCTTGTTGGCCATGGAGGGCCCTGATTGGGAAATAGCCAAGTGAAGAAGAGAGAGGGGGGGGGGGGGAGCTGGGCCATGGGCAAAAGGTAAATTGAAAAAAATTCCCAGGTGTTGTTGCTGAGCCAATGGGGTTCAAAAATAGGGGAGCAGTGACTGGAAGGTGGCCAAAGTGAGCAGGCTAACAGCAGGACATAGGGAAACAATGTCAAACCCATGGAAACAGCCAGAATAGGAGAGAAGAGGGGCTGGGAGTTCTGGGAAAATGGTCTTTGAGGCTCTAGAAGTGCTCAAATTTAAAATGGAGCTGATTGAAGTTTGGAGGGAAGAGGTTTACTTCAGATATAAAAACTACCTTTTTGAATAAATTAGAAGTTACAAATCAAATAAAAAGTCTCTTTGAGGGTTAAAAACCAGAAGAAAATGATTTTTATGACATTGTAATATTTTTAAATATGGCAATGTGATAAAGTTTATTACTGGAAATAAAATGTTTTAATTTAAACCCATTCAAAGTGTATGAGATATATGTTGAAGTTTTGTAAATCTGAATTCTGTAAAAATAAAAAAGAAAATTTGATGGTTAAGATATAAAAATAGTAGATTTTAAGTGTTTACAGGTACATTGGAGAGGAGAGGGGTGGAGCGATCTACTGTTGGAAACCGTGTAACAAAGAGATCAGCTATGATGCAGATCAGACAAGCAGCTTCTTAGAAGGAGGGAGAGGTGTTACGACGGCTGTGTAATTTAATAAAAGGATTTTTACTGATAAATATGATGGGATTTTGGAAACAAGGGAAATTAGGGATGTTGTTAAGTTTAGAATGGGCCTATTTAGAGATGTCAGATAGCGTAGGAACATCCTGCCAGTGATTGGAATGCTAGTGAGTATGCTTGTTTAGAGGCAGTTGGCAGTTGTATGTGAAAGAATGTGGAGGTGTAGTTGGTGATGCGAATGAGAGAACCTTTAAAAGTGAATATTTCTGAGTGAGAAAGAGTGTTGGGGTGAGATTGTAAATGTGTAGAAGAGTTATGAGTGTTTTCGAGTGATTTTTTGTCCTATCATTTCCTACAGGTTGAAAACTGAGTAAGTAGAAAGCAGCAAAAGCAATTTTGAGGAAGAGGGATTGTGGGAATCATTAAGTTAAGTCGATGTGAGTAAGAAGAAATAGGGATTTCCAAGGTTTTTCCCTCTTTTTCCTCATTATTTGAGAGTTAGTGGGCTGGGTTAGTTTTATTGGTCATAGGGAAAAATAAGGGATCTAGCAGTGTAGGAAAGTGAATGAAATGGCAGATTCTTTGAATGGGATGTTCAAAGGATAAGGGTAACAGTGTGTTCTTTGGGGAGTGTGAAAGGTGATGTACACCTGGGTACCAGAATGCAAGGACTGAAAAACATTGATTGGTGGATGTAGTGTGGGACTGCCTGTTGTGAGTTCATTGCTTTGTGATAAAAGAAAAATTGCATTTTTTTTTTACTGCCACAGCAAGCTTGCTTTCAGGGACCCCTTTCTTTTTGTCCTTCCTATTTTAAAGAGAGAGAGAAAGGGGGGGGGGGAGGAGGAGGAGGAGGAATAAAGAGGGGGTTATTGAAAGGGTAGATTTCAGAGAAAAAGAGACAGAAGAATAACAACAGCTTCTGGAGAGTAAGAAGAACTGATGTCGGTTCCGGAACCTGCTGAAGAAGAAAACTGGGCCCAGCCACTCTTCTCTTTCTAATGGATTAAGTAATTCATAGAAATATTTGCAATTTGAGCTCCAATGCATTAATTGATGTCTTTAAAACCATCTAGTACCTGAAGGAAAAAAACATTCGTACATATAATTTTTGTGGGGGGGGAGGGTGATTTTTTATTTATTCTTTTGAATGAACTGTGGAAAGAAAACAGTGTATGAATTGAAAACCTAATAGAAATACCTGTATACATACTTACCTTTGATTGATATACTTATTATTTGGTAAAAAGTAAATTTCATAGAATCAAAAAGTAACATCAGATTAGGTCTGAGTCTTTCATTAATAACTTTAGTTTCTTTTTATCCTCTTTGTGGACCTTCTTTTAGGAGGGGGTATTCCATTGAGAAAGTAGTAAATTTCTGTTGTAACCTTTTCTTAAGAGGGGAAAAACAGGGTCCTATATCCCGTTTAATTGTGACAATACAATTGAAGAGATTCTTTGATATACCCTCCAGAAAACCGGTTACACTAGTATAAAAGACTTCTTGTTAGAGGGAGAGTATTCCAAAGGTTAGGGATATAGATAAAGAATGCTGAGTGTCTGCTAGATTCATATCTTATTTATTTACATTCTCTTATATACTGTGCTATTCTGCATCAGTGTGGTTTACATTGAACAAACTGAAATTACATTGAACAGGGCATTATAACTTGGAGATAACTATTTTACAGGGAACATGGGCTATGGAGGGTTAAGTGGCTTGCCCAAGACCACAAGGAGCACCTGTGGGACTAGAAACCCCAGTCCTTCCAGCCCAAGGTTGCTGTCCTCTAGTGGCATTTGAACCCCTGACCTTCTGGCCTGAAGTACCTTGCCCCAACCACTAGGCCACTCTTGAAGTACCTTGCCCAAACCACTAGGCCACTCCTCCACTCCTTACCTTGGAGGGAGGGGGAAGAAAGAGGTGATTTGCATGTAAAGAATGGGGAATTAGGTAGAGAGTGTGAAGGATGATTAGTGATGAGAGATAGGAAGGAATACCGGTATGCAATACTTTATGGACCATGGGAATAATTTCAAACCGAGTATGAAAACGTACTTGAAGCCAGTGAGAGTGAATCAGAAGGGGTGTAATATGATGAAACCTGAATGCATGTGCAGGTAATCTAACAGCAGCATTTTGGACAGTTTGCAAACTTTTCAGTTCATAAGCAGGAAGACTGGAGTATACAATATTGCAATAATCCAATCAGGACATGACTAGGCTGAGAGTAAATTATGTAGATAAAGAGAGAAATGAATGGATAGAATAAAATTGCTGTAAAGCAAAGAAAGTGCTTTTTATTATGGAATTAATGTGACTATGAAATGAAACTTCAGAATCCAGAATACCAAGATACTTAAAGGCAGAGTAGAGAGTGATGGGAGTGTTATTAAGAACAGGAGTGACATTAGGAACATTAGAGTATCCTGGTAACCAGATGACTGAAGTGGTTTTTCAATATTAAATTTAAGATGATTGAGAATTTTTCACTAAGCTGTCATTCATTAGAGTAAAGTCGGGCAGATAAGGATGGGGGATATTGTCGGCCTAGAAATATCCTGTGATACCAGGGTTTTTTATTTTTTTATTTTTATTTATTGCTTTATAATACAACGTTACAATACAACATTTACACTTCTACTCACTACAACACACAACATCCAACTACACTTATAGTTTATAACACCCTTCATCACATCAACCCCACCCTCCCTCTTCCTCCCCTACTCTCCCCATCTCTCCCCGCCTTCCTGGAAGATCTGTCCATGTGTGAGGTTAACCGTATTTACGTGACTTTAGCCTACAGGTTACTGTTGCATGCTGTATAGCTACATTTAGCCTGTACCACGTACTCGTCTAGGAGTTGCCACTTATTTTTATCCTGACTCTCCTCATCAGTAATTTTCTGCATCTGTCTTAACTTGTTCCTCAGTCCCCACTGGACAGCACTAATGTCTTGCGCTTTTTCAAATTTGGAGTACATGCACAGCAGACTCCACCACTGATGACCATCTAGCTTGGCAGAATCCTTCCAGTTAGATACTATAAGCTTTAATTCTGTGGCCATCATAAAATTAAATAGAAAAAAATGTATCTTTTGTTAATGGGAGGCCACTCGCGCAGGAGCGGAGAATAATAATTTCCCACTTCAACGGGGACTGAAATTTTAACACTATTTCAATCTTTCTCCATACAGCTTGCCAGAATCTCTGAACGTAAAGACAGTCAAAAAACATATGCCTAAAGGTACCCGAGGCTTCCAAACAGTACCAACATTTATTTTGGGCTTGGGAAGCCCACTTCGCTTTCCTAACTGGGGTTAAATATGCCCTATGTACTAGAAAATATAGGGATTGTGTGAGGGCAGCCACCCTCGAGACTCTGTTTACATGACCCCATACTAAATTCCACAACTGTGTCGGTATGGAATACCCCAAGTCTAACTCACAACTCCGCCCAGGGCCATACGAAGATAGCCATATACTATCTCTTATGATAGCATAAAATCTAGACATGCTTTGCCAAAAGTAGAACCACAAATTGCAAATAAGAAAAACAATATCAAAAACACATTGCAATTATCAATAACTCAAATCCATAAAAGAAATCCCAAATTCATCATATTCTTACTGTGAAAAAACATTCACTCATTGCAAAAAATTAATGCAGATACATTTAATATATAAAATATGTATTAAACATATATAGGTAAACATTTTAGAAATAAATGTACATCATCATCATCTCTTTTCATAAGCAGCATAAGTATACTGTGTTATAAAATTTTATAAACTGCATATAGCTAATATACCAATTAACCTGTCTACTACATAATACATAATATCTCATAAACAGCATCCAGCTAATACAACCATTTACCTATAAATACCCCCCAAGGACAACACATTACAGAAACCACATATATTATCCACACAACAAAAAACTAACACATAAGACCAACCACAAAAAAAATTCACAACAAGAAATAACATACAACCCTTCGTAATCTCAATAAACCTTTCAAAATCCTTAGACAGTCTTATCAGTATTCTTATTCCCAAAGTCTTTAAAGAGACTTGTCAGTATTCTTTTTGCAATGAGTGAATGTTTTTCACAGTAAGAATATGATGAATTTGGGATTTCTTTTATGGATTTGAGTTATTGATAATTGCAATGTGTTTTTGATAAATCTAGACATGCTACATTTTGTACTGATGCACGTATCAACCATCTTCAGTAATTCCCACTGCTCCCCTATCTTTTTAGGATCCCCAATACTGCCATTAAGGCAGTGGATTAACTATACCCATTGAAAGGAGTATGATCTTGGAATGCCAAACTCCTTCTGAAGATCTTCAAACGTTTTCCATTTTTTCTCCTTTTCTAATTGACCTATAGTCCATATACCGGAATTTTGCCATGTCTTCCAAGCAAAGGTCTTACGCCCTATCTTGAATTTAGGGTTAAACCAAATGGGGAGGAGGGCTGAAATCCTTCCTTCGAGTTCTGTTACGTTTTTCATTATTTTCATCTAATTTCCATGTATTTTGGTGTGCTGAAAACAAATAAAATATTGAAAAAACTCCTAGATGTCATGATTTGCCACAACATGCAAAATTGTCTTCAATTTTTTTCAAATTACTATTAATTAATTCACATAAATGCATTTAAGATATAAAATGCCAAAAAAAACCTTAAAGGGGTTGTCCGAGTTATGTAAAAAAAATATAGCACTGTAAATCTGATGGTCAGCAATATATACATAATCTAAGCACGTTTTAAGTCCGTGCTTCTAATGGTAGAAGGGGTTAATCTTTTCTGAAGAATCCAGTGGGAGGGAGACACAGGGCAGATAGCAGTAGCTCCGGTCAGTGCAAGGGGGCATGGCCAGCAATGTGACGTCTCGTGTACAGACACAGAGCTGCTCTCTCCTGCATGCCACACTTGTGCACGAATCATCATCAGGAACCATAGTGACGACTGTTACTTTTGTTCATGCGATGTGAAAAGGTTTAATTCCAAATGGAAGCATTCCATTTCATACCCCAATCTTCACTCGGCAATTTGTCCCATCCCCCATGGCACAGATATACCAGTACCCAAGCCCCCTGCCACCTTGGAAGAGATACCTAGCTCCGATGAAGGTGAAGTCATACCTGAACCAGATGACGAATCAAGTTCTGACTTTGAAGATGATACAAGACCAAAATTGTTTTCTCAGGAGGAGATGAATGATTTGGTAAGAGACTTGACTCTTCCCAAAGATGCCGCTGAGTTACTCGTATCAAGGCTGAAAAGCAGGAATTTATTGTTGCCAGGAGTGTCATCTTCATGGTTCAGACATCGTGAAAAGGAGTTTGTTCCTTACTTCGCCCAGGAAGACAAGTTGGTTTATTGCATCAATGTCGAAGGTCTGATGGGTCAATTTAAAATCCAATATGATTCAGAGCAATGGCATTTTTTTATAGATTCTTCAAAAAGAAGTCTCAAAGCAGTTTTACTCCACAACGGTTTTTACGCTTCCATACCTGTAGGTCATTCCGTACACTTGAAGGAAACCTACGAGAATTTGGAATTGGTTCTTCGTAAACTTAAATATGAAGACCGTGGTTGGCAAGTGTGTGGGGACTTGAAGGTCTTGTGCATGCTGCTCGGGCAACAAGCTGGGTATACCAAATATCCTTGTTTTCTGTATCTATGGTACAGTCGAGACTGACAAAATCACTGGACCAAGAAGAGTTGGCAGCTGAGGGTGCTAAGAGTCAGTGAAAAAAATGTCCTCCGAGAAACTTTGGTACCTTCCCATAAAGTTCTTCTACCACCTCTACACATAAAATTGGGATTGATGAAGCAATTCATAAAATCACTTCCAAGAGATGGAGAAATCTTCAAATACTTGGTCACCAAGTTTCCAGGCCTGTCGGAGGCAAAATTGAAGGAAGGTGTGTTCGTTGGACCAGACATTAGAAGGCTTATAGTTGATCAAGAGTTTGTCAATACCATGACGAATCCTCAAAAAGAAGGGTGGATTGCATTTAAAGAAGTCGTACAGAAATCTTTAGGCAATAACAAAGATCCTCACTACAAAAAGATCGTCGGACGAATGCTGAAAGCATTTCAAGCTTTAGGTTGCCTGATGAATTTGAAAGTGCATTTCCTCCAGTCCCACCTTGACTACTTTCCTGAAAATTTGGGAGCTGTGAGTGAGGAACAAGGTGAACGATTCCACCAAGACATTAAAGAGATGGAAAGGAGATACCATGGAAAATGGAGCATTACAATGATGGCAGACTACTGTTGGATGCTTCAGAGAGACATTCCAGATGCTACTCACAAGTGTAAATGCACCAAGAGGAGCCTCACAAGGAAGAAGAATCGAGTTTAGTGTGTGTAGGTGAGCTCATTTCAGTTCAAAAAAGGATTTTCATGAAAATATTGTAATAAAACTTTAATTTTATAAGTCAATTTCCATTTATTTTGAGGTATTGGCTTATTTAATATAGTTACCTAAATTGTCAGGAAACGTGATGTCCTATGACAAAATGGAGGTCATTTCGGATTCAGCGCACCAAAAAACATAAAGATTACGTGGAATAACCAAAACAGCTCTCGAAAAAAAGTTTTTTGCAGACCTGTGTAATCAAAGAGCTTTTTAGTCGCAGACCTGTGTAATTGGAAGGCTTGTTGGGTGGCTTGGATTATTCTTAGTTTACTGATATGCTCCGAGAAGTGCATGCCCATCAACAGATGAGTAGGGATAGGGTTAATCAACCTTTCCTTTATCTCAACCCAGACCGTTTTTTGGTCTGTAGCGCTGTTAATAAGCTAATTGGCACCTTGCTTCAACAGCAGGGCCATATGGTACCTTCGGAAATCAGGGAACTGTACACCTCCCTCCTGCTTATTAGCCTTCAATTTCCTTACTGTCATCCTAGGGGGCTTACCCTGCCAAAGAAACTCCGTAAGCGCATGTTTCAGCGACTTGTAGAGTTTTTCAGGGAAGGCTAGTGGGATCATCTCCAAAATATAATTTACCTTTGGTACTAGGACCATTTTTATGGAAAGCGTAGTTACTCACCTGTAACAGGTGTTCTCCAGGAGCAGCAGGAATCAGTCCTCACATATCGGTGACGCCGGCGCCGACGGAGCCCTCGTGGAGCAATTTTCCCCAGCTTTCAAAGAAAGCCTTTGGGAATTGCAGCGCGCATGCGCGGTCCTCTTCCCGCCCAAGGGTGCCATCTTGCTCAGTCAGATGACATAGCTAAAAGACAGCAAAAAAATTAGCAAAAAAACGAAAGCAGAAAACTGCAACTCCAAGGGGAGGAGGGAGGGTTGTGAGGACTGATTCCTGCTGCTCCTGGAGAACACCTGTTACAGGTGAGTAACTACGCTTTCTCCAGGACCAAGCAGGAAGTCAGTCCTCACATATGGGACTCCCAAGCTTAAGGCTACCGGAGACCCTAAGCGCAAAAATGAGCTCCCTCTAGCTCAGCAGCCCAGAAGGAAGGAATCTTCTCTGAATACGTCTCCAACCGGTAGCCCAACATCCGGGATGGAGGGTAGGAGTTGCCTATACCTCGAAGAGGTTACGGAGGACTGCCTGTCCAAAAGCACTGTCCCTGCGGGACTCCCTCTCCAGGCAGTAATGGGCCGCAAAAGTCTGGCTTGAAGACCAAGTAGCGGCCCGGCAGATGTCTGCCAATGGAACAGAGCGGAGGTAAGCCACTGACGTAGCCTTCGCCCGGACACGATGGGCCGTGACTCGACTTTCCAACGAGAGGCCGGCTGCCTCGTAAGCCCAAGCGATACAGTCAGCAATCCAGATGGACAGAGTACGCTTGGAGACAGGGAGCCCCAACTTATTGGGGTCATAAGAGACGAAGAGCTGAACAGCCCTTCTGTGCTCCCGCGTACGGTCAAGGTAGAAGGTTAACGCCCTTCTACAGTCCAGGGTATGCAGGACCATTTCAGCTCGGCTGGAGTGTGGCCTGGGAAAGTAGGTCGGAAGCACCACCTCCTGGTTGATGTGAAAGGGGGAAACCACTTTGGGAAGAAACTTAGGGTGAGTCCGTAGGACTACCCGGTTCTTGTAGAACCTAGTGTACGGAGGATCAGACACCAGGGCCTGCAGTTCACTAACGCGTCTAGCAGAAGTGAGGGCTACCAAGAACAAGGTTTTCCAAGAAAGAAAACGAAGAGGACAGGTAGCCATAGGTTCGAAAGGCGGACAGGTAATCCGCTGTAAAATCACATTGAGATCCCAGTCCGGGGCTGGGGGGCGCAAAGGTGGTTTAAGGAGAAGGAGGCCTCTGAGAAAACGAGCTACCAGAGGGTGGCTAGAAAGAGGTCTGCCATCCACCGGCATGTGATGCGCAGAAAGAGCACTGAGGTGGACCTTGACCGAGTTGGACTTAAGTCCAAGATTGGAGAGGGAAAGCAAGTACTGCAAGACCACTGATGCTGAACAGGAGAAGGGATCATGAGATTGCTGAGCACACCAGGCGGAGAACCGACGCCACTTAAGAGCATAGGACCTCCAGGTGGAGGGCCGCCTGGAGGCCAAGACGACCTCCTCTACCTCTGGAGGTAGGCAGAGGGGAGCAAGGACTACCCTTTCAGCAGCCAGGCCATCAGATGAAGGGACCGGAGGTTGGGGTGCAGGAGAGTCCCCTGATCCTGTGACAGGAGGTCGGGCTGAAACCCCAGAGGAAGAGGGGTGTCCACCGCCAGCTGCATTAGAAGCG
Source organism: Ichthyophis bannanicus (assembly GCA_033557465.1). Classification (NCBI taxonomy): domain Eukaryota; kingdom Metazoa; phylum Chordata; class Amphibia; order Gymnophiona; family Ichthyophiidae; genus Ichthyophis; species Ichthyophis bannanicus. The sequence goes on along the minus strand of CM066034.1, from coordinate 123,191,837 downwards.
GGAACCAAGGTTGTCTCGGCCACCGGGGAGCCACTAGGATCATCGAGGCTTTGTCTCTGAGAACCTTGAAGAGTGTCTGAGACACCAGCGGCATGGGAGGAAAGGCATATAAGAGGCCTGTGGACCATGGAATCAGAAAAGCATCCTCCGCTACTCTGAGAGGATGCAGTTGTCGAGAGCAGAATCTGGGAAGTTGCCTGTTCAGAGGACTGGCAAACAGATCCATGGTGGGGAGGCCCCACTTGAGAAAGATTCGCTGAACCACCATCGGATCCAGCCTCCACTCGTGCGGCTGGAGGATCCTGCTCAGCTTGTCGGCCAGGTAATTTTCTTGACCTAGGAGATAGACAGCTTTGAGGATAATTCCGTGGTGGACAGCCCAAGAGCATAATTTTTGTGCCTCCTGACAGAGAAGGAAGGAGCCTGTCCCGCCTTGCTTGTTCACATAGAACATTGCAACCTGATTGTCTGTCTGTATCAGCACCGACTGATTGGAAAGCAGGTGAGAGAAGGCTTTGAGCACTAGGCGGATGGCTCTGAGCTCCAGGAAGTTTATCTGCTGAGCAGACTCCCAAGGAGTCCAGAGACCTTGAGTACATGTCCCTTGGCAATGTGCTCCCCAACCCAGGAGAGAAGCATCGGTCGTCAGGACCTGAGAATGTGGAGGGGGCTGAAAAGTCACTCCCAGTACGAGGTTGGGCAGATGAAGCCACCATTGCAGAGAAGAGACCAGCCGGTCGGAGATCTGTACGGAGTCCGCTAGGCTCCCAGTGGCCTGATGCCATTGTGTGCGAAGGCGCCATTGAGCAGGTCGCATGTTCAGGCGGGCATTGGGGGTCACATGGACCATGGAAGCCATATGGCCGAGCAGTCTGAGAAATTGCCTGGCCGAGACCAGGGAATTGCTGTGAAAGTGGCTGGCGAGATCCATGAGCCTTTGGGCCCTGTCCAGAGGCAGGAAGGCCCGCGTCTGAAGAGTGTCCAACCTGGCGCCGATGAATTCGAGATTTTGAGAGGGGAGCAAAGTGGACTTTGCGAAGTTTATGACAAATCCCAAGTGCTGGAGTAGAGTCACAGTGCGATGAGTGGCTTGAGTGGCCTCTTGGGAAGACTGGGCTCTGATGAGCCAGTCGTCCAGGTATGGAAACACAAAAAGGTCTTGAAGTCTTAGATAGGCCGCCACCACTGCCAGGCATTTGGTGAACACCCTGGGGGCGGAGGATAGGCCAAAGGGCAGTACTCTGTACTGGTAATGATTTCCCCCCACCACAAACCTGAGATATTGTCTGTGGTCTGGATGAATAAGGATATGAGTATACGCATCCTTTAGATCCAAGGAGCATAGCCAGTCTCCCTGCTGGAGGTAGGGCAGCAGGATTCCAAGGGTAAGCATCTTGAACTTTTCCTTTGCAAGGAACTTGTTGAGGTTTCGCAAGTCCAGGATAGGTCTGAGGCCTCCTGTTCTTTTTGGTATCAGAAAGTACCTGGAGTAAAACCCTTGACCTTTCAGGTGGTGGGGCACCGGTTCCACAGCCTGTTCCTGAAGGAGACTTGCTAACTCCTGAAGGAGTAAGTCCCTGTGCAGAGGGAGTCTCGGAGGCTCCCCTGGAAAATAGGAGGGAGGTACCTGGTGAAAGTGAAGAAGATAGCCCTTCCGAACTATGTGAAGTACTCAGGTATCTGTGGTGATGTTGGACCATCTTTGGGCAAAGTGGACCAGCCGGCCTCCTGTGCTGAGAGAAACCAGCTGAGGGGGAGAGGCTATGCTGATGAAGTAAAAAACCCCCACCCTGCTGAGCAGGGGCCGGTGGTGCAGGCTTGGGGGCTTGCTGCCTACGGGACCCATTACCCCGTCCATTGGCCTGCTTACCCTGAGGGGGAGCTGGTGAGGCCTGATACTGAGGGTAGTATTTATAGGCAGCCGCCTTCCTCGGGTAAAAGGGCTTTTTCCCCGAGCCCTTCTTCTTTTGAGAAGGGGCAGAGGTCTTCCTGGAGAGATGAGTCCTGGTGAGAGTCTCGGTCTCGATCTGTGCAGCCTTCTCATCCATGGGCTTGCCAAAGAGGTTATCACCTCTGCAGGGGACATCGACCAACTTGTCCTGCACCCATGGCTCGAGGTCGGACGTCTGAAGCCAAGCCTGGCGGCGTCCACCGATGCCGGCTGCGGCTACTCGAGCCGATGCCTCAAAACCATCGTAGGCTGCTCGAGAGATAAACTTTGAGCACTCTCGAATACCAGTTGACAAGGTTTGGAACCTCTGCAAAGGTTCGTCGGAGAGACCAGCAGAGAACCCGGCAATTTCTTTAGCCAGGTCTCGGAGATACATGCCCATGTAGAGCTGGTAGGTCTGGACTCGACAAGCAAGCATAGAGCCCTGGAAACACTTCCTACCGAGGGCATCCAGGCTTCGGGCTTCCCTACCGGGGGGCACCGAGGAGTGCATTTTTTGACTCTTAAGTCTATGCATGGCCGATTCCACCACCATGGAATGGTGCAGCAGTTGTGCCTTTTGGAACCCTGGGCTCTTGCGGACTCGATAAATGGAATCGATCCGCTTGCTTAACACCGGCGACGACGCCAGGCTCTCCCACATGCGGAAGAGAAGTCGTTCCAGCATCGGAGGAACCGGTACAATAAAGGCCTCCTTCGGGGGAGAGTCATATTGGAGGGCATCGAGTTCCTCGACTCGAGGCTCCTCCTCGGGATCCGCGGGGAAGGCCGAGGCCTTGGCCATATCCCGCACGAAGTCCGAGAACCGGGTATCCTCCGGGGGGGACCGTCTCCGAGGTTCGGACTCGGGGGAGTCCGACGGGACACACCGAGTCCGAAAGGAACCAGGTGACTCTTCATCCTCGGATTCCCAGGCCGATTCCTCGGAGGAGGAGTCGAGCGGCTCTGGTCGGGCGGGCATCGATGCCGTCCGCCCCGACGACCTCGGTCCCGAACGGGAGGCCGAAGGAGACCGTGACCGAGGATCGACTCGAACCCTCATGGACTCGAGGATCGGCTCGGTCTCCGGGGTCGACTTGGAGGTCGACATCCCGGCGGTCAGGGCAGAAGCACCGGCGAGGCCAGCGATCAATGCCCGCTGCTGGTCCATGAAGGCAGTCAGACTGCTCTCCAAGGCCGTCAACCTGAGTCCGAGCTCAGGAGACCCAGCAGCCCCCGACTCGGGCCCCGACGGCGTCGGGCCCGGCATCGGATCATTCGGAGGCGAGTCTACGAGGACAACAGTACTCACGTGAGCGGGCAAGTCCATCTCGAGTCGAGGATGTTTTGAAGGCCTCTCCACCTCCGAGGACCCGGGACGGGAATCGGGGCTATGCGACCTGGCCCTCAAGGAACCAGGAGCATCCACCGATCCCGCCTTCGCGGGTTTCTTCTTCCGGTGATGTTCCCGGTAGGAGACCCCCTTTCAGAGGAACTCCGACGATGCTCAGGACCAGAGTCCAGAGACGTCGAAGCCTCTGACGAGGTCCGAGCCCAGCCGGAGTCAGAGAAGATACGTTCCCGCTGATGCTGCCGACTCCTCAACGCTTTAGAGGACATTTTGCCACACGGACCACAGATCATCTGGTCATGATCGGGTCCGAGGCAGCGGAGGCAGAAGTCGTGCGTGTCTGTAAGAGACATGAGTTTCTTACAGAGGTCACACTTTTTAAAGCCGCTGGCAGCCATCGGGGGAAAAAGGGCCCCTGCGAGGTCGAAAGACCGGGCTGCCAGTGAAAAAGTAAAAAGGCGCGAAATCTGTCACGAAGGACAAAAAAACGAAAAATAAAGAACGGACTCGCAACCGGCGTCGCGAGTCCGGGCGGGAAAAGAACCGGCCGAAGAAAAAAGAGAAATAAAGAGAAAAAATCAACTTTTCGGCGGGGATTCACAGACCACGTCTGTAGGGCTCCGCGGAAAAAAGAAGACTGAGCAAGATGGCACCCTTGGGTGGGAAGAGGACCGCGCATGCGCGCTGCAATTCCCAAAGGCTTTCTTTGAAAGCTGGGGAAAATTGCTCCACGAGGGCTCCGTCGGCGCCGACGTCACCCATATGTGAGGACTGTCTTCCTGCTTGGTCCTGGAGAATCTAATCTTCCCCACCAGGATAAGTGAAGAGGGGACCATTTTAACGTTAAGGACTGGACCATATCTTTTAAAGTATTCAAATTTAACTTCACCGTTTCCTCCACTGATGGGCAATACTGCACTCCTAAATACTTAATGACCAGAGGTTCCCATTTGAACGGGTATTGTGCTACTGTAGACAAGAAGGTAAATTTGTTCATAGGAAATGCTATTGATTTGGCCCAATTTATATTATACCCTGACAATTTTGCATATGAACCAATCAGCTTTAAAACATCACCAACAGAATGTGGTTGGATGAACAGTAACAAATCATCCACATATGCGGAGAGCTTTATTTGTTTCCCTGAAATCTCTATTCCCTTTATCTCTTTGGACTGCCTTAAAAGAATTGCTAAGGGCTCCAGTATCATGTTAACAATAAAGGGGACAGGGCGCAGCCCTGTCTCATTCCCCTGCTTAACGAAAAAGGGGTGGAGAGAGAACCATTTACCAGGATTCTATCAGAGGGGGAAATATATAATAGTTGTATCACTTGCATAAATGTCTTACCGAACCCGAACCATTCTAATACCTGCTTTAGAAACTCCCATTCTTAGCGATCAAAGGCTTTTTCCGCATCAACTGAGAGCCCAACAAGAGGCTCCTACATATCTTCTGTGGCCGCTAACAAGTTTAACAAAAACAGAGCATTGTCAGCTGTAGAGTGCCCAGGAATAAACCCACATTGTTCAGGATGAATTAATTATGGTACAACCTTAACCAATCTCTGAGCTAGGATTGAAGAGAAGATCTTATAATCGGCATTTAATAAGGATATTGGCCGATAATTCTCGACATTCTGGGGATCGCTCCCCAGTTTTTCCAGGACCATTATAGTTGCTTCACTGAAGGAACCTATCGCAGGAACTTGAACAAGGACTGACTGGAAGTACAATAAAAGATAAGAGAGAATATCCTCAGCAAACACTTGATAGAATTCTACCGAGATTGCGTCCGGTCCCACGGCTTTGCCCCCCCCCCCTCATACCATTTAGACTCTCCCTAATCTCCTTAACCGAAAGAGGGTATTCAAGTCCTTCCTTCTGGGTAGGATTTAACAAAGGTTGAGGCAATTGGCTAAACAACTCCTGAAAAACAATGGAGTTGGTATCCGCTTCAGAAGTGTATAAATTTTTATAGAATGTCCGAAACGCTTCTGCCATTTCCCCATCCTTTGTAAGTAGACCCAGGGAGTCATGCTGGATAGCTTCTATTTTGGATTTAGGAGGCCAGGGCTTGAGCGTGTGTGCCAACAGCTGGCCAGCTTTATTGCTCTCGCAATAATGCCTTACCTGAGATTTTTGCATCAACGACACTGCCTCAGAGCTCACAATATCATTGTATTGATATCTGAGCTTTTGCAACCAAATTAACCCTTTGAAGGCCTACTTTAAATTTTTAATCCACATTCTGCAGCCGGGTTAATTTTTTCATATTTCAGGAAAATTGTACCCGTCTTATTCAATATGTTCTAATAGTGATTTTCCTTCTGCTATGGTCATGTATTATATACCATTTGATAGGAATATTTAGGGGTATGTTTACTAAACCATCTTAATGTGCGCTCTGTGATGTTATCGTGCGATAAGGTACCTTACCACGCAATAAGGTACCTTAGTGCGCGATAACGCGCGCAGCGGCGCAAACGAGCGCTGAAGGCGGAGAAAGGCTCCCGGAGGGTGAAGGAAAGCTCCCCAGAGGCAGAGAGAAGGGGTAAATGGGTGGAGAGTGGGAGGGGAGAGGCTTCCCACACACTAACGCTGTGAAATCCGAGGCTGAAAACTAACGCCAGTGAAACCCTGGCGTTAGAGCTGATTTAAAGGGAAGAGAAACCATTTCTGTCAGCAATGTACAGCAAAATCAGGGAAACCTACAAAAAAGTGATAAGTGTGATACATGTGCACGGAACAAAAGGGCAAATAAACAGTGAAAATGAACAGAAGAAAATGTAAAAATAAAATAACCAAGCTGGGCAATAGTGATCTCAATGGGAAACATCAAAAAACACTCCCAAGAAAGCACCAAAAAAAGGATATGAATTCTGGAAGGGTCCATGCTCCGTCCCCATACAAGGTGAATGAGCCCACAGTGCAATTGCGCTGTGCAGGGTTTTCCTCTCCATCGGACAGGTTTCCTATGGCATGCACATGTGTGGCAACAGCAGGGTGGGCATGTCGGAATGGCCAACTTGACAGATTCTTGAAAATGGGATACAGAGGGCTGTAGGCGGCACATGCTATGGTGCAGCTGGGCACAGTGCGGACTAGGCAGATGCCTAGGTGGCACTTAGGAATGCTGAAACTGTACAGAAGCCAGACAGAAACAGATGAGTGCCCAACATTGGCACGAGTGTGTCTGTCACAGTGTCACAGGGGATAGTACCCAGCAGGTACCTCCAAGGGCACAGAACATTGGCAGGCGGTGTTGGGGGGGAAGCATGGACGTCTATGCAGGCACCCCTACCCCAGAATATGCACCATAGGCAGCTGCCTACCTGCACACTGGATATCCTGAGACTGCGCACCACCAGCACCACCAGCAGAAGGGCATGTTAGCATGGTGGCAGAGGGATACTGGTGGTGGAGGGGGGCAGTGGCAGCTGCCCAGAGCAGACCATGGCCTAGCCCTGTGTAGGTGGGTGACATGCACTGCAACAGACAGGCCCTGCCGGACGAACAGTCATGGTTTTACCAGGGAATGCACTGTCTCTGTGGCAACACGGTGGTGCAGTGTACACAAACCAGTGTGTTCAGAGGCAGAAGGTCACAGGTTTATGTCCCAGCTGTGGTTCCTGCCAACCCAGTCCCCATATTTTACCCACTACTAAAACATGCTAATACAGACAGAACCTTTATTGCAGATGACGTAAACATGCCCAAAACACCTACATTTTATCCTACAGAGCACAGACACCATAAACAGGCACATTACCTAGAACAGAGTCTCCCAAATGCAGTCCTGGAGGGCCAAACACCATTCAGGTTCCATGCTGCCTCTAATAAAGATGCCTGTGCTGCATTTCTATGCACCGCCCCATGGTATGCAGATGTATCTCATGCATATTCATGAGGGACAGCATGAAAACCCGAACAGTGTTTGGCACACCAGGAATGGAGTTAGGAACCTCTGCCGTAAAGCAGCAGCCAACAGGGGCAGACACACCCGCACCCACAGGCTCCATTATCCAATGCCTCCAGGAGAGGCAGGATATTGGGCCCTGCGTGCATCAATACTAGCACTTACATACCTTAGCAATGCCACCCTAAACCTGGAAATACGGTACACAGCTATCAAAAGGTTGCGATAAATACTGGCAGATAGCAATTCCGAAGTTAAGCACAATTTTCTGATTGAGCTGCATCATGGCAACCTTTCTGATGTCTGTGGAGTGTGCTACAGGTCTTGTGTCTGACAGTGTTTACCACCCTGGGGAGTGACCCCAACAGTATTGCATACCATAGCCATGCCTGCACTGTACCCAGGACTGGAGCGGTGGCCAGGGCTGCCAAAAACCTCTATAGTTGTACAATGCTGGCATAGGTGTGGGAGTGTGTGTCTGTCTATCCAGTGTGTGGTGTCTGCAAACACACTCCACAGCCCACACTGCCAGCACTGTTGCCAGTATTGGCCTGCCAATGTGCATAATGAGGAGCAAGGTACCATGGGTATAGCCCGGACAGGGTGGCCTGGCCAGGATGCATCTGCACAGGGCATAGGGCAATGGCTGGGACATTGTAGTGCCCGGCCACCACCTGCACAGACAGGGTGGCCACAGCATGTCCTGCTGGGAGATCACTCTCACCCTGACTGAGCAGTGACCACGTCATGGCTAGGTTCCCCCATAGTGCTCTATAATATTTGTCTCATGTGATCTTTATGGGTTCTCTTTTGGGGCCCAATCACTGATTTATCTGCTTGGTGTGTATGCTGACATCCTAGTTCTGGGTGCATGCATCTTCTCCAGGAACATGCACTATGGACTAGCTAGCAGACTGTCTGCAGCTAGTTTCTTGCTGGAACAACTTGCAGGGTGCAGTGGCTGTAGGCTTGCTGCAGGGGAATATCAGATAGTGGTGGGGTACAGCTGAGCATTTCTGGGCCTAATGTCTGCTATTGCTTTATAGATGTGTACAGAGCTGCATTGACTGCCCTGTAGGGTGTCTGTTCCCCAGCAGGACTGCGGTTGATGGTCCCCTCTACTGCTGCCATTGTAGGGAGGTAAAATGTGGATCTGTTGGTGGGAGACCCTGTTTCCCACCCTCAGCCCCAGAGGGTGGGTTGGGTGGTGGTACATAAGGGCTAAACCTGACTGAGAAAAACAGATGCATCCAAATTGTATGCAGGAACTACCTATCTCACACACTATCACTGCTGGGGACCGGCATCATGGTGTATTTCAGCCACGGAAGGTGCTGTGGACCTGGTGCTGGGCACCCCACCTCACCCTCAGGATGAGCACAGTACCCGCACAATGTGACGGTGTGTAGCTACTCTGTGCCAGTAACACACACGGTCAGTTCCCCCTACCAGGCCGAGGTGCTGTGGGGGTGCATACCCCATCTTGTGTTCATCTGTAGACTGCTGATTTGCATGTGCAGTACATCATGGGTACGGGTGGGTTAACCCTATCCTGGTGATCACAGCAGACTGTTTGTGTGGTGACATGCAGTCCTTCTGCAGCCAGCCAGGGGCTTGTTAGTAGCTATAGAGCTGTAACCCACTGGTTACTTCACTGCCTGTGGAGCCAGAGGTCATGGGTTAAAACCCACAGTGGGGTTATTTGATAGGGCTGTCCAAAGCATTATCTATTTTTAATGTACATTAGTGCTGCTAGCAAAAACACCCTCAGCGTACTGTAACCATAAGGTGCCTCAGAAGGCGCTTTATAGGGCACCCTATAGGGGACATTATAAAGTGCCTTCTGAGGCACCTTATGGTTACCGTCCATATAAGGTGCCTTATGAGGTATCCTACGGAGCGCCTTATAGGATGCCCTATAGGGGACATTATAGGGTGCCGTGGCGGACAGTGCACTTTATAATGTGCCCTATGGAGTGCCTTATAGGGTGCCTTATGCGGCACCTTAGGTTACGGCACGTGAGGGTGTGTTTGCTGGCAGCAATAATTAAAATACAAATAAAATGCCTCAAGAAACAATACTTACATGTCAAAGCTGACGCCTCAGCCAGCCTTAGGCATTAGGCACACAGTGGGATCAAACTCATGACCCCTGTATCATCAGTCAGTGTATTAACCATTGTGCTACACCTCTGTTTCTATGTTTGTATGTCTGGGCGCCTACTTAAGATTTCCGCGCGTTAACGCGCTTAGCGGCGCTTCACCCGATAATGTGCGCAGCAGCGCGCGTTATCGCATGATACTCCTGTTTTGCTACTTTAAGACTGAAACGCCCACTCCTTTTATGGCAGCCTGCACACTATCGCCGGGCGCACGTTAAGACAGTTTAGTAAACATACCCCTTAGTCAGAATTTTGGATCCCGAGAGTTTTGGGCTCGGCCTGGAAAGGGTTAATATACAGGGATCTGACCTTGTTTTCAGCAGTCTCTTCCCCGCTTGGATCTGAGTTTCCAGTTCTAACAGTTTCTCTTTCTTCTCTCGTCCCACCCTAATTGTATAACTGGTGCTTTCCGCTCGGATTACTGCTTTAAACGCCTCCCACCAGGCCCATCCAGAAGTATCAGTAAGAAAGTTTGTTTCAAAATATCTCTTGATTACTTTCCTAATTTCCTCGCAAAAAATAGAATCATGCAAAAATTCTCTTGGAAAAAACCATGCAGGCTTATGGTGGGAAAAAACATCCACAGTTAGAGACATGCTTACAGCCTCATGGTCAGAAATATGTGTCCCAGAGATGTCAGTTTGGGTGACAGAGGCAATCAAAGTTTTTGAAATTAGAAAGAAATCAATGCGCGAATGCGATCCGTGAGGAAAAGAGTAAAAGGTGTACTGTCTGTCCCTTGAGTGCCAAGGCCTCCATATGTCTAATAATAGAGAGGAGAACCGTGGCCGACCTACTTTGCACTTGAGAACGGTAAGGTTGACAGTCCACTAAAGGGTCTATTGTTAAATTGAAATTCCCCCAAGTATCCATTCATACGAAGCCCATTCATGCACTTCTTCTGCCAAACTACGAAAGAATTTTGCATCATCCTGATTGGGGCCATCTTCCCTCAATGTCTTCCCTAGTTTGGATAATCTTGGGATCTAGATTTTTTTTTACTAAAATGGCTACCCCATTCTTCATGGCTAACGAAGGAGAATGCCCTACTAGGAGATATTTCCCTAGCCTAAGTTTCCTTGAGTCCACCGTTGACAAATGGGTTTCCTGGAGGAGAACCACATCCACAGATTGATTGTTGCAGTAAACTAAGATTTGTTTCCGTTTTATTGGGTTAACAATACCTTTAACGTTCAGAGACAGGCACTTGATCGGCTTCATGGAGCAAGATTTACATAATCAGGAGAGTCTACAGAGTACAGGACAATAGGAGTGTAACCGTAGCTTCCAGCCATTATCCATAGGGACCCCCAGGGAGATGCCACCTCTCTTAAATACAAAACACATCCCAGCAAGAGTTGCCACACAACCACGCCCTTTACAGCAATACTGTATCCCCTTACATGAAACACAATAAGCATTCCTTATTCCCCCTTTTTTCTTTTTTTTTATTGTTACCCTTTCCCTCATCTTTTTCATTCCCCGCCCTCACCCCCACTTCCTACCCCCTATGCTTCCCCACATTAAACAGAATGCAACAGTAGCCTACACAAAACCAACCTCCAGATGTACCTTTATATACAAACAGGGCCTATAAGCTAATCCAGAGATTCTCCTCCCAGTTGAATCCAAGTCTTAAAGGCACAAACTCCTGACAATCTTCCGGAACAAAGGAATTCTTCTTACACCTTTTCCAGTTTCAGTATTAAAACAGTGCATGCTCACTCTATTAAAGCTGCTTCTTTCTCCTCCAAAAAGGATTGAAGAACCATTGGGTCCTCAAAGGTCCGAGTTTGATTGTGCAGGGTGATCCTCATCCTCGCAGGAAAAAACATATTGTATCTGGCCTGTAGACGTTGTAGCCTGGGTCAAAATGCCAAAAGTTGCTTGCGCTTCTCGACAGTTGCTTTGCTGAAATCCGGATAGAAAGACACATTGTGTACCTTGAATTTTATTGGAGACCTAGACTTGGCCACTGACATTATCTGCGCAACCTGGGAATAGCGCAACACCCGCATAATCAACAGGCGCGGTTGCTGAGCGTGCGGGCCGGTTGGCGTGGGGACCCGGTGTGCCCTGTCTATTTCAAAAGGCTGGGCAAATTGTAAATGGAGGATCTTTGGGATGATTCTCTCCAAGAATTCAACTGCATTAGCACCTTCCGCGCCCTCCGGGAGCCCCACAAGTCGTACATTATTTCTGCGAGCTCTATTGTTTTGGCCTTCCAAACCTCTCTCTAGTAAATCAATCTGCTTGTGACTTTTTGTGCAAGCGTTCATCATGGGCAGCCATATTGGCTTCGACCTCCACCATTTTCTCAGCAAGGGAAGTTAGTTGTTCTTTCAGCTCTTTCAGCTCCAAGATGTCTGTTTGGACCCCTGTTAGCGTTGTCCCATTTGCAGCCACCATCTCTCTCACGGCTTTTATCTCAGCCAAGATTTCTTGCAATCCTTCGGTGTTTTCCTGGGGGTTTGTTGGCTTCTGCAGGGAGGGTGGATTGGGTTTCGGTCTCTTAACTCCCGAATTTGCTGCCACACCATAGTCCAGCCTGGTGGGCTTGCTTGCTGCCATCTCGCACTTCACTTGGTAGCAAAGGGAAGAAGAATAATAATAATATGATTACACTTCAGGCGATCGGAGTTAGGCAGGATTCGGCAGAGGGCGATGATTAAGCGGCCATCTTAGTCTGAGGTGGCTCTGCCTCTCTCCGTCCGAGGTGGCTCTGCCTCTCTCCGTCCGAGGTGGCTCTGCCTCTCTCCGTGATACCAGAGTTTTGAATAAGTGTTGTCAAGGGAGCAATGGAAATGTTGAACAGGAATGGGACAAGCACTGAGCCCTGGGGAACACTGCATGTAAGAGGATCAGAATTAGAAGGGGTAGATCCAAAAGAGACAGTGCAGGTGCAATTACTCAGAAAAGAGGAGAATCATTGTAACATTACGCCATGAAGACCAATAGCATGTAACCGAGAACAGAGAATTGAGTGATTGACAAAATCAAAAGCAGAGGAGAGATAAAGAGGAACAGTAAGGAGACAATACTTTAGTCAGTGGAACTGTGGACCTCACTAGGTAGTGAGGCTAAAATAGTTCTGATACTGTATCGGAAGCCTGACTGTCAGGGGTGTAGTGTATTTTTTTTTTCAAAATTATCAAATAATTGGGAGAAAGCTAATTTTTCCAGGATTTTGGAAAAAAGGTTGTAGATTAGATATTGATCTGTAGTTGGCAGGTTTAGACTTGTCCGAAGATGGCTTCTATAGTATGGGATGAACAAGGGCCTGTTTCCAGGGGGAGGGGAAATACCAAATGACACTGAATTATTGATCATGGATAGAGAAATAGGAAGCAAGCAAAGATAGTAAGCATTGAGCCATTAGGATAGAAAAGGGTCAAGTCAGCAGCTTATTTTCCTTAAGGAAGATATGAGCTTAGATAAGGAGGAAAATGAAATAGGATTGATTTTAATTCTATTTCTGTTTTAAAAAAAGGCGTAAGCCTGTTGTATAGAGAATTCTTTGAGGGGGGAGGACTTTGGGGGTTTCTGAGTGGAGCATTTTGGGATCCAGAGAGTCTATTGGTAATGGGGTCTATTCTGTCCCTATTCACCCTTCTTCTGGCCCCATCAAAAGGCTCCCCATACGAACAGGAAATTTGTATAGGGACGCTTAGATGGGGGCAGAAGGGGGTGTTGTGGAGGTGGAGTTAGGGCGAGCAGTAGATGGTCTGCGACCCTGGACGTACAGAGCTGATTCTGAAGTCGGCCCTGTATGTCTGGGGTCAGCAGACTGGATGGGGGAGTTATTGCACCTCAAAGGTGGAATAAGTCCCCCTGGATGTCGGGGGATGGCAGGCCTGGGTAGCACAAGTGAAGTGAGGGGATGAAGGGGATTCCCTGCAGCCCGACCCTGGCCATGGAAGGCCAGATCGGGAATCGGACTGCAGGAAAATGAAAGTGTGTTTGGTGGCCGGGGATCGCAGCTCCTGAATGGAATCGTGGCACCATGGCACCATGGCATTCTGGAGTCTGACTGAATTAGCTGGGCATTGGTCTATACGTGCAGGCCAATAGGAATTGGTCCCAGCCTGTACATACATACCCTAGACCCGATTCTGATCCTGTGGGTCATGTCTAGCCCCCACTGGATCAGAATCGGGTCTACCTCTGTGTGTTCCAATTCTGATCTGGCACACAGGAGACTGGACACACATGTTGGAATGTTCCTCCACATGAGATGGGCTTGGAGTCCCTTAATGTTTCACTAAGAAGCTAAAAGGTGAATTGATTTTAATGCTAGTGGTGGTTTGGGAGAGGCCATAGTCAGCGCGCTGATCCTGCAATGATGTTAACGTAAGTCTTGCCAAGTAAGCGTTAAATTTAAGCTGTAGTGGGCATGAAAGAAATAGTGGATAGAGTAGAAAAATCCATGCTATTTCTACATACCTGCTAAAATATACTTGGCATACAATCTTCTTATATAAGGGAGGTAATGCGCCATCAACACACGCCGGTTATGTATTTTCAATGACTTATAGGCATGGATAGGCCTTTACGTGTGTACTTTAGCTGACTGCTATTTTGATGGCATGCACAGAGGCAGAGCTTGGCACATTGCACATTTACGCGCACAAGCAGTTATGAAATACTGTAACCTATACACATTTTTTTAGAAATCTAAGTGTAGGCATTTACTGAAGTTCTAAGACTGGTGGAAGTTTTCATGCCTCAATTTAATGACCATTTTTGGACACTTACACCCTTATTTTATAACGAAAAGTAGGTGTCCACCATTATTTATAAAATAGGCTTTAGATAGGTGTATTCTGGATGCATAAATCTCGTTGCCTGCTTATCAAATAACCTTTGAATGTGGGTATTTGCTCGTTTAGGCATGCGCTACTGGTTTCATTTGGACCCATTTGGCTTTACTCATTAACATCTTTATTTAGACAATTTCCAGTCACCATCTTTTTCTTTTTAATTTGTCAATCGTTTACATAGACAATTTTCAGTCACCATCTTTTTCTTTTTTATTTGTCAATCGTTTACATCTGTCTTTTTGAATTTTTTTTTTTTTATTATTTTTATTTATAATTTCCTGAATTACAACAAATGATAAAGAATACAGTTAACACCTACACAGTTTACAATATTCAAGAAAAAAAAAGTATACCACATAACAAAAACCACATCAAGGAAGAACATACTACCAATTTATGCCATACATGATAAGGAAATCAGAAGTATACAAAACTCCACTATTGGGAGACAGAAATCTCACTGCCAGCTTCCTTTACCTTTTTCTGATTCAAAAAAGATTTAAGTTGGGTCACATCCGTAAACACAGAAGACTGACCCTCAAGAATAACTACACATCTACAAGGAAATTTTAAGTAGAAGCATGCACCTATAGCCAAAACAGATGATTTTAACAGCAAAAACTGCCTACGCCGGGCCTGAGTAGCCCTGCTCACATCCGGGAAAACCTGCAGCTTTTGGCCACAAAAAAGGGATTCCCTATACTTAAAATAAGCACGAAGAACAGTTAATTTAATGAGCTCAGAACCAAAGGTAGCAACTAAAGTGCTACGCTTTGAAATAGTATCTGCAGAGTCTTCTAAGAAGGCAGTTAAATCCCGTCCAGCAGTGTCATCTAAAGGGGAAGAAGAAACAACCTCTCCCTGAACAGCAGAGGAGGTAGACCGAATAGGCAAATAATATAAATAAATAGCCTCAATACTACCATCCAATTTCAATACTTCAGTAAAATATTTCTTAAGCAATATAACGGGAGACAACAAATGGGTGACAGGAAAATTAAGGAAACGCAGGTTTTTGGCTCTAGACTGATTCTCAAGCATCTCCAATCGATAATTAAGGGAGGAAAAATCCCGTATCAAGGCATAACTGTTATCTGAACAAACTTGGAGTTGAGATTCAGTCTTAGCCAAAGCATTAGTTATGGCACCCAATTGTTTATCAGTGCTTTGCATTTTACAAACCGCTTCAGAGGTAAACATACAGAGAGAGGACACTGTAGCTGTTAAACGCTTATCAATGCCATTGATAGCAGTCCAAATATCTTTTAGAGTTACCTCACCAGAACCAGGATCAGAACTCTGCGGGATTTCCTCTGGCTTCCCCGGAAGAACCGGTCGTGGGATAGGTGAAATATGCTCCAGCGGTGATTCTATTTTCGTTGATGACAGAGAAGGCAAAGGAGGAAGAGGCGGTGTCCTGAAACGGGGGCTTAACGAAGCTCCCTCAGGTGACGATACAGCAGATAGCTGGGAGACTAGGTGTTTGTCCATGGGCCCTACAATTTTCTCTACTAACACCTTCTCACCAGATTTCACAGCTTTACCTTTGCGTTTACCCATGACACAAAACAACCAGCCTCAGCTTCTCAGTTGCGCCGAAGGGGCGCCAAAGGGGCGTGTCCTGCCCCTTGTACCACGCCCCTTAGGTCACGCCACGCGGGCCGCTACACGCGGCCGCGTGAAGAAGCCGCCGAAAGAAATGGAGGATCGAAGAAGGGGTCCTCCTCAGCCGAGGGCGACCCTCCCACTGCCTGGCCGAATCCGGGCAGGGCCTCCAGGCACCTGCCAGCTGCTCCCGCGGCACAGAAACCCTTGCCGCGTCTGTCTCTGATACAGGTAGGCTCTCCAATGACCACCTGCAGCCGCCGGAAGAAATGGAGGATCGAAGAAGGGGTCCTCCTCAGCCGAGGGCGACCCTCCCACTGCCTGGCCGAATCCGGGCAGGGCCTCCAGGCGCCTGCCAGCTGCTCCCGCGGCACAGAAACCCTTGCCGCGTCTGTCTCCGATACAGGTAGGCTTTACTCATTACAGTCGTACTGCACAGCATGCTATTTTTTGCTCAAACATGCAAATCTAGGCACCATTTATAAAAATTACCCCTTATAAGGATAAGTTTATATACAGGGTGGCCCAAAAAAAGTGAGAACATCTCATAAATTAAAAGCTTAGTTTACTTATTTACCTTTTTTTAGCTATATAACATCTTTATTTAGACAATTTCCAGTGACCATCTTTTTCTTTTTAATTTGTCAATCGTTTACATAGACAATTTTCAGTCACCATCTTTTTCTTTTTTATTTGTCAATCGTTTACATCTGTCTTTTTGAATTTTTAAATAACTTATATGCTACAGATGTTCTCACTTTTTTTTGGGCCACCTTGTACATCATGCAGGAGGAGATGTGTGTTGAGAAAAAGGGCTACTTAAAATTCTGCAAGTATTTTATAAGCTGGCAGTGAGAGTAGGGATGCCAATTGTCTCCAGATGTGCCCAACAGACTTGACCCAGTCCCACATTTACCTCACTGAGTGCTGGGACATGTAGTCTTGCTTTTCTTATGGAGCGCATTGGAGAAATCAGAACTACATTTCCCTGCATGCAATGGGTAAACCCAGAACTGGATTAAACCTGTTGGGCGCATCTGGAGCCAGTTGGCAATCCTAACTGGGAGCCACCAGTGTTCTAGGGTATCTTTTGGGAATATGCATTCAGTTCATTAGCATGCCTTAAAAAATTTAGTGTGCACATTAACTTATGAGTTAATGTGCCTTAAATGAATTAGTATACATCAAAAAGTTCTAACATGCATGAGAAATGTTTTATTAAAACAAATGTCCAACAAAAACATCAAACAATCTGAATGTTCAGGGATAAAAGCCTAAGCAAACCAAAACTGAGATGCCAATTTTTGACCGACATACATCCCTAGTATCTCTGGTCTAATGTAAATGCCAGTCAGTACTAGAGGAGATCAAACCTAAGCTTTCTTTAGAAGCTCAGATGACAAGACTTTGACTTTCATACTTTGGACACATCATGCGAAGAGAGAGATTATCAGAGAAAGACATCATGCTTTGCAAGATAGAAGGTCAACGCAAAAGAGGAAGGCCAGCAATGAGATGGATCAATACAATAACAGCAGCTATGGGTACCAGTCTGTCAACAATGAGCCGCCTGACTGAAGACCGAACACAATTTAGGACAACTATCCAGAGGGTTGCCATGAGTCGATACCGACTCGACGGCACTTAACAACAACAATGTAAATGCATGGGGTCAAAGGCAAAATGACTGTGAGGATCCAAAAGCCCATCATTGATACTTCAGCCCATTACCAGTCCTAATCTCCCCCCGAATCAGCCCATTACCAGTCCTAGCCCCCCCTCCCCCCGGAAGAGCCTCACACCTGCCTGATTGGCTTCAGAGGGAGTTGGGGAGGCCCGAAGCCCGGTGCACCAGCACCCTGACTCACCTCTACAGTTGCGAGAAAGAATGGCGTTTTTCTCCTTTCCCGCGGCTCTGTTAAAGTTGAGCCTACCGGCGCAAAGAGTGTTGGGAGCTTAGACAGGAGCATTTCCTGTCCCACATGAGACAGGTAATGCCCTTGTTTACCCTTCCAATGCTCAGCACACTGGCGGGCTCAACTTCAATACAGCCATGGGAAAGAAGGAAAATGCCGTTCTTTCTCGTGGCTCTGCAGAGGTGAGCTGGGGCACCAGGCTTTGGGCCTTGGGCCTCCCCAGTTCATTCTGAAGCCAGTCAGGCAGGCGCAGGGCCTCCCAAGGCATGGGGCCATGTGCGGGCAACATTCCCTCACAATGGATAGGCCGGCCGGCCCTGCTTATGACCTGTATTGGCCACTTTGGGATATGGGATGCTGGGCTTGATGGACCTTGATCTAACCCAGTATGACATTTCTTATGTTCTTATTATTGTAAATAAGCAGTTCTGTTACATCTTTGAAAGAGTTTCTGTTATATATCTTTTTTTATAATTTATGGGGCCATATCAACCTTGACCCTCAGTAGATGATAGGCCAAATATATAGAAGGGTGAGATTCCAAAGGGAGTTATAATACCCTGTGTATCCTTTCCCATAGGCCCTCATCAATGTGAATGTCCTCTGTTCTAGGACTCTCCTTAGTTACACTTCTGTGATGTTCCTGAAAGACATGTGCAGAGGGTAAGGCAAGTTGGGGAAGGCTTACACTGGGGATAGGCAACTAGGGAAAGCCTCATAGACATCTGGTCTTTTTGGCAGGCCATTTCCTGCAGCTGGCTGAATCAAGGGATGTCTCCACAAATTAATACCACATAGACATTCTGTCCACGTCTGCAGGTGTTAGGTACAGACCATCATCCGAGGAGTCATCTCCAAGGCAAACCTACTGTCTCTAGTTAGGATCTGATGCCCCCACTTCTAAAACCTGAAGTCACATAGTGAACCTACTCACTGGGGCAGGAACAGTCCTCACCCTTTCATACTGACATAACATGGGCATGGTGCCACTGAGCTGCCTCCTCTTTTTGTATCATGCTTCCCCGTTCCACCTACCCTTGTGTTCCCCCCTCCACCTCCCATTTTATCCTCCTGCCTCCCCTCATTTTAACACCTGATACACTGGTCTCTTCTGTGTGTGGGAACAAAAGGACACAGCTTTTATTAACATCTTAAACAACTTGTATACTTTATTTTTTATTAGGATTTAAATTTATGCATACCACATAATAACAAAAATCCAATAAAACATAAAGGAAACAAAGCATTCAAACATGAAAATATTACAGGTCATTAGTGCACATCCCAAAGGAGTAAAATAAAAGAAATTAACAAAAGAAATCAAAACAAGGGAAACAAAAACCTTGTCTACCTACAACCCAATAACAAAATAACCCTTCCTACCTAGAAAACACTATAGGAAGCTTAAGAAGTATCCATCATCTCCTTCTCTTCAGAAACATAGAAACAGAGAAAAATGATGACATAAAAAGACCACATGGCCTATCTAGTCTGTCCTTCCATATCAACAACTACAACAGTCCACTTTTTACCTTTGTCCCATGTGTTTTGAATTCAGTTACTGTCCTCATCTCTACCATCTCCACTGGGAGATTATTCCACAGATCCACCACTCTTTCCATAAAGAAATGTTTCTGCATATCACTCCTGAATCTATCCCCTTTCACCCTGATCCCTGTCCCCTCATAGCAGAACTTGCTTTCAATCGAAAGAGGCTCTCACCCCTGTGCATTTATGCCACAGAGGTATTTAAACATCTCAGTCATATCACCTCTATTCAGTCTTTCCTCTAAGGTATACATATTAAGATCCTTAAATCTGTCCTCATATGCTTTATAATGAAGACCACTAACCATTTTAGTAGCCACCCTCTGTACTGACTCCATCCTGTATATGTCCTTTTGAAGATGCGGTCTCCAGAATTGCACACAATACTCCAAATAAGGTCTCACGAATGACTTATACAAAGGCACTATCACCTCCTTTTTTCTGCTAGCCATTCCTCTCCCTATGCACCCAAGCATCCTTCTAGCTTTTGCTGTCGCCTTTTCTACCTGTTTAGCTACTTTAAGATAATCAGACACAACCACACTGAGGTCCCGCTCTTCTTTAGTAGACAAAAGTACTTCTCCCCCTATACTATATTGCTCCCTTGGATTGCTGCAGCCCAAATGCATGACCTTACATTTTTTAACATTAAATTCCAGCTGCTAAATTCTCGACCATTCTTCAAGCTTAGCTAAATCCCTCCTCATGTTATCTACACCTTCCTGGGTGTCTACTCTATTGCAGATTTTGGTATCATCCGCAGAGTCAAACCTTACCCAACAGCCCTTCTACTATATCACTAACAAAGATGTTAAAAAGAATTGGACCAAGGACAGATCCCTGGGGCACACCACTGGTAACTTCCTTCTCCTCAGAGTGAACTCTGTTTACCTGTACCCTTTGTCGCCATCCACTCAACCAATTTCTTACCCAAGCAGTAACTTTAGGGTCCATGCCTAGGGTGTTCAGTTTGTTTATAAGTTGCCTAATTTCTCCAAGTCAGAGGGAGATAGAAAAAATACCTTTCTAGACTTAAAGAAACCAAACACTTACATAGATACCTTAAGAAAAATGTGGCACCCAAAGCGAGCTAAAAAGGATTTCCTCCTCAATTGAGATGAACATGAAACTTCCAGAAACATGGCCATCTTTTAACCACAATAGGAAATTTCCTTCTTTTTAAAATAAGCTTTAAGGATAGCAATTTTGCCATCCTCAGAAACAAAGGATACTAGGAGAATGGCCCTTGTAGAAATAACATCTTGTGTGTCCTCCGAAAAAACAGTTAAACCAAATGATTGTTTTTCTTCTAGGACATCTAACTTCCCTTCAGCTGTATTAACCTGCCTAACTTTGCAAGGAATATAATAAAATTTGACCAAAGTCATAGAATCTATGTTAGGAAGAGCTAATACCTCCTTAATATATTTATGGGAAAATTTTGAGGAGACAAAAGATTAATACAAGGAAAATTGAGTATCCTTAAATTCTTGTTTCTGGCCATGTTTTTCAGAGTTTCAATCTTCTGATGTAATACCAAGCTATCTTATATGGTGGAAGCATGCACAGAACGAAGGGTATTAACTTGAGAGTCTACACTATGGATACGAGAGTTCAGAGTCCCAATGTTGAGATCAACATCCTGAAATGTAGCAACTGTGTTCAGGGAAAACTGGCATAAAAGAGGAACAGTATCTGTAAGAATCTATTCAGTATGCTTAATAACTTGCCAGATGTCCATTAGTGACACCAAGGAAGCTTGAGTATCGCGAGGACTGGCTGAAGGTTCCTTCCAAGGGACCACCTACAGGATCGCAACCTCAACCCGGGAACTTTGCACACAAGGTGGGGACAAGCTGGAAATATACAAAAAACAAGGTGGAGAAGAGGGTGTACGCACGAGGGAGCTAAGACTTGCACCCTTTGCAGAGGGGGGTGGAGAAACAGTACCTGCTGGTTGCATAGATGTTTTTGCCATCAGGTTTTTATCCATAGGCCCAATCATGTGCTTGGGAGGTTTATTCTTTGTCTTCTGCCTAGCATCTGGCATAATAAGCAGCCTCCATAACTCCTTCCTCACTTGGTTTGCAGCTTGTCATGCTGGGATGGCTTGTGTGAATCAGTGATGCTGAGGGCTAAGCTATCGGTAGCTTAAATACTGGCAGGTCTTCCAAGATGGACAGGTCTCAAGTACCAGACAAAGACAAACCACTCATCTGGGCAGCAGCAGAATGCAACTGTGTTGGCGGCGGAGGATCACATTTCTGTGACAACGGCAACAACACTAGAATTAAATTCCACGGAAGAAAGGCCTGGCAATCTACTTCCATATCTTGCCGTGAAAACCCAATGAATAGTCACAACAAAACAGATTTCACTAGAGTGCTGGAAGATGAGACCCCCCAGGTCGGAAGGCACTCAATGGCTACTGGGGAGAAGCGGAAGACTTTTCAGAGTAAAGTCAGCATTTATGATCTGATTGGATGAAAGCCCCTGGAACATCTGACTGCTGATATAGTGCACATTAAATGAGAGTTAGAAGCTACAAATATATCTTATATATTGGGACATGGAACATACAAAGCATGAACCAAGGGAAGTTGGAGGTGTTCAAGAATGAAATGCAACATGTACAACTCGATCTTTTGGGTGTCAGCGAACTAAAATGGACTGGAATCGGGCACTTTGCATCTGATGATCACATGGTCTACTATGCTGGAAATGAAAGACAAAGAAGAAATGGTGTTGCGTTTATAATTAAGAAGAAATTTGCAAGAACTGTAATGAAATATGATGCAATCAGTGAACGCTTAATTTCTATTCATTTATGAGGAATGCACATCAATACGACTATAATTCAAGTATATGCCCCAACAACAGCTGCAGAAGAAGATGAAGTTGATGAGTTCTACGAACCAGTACAACCTGAAATTGACAGAACATGCAAATAAGATATCCTGATAGTCATGGGTGACTGGAACGCAAAAGTTGGCAACAAAGAAGAAGGCAAAGTGGTTGGAAAATATGGATTTGGCAACAGAAATTAAGCTGGAGAAAGACTGATAGAATTCTGAAAGAGCAACAATCTATTCATCTCAAACACCTTCTTCCAGCAAGACAAATGGTGACTGCACACATTGACTTTACCCAATGGATTGTACAAAAATCAAATTGACTACCTCTGTGGAAGTCAACGATGGATAAGCTCTATAACATCAATAAAGACAAAACCTGGAGTTGACTGTGGTACAGATCACCAACTACTAGTATGCAAACTCAAGCTAAAGTTGAAAAAGAGCAAGCCACTCATGAATGTAGCAAAATATGACCTTTGAATATATCACCGGATTTTAAAGACTGCCTGCAAAATCAATTTGCTGCTTTAGATACAAATGATAGAGCTCCAGAAAAGTTATGGGATGACATCAAGAAGGTTCTGTTGGAAGAAAGTCTCTACAAAAAGTAAAAAAGCAAAAATGGTCAAATGGATGACCGAAGAAACTCTGAAAATTGCCCAGAAATGCAGAGAAGCTAAAGCCAGAGGAGAAAGAGAGGCAATCACAGAACTCAACAGAAATTTCCAATGTGCAGAAAGACAAGACAAGGAGAAATATTACAATGATGCATGCAAGGAAATAGAAGCAAAGGAAGAAAAAGATAGGCTTTCCTAAAGCTATGTAAGTTAATGAAAAAATTCCAGCCTCAAATTGAATTTTTACAAGATGCTCAAGAATCCATGTTGAATGATGCTGAGAAGAACAAGAAAAGGTAGAAAGAATATAGAGAGTCATTATACAATAAGGATCAAGTGGACCAAGAGCCATTTCAACCTGTACCTTATGATCAGGAACCATTGCTGATGAAAGAAGAAGTCAAAGCAGCATTGAAAACCTTATCAAAGAACAAACACTTGGCATTGATGGCATTCCCATAAGTAATACAGCAATTGGATGCAGTTGTTACCATACTTACAAGGCTCTGCCAGGAAATTTGGAAGACAAAATCATGGCCAACTGACTGGAAAAGATCTGTGTATATACTAATACTAAATAAAGTGATCCAACTGACTGTGGAAATTATTGCACAATTGCTCTCATCCCACATGCCAGCAAGATTCTACTCAAAATTATTCAGCAGAGACTACATCCATACCTACAACAAGAACTGCCTGAAATGCAAGCAGGGTTCAGAAAAGGGCGAGTAATGAGAGACATCATCATGGATGTGAGATGGATCCTTGTACATAGCTCACTCTGTAACTAGCTCACCAAGAAATCACTGACATCACACACACAAATACTTCCTCGTGTTAACACTGCATGCCTACACCCACTGTCATTGAACTTTGATTTGGTTGAAGTGTAAACCGCTCTGATTTCAGGATAAAGAAGTATATAAATCCTTTTAAATAAATAAATTTAAATAAAAATAAAGAATACCAAAAGGATATCTATAGGTGTTTTATTGACTACAACAAGGTTTTTGCCTGTGTAAACCATGAGAAACTCTGGATGACATTAAGAAGCATGGGTATACCAGAAATAACAAGCAGTCAAGAAATCC
The DNA here is from genome assembly GCA_033557465.1 of Ichthyophis bannanicus. NCBI lineage: Eukaryota > Metazoa > Chordata > Amphibia > Gymnophiona > Ichthyophiidae > Ichthyophis > Ichthyophis bannanicus. The sequence goes on along the minus strand of CM066034.1, from coordinate 123,168,025 downwards.
AATGACACATTCCTATTAGCCGAATGGCTATGAAGGACTTAGACAAGATTCTCAAGAGCAGAGATGTCTCTCTCTATACAAAGATTCAACTCATTTAAGCCATGGTATTTTCAATAACATCATATGGATCCGAAAGTCGGACAGTGAAAAAGATAGACAGAAAGAAAATTGATGCCTTTGTATTATGGTGCTGGGGACAAATACTGTGTGTACAATGAACTGCCCAAAGAACAAACCAGTCAGTATTAGAGGAGATCAAACCTAAGCTTTCTTTAGAAGCTCAGATGACAAGACTTTGACTTTTATACTTTGGACAGATCATGCAAAGAGAAAGATCATTAGAGAAAAACATCATGCATGGCAAGGTAGAAGGTCAACGCAAAAAAGGAAGGCCAGCAGTGAGATGGATTGATACAATAACAGCAGCTATGGGTGCCAGTCTGTCAATAATGAGTCGCCTGACTGAAGACCGAATACAGTTTAGGACTATCCAAAAGGTTGCCATGAGTCAAGATCAACTTAACGGCACTTTACAACAACCATAGATCCTACGTTGCTCCTATGGGGTTCCAAAGGGGCAAACAAGCCCCTTTGGATATGCCCCTTAGAAGATACCCACAGTCATGTTCCTACGGCCACATGGGACTTTACAGTGCTTGAAGATGACGTTGTTGGTAGGTGCCCCGATCGGGCCTGATGCAAAAAAAGAATAACCAGCAGTCCCAAAGCCCTTTCACCACATGAACAGGCTGACTCACACATTCCCAAAGGAAATCTAACATCATGAGCTTTTATGGGGCTTGAAGATGACATCGCCAGTAGGTGCCCTGATCAGAGCTGATGCAGAGAGGAATAACCAGCCGTCCCAAAGCTCTTCCGCCATATGAACAGACTGAGTCACACACTCCCCAACTTGTACACCTTTGTGTTATGAATCAGTAGCTTATGACACACTTGTGAACCTAAATAACCCCACTCCTGGAGGAACTCTTTCAGGAGTCCCCCAATGCTGGCTGCCACTTCGTGTGACTAACTATGTCCACCTCCATCCCCCAACTGCCCAAACTGTTCATCTGGGACTCCCAGCTACTCACATCTCCATACCTGGTCAAGGTCACACATAGCCCAGGCACCACCCCCTACTCCTTGTGATGCTCTGACCCCCCCCCCCCCACACACACACACTCTCTGTGACCATCCCAGATGCCTCAATTGTAGCACCTGAACTCCTTCATTTGTTTGTTTGCCCCCCTTAGCTGGTGATAACACTTGACAACCCCTCTGCGGTAGGAAGGGGAGGGGTGATTGTTTCTGCTTTGCCACCTATCTTGGGTCTGCTTGGTGCTTTTAAAGCCTCCTAACAGGCCACCTGCTGTACCTGGGTCAGACTTGACAGGTGACTGCTTTTTGCCGCCAGCAGGCAAGTCAACTTTTGAAGCCTGCAGACAAGCCCTTCATCCTCACTGAGCATCCGGACTGTTCAGTCCAACCTCTCAGTCTGTGCCCTGACCCTGTTAATTCTGGCCAGCCTCAAGCACCTGGCCATCCCTTAATGAAACCCAACCAAAAAAGAAATCCTTAGCTACACCAATACTCAAAAAGTGTGCATACCTTCCCTTCTCCCAAGATGCTACATATCCTACAGCCAATAGAAGGCCTGCAGAAAGTATTAAATCATTGTGCAATAAGGAACAGTCAAGACCTGGTTATATTTTCCATCTATGGCCAATATCCAACCAAGTAAAGTGAAGACAGTAACAGCTGTGGTCTGGGAGAAGTCACAAAAGACTTATGCCATAGTATGCCGTAGTAAAAACACTGCCAACAGAGTTATCTTCTAATTTGGCAAGCTCTGTGTCAGAGCTGCTATTCAGACTGTGCTTTATCCCATTTTATTTATTTATTTAGCTACATTTTTGTACCGCCTTTCGTGGGTCAAAACGGTGTACAATGAACATTATAACAGGAAAAATTACATTGAACAATAGAAACATTAAACTATATACAGTATGCATATGTTAATTAAATTAACTATGTTCATATTTGATGATGTACTCTTAATTTGGTAGGCACAAAAAGAAGCAGGTCACACCACGTCATGGAAGGAACAGGGAGCTTTATTAGTACCTGTGAGGTCACCCTACACGTGTTTCGGCAGATGCCTTCCTCAGGGGAAATCAGTCTCTAAAACAATGATATTACAACACAATAAAAATAATAAAACAATAAATCATACAAATCATACTGATAAATAGTTAAAAACATAAGAATATATACAAAACTATAGTGAATAACAAATGAAATACAGAGAACCTTAAGATGATAATAATGCATATTGAAAGAGTAAAAGAGCCAAGGGTTTTAAAACATGAAGATCAAACCAAGTGAAATTGCCATGTAATAGTGCTAAATAATAAAATAAAAATTTTAATTGAAAGTTGTAGACACATAAAATTATAAACAATTACCAAATGAACTACAGTAGATAGGAAAAATTGTATAAATAAACTAAGGGGTATGTTTACTAAACCATCTTAATGTGCGCTCTGTGACCTTATCGTGCGATAAGTTACCTTATCGTGTGATAATGGCGCTTTTTCAGGCGCACAGGTACCTTATCGCGCGATAACGTGCGCAGCAGCGCAAATGAGCGCTGAAGGCGGGGAAAGGCTCCCGGAGGGCGGAGGAAGGCTCCCCAAGGGCGGAGAGAAAGGGTCAATGGGCGGAGAGTGGGAGGGGAGAGGCTCTCTGCACACTAACGCTGTGAAATCTGAGGCTGAAAACTAATGCCAGTGAAACCCTGGCGTTAGAGCTGATTTAAAGGGAAGATAAACCATTTCTGTCAGCAATGTACAGCAAAATCAGGGAAACCTACAAAAAAGTGATAAGTGTGATACATGTGCACGGAACAAAAGTGCAAATAAACATTGGAAATGACCCCAACAAAATATTTAAAAAAAACATAGCCAAGCTTGGAAATAGTGATATTAATGGGAAACGTCGAAAAACACTCCCAAGAAAACTCCAAAAAAAGGATATGAATTTTGGAAGGGTCTACGCTCCATCCCCATACAAGGTGAATGATCCCACAGTGAAATAGCGCTGATCAGGGTTTCCATCTCCATTGGACAGGTTTCCTATGGCATGCCCATGTTCCACAACAGCAGGGCGGGCATGTCGGAATGGGCAACTGGACAGATGCTGGGAAAGGGGACACAGAGGGCTGCAGACGGCACATGCTGTGCTGCAGCTGGGCCACGGTGCAGACTAGGGTGATGCCTAGGTGGCCCATAGGAATGCTGAAACAGTAGAGCAGCCAGACAGCAACTGATGAGGGCCCAGCATGGGCATGAGTGTGCTTCCCACAGTGTCACAGGGGATAGTACCCAGCAGGTATCCCCAAGGGCACAGAACATTGGCAGGCGGTGCTGGGGGGAAGCGTGGACATCTATGCAGGCACCCCTACCCCAGAACCTGCACCATAGGCAGCCGCCTACCCGCACAATGGATGGCCTGAGACTGTGCTCCACCAGCACCACCATCAGACGGGCATGTCAGCAGGGAGGCAGAGGGGTACTGGTGGTGGAGGGGGCAGTGGCAGCTGCCCAGAGCAGACCGTGGCCTAGCCCTGTGTAGGTGGGTGCCATGCACTGCAACAGACAGGCCCTGTCTGACGAACAGTCATGGCATCTGCAGGGAATGCACTGTCTCTGTGGCAACAAGGTGGTGCAGTGCACACAGCCAGTGTGTTCAGGAGCAGAAAGTCACAGGTTCAAATCACAGCTGTGGTTCCTGCCAACCCAGCCCCCATATTTTACCTACTACTACAACATGCTAAAACAGACAGAACCTGTAGTGCAGATGACGTAGACATGCCCAAAACACCTACATTTTACCCTACCGAGCACAGACACCATACACATGCACATTACCTAGAGCAGAGTCTCCCAAATGCAGTCCTGGAGGGCCAAACACCATTCAGGTTCCATGCTGCCTCTAATAAATGTGGCTGTGCTGCATTGCTATGCACTGCCCCCATGGTATGCAGATGCATCTCATGCATATTCATTAGGGACAGCATGAAAACCCGAACAGTGTTTGGCCCTCCAGGACTGGAGTTGGGAACCTCTGCCCTAGAGCAGCGGCCAACAAGAGCAGACACACCTGCACCCACAGGCTCCATTATCCCAAGCCTCCTGGAGAGGCAGGATGTTGGGCCCTGCGTGCATCTCACCATACTAGCACTTGCATACCTTAGCAATGCCACCCTAAACATGGGAAAACTGTACACAGCTATCAAAAATGTTGCTATGATAACTGGCAGATAGCAATTCCTACATTAAGCACAATTGGCTGATTGAGCTGCATCATCGCAACCTCTCTGGTGTCTGTGGAGTGTGCCTCAGGTGTGGTGTCTGACAGAGTGACCCCAACAGTATTGCGTACCATAGCCATGCCTGCACTGTGCCCAGGACTAGTGTGGTGGCCAGGGCTGCCAAACACCTCTATAGTTGCACAATGCTGGCATAGGTGTGTGGAGTGTGTGTCTGTCTATCCAGTGTGTGGTGGCTGCCAACACCCTCCACAGCCTACACTGCTAGCACTGTTGCCAATATTGGCATGCCAATGTGCATAATGAGGAGCAAGGTACTGTGGGAATAGCTTGGATAGGGTGGCCTGGCCTGGCCGCATCTGCACAGGGCATAGGACAATGGCTCGGACATTGTAGTGCCTGTCCACCACCTGCACGGATAGCGTGGCCACAGCATGTCCTTCTGGGAGGTCACTCTCACCCTGACTGAGCAGTAACCATGGCATGGCTAGGTTCCCCCATCGTGCTGTATAGTATTTTTCTCATGTGATATTTATGGGTCCCTTTTGGGACCCAATCACTGACTTATCTGCTTGGTGTGTATGTTGACATTCTAGTTCTGGGTACACGCATCTTCTGCAGAACCATGCACTATGGACTAGCTAGCAGACTGCAGCTAGTATGTGTCTTGCTGGAACAACTTGCAGGGTGCAGCGGCTGGAGGCTTGCTGCTGGAAAATGTCAGATAGTGGTGGGGTGCAGCTGAGCATTTGCAGGCCTACTGTCTGTCTGCTATTGCTTTGTGTCCAGCTCTGCGTTGCCTGCCCTGTAGGGTGTCTGTTCCCCAGCAGGACTGGGGTTGATGGTCCCCTCTACTGCTACCATTGCAGGGAGGTAAAATGTGGATCTATTGGTGGGTGATCCTGTTTCCCACCTGGAGCCCAGGAGGGGGGGGGTTGTGTGGTGGTACATAATCTGCCTATGGTTCCAAACATCCCCCCCCCCTTCACCTATATCATGTAACCATGGCACCTACACAGGATATGCACTATTCTGGGTGCATCATAGCCTATAAGGGCTAGAAATGATTGAGAAATAAAAAAGGACACAGATGCAACCTAGGTGTGTCTGCAGGAACTACCTAGCACACACAGTAGCACTGATGGGGACCTGCAGCATGGTGTATTTCAGCCATGAAAGGTACTGTGGACCTGGTGCTGGGCGCCCCACCTCACCCTCAGGGTGAGCACAGTACCCGTACAATGTGACGGTCTGTGGCTACTCTGTGCCAGTACCACACACAGTCAGTTCCCCCTACCAGGCCGAGGTGCTGTGGGGGTGCATACCCCATCTTGTGCCCATCTGTCAACTGCTGATTTGCATGTGCAGTGCATCATGGGTACGGGTGGGTTAACCCTATCCTGGTAACCACAGCAGACAGTTTGTGTGGTGACGTGCAGTCCTTCTGCAGCCAGCCAGGGGTTTGTTAGCAGCTGTAGCCCACTGGTTACTTCACTGTCTGTGAAGCCAGAGGTCTTGAGTTCAAACCCATGGGCTGATAGGGCTGTCTGAGGCATTGTCTATTTTTTTTTTTTAATTTTATATTTATTGATTTTTGAAAATACATTCAACTCCAAAATTGAATGAAGGAAACATGGTAACACATAAATATATCCAAAACCATACAGAATATAACCCTACCACAATACATTACCAAAATCAGCCCACAACATTCTCTGGGAGAGGCATCAGGAAAATAATACATTACGGCATTGTCTATTTTTAATGTACATTAGTGCTGCCAGCAAAAACACCCTCAGAGTACTGTGTCCTTAAGGTGCCTCATAAGGCGCCCCATTAGGCACCTTATAGGGCGCCCTATGAAGCGCCTTATAAGGTGCCTTATAAGGTGTCCTATAGGGGACATTATAGGGTGCCTTGGCGGACAGTGAACTTTATAATGTGCCCTATGGAGTGCGTTTTGGGGTGCCTTATGCGGCACCTTAGGTTACGCCACCGTGAGGGTGTGTTTGCTGGCAGCACTAATTAAAATAAATGTAAAATGCCTCAAAAATCACTGCCTAAACATAAAGGGTGATGTCTCAGCCAGCCTTATGAATTAGGCACACTGGGAGATCAAACTCATGACCCCCATACCATCAGTCAGTGTATTAACTATTGTGCTACACCTCTGCTTCTATGTTTGCATATCTGCGCGCCTACTTAAGATTATCACGCGTTAACGTGCTTAGCAGCGTTTCGCCCGATAATGTGCACAGCGCACGTTATCGCGCGATAATTCCGTTTTGCTACATTAAGACCGAAACACCCACTCCTTTTATGGCATCCTGCACACTATCGCCGGGCGCACGTTAAGGCTGCTTAGTAAACATACCCCTAAATGTTAAGTGAAAATCATTATATACTTATAGAGCCAAACATAAGAAGACAGGGAAATAAAAAGACTGAGAAATAAGTAAAATGGAAAGGGAGGATAACATACATGTCTGGCAAACTATGGACTTTAACTTACCCACCTTAAGATACTAAATTGTTTGCTCTCCTGACTACAAATAGAACTTGTAGACCTACAAAATAAGCCAATAAAGATAAAAAACGTCTAATACCCGATTGGTATCTAGAGGCATGCATATAGCAAAACTATTTCTTTGCAGGCATGGTAATACAAATGGAATAAAGGTTACTATGGCATAGTATTTACTTTTCTATTTAATAAGCCTTAGGAGCTTAAAATGAAAGGATTGTTCGGGACAACATAAAAAGGGAGAATATATGATCTGAAAATAAAAAATTGCTCATATGACCCATTGGGCAGAATGTATCGGGAAAATGCCCATATTGTAATGTTAAAATGTACAGATCAACCGTCTAAATATTAGTGTATAGTGTGTTATTGCAGTATGTTTTTCTGAACCCCTTGCTGACACATCTTAGGATATGACAAAAATGAAACGTAAAAAACGTCAGAATTCACCTCAGTCCAAAGAACGCACTATTCAGCAAAGCATGAAAAGGAAATCTGGCACCAAACGCTGAGTATTCAAAGGAGGAGCTATTGACGTCATGCTGTCATTACCTTGAATCACTTGTGTCGAAAGTGCATGAATGGTAAATTAAACAAAAAGTGATATCTGTATTCGGCACATAAGGGGTTGGTTGTGGATTCAAGAGATCATGTGTTAAAGACAAAAATGTTCACCAAACACCAAACTGCTGCTATTCCAGCTTGTACTTTGCCCAACTTCATTAGTTGATGTACTCTTAATTTGGTAGGCCTATCAAACCCAGAGCTTACAGAGCCCAACCTGTAGACACCAAACTTGCAACTCATAGCAATTCTACTAAGACTAAGTACACAAAACAGACAGACCCGACAGTTTTTATAGTATATACCCAGACTTCAAAAATGCTGCATGTTATGGATACAGGGTTATCACGTTTTATATTACAGTATAAGCATATAGGAGCAAAGCCATACTAAAACTTTATCTTAAGTTTTAGTTCCATCCTGAAGTTTTAAACTTCATTGCTGCCAATAGGCTCAAACAGCTCATTAGAACACATCACTAAAAGAGAAAATAGAAAGAGAGCCAAAAGGCTCAGCCTGAGTGAGCTCTAGATTCCATGGGAGGAAATAGTGGAGGTAGCTCAGAAAGATCTCCAAATCTCATACCTTCAAAGGAATAATATTTGTCATATACAGAGATGCCTAGACCACTACTGCAACAAGGCCAAAATAAGGGTGTCTATCTCAAGGGTTGGATCAATGAAACACAGCTAAAGAGAAATAGCAAATTGTCACAGGGGACCAAACCCTCTCAGGAAGAAAAGAAATGTGCACAGACAGAAGCTGGTGAAGGCAGCTGAAGCAATCAAAGTAGGTAACAAGTACCTGGCCAAACCATGTAATTAGGAAAAGAGCTGGTTAAAGCAGGCATATAGGTGCCTAAACTTCAACTACTATTGGAAAGTCCTGAGCAAGCTTGTGTTAGCAATGCCATGGTAGGAACACTCCCATCCTGCTTTGCTGTCCCAATGTGCGCTACAAGGGGTAGCGTGGGGTTTTTGCTTGGGGCTCTGCACTACGTTTGGTGCCATGCTGAAACTGTATACTAACCCCATGCTATCTGTTAGTAAACAAGCCATTCTGTGTGTCCCTGTTACCCATATGCACAGCTATAAAATTAACCCCTTAAGAACCAATGTTCACCTGTAGTCAGAATGATTTTATTTATACCAACTCTGGTTAATGTGTGGCCCTTCATCCATTCATTATTTAATTGAAATTTATAAGTTGCCTACTTCACAAAATATATATTTTTTTTAAATTGGGACACTGGGTGGCATATAGCAATTAATTAATACTCATGAACATAAATGAAGCACATCTAAAAATAATACAATCACAAAGCAAAGGACTAAATACATAACACTAAAAAGAAATTTAACAGTGCAGAGATCACTTAACTACTGTATAAAACTATTCTGCAAAGAACCAAGCTTTACACCATTGACATGCCAGAAGAAAACAGACCTGATCTGGATTTTGGGAGACATTTGTGTTTCTGAAACATGAAAAGAGCATTTGTAGCAACAGGATAACATGTTTTAGGAATAGGTGGCTCAGGGTGGAGTATTAGCCCAGCAAGTGACCGAGTGGGTACATGGCTACATCACAGTCAATTGTAAAGGTCTCCAGCACGGGAAGGCAGCAAAACAATTTGGAAAGCCTCCTTGTGCCTCTTAAACAGGTTGTCTCCTTTTTCTTTAGCAGGTTAGTGGTTCCTTTCCCTGATATTAATCTTATTTTAAGCCTGCTTGCCTTTATGCAATAGATTTCATGCTTGCAAAATGGTCCATAAACACACTCTGAGCAGTGACAATATCTCAAGCCATACGGCCATAGGGGATGGTGGAAACTCTTTTTCACAACTATGATCATGTTAATTTAGAAAATAGAAGTTGGTATGCAATATTTTCATGTTTAAAGTGAGACTATCAGACAAGCAAAATGTCTGACATTCTTTTAGAAAAAAAGGGAAATTTATTTTGCTGAAAATCATGAGGGAAAAAGACATTGTTGACGAATAGAAGTTAAAGTTAATTACCTTTCTCTACAATGTAGAAGGAATATGTAGGTAGCGCGATGAACACATGAAACAAAGGAAGCGGTAAAAACTCTGTACACATATTTTAGGACATACGCGTACCTTTCAACTAGCGGATCTCACCCTGCATCCCAGGTGCTGTCTTGTCGCACAACTGGCTCTTTTTCAGCTTTTTATTACCACCATATCCAAATTTACTTTGTGCCATAAACTTCCGGGACACAAGTGAAATATAAATAATCCTTTAGAAGAAATGAACAAACATACTTCTAAAATATTCACCTTTCGTAGGTGATAGGGGCCCCTTAACATTTGATTCCACTAGGATGCAAGGTACGTTGAAAGGACAAGCAAGATTAACAAATCAACATTCAGGGAATCAAGTAAAGGCTCCTGTTAAAGGTACTAGGAGTTTACATGGCTGATTAATGGTCCAACTTTATTATATGGATTTGATTGACAAGTCATTGAAGTTGTGCTAAGTCTGATCCTTATCCGTGGTAGAACAGGGGTATATTTATAGCTTGTACCATTACAGATGACTACTGAAAGATGTTTACATGAATATAATCTGCCCTTTCTCACAGGGCTGCAGGAGCTGCATCAGTTGTGGATCTTTCACAAAGCTGAGACTCTAATTTTCTTTCTCATCTCTGCTGGTTTCAGAGTTTAACTGTCTGTTTTGTGGGAATTGCTAATATTAAGATTAACTGTGCTTATAAATTAAGCTTGGGGATATTCAGCCTACTGGGACCTGAGTATCCAGATAACAAAGGTTTAAATCTGTGGAGAAAGCTTGCTTCTTCAAGGAGGGGGGAGGAGAAAGGTTTTTGCTCCCATCTCACACCTGGCCTGTGACCACATCTACGGGGCTCAGACCGGCTGCAGGAGCTGCATGAGCTGTGGATCTTTCACAAAGCTAACACTCTAATTTTCTTTCTCATCTCTGCTGGTTTCAGAGTTTAACTGTCTGTTTTGTGGGAAGTGCTAATATTAAGATTAACTGTGCTTATAAATTAAGCTTGGGGATAATCTGATTTACTGCTTTTCTGGGTAGCCTTGGAGCAGATATCTGTGGGTGCCCCCAGTTCAGGAACAGCCTACTGGCCAGAGACACTTAGGTTCCCGCCCACCTTATCCCTTGCCCCACCCACCCCAGGGACTGCATTGCCTGTATAGTACTCACATGTGTAGCCATCTATCCCTTTAACTTGGGTTAGAGCCCACATATTCTTCCTCCTTTTTAATTCTTCCTCTTCTGCTTCTAGGACTGCTTATTCAGCATGTCATGTATTCAGTGCAATAACTGCAGTACTTTCATTCCAAGACAAATCATTTGGAACCTCAGAGTTTGTCCTATATGCCTCAGGTCAGCTGCTATGCATAAAGAACTGACTCTACTAAGGGAAGACCTAGCTGCCATGCATAAGGAGGTGACACTACTGAGGGAGGAACTGGCTGCAATGAAGCGCACCTCTTCTAGGATACAAACTGAACAATATCCACCAACGGTCCCACAAAGCATCAAACACCACAGGAACGAGTGGATCACAGTGGGTTCTGGTAGATTGAGACCTGTAATGCACAGACATCTATACATCAAAAGATATCCCTGCATAATGCCTTCTCTGCCTTGGCTAATGAGGATGAGGAACTGAGGGAGGAACTGGCTGCAATGAAGCACACCTCTTCTAAGATACAAACTGAACAAAGTCCATCACCGCTCCCACAAAGAATGAAACACCCCAGGAACAAATGGATCACAGTGGGTTCTGGTAGTTTGCAACCTGTGAAACAGAGGCATCCTATATATCTTGAGATGTCCCTGCATAATGCCTTCTCTGTCTTGGCGAATGAGGATGCCCAATCCAAAGAAACTGAAGGGCCCTTAAATGAGACAGACAATGCCCAATCTCCTGCTAAGGGACCAAATATGAAGAAAACCTCACCAAACAGCAAACTACTACTACTTGGAGATTCCATCATCAGTGGCATCAACTTGGAAACACAGTTCAAAGGAGAGAAGATAGTCAGGTGCCTCCCAGGCTCTTCAGTCAGCAAGAACACAAACCACATTGTTGAAGTACTTAGCACAGAAAGTGAACACTCCAAACTTGATGTTGTTATTCACTTGGGCACAAATGACCTGGCTAGAAACAGTGCCTCTACAGTCGAAAAGGACTTCTAATCTCTGGGAGAGAAACTCAAGCCCATTGTTAACACTGTTGCATTCTCAGAGGTTCTACCTGTGCTTGGTAAGGGGGCAAAAAGGCTGCATCACATTAACAGCTTTAATACATGGCTCCAGACCTGGTGCAAACAAGAAGGATTCAGGTTTATTGGCGACTGGGGTAACAAATGGAATAACAAGAGACTATACTGTGCTGATGGACTACATCTCTCTGTCGCAGGGAAAAGAATCCTAAGTGAAAAAGTCAAGCAATATGTGGATATGCATTTAAACTAGAAAAAGGGGGTGACGGGTGTAGAAGGTCAAGTTCTGGACGTTACCTCCAGCCAAAGCAGATTAAAATAAGAAACAGCCACACTTTTAAACCACACATCAAAAACAAGTGGGAAGATGTAGGCAAAACAAAATCAATGCTAAATACACACAAGCCAGGTAAACGCTGGAAAGCAATGAGCACAAATGCTCGAAGCTTAGCCAACAAAGCTCCAGACCTGGAAGCTCTAATGGTGGAAACGGATTGGGACGTTGTGGCCATTACAGAAACATGGCTAAACGAATCGCGTGATTGGGATATAGCCATACCTGGCTATAATCTATTCAGAAGAGACAGAGAAAATGGAAGAGGAGGAGGAGTAGGCTTGTATGTCAAAAGCAATATTAACATTCAAACAAAGACACTGCGTATCAACATAAATAGACCCCTCAAAGGAATAGATAATTTTTTTGTCGGAAATGCCAGCACAGTTTGTAGGAATCACGCCAAACACCGCTGTGGCTTTTCCTTTTTAATAAAGTGAAACTTTTCCTAAAAGACAACAGCTTTACTTAGCTGGTAAATAACTCGTTGCAGGCTGCTCTCCAGACACTCCGCTATACGCCAATTCCGACGTGTCACGTTTCGGGTGCAACTAATAACGGCACCCTGCTTCAGGTTAGGCAATGCACGGGAAATCATCAGCAATATTAAAGCTACTGAAATGCAGGGGGCATGGGGAAAAGAAGAAGCACTCTGGATTGTGTTGGAAAGAGGAGATGGCACTGTCATCCATACTGCTGTAGTCTACAGACCTCCAACACAAATTGAAGAGATAGATAACAAATTGATTATAGATATTGCCAAGATAGCCACAAAAGGGGAAGCAATCATATTGGGAGACTTTAATCTACCTGATGTGGATTGGATTACTCCTTCTGCAAATCTGGAAAGAAGCAAAAAAATTGCTGATGCTCTCCAAGATGCATTACTTAGACAAATGGTGATGGAACCAAAGAGGGAAAGCTCAACGCTGGATTTAGTGCTCACCAACGGTGATAGCGTGTTGAATGTCTGCGTGAGTGCCCCTGTGAGCAGCAGCGATCATCACACGGTGTGGTTTGAGATAAAAGCCATGGTACAAGCCAATTATAGCAAGCTCAAAGTCCTAAACTTCAAAAACACCAACTTCAATAAAATGGCTGAGTACCTAAAGGAGGAGCTGACAGGGTGGAAGGAGATAAGGGAAGTGGAATTGCAATGGGCTAAACTAAAGGTGGCAATAAAAGGGGCAACAGATAAATATGTAAGAAAAGTAAACAAAAACAAGAGGAAAAGAAAACCTATTTTGTTTTCCAAAGAAGTGGCTGCTCAAATAAAGGCAAAAACCACAGCTTTCTCAAGATTCAAAAGCTCGCAACCAGAGGAACACAGAAATGAATACAGGATCAAACTCAAAGAGACAAAGAGAGAAATAAGGATAGCAAAAACAAAGACAGAGGAAAAGATGGCTAAAGATGTTAAGTGTGGCGACAAAACCTTCTTCAGGTATATTCAGGGAAGGAAGAAGATGAGAGATGGAATTGCAGGACTCAGAAGTGCTGTGAACGGACTGGTGGAAAGTGACATTGAAAAAGCGAAATTGCTAAACGAATACTTCTGCTGTGTTTTTACTAAAGAAAGTCCTGGAGAAGGACCACGTGTGACTCCCAAATATTATAAAAATGGGAATGAAGTAGATACCACACCATTCACAGAAGATGATGTGTTAGAACAACTTGCAAAACTGAAAGTGGACAAGGCCATGGGACCGGATCGGATACATCCCAGGATACTGAAAGAGCTCAGAGAGGTTCTTGCAGGGCCGTTAAAGGATGTTTTCAATTGATCCTTGGAAACAGGAGAGGTTCCTCAGGACTAGAGAAGGCTGATGTCATACCTCTATACAAAAGTGGTGACAGGGAAGAAGTGTCAAACTACAGGCCCGTGAGCCTTACCTCAGTGCTATGTTTGTTCTTTATTTTCTAGCACATATGGGAGAAAAACTCATCTAGGGCAATCTTTGGACCCCTTTTACTAAAGCCAATTAGCCAGCTAACATGAGTTTTAATAGAGGGCAAATGGCAGTTAGGAATATTAATGTATGAATCTGTATGCCACCACATGTTAAAACTCACATGCATTAGAAATTGCGGGATGGGGTGGGGAATGGGCAGAATGTGGGTGTGTAGAGCACATTACTGCTAGCTTCAGAGTTATTGCTGGGTCCAAAGTGGCAATGCGGCTCTGAGTTCCCCTAATGACTCCTCTATGGGAGCCATTAAGTGATCTCACCTTGTGAAACCCATGTTAGACTGACCCATTATGCGTTATCTGCCGGGACCATTCTGGTGACACCTTTTACAGTTACCACAGAGACTTTGAATTAATGTACATTTGTTTAGTACGTTAATTGCAAATTCTTAACAGACTTTAATAAAAAGGGTCCTTTGTTTCTGCATTTCAGTTTAGTGTGTAATTCAGAAGCATACACTAATTTTTCTAGATTCTTGTTGGCAAAACATTGCAGAATAATATTTCTGGCAGACTTGAATATATATATAAAAATGCAGAACTTTAGATTTCAATTTCTTTCATTACAATAAATCTATTTCAAGCTTATATATACTTAATCTATATTATCCAATGAGAACTGAACAAGTCCCTCTGGGGAGATGAAGTGTCAGATAAATTCAAAAGGAAATCAATACAATCATTAAAAATATATTTATAGCATAGATATTCTAAAAATAATTTATTCAAAACTTTAAAAATCTTTTTTAGACAAAATATGAAGGGAGATTATGAAACATATTAGTCCACAGTTTATGCTCTAGTATTACTCAAATAAGAAAAATATTTATATAACTCAAAGCTCTCTCTCTCATAAGAACATAATATATGCAATACTGGGTCAGACCAAGGTCCATCAAGCCCAGTATCCTGTTTCCAACAGTGGCCAATCTAGGTCAAAAGTACCTAGCAGTCTCCCCAAAAGACATAGGATCCTCAATGCTTGTATTGGGTCAAGCAGTGATATTCTGGGTCTCTTTTAATAATGATTTATGGACCTTTCTTCCAGGAACTTGTCCAAACTTTTTTTAAACCCAGCTACATTAACAGCTTTTACTTACATCCTCCGGTAACAAATTCCAGAGTTTGATTAAACATTGAGTGAAAAAATATTTTCTCTTATTAGTCTTAAATAGGTTACCCTGTAGTTTCATCGCATGTCCCCTAGTCTTTTTATATTCTGATGAAGTAAACAATCAATCTACGTTTACCTGTTCCCCTCTATTCATTGATGTATAGACTTCTATCATATCCCCCCTCAGCCGTCTCTTTTCCAGGTTGAAGAGCCCTAACCTTTTTAGCCTCTCTTCATAGGAGTATACTTCCATCCCCTTTACCATTTTGGTGACTCTTCTCTGTATCTTTTCTAATAACACTATATCCTTTTTAAGATACCAAAATCAGAATTGCACACAATATTCAAGGTGCGGTCACACCACAGAATGATACAGAGGCATTATAGAAACATAGAAACATAGAAATATGACAACAGAAAAAGACCACATGGCCTATCTAGTCTGTCCTTCCATAACAACTACAACAGTCCCCTTTTTACCTTTAGAGATCCTCTGTGTTTGTCCCATGCTTTTTTGAATTCAGTTACTGTCCTCATCTCTACCACCTCCACTGGGAGACTATTCCATGGATCCACTACTCTTTCCGTAAAGAAATATTTCTGAATATCACTCCTGAATCTATCTCCCTTCACCCTCATCCCATGTCCCCTCATAGCAGAACTTGCTTTCAATTGATAGAGGCTCTCTCCCTGAACATTTATGCCACGGAGGTATTTAAACATCTCAGACATATCACCTCTATCCCGCCTTTCCTCTAAGGTGTACATATTAAGATCCTTCAGTCTGTCCTCATATGCTTTATAATGAAGACCACTAATCATTTTAGTAGCCACCCTCTGCACCAACTCCATCCTGTTCACATCTTTTTGAAGGTGCGGTCTCCAGAATTGCACACTATACTCCAAATGAGGTCGCACCAAAGACTTATACAGAGGCATTATCACCTCCTTTTTTCTGCTAGCCATTCCTCTCCGTATGCACCCAAGCATCCTTCTAGCTTTTGCCGTCGCCTTTTCTACCTGTTTAGCAACTTTAAGATCATCAGACACAACCACGCCTAGGTCCCGCTCTTCTTTAGTGGACAAAAGTACTTCACCCCCTATACTATATTGCTCCCTTGGATTGCTGCAGCCCAAATGCATGACCTTACATTTTTTAACATTAAATCCCAGCTGCCAAATTCTAGACCATTCTTCAAGCTTAGCTAGATCCCTCCTCATGTTATCTACCCCTTCCTGGGTGTCTACTCTATTGCAGATTTTGGTATCATCCGCAAAGAGGCAAACCTTACCAGAAAGCCCTTCCGCTATATCACTAACAAAGATCTTAAAAAGAATCGGACCAAGGACAGATCCCTGGGGCACACCACTGATAACATCCTTCTCCTCAGAGTGAGCTCCATTTACTTGTACTCTTTGTCGCCTCCCACCCAACCAATTTCTAACCCAAGCAGTAACTTTAGGGTCCATCCCTAGGGTGCTCAGTTTGTTTATAAGTCGCCTGTGAGGAACAGTGTCAAAGGCTTTACTGAAATCTAAATACACCACATCTAGGGCTCTCCCTCGGTCCAACTCCCTGGTCACCTGGTCAAAGAAATCAATCAGATTTGTCTGACAAGACCTGCCTCTGGTGAATCCATGCTGCCTCGGATCCTGTAATCCGCTGGACTCCAGAAACCTCACTATTTTCTCTTTCAGCAGCGTTTCCAATAATTTGCTCACCACCGAAGTTAAACTAACCGGCCTGTAGTTTTCAACCACATCCTTACTTCCGCTTTTGTGTAAAGGCACCACATGAGCCTCTCTCCAGTCCTTTTGCACCACTCCCGACTCCAACGAGGCATTGAAAAGGTCAGTCAGTGGAGCTGCAAGAACGTCCCCAAGTTCCCTCAGTATTCTTGGGTGTATCCCATCCGGTCCCATCGCTTTGTCTACTTTAAGTGGAGATAGTTTCTCACGAAAACAGTCTTTTGAAAATTGTTCAAGATGTCCTTTGCATCTGTTCCTGTTTGTGGGTGTTTTCTGAGGTCCTGCTCCTGGTTCTTCATCTGTGAACATTGAACAAAAATATTTGTTAAGCAATTCTGCTTTATCCTTATCAGCTTCTACATATTCCTCCCCTGCACCCTTGAGTCTGACAATACCACTCTTGCCCTTCCTCTTCTCACTAATATATCTGAAAAATGTCTTATCCCCCCATTTTATTGCATTGGCTATTTCCTCCTCCTTTTCAATCTTTGCCTTCTTGACTACTTTGCTAGCTTCTCTAAGTTTTTCCAAATACAGATGCCTGTTTCCTCTCTCTGTGATCTCTTGTATTTCATGAAGGCCTCCCTCTTTTTCGTCACTTTTTCAGCTACTTCTTTCGAAAACCATAGCGTTCTCCTTTTCCTTTTACCTTTATTTACCATTTTAACAAAAAGGTTGGTTGCCCTTAAAATATCCTCTTTCAGTTTTTCCCACTGTTTTTCTACATCCTTCAGCTGTTCCCATCCAACTAATGACTCCCTGAGGTATTGGCCCATCTTCGCAAAGTTAGTCTTCCTAAAGTCTAAGATCCTCTCCTTTGAGTGGATTCTAACAGCCCTAGTCCTAATACTGAACCACACCATCTGGTGATCACTGGATGCAAAATGATCTCCCACTACAACATCAGAAACACTTTCACCATTGGTAAGCACCAAGTCCAGTATGGCCCCTTCACGTGTGGGGTCTGTTACCAATTGCCTGAATAGTTCTCCCTGTAGAGAATCCAGGATCTCCTTACTTCTAGATGATACTGCAGCAGGAATGTGCCATTCAACATCTGGCATATTGAAATCTCCTATCAGTAGCACTTCCCCTTTCCTAGCAATGCTGCACATTTCTTCAATTAACTCTCTGTCCACCTCTTCCTCTTGTGAGGGAGGTCTGTATATCACACCAATGTAAATAGATTTCTCTTTCCCTCTTTCTAGATTAACCCACAATTTCTCCCCTCTCCCTTTTAAGATCTGTAATTCCAAAGCTTTAATAGTAGTTTTTACATATAGTGCCACTCCTCCTCCTCTACTTCCTACCCTGTCCTTTCTGAATAAAGTATAGCCAGGTATAGTTACATCCCAATCATGGTTTTCTGTGAACCACGTTTCTGTAACTGCCACTAAATCCAAGTCAGCCACTCCCACCAAAGCTTCAACATCAGGGATCTTATTTCCCATGCTACGGGCATTTATACACACTGCTTTCCATATGTTACCCCTGTTACCCATTTCCATAAAGTTATTTAATGTATAACCTACCTGGGGGCTTTCAGTTACCTGGGGGCTTTCTTCACCCATCCCCAACGAATCTAGTTTAAAGCCCTCTTCAGTAGATTAGTCAGTCTACTACTGAAGACGCGTTGACCTTTCTTGGACAGATGGATGCCATCTCTGCTCTGCAACCCTTGGAACAGCATCCCATGGTCTAGGAAACCAAAATGCTCTCGATGACACCATCCACGCAGCCATGCATTCATCTCCAGGATGCGAGCCTCTCTGCCTGTTCCTTTACCCTCAACAGGGAGGATTGAAGAGAACACCACCTGTGCACCTAACTGCTTCACCCTCTGTCCCAGAGACATGAAGTCACTTTTCATATGTTCCGAGGTATACCTGGCAGCACTGTTCCCTCTAAGCTGTGCGCGTGTGCGCGCGCACACACCTCGCCGAGCGAGCGCACATACTTTATAACAGAGCGCACAAAAATTACAGTTCTGATTCTGATAGAAAACAACACAGACGTCTTAAAATTTAAAAGTTG
This sequence comes from Ichthyophis bannanicus, assembly GCA_033557465.1. Classification (NCBI taxonomy): domain Eukaryota; kingdom Metazoa; phylum Chordata; class Amphibia; order Gymnophiona; family Ichthyophiidae; genus Ichthyophis; species Ichthyophis bannanicus. Next base: position 123,149,170 of record CM066034.1, on the reverse strand, counting down.
TTGTGTATTTACGGTTTTCACAAGTTCTACAATATTTTCTAGTGCAATCAATGTGGTGTACATACTGTATTCTGACGTGTAGTCAAATTTTAAAGTATATAACTCCGAGTGTCGTTATGTGGCGCACAAAAATTTAACCTTCCTTCAAAAGCTGCACAGCTGATATTTTATGCGCACACAGCCTACAGAAAATTAGAGGGAACATTGCCTGGCAGTATCATTTGTTCCAACATGGATTAGCAACATTGGGTAATAGTCAGTGGGCTTGATGAGTCTCGGCAAACTCTCCGTAACATCTTGGATTTTGGCACCAGGCAGACAGCATACCTCTCTGGACATCAAGTCTGGTCGGCAGATGGACGCCTCAGTATCCCTCAGAAGAGAGTCTCCAACAACCACTACCCTTCGTTTCCTTGTGGTTACTGATTCTGCAACTTTGGGGTACTTGAGCTCTGGTTCTTCCCTTTCCAGGGATGCTTTCACCTCCTCCACTTCCAGGGCTGCATAATTGTTCTTCAATTCAAGGGCTATAGAAGTTGGATTGGTGATTTTGCAGGCCCTGGTGACTTGTGTCCAACCATCGACATTCTGTTGGCACCCATCTTCTCCTCTGCTGGAGAGCTTGGTTGCTGAAAGAAGCAACTCATCAATGTACTTCTCACTGTCTTGAATGCTCCTCAGCCTCGCCACCTCCTCTCTGAGTTCCTCCACTTGTTTCCTCAGAGCTTCAGCATGCAGGCACCCTGCACATGGAATCGGTCCTTCAACTGGCATTAGGACCTCTGTCTGGACCGAGGCAGAAGCTGTATTCCTTTCCTTATGATGCCTAGCATTCTATTTGCTCTCTTGGCCGTCACTGCACACTGGGCCGAGGGTTTTAACATGTTATCCACAATGACACCTAAATCTTTTTCCTAGGTGGTGGTTCCCAATGTGGAACCTTGCATCGTGTAACCATAGTTTGGATTCGTCTTTCCTAGGTGCATAACTTTGCACTTGTCCACATTAAATTTCATCTGCCGTTTGGATGCCCAGTCTTCCAATTTATCAATATCCTCTTGCAATTATCCACAATCCTCTTGGGTTTTAACAACTTTAAATAGTTTTATGTCATCTGCAAATTTGATAACCTCAATTATTATTCCCTTTTCCAGGTCATTTATGAATACGTCAAAAAGCAGCGGACCCAGTACAGATGGCTGCGGTGCTCCACTATTTACCTTTTTCCATTGGGAAGATTGGCCATTTAGCCCTACCCTCTGCTTTCTATCTTTTATCCAGTTCCTGATCCACAATACTACACTGCCTCCTATCCCATGACTTTTTAGCTTTGCCAAAAGTCTCTGATGAGGGACCTTGTCACAGGCTTTTTGAAATTCCAGATACACTATATCAACCGACTCACCTTTGTCTACCTGTTTATTCACACCTTCAAAAAAACATAACAGATTGGTAAGACAAGATCTTCCTTGTCTAAGCCATGTTGGCTGTCTCCTAGTAAGGCATGACTATGTACATGTTGAGTCATTTTGTACTTTATGATGGTTTCTACCATTTTTCCCGGTACTGACGTCAGGCTCACCAGTCTATAGTTTCCCGGATCAACCCTAGAGCCCTTTCTAAAAATTGGCGTTACAATGGTGATCCTCCAATCCTCAGGTATTACAGATGATTTTAGTGATAGATTACTAATAGCAGGTCTTGAATCTCATATTTCAGTTCTTTCAACACCCTTGGATGTATAACATTAGATCCAGGTGATTAGCTACTCTTCAGTTTATCAAATAGTTGTAACACATCTTCCCGGTGTATCAATATTTCTTTCAATTCTTCCGCAGTACCACCTTTAAATACCACTTCAGTCATGGGTAACATCCCTACATCTTCCTCGGTAAAGACCGAGCAAAGAATTCATTCAGTCTCTCCGCTATATCGTTGTCCCCTCTTACTGCCCCTTTCACCCCTCTATTATCTAATGGTCCAACTGACTCACAGGTTTTTTGCTACGAATGTACTTGAAAAAGTCTTTATTACACGTTTTTGCTTCCATAGCAAGTTTCTTCTCAAATTCTCTTTGCCTGCCTTATCAACGCCTTGCATTTAACTTGCCAGTACTTGTGCTGTTTCCTGTTTTCGTCATTTGCTTCTTTTTTCCATTTCCTGAAAGATGCTTTTTGGCAACAACAACCTCTCTGACCTCACCTTTAAACCATGCTGGCAGTATTTTGGACTTCCTTCCATTTTTCTTAAAGCGTGGAATACAGCTGGTCTGGGCTTCCAAGATAGTATTTTTAAACAACATCCAAGCTTGATGTAAGTCTTTAACCTTTGCAACTGCTCCTTTTAGTTTTTTCTTATCTATTTTCCTCATTTTATCATAGTCTCCCTTTTGAAAGTTAAAAGGTAGTACTGTGGATTTCCTTATCATCCCTCCTCCATTAATTAAATCAAATGCGATCATGCTATGATCACTATTGCCAAGTGGCCCCAACAACCTTATCTCTTACACCAGATCTGGTGTTCCACTAAGGACTAAGTCCAAAATGGCTTCCCTTCTGGTTGGTTCATGAACCAGTTGCTCCAAAAAACAGTCATTTACTTCATCTAGAAACTTTATCTCCCTAGCATGTCCTGCCATGACACTGACCCAGTCAATACCGGGGTAACAGAAATTACTTATTATTATTACTGTTCTGTAACTTTTGTTAGCTTCCCTGATTTCTTTGAGCATTTCATCATCTATTTATTCATTCTGGCCTGGCAGTCAATAGTACAACCCCACTGTCATTGCCTTCCCCCTTTTACATGGAATTTCAATCCATAGAGATTCTACAGCAAATTTTGTTTCCTGCAAAACTTTAATCCCTTAAGGCTCTCTCTCTCTCTCTCTCCTTCTCTAGAATTTAACCAGATAGATTGCCTTAGTTGAAGATTTTTCTTATCACTTTGCCAACAAGATCACATGAGATTTTTCAACATGTGTACTTTTAGTAAGTGTTAAAAGATTGATTTCAAGGGGATTCCTTAGGTTAGAAGATGACAAAAGGTCTTAAAGATTTGACTTGTAAAAGTATTTATGCTTTTATACCCTCAATTGACTGACCACAAAAATAGCAGGTGCAAATGTATGCAAACATTTTCTAGGCAAGTAACTTGCAGCCAATTTTCAAATGGAAATTAACTAAGATGTCCCTGTGTACTAGAATATGTGCACCATGCAAATAAGCTATTGAAAATTACCCTATGAATTTATGCATGGAGCCGTTCTCTCTCTCTCTCTCTCTCTCTCTCTCTCTCTCTCTCTCTCTTTCTCTTTCTCTTTCTCTCTCTCTCTCTCTCTCTCTCTCTCTCTCTCTCTCTCTTTCTCTCTTTCTCTCTCTCTAGATAGTGTCAGGATTTTTTGTAAGAATTTTCCACATCAGTATCAGGATTGTGTCGCTATACATTTATGGGTAAGGGAGTGAATATCAATCCTAAATAGATGTTTTTCATCCCACAAGCAGGGCCGGCCCATCCATTGAGCAAGAATGTTGTTGGCACAGGGCTCTGTGCTTCAGGGGGCCCCACGCCAACAACATTCTGCACACTGCTCACCTTCTTTAGTGGCACCGGCAGTTTTAGACCCTCCCAGCCCATTTCAAGCCCAAGTCCCCCTCCCCGAAGAGCCCCGCATCAGGCTTAAGTGGCTCCCAGCAGGCTGAGTTGTTCCCTTCACTTCGGCAGCTGTATTGTAATGAAGATTGCAGGCGTGCTGAGAGCCGGGACACAGGAAGTGTCCTTTGACCTCTGGCACGCCTGCAATCTTCATTACAATACAGCTGCCGAAATGAAGGGAACAATGCTCTTCACTTCGGCGGCTGTAATTAGCTGGGCTGAGCCTGCCGGGAGCCGCTGAAGCCTGCCACGGCGCTCTTTGGGGAGGGGGGCTTGGGCTTGAAATGGTTTGTGGAGGGGTCTAAAACTGGAATTGGGCTGGGGGGGCTATAATTGGAAATGAGCTGAATGGAGGGAGGCTAGGATTGGAATTGGGCTGGGGGCTATAATTGGAAAGGGGCTGAATGGGGAGGGAGGCTAGGATTGGAAATGGGCTGGGGGGCTATAATTGGAAATGGGCTGAGTGGGGGGAGGCTAGGATTGCAATTGGGCTGGGGGAGCTATAATTGGAAATGGGCTGAATGGGGGGGGGAGGCTAGGTTTGAAAATGGGCTGAGGGGGGCTAGGAATGGAAATGGGCTGAGTGGGGGGAGACTAGGATTGGAAATGGGCTGAGGGGGGCACTGGTTACCCATTACTTAAAGAATTACTTACAAGTTTCTAATTCTCATTCATCAAATATTTAATTCAGGTCTCCCACTCTTTTTATCTAGCCTTCCTGATGCTTTTGTCCTATGGCAGGCATTCCACTCTATATAGCACTACTTACACATAGTGCCTTTGCATCTTACATTAATTTGCTTTTGAATGTGTAAACCATGAGAAACACATTAAGAAGCATGGGTATACCAGAAATAACAACCTTTACATTGATCAAGAAGCAACAGTTCAAACAGAAAAAGGAGAAACAGAATGGTTTAAAATCAGCAAAGTTGTACAACAAGGTTGCATACTTTCCCTCTACCTGTTTAATTTATATGTAGAATAAATCATCAGAGAAGCAGGACTGTATGAAGACAACCGAGGTGTGAAGATTGGTGAAAGACTCATCAACAACCTTTGCTATACTGATGAAACTGCAATACTGCCCCGCCAACCAATGGTTGGGCGGCAGGAAATTGTGTGGTCGTCACTGCGATGGGCTGATCAGCATACAAGGCTATCTCAGGGCCTGATCCTGCACTTATGGGAACGTTTGGCTCTCACGGTGGAGAATCAGGTCCTAAAAGGCTCATCCTGTTCAGGTGCATCTAGACAACCCAGATGTGCCCCTTCTAGGATTGAGCTCCACGTCTTAAAATGGGTCTGCACCTGAACATAAAGAAAACAAATATTCTGACAACTGGCAAAATCAATAAATTAGTTGATGGAGAAAACATTGAAATAGTTGACAAATTTGACCTATTTGGATCACTAATCAATAAAGAAACAACAGTCAAGAAATCTGATGATGCCTTGCTTTTGGCAGAGTGGCTATGAAAGACCTAGACCTAGATGTCTCTCTGCATACAAAGATTTGACTTGTCCAAGCCATGTGTGGTAGTGTGGCATGTGTTGGGAAAGGGTTTTTTTTTTAAACACAGGCGAGACAACAGTTCAGGGAAAACAAAAGCAGTTTTTATTCAACCCCAGCTTGTTAAACCTCCATAAGCTGGTTCTTCTAGCCTTTCCTCCAGCCTTAGTTAAAATTCCTACCTCAGAACTCCTTTGCATGGCTTGCCTTGGAAGGACTTCTGGCTCCACAGGCCTCTCTCCCTCCTGCTAGATTCTTAACCTCTCCCTGTAAACCATGCCCTCCCAGCCCTGAACTCTGGGTTGCAGACTCTCTTAAAGGGGACTCTTGATATTCCATTTGGAGAGGTATGGGTAACATTCTATAGACCCCATCACACCATGAGATTTTAAATATTGTCATATTTTGCAAAAGTTGGACAGTGAAAAAGAAAAAGGAAGAAAATTGAAGCCCTTGAATTATGGTACTGGTAAAGCATATTGGGGGTTATTCTGAACCACGAATAAGCCGCTTACATGTACAGGTTGTACATTTTTGGCACGTAAACTTTCAGACCTGATTCCGACAACAAGACGTGTTACATGTACAGACGAGAAAGACGGGTAATCTGGACATGGATGTGGGCATAGAGGGGAGGAGCATGGGCGTGTCGAGCCGCTTAAACCTCTAAACTGTATTCCAGTGAAAATGTGTACGTACATCATAAATGTCTAGGTTAGACCTGATAAAATGTGGAATAGCAGCCTCTGTCGGTTAAAGTAGCACTGTATTGTAACAACACAGAAGGACATCTATGTTTAAATAAAGCAGATAGCCTAGCTGGGTCATAAAAGGATATGAAATAGGACATCCCTGGGGGTAAGCAATGTATCATGTTGCTATGTTTCGGGGATGCTACACTGTAAATGTGATCCAGATTGGCCATCTCTGGAAATAATAATAGGCCACATGAACGTCTGATCTAAACCAATCTGGAAATACCTATGCCCTCAGATGCAAGAGTATGCAGATTGAAGGCAAACAAATCATACCATGTGGAGGCAATAGGGGTGCAATGGTAGCCAGAAACAGAGGTACCAATAGAAGGGAGGGAAACATCACTGCACGCAAGCGAACATGGCAAACATAGTATACTGTTCTGTGTCCCACCGCATCGCCTGCTGTAGCAAAGTGCACATGTATGGTGCTGCACAAAGGAGGGACATGTAGCAGGTGCATGAGAAACAACAGGCAGTGCCAGGGAAACAGGACCAAAGGATACAAATGCCCACAGTGATGGAGGCAGAAGGAAGCACAGAGTCCAGTAGGTATGTGTAATGACATGTATTGAGTGCTCAGAACATATGGAAATGTGCCCAACCACACCCACACCACACACCCAGGTGCCCCCCTAAGAGGCAGAAGGGAATACTCCCACCCCCAACCCCCCAGTCCTACCCCAAACCCCCCAACCCCTGGCCCCACTCCATGCCTACCACCGCCCCCCCCATGCACCCTGACCTGCCCCTGGCCCCTCCCCTGTCCAGGGGCACCACCACCACTGGGCCTCAGTGGGTGACCAGTTGGTGGTGTGGCTGATGGCTCCTCCCCCAAGACCAGGCTGCTGCTACTGCTGGCTTCCCCACTGGTCTCCCACTCACCTCAGGGAAGGCTGGGAAGACCATTGGGGGCCCCATACCCTGGGGCACAGGGCCTGGGATGCAGGACTGCCAACTGCTGCTGGACCCCACCACAGCTGCAGCCTGCACAGTAGCCCGAGTGGACACAGAGCCATCAGATGGTGGGGCAGTAGGGTGAGGCACAGAAGCTGCAGTAGGAGTCACAGTAGCAGCAGCCAGAACTGGCAGCTGTCCAGGAGACCCAGCCATCCGGTCAGAAAGCACATTGAGGCATGCCCCAAGGCTGGCCAGGTGGTTTGCAGCTGCCAGATAGGCTTCCTGGACTGCCAACTGCCACTCCTGGATGGCCAGCTGCCGCTCCTGAGCCACCAGCAATCGCTGGAGGAGCCATATCTTCTCTGCTGCCTGTGCCTCCTGGGCCCCCTGCTATTCCAGTAGCTGGTGTACACAGTCTACCAGCTGCTGATAGGCCAGTCCTGGTGCTGGCCATGGTGTCTGCTTCCTCCAGGCTGTGATTGGGGCTATGGAGATGGTGTCAGCTGGTCCCAGGAAACCACAGAGCTGGCACCCCCTTGGATTCACAGTGACAGCTGACTTTGAAGCCCCATCCTCTGACACCTGCTGCTGCATAGGGGTCTGCTCTGCAGCCCCCTCAGGTGGCAGTGGTGGGGTTGCTGGCAGTGGTGCGTGGAAGGGCCCAGAACTGGGACCAGCATCTGTGGTGGCACCTGCTAAGGGGAAGCAAAGATGGAGAGCTAAATGTCCACTCCTGCGGGCAGCAACTCACCCCTAACCCCCACCTGGGATGCACCAGGCACCATGGCCAAAGGGACACCACGGAGCATCTGGGAGAGTGCAAGCCAGACCAGGGAGGCCCCACCACCACAGAGTTACCCGGTAAGCCAATGGTGGGGGTAGACACAGTGCAACAGGGGCATGCGTGCCCAACCCCAAAGCAGTGGGGACATGTGTAAGAGGGGTAGTGGGTGGTTCAGTGGGTCCCCATACCATGAGTGCAGGAATGGGGTGGGGGGCAAGCAGCATGTACATGTCAGCACAGACATATACCCTCATCCCATGGGTGCTGTGAGGTGTCCACCCCTCAACGCCCTCCAGAGTGGTGACATCCATGGTTGCCAGTATGCGCTGCTCCACCTCTGTGAGCTGCATTGGCTGGCCATCAGGGCCCACACCCCACAAACTCCAGCAAGTCTCATGGTGGACCTACTGCCACTTCCGCTTGATGTCCTCTATGTACCAATTATTGTGGTAGGTGGCATTGGTTTTACGGCAGATGACCAGCCACCTCCATTGGCACTCATAGGCACCTACATGGGCCTCCTCTGTGCCCATCAGGACACCATGGTTTGCAAGCACCTCCTCTATGAGGAGGGCCTGCTCCTCTTCAGTGAAATTCCACTTCATAGATACCTTTGGTGCCATTCTGTAACCAAACAGATATCTCTCAAGGAGGTGTGTCAATGCCGGAGTTGCATGTTTTATAAGGTTAGACGTACAACGTCATATATGTCTAACTTTACGGAATCACATACACATTTGTATGTCCAAATGTAGGTGTATTTACAACATCATGGAATCACATCCAGATTTGTACGTGTAGATGCACGCCGGCGTATAAGTATGCTGACGGATCAACACGTTTTTCTTTTCCCATGTGCAATGCGTTTTGTATGTCGTATAATTGATTTAGCTTGTAACCCTGAAAACCCCTCCAAACCAAACTGGCTATTGGGGGATTTTAATCTAGCCTCTGCACAATCCACTCTGTCCAATGCATTCCTAGAAGCAATGACCAACCTTAATTACACCCAGATCATAACTGATCCCACCCATCAACTTGGAAACACTCTTGACTTAGTCTTCGCCCCAGCCACAGCCACACCCACAGACAGGAGGGATCAATTTAATCCCATCATCACTCCAGTCCCATGGTCAGATCACAGCCTGATAACATTTCAGATCCCAACTCCTCACAACATGTATGACCAACCAAACAAAAAGAGCGTTCCAAACCTACGCCGCTTCAGACCATTTGATAAGGAAGTACTGGCTAAACAGGTCATCCCAAAACTCTCTCAACCATCGAACAACCTCAACGACATGGTCTCCACCTGGAACGACACCCTAATGCAGTATGCCCACCAACCCTCATTGAATGATAACGCCAAACCCAAGAACAACGCCTCCAAAAGGCAATCAGCCCCCTGGTTCTCGCCTGAATTAAAGAAGTCCCTACTCCACCTAAGAAAACTTGAGAGAAACTGGAGGCACACCCATAGTACAGACGATCAAGCCACCTATCTAACCTACTTGAAAGTTCACCGAGAAGCAATTTGGAACAGGAGGAAGGAATTCCACTCATATCTCCTCAGTCGTTCGCTAAACAAGCCACAAGAACTCTTCAATTTGGTAAAATCCCTCACCAAAGAACCTTCCTCACCACAGGACGAGCAAATACAACCTCAAGCATATGCCAACTATATGCAATCCAAGACCGTCAAAGCAATTAATGCCACCAACCCAGGAACACCTCAACCTTCCCTGCCTTTGTAACCACTTGTCAAGTTTTCTTCCCCACCAGCATCCAATATTGAAGACATTATTACTAGCATCAACACCACCACGGCACCAAACGACCCCTGCCCAGCACACTGGATTAGGGCAATGCGTTCTGAACTCAGCCCAATTATAGCAGAAATCATACATCAATCCTTCATAACAGGAAAGTTCCCAACACCACTCAAGCAGACCTCCATTCGACCACTGTTGAAAAACAACCAACTTGACCCGGAGAAGGTAGATTCCTACCGGCCGATTTCCAGCATCCCGCTGCTAGCTAAAATTCTGGAGAAGGCGGCTCTGAGACAAATCCAACAACATATCAACACCTCATCTCCCCTTGACCCCTGCCAACACGGGTTTAGAGAAGCTCACGGTGTCGAAACACTCCTGACTTCAATAATCAACACTCTCGTCTGTGGTTTAGACATCAATTCTGGCTTTGCTCTGATCTTTCTCGACATTGCAGCAGCATTTGATTCAGTCGACCATCCGCAACTACTAGCTCGGCTCCATGAGAAGGGGATTCATGGTCTAGCCTGGGCCTGGTGCAGATCTTATCTTGAAGACTGATGGCAGCAAGTCAGGATTGGATCTAGTACATCAGATCCATTCCAACAAAAGCAGGGAGTACCCCAGGGCTCCTCCCTCTCCGCGCTGCTCTTCAACATTTACATGCAGCCAATCTGCAAAATCATCTGCGCCTTCGGTATTTCATGCCTTATCTACGCAGATGACGTACTGATGTATTCACCTTTCAACGTCACACATCCAGATTACACGAATCTAGTTGATTGCTTCAACGCAGTAACAGACTGGCTCCTCAACCAGAACCTAAGGGTAAACTTCAAAAAAACTGAAGTTCTAACAATTACAAGAAATAAGAACTTCTCTCCTTCCACATCCCTAATAGTGAGAGATACAGAACTACCAGTCAAATCAGCCATACACTACTTGGGGTTAATACTTGATCAGCAGCTAAACTTCAAAGACCACATAAGCCGCACAGTAAAATCTGTCTATTACAAGATCAAGACTCTTTGCCACCTGAGACCCATGCTAGATCCCGACAGCTTCCGCACAATATTTCAAGCTCTTATCATACCCCATTTTGACTACGCAAACATTGTACTCCAAGGCCTCCCCAAAAACACACTTAATCCTCTTCAATTAGCGATGAATGCGGCTGCCCGTGTATTAGTTGGGACTTCAAGAAGCGATCACATTTCCCCCGTCCTAAGAGATCTTCATTGGCTCCCGATAAGCTGTAGAATCTTCTTCAAGGTTCTACTAACCACATTTAAAGCTATAAATAACATTGCGCCCCCATCAATCTCCATGCTCATCTCCCAACCCACCAACAACAGATCCAAGAGGTTGCATTACACTAATATACCCATAACGCCAAAAGACTCCACAAAATGGGCACAATCAACCAATAAACGGGCATTTGTGTCCTACGCACCCAGTTCATGGAACAACCTCCCACATAATATCAGAGCAATCAAGGACATCACTCAATTTAGAAAGGCCCTCAAGCACCACCTATTCATCACGCACTTCCACAATGCAACAATTCCCCCAGCCCAATAATGATACATATCGATGTAACATTCTGCCTCATCGGTATGTAATTTGTACATAGTTTTCCCTGTTCTCTTTCCAAGTTGTCCTCCCTGTTCGATGTAATCTCGAGAGTGCCTTGTGGTCCTCGAGTCGTTCTGTTAATTGTAAACCGCACTGATGATAAAGAGCGCGGTATAAAAGAAATGTTAAATAAATAAATAAATAAATAAAGTGGGATTTGATTCTTTGCAACTTATACTTATCTGCCTCTACAGCAATACTGCCATTGATAGGGTAGGTACAAGGGGTCTCTGATGTACTTGCAATGGTATATATGCTGGGGCCTGTGCCTCTGATGCATGTCTGTAGCCCTGTGGGAGACAGTGGTATGCATGGACCTGGGTGAGGATGCCAGGTATCCTGCACAAGCAACACCACAGGGCAGGCAGGTGTGGGCATGTTGCTGTCTGGGGCAGGGACTGACTGGATTGCAGTGAGGTGTACTTTATACAATGTTTTCCATCATGGTCCAATAGGTGGGGTCCCACAGTTTACACTGTTCAGCGTTTTCTATGAGGAGTAAAAAGGAGGTTGTGGTTTCATGAGGAGCTTGGCTTCCCCGTACATTTCCAACAACAAAACCATTTGCTAACACAAGCTATCTCAGGAGTGTTTGCTTTATTTATGAGCCCTATTGTTTCCTGGCTGTTCACATAGTATTACAGTTAGGCGTGGCAGGTACTACCCCACCCATACATCCCGAGCCCCATACTATTGTCACTGTTCATGGGGGGTGCATGTTTTGCCCCAAAGGTGCATGTCAGTAGGTGTGGTGCCACTGGTATCTGGACACCTTGCTGAATGTGTAGATCAAAAGGCACCCCAGTGGTGCACACATGGGGGTGCACCCACCACCAGTGGGCATGGTCACGGGTAGACATGCAACCATGCAGCATTGCATGGTGGATGGGCCACCCACCGGGCACCCTGGTTGCATGTGTGCAGTGGGAGGGTGAAGCACCATTGGTGTAGCACAACACCTGCCCCCCTGCACCCACAGGGGGCTTTAGGGGACAGTTGGTGGTATCCCCGAGGCCTGGACTGACCATTGACCTGTTGCATGCCCCCCCACAGGTTCCATTTGGAAGATGGCCCAAGTCGGGACCAGATCTGTGATTGCTGCTGCCACCCTTCTTGTGCTCACTGACCATGAGCGCCAGCATACCTCACGCTACCACTCATATGCCAAAATCCCCAGGTCCAGTTCCCAGTACCTCGATCTCAGTAACAAACTGTTTCAAACCTGGTACAGGTTGAACGGCGAGGCGATATATAATCTGTGTCAGGAGCTGGAGCCATAGCTCGCTGCACGGGCACACAGATGGGACACAGTGCCCATCCATGTGAAGGTGCTGGCAGCTCTGGCATTTCTGGGGACTGAAACATTCCAATCTGTCATGGGAACGGCATCAGGGGTGAGCCAGGCGGCAATGTCACGCAGCATCACCCAACTCCTGGATGCCTTCGTGGGATGTGCTGCTGACTAAATCTCATTCCCACGCACCACACAGCATCAGCAGCAGACCATGCTGCCTTCAGCGAGGTGGCAGGGTTCCCATCCGTCCTCGGGGCCATTGACTGTACCCATGTGGCCCTCTGCCCACCGCAACAGCATGAGGCAGCCTTCCGGTACCGGAAGGCATACCACTCAATAAACATGTAGGTCATCTGCAATGCCCACATGGAGATCTTGGATATTTTTGCATACTTCCCCGGCTCGTGCCTTGATTCCTACATCCTGGGACAGTCAGGGGTAAATGATGACTTCAAGGGTGGCACAATCACCGATGACTGGCTGCTTGGTGAGTAGACATAGGTCAGTGTTGCATGAACATGCATGCATATCCCCAGAGGCAGGGGGGTATGGCCAGCCATGGGCCTGCAGGCAGTCCATGCCCATAGAGGGTCCACACCATGGCTTTGGGCTGTCCATATGTGGTGGGGGGTTGTCAGGCACCCCTACCAGTGCATGGTGGGGGTCAGCTACACCAACAGCATGTACATGGTGGGGGCTGGGGATGTGCAACAGCAGGAATGCACAGACATGGGTGGTGGGGCTCCACATGGCATGGATGAGGTGCACATTCATGTTGAGCCTGGTGGGGTGGTACCTGGTGCATGGATATGATGACACCCACATAGCTGGCCATGGCACTACTTGTTGACATTTCTGGCACTGTTTCTCAACTCAGGTGACAGGGGCTACCCACTGTGGGAGTGGCTGATGACACCCCTCATCCACCCACACACCCCAGCGGAGGTATGCTACAACCGGCACCAACAGCAGGCACACTCTGTCATAGAGCAAACATTTGGGCTACTGAAGAGCCACTTCTGCTGCCTTGACAGGTCTGGTGGGGAACTTCTCTATGCCCCAGAAAAGGTATGCAGGATATTTGTGGCGTGCTGCATGCTACACAACTACGCCCTGTGCCGGAGGCAACCCAAAACTGATGCCATGGTCAGCGATCCCGAGGGTGAGGAAGATGACATGGTGGCACCCCGGGCATCACATGGTCCTACATACTGACATGCCTTGGTGACGAGGAGATGCCTCATAGAGAGGCACTTTGTTTGAGGTAGACGGCCTGTGGTACTGGGACTGGGGGATGGGTGGCAGGGATGGGCAGCTGCAGCCACGCCCCATCAGCTCAAGGCCATCCCCAGTCCCAGTCACACAGAATAGGACACACAGAGGGAGCTGCAGTTCTGATCCCACAGGTCACCCCTAGCCCCACAGAACCAGACCTGCAAACAGGCCTGTACATGCTGGCCAGGTCCACAAAGCGGCCTTGCCTGCACTTACAGGCCTTCACCAGCTAAATCGGTCTTGGTTGTATAATGAAGCCATGGCGCCATCGTGTCCAGTCACCATGATGCTCCATTGTATGGCCACGATCCCTAGCCATCAGTGCCTGGGACCATGTACCCACAGTCTGACCCCTGATCCTGCCTCCCTAGGCGGGGGACAGGTTGCGGGGGAGGCTCTCTGCCCCCATCCACTGCTCTACAGCCCCTGGCCTGCGGTCCATTGCCACATTAGGGAACCTATTCCACCTCAGAGGTAGAAGATGTTCCCCATCTATACTGTTGGCCCCAGATGTACAGGGCCGGTATTGGAATTGGCCTTGTACATCGGTGGTCAGCAGACACCCATGTCCCACCCTGACGTCGCCTCCATACACCCCTCTGTCTCCCCATCTACCTTCCCCATACGTGTTGGGACATTAGACCAAATCAGGAGGGGGCGAAGAAAGTGGGGATGGACATCCCAACGGGCCGTCCATCCCCACTATTCATGGCATGGACTGGGCCTGCATGTGTCCACAGCTTGGCCCACCATTCTGTGAGCCATTCAGGCCACTGCAGGCAATCTCCACCCACCCACCCCCTCACCCCCCTTCTGCCACTACATGCCCTCCAGCCCCAGGTGACATGGGCCAACATCCGTATCAGCCCTGTATGTCCAGGGCTAAAGACCATCCACTACCCCCCTTTCCCCACCACCACTCCGACCCTTTCCCACACCTGATTAGCCTCTTGCTACAACCACCATGTACATACTGAGAGGTTCGTCAGGGTCGGCAGAGGTGGCCGGTTGGCAGGGATGGATGTCCACATGGGACCCCCATCCCCACTATTTAGGCTTCAGAGTAACCCCCTATACAGATATGCACACAGACACAGTGTTTCAAACTAACGATATTTAGTGGTAGGTGTTATGGACATGGTTTTTCACGATAGAAGACATCTCATGGAGCATCATTGAGATCACCTACTAGGAGTGCCTCCGTGAGCCACCCAACAGCCCATGTGAGGGCTTTGAGGTCATCCCTGATCCCACATAGATGATCAACAATGAGCCCCATGGGACCCTCCACACCTGTCCCCTGCCCTCTCCTGTCCCCTCCCTCTGCCCCCTGCCTCCTCCCTTCCCTCTGCCTCCTGCCCCTCCCATCCCCTCTCCCCATGCTCCCTCCTCCTCCACCCACTGGGTGCCCCTGGGCAGGATGGCCCTAAGTTCCCCCTCCTCCTGGGATGACTCCCCCTACTCTTCCCTCTGCTCCTCAGGGCTACCCACCCATGGGTGCCCAGTCTCCCACCCAGGGGTGCCCTGGCCAGATGCCATAGCACTGTCAAGCCTCTCCCCCTCATGGGAGTGGGTCACCTCCATGAGGTACAAGGTGTATACCTCATCCCCACTCTCTCCTGATGGGCAGGTGCTGGACAGTACTATGGGGCTGGGTGGGGCTGCCATGTCAGTCACGGTGGTGGCAGGGCTGGATGGTGCAGCTGTTGCTGGCTGCCCCCCCTCAGCTGCTGTCATGCCGCTGGCTTCCTCCTTGTCCTCCTCTTCCTCCTCCTCCTCCTCTTCATTCTGTGCTTCAGGTGGGGGGCTATCCTCAACTTGGATGGCTGTGGGAGTGATGCAGAGAGGTAGCTATTAGTTTCGGTGGGTGGGGGTGTCCAGCTACCATGTACCTATTGTCATATGCCAATTTGCATGTCATGGCCCCATTCCCCTGCCATTCCCCCTCACTCACCTCACTCCCTCTACAGCTGGCACCGGATACGGTGCAGGAGCCCAGGCTGGGTGCGCCGTATCGCACAGAAGCACACCCTCAGCACCTTCGCCTCACGTAGGACATGGAACCATCTGTGGAGGCAGGAAGGAGGTGTCATACATATACATGTTTCTTTCTCCCCCCAGGTCTATCACTGCCTGTCTGCTTGCCACAGCACCACTTGGATACACTGCACCCTGTCTCATCCTGCTGCCACATCTCTAGTACTGCCACACTCTAGCCCAGGGCTTGTCCTGGTCCCTCAGGTCTCCTCTTTCCTGTGTGCCTGCTTTACTGACTGGCCAGGCCATGGGCTGAGGGGGCCAGGGGACAGTGCTGCCAGCGACATTCGTCTGGGACCCTGCTGCATTTGCTACCTGCCCTGTGCTGTAGATCCTGTGTTTCACATGCTGTTGTCGGACCTGGTAGCTGACATATCGGTGAGTATTCTGGAGTGGAGAGTGGGTGGGCAGTGGGTAGTCACCAGGCCTGGACGTACAGGGCTGATTCTTACATACAGGCCTGGCGAGATGTCCGGGGAGGTTATTCCAACCCCTGGGTGAAATAACCTCCCTGGACATCATTTTTTAAAATCACCAATACCAGTATTATAATGTGCCCTGTGGGTGGAGAGTGGGGGATCAATGGGCAGGGAATGTGCAGGAACAAGGCATGCTCCCTTAGCGATATAACCTTAATGGCATGAATCCTAAAGCAAACAAAACCCGGCAGAGAGGGTGTATTTTGAGGAGAGGGAGTCTATTTATACATTTTGCACAGACAGGAGAGCCCGAGAGAGTGATAGCAATGTTCTACTAGCAGCAACAGCATTGTGCCCATGTATGTAAGGGCACTATGTTGATGGTCCATAAGGGGCAAAGGAGGGTGCACGTGATGGACCAGACAGTTGCCGAGGTGGCACATAGGACCATAGGACCTGCATATATGCACATTGTTTCCAACCGTGGCCAATCCAGGTCACATGTATCTAGCTGGTTTCCCAACAAACACACAGATTCCACAGTGCGTGTATTGGGCAAGCAGGGGATATTCTGGGCCCCTCATTAGCTGTGGTTTCTGGAGCATTCCCCAGGAACCTGTCCCAACATTCCTGTGACCCAGCCACACTAATAGCCTTTACAACATTCTCTGGAAATGGATTCCAGAGTTTTACTATGCATTGACTAGGAAACCATTCACTTACCATAGTCCTCAATGGCCTACACTGTAGCCACATTGCATGTCCCCTGGTCCCACTGCATTTTAATGATGTATGCCTCCCCACCACCCCCCCCCCTCCCCCGGGCCCTGCATCCTCTGCACCCACTAACCCGCATGTTTGATGGCCTGGGACTGTACACCACCAACACTGACAGCACATGGGCATGTCAGCATGATGTGGAGGGTGATGACAGTGGGGGCAGCAGCACCTGCCTGCAGCAGACAAATGCCATACCCTGCTCCAGTGCACCATGCACAGTGCAACATGTACCAAGGTCTGTCAGATGGGAAGCATGTCATCCTCATGGATGGCTATAACCATATGGCCACACTGTAGTGCACACCACACAGTTTATGTAGATATGAGTTGAGGGTCATGCGTTCATGTCCTAGCTGTGGATTAAGTCCAATGACAAAGCACAGATCCACGTGCTATCAACAAACCCAGTCCAAAAACGTGGAAAGCAGAGGAAGAATGACGGGCCAGTGACTTAAGATAAATCAATAAAAGTCATTTTTCCAGCTGTGGATTATGCAGTGCATATCCCTATGGCTAATTTTAATCCACATTGGAGATACAACACCAATAACTGCAACACCCAATGACTCACCCAACAAGGGTACCAGCACCCACCAGAGACAGGCTCCACTATCCTTTGCTAGATGGGAGAATGAGGCTGACAGCATCGGCACACTGAGCAGCCATTAACATCAGAGCACGCCACTAGCCCCTGCACAGTGAGCACACCTTAACAATGCCAAGGCCGTGAATGAGACCAGAGTGGCAGGCAGGATGACAGCCATCCTCATTTTCGCACAGTGCATCAATGTGAGCATATGTGTATGCCTATCCATTGTTTTGTGGCTATCCACACCTCACTGAGCCTTGCAGTGGCTAAGCCAGGGCTGGCCAACTCTGGTCCCGGTGCACCACAATCTACCCAGGCTTTCGTGATGTCGCTAATGAGATACTCATGAGATATATTTGCATCCACCACCTCCCCTTGTATGCATATATACCATGGGAATTCATTGGGGACATCATGAAAACCAGGCTGGATTGTGATGCACCAGGACTGGAGTTGGCCACCCCTAGCCTAAGCTGTTTCAGTGTTAGCCTGCAAATGTGCATGATGAGGAGCAAGGTAATGCGGATATGGCCTGAAACAGGATGGATTGGTCAAGATGTGTCTGCATTGGGGGTAGGGCAATGTCTGGTACATCGTAGTTCCTGACTGCCACCTGTAGGGACAGGAGACCACAGCATTTCATGCTGGGAGGGTGCTCTCACTCTGTCAAAGCAGTGACCATGGCACAGACATGTATCCACATAGCGCTATACAGCATCTAGTTCTAATGATGTGGGTGCATATCTTGTCCTTGGGATCCAATCACTTAACTAACTGCTGGGTGCATATGCAATGTGGACTGTCTGCAGTTGATATGTGCATGGCTAATAGACCCAGTGGTGGCCAGCAGGTACAGTATAATTCATATAATTCAGTATGATTCATATCACCCCAAATAACAGATCCAGGAGATCTGTTACATTAAACTCCATCGACCTACCAAAAGTCATCACAAAATGTTCTAAATCAACAGCCTCTAGAGCTTTCTCTCTGTTTTCACCCAGAGCCTGGAATGCCCTTCCACCCGAAATCAGAGCTATCTCAAGTCTGATTAAGTTCAGAAAGGCACTGAAGCACTATTTGTTCCTAACATACTACCCCGAAGCTACTCCATCCGAAGCTACTCCATCTGAAAACAGCTCTCATGCAGATCTTTCATATTTGACCCCTGTAGAGAATGGATAATTACGATGATTATTACCTGCTCACTATTGGACATATTTATTCTCACTATATTTAGCATATTTACTCTTTAATTTAATTAACTTCTTATCCACGGCATTAATAATTAACCAAAATATCCATGTATATAGTTGCCATGTATATAGTTATTTATATATAATTACCATGTTTTACCAAGTTTATTTACCTTGTTCATTGTAAAAAACCAATGCTGTTTGTACCATTGTGTTTATATTTGTTCATATGTAAACCGCACTGATTTAAGAGCGCGGTATATAAGAAAAATAAATAAATAAATAAAATAAATAAAATAATTGTGCTTGCTGTGGATGACGGTTAGACCTTGGTGGTTGGGATAGGAGTGTTCCAGCCTTCTTCCCAGTTTCATTGGTAGGGCTAGAGTAACAATCCCATGCAGGTCTGGACACTGCCTCTTCTTTCCCTCCCAGGATAGTTGGCATCAGCATTGTCACACTGGGTATTGACATGCACTGTTCTAGGTGGGGCCCTGTTGGGCAGGGCACAGGGCCAGAGCTGACTGGTATATCACACACTGACAGTGCTGTGGATCTGCATTAGAGAACATTTTCAGCACTGCAGGTACTGGGGACCTAGTGCTGGGCGCCCATCCTCACCCTCAGGGTGACCACAGAAACTGCTCGGTGGCACAGTTTGTATCTGCTGTGTGCTTGTTGCACACCCTGTCAGTGCATCTTACATATCGCCTGAGGTGATGGATATGTGCATTCTCCATCTGCGTATCAGCTGTTGTCTGCTGTTGGGTATCTGCACTGCAACATAGGTACAGGTGGGGGATACCCAATTCCGGCACACCCAGCAGATGTTCTAGGCAGTGACCTGCAGTCTCTTTGTATCCAGCCATTGCTGTACAATGAGGTGTAGTCTACTGGTTTGGGCAATGTCTCCATAGGCAGAGGACAGAGGTTTGATTGGCACTTCTTTTTTTTTTTTTTATGGCTCTGCTATTCAGATCATTCCCATGCCTGTAACTTCACATCAGGTGAACAGTTGACACTGACAGAGAAAAGAGCCTCAGAATCCAAGGAGGTAGGGGCAATGGTAAAGGTTAACTTCAAACCAGGCCCGATCCTCCTCACATCAATGACTCTAACATACTTCTACCAATCGCCTGTTCAATATAACTCCATTTTATTGGAACAGTCATTCCACATTAACATCGTCGGTAGTGGCTGCCCCCTGCAAACTCTCAGAGCACATTGCATACGAGAATACCCAAATAAAGGTACACCCATCTTCCCAGGCCACGCCGTCTACAGGCTCTCAGTCACTGCTGATACTCCTGCTGCTGGAGTATGAACAGCAGTATATTCAGCAGCAACGATCCTCAGCAGTGATTGGAGGCCTGTAGAGGGCAGTGGCTAGGGAATATAGGTGTTCATATTTTTTGGGTTGTTCACATGTGTTACGCTCTGAGGGTTTTCAGGGGTCTGGTACTACTGATACTGTTGATGTGGACTCGCTATTTTAAAAAACTGGAATTATATCAAACAGGTGATTGATAGGTGTATTGTATTGCCGTTGATTTGAGGAGGATTGGACCTAGTTTGCAGTTCGCTTTTACCATTGCCCCTACCTCCTTGGATTCTGAAGCTATGCCCTCAGGAGAGGCCTTCCAAGTTGATACATCATTTGGAGACACCCTGCAGCTCTGGATTTTGATCTTCAGCTTGACCGCTAAGTATAAAGAGGCAGGCTGGGTTGTTGTTGGAGTGTGTGTCCGGCTGGGTTCAACT
Source organism: Ichthyophis bannanicus (assembly GCA_033557465.1). NCBI lineage: Eukaryota > Metazoa > Chordata > Amphibia > Gymnophiona > Ichthyophiidae > Ichthyophis > Ichthyophis bannanicus. The sequence continues at coordinate 123,128,806 of CM066034.1, read as the reverse complement.
GTATTTTGTTTCAGATGATGGTGGAATGCTCGCTCTGCAGCATAGCACCTATACAGTTTATTCGATTTTACTGCTGCGGATTATGTGTATCTGAGGCTGTGTATTAAGATGTTTAAGTGAAGTTGGGATTTGTGACTTTTCAGGGTTTCAATATTTTGTAATGTAATAAATAGGATTTAATGAAATTGATTTATGGAAGAAGAGGGGTTTTTAGACCTATGATTGTGTGATAGGGCGCATCCCCTTCAGGCAGGTATTCCTCTTGCTGCATGGAGGAAGAAATAGCTTTAATGATGTCTTTTCTCCTCTGCTTAGAAACTTTGTGGAGGGACTGGAGTTGGAATCTCTTGGGGATTTTGAAGTATACTAATGAGTTGAAATGTCCATTTTTATTTTTACATACGTTGAATACCAGTGTGTTATTTTTTGATTGGGTAGTTGTCTTTACTAGCATCATGCCTCTATGTTTCCACTGTACTGTGTTTTGGGCCATGTTGCTGCACTGTTACACACAGTAGATTTTTTTTTTCACTGTGTTCAGGTTTCCTTTCCGTATGTGTTTTCCCTTTTGTCCATTCTGCATTTTTTCCACCTTGCCATTTTGTTTCTGTTTGCCTGTTTCCTGTGTGGGCCCTGTTTTGTGTGTTTACTGTCATTCGGTTGTGTGGTGAGTCCAGATTGCCCCTGCTCCTTTTGCCCTTTCACTTTGCATCTACTTCCTGGCTCTTGCACTGTTCCTGACCCACCAAGTGCATTTCCCCTGCCTCCTCCCTTTCCTGCTTTGCCCTACTTACTGAGCTAGGGTGGTCCTTATCCTTTACCGGCCCCTGCGTAATGCAGCAAGGGCTGGCCTTCTGTGCCCAGTTGGGAGCAGGGCGGCCTTATTCTCCTGCACCATTCTGCATTGCTGTCTGGTCTCTGCCTTGCTGAAGTTTACATGGCAAGTTGCCATTTTCCTGCAGTCTGGAGTCAGTACAAAGGTGGGCGGGGGGAGATTCACTGTATACTGTTTCCTGTTGCACGTGGACAACTGTGCAGGTGGACACATTTTCGGAACTGCACGCCCACATCTTGTTATGGGTTACACGTGTTACTTGCATGTAAAAGGGGCGCCACTCTTTGTGAGTTGCACGTTTAGCGGCTAGACGTACAACCCCGTATTCTGTCGCGCACATGCACGTCTAACCTCGCGAAGAGGGAATCGTGTCTACATTTCAGACATACAAGTATACAGCCGCCCTGCACGTCTTTCTCAGAATAGGGCCCATTGTGTAAATAATGGACTGCCCAAAGAACAAACCAGTCAGTACTAGAGGAGATCAAACCTTAGCTTTCTTTAGAAACTCAGATGACAAGACATTGACTTTCATACTTTGGACACATCATGCAAAGAGAGATCATTAGAGAAAGACATGCTTAGCATGGTTGAAGGTCAACACAAAAGAGGAAGGCCAGCAATGAGATGGACTGATAAAATAACAGTATAAACAGATGCCACTCTTTCAGTAATGAGCCACCTGACTGATGACCAAACACAGTTTAGGACAACTATCAAGAGAGTTGCCATGAGTCAGCACCAAATTGACAGCACTTAACAATGGCATTATGACTGTATCTATTTTTTATTTACTATTTTTTTCCTTTTTAAAATATGAACCCACTTGGACATTTGATATGATAGGCTGTTTACCAAATATCTATCACTACTGTGAGGATTAAATACAAATGTCTTTAATTTCAAGAACAGATTTAAGTGAACAGATTAGATTTGGTGCAAAAAACAAGTTTTCACCATATTGGAAATGTGATCATGAAAATTGAGCTCATCATCCACAATCACTCATAAAATTCTAATTGAGGGCACAATAGGGATATACTGATCAATGAGAATAATAATCTTAAGGAAGTCAGATCTATCACACCTAGAGAATTAGAGCTTCAGTCTTGACATTCAGCAAAAGTTTGCTTTCAGCCATTTACCTACTGTATGCCAGTAAGCCTGATAGAAACATGACACAAAAAGTCAGAGTCACACTGGATGCAATGGTAAAAACTGAGTACCATCTGCATAAAAGTAAGGCAAGAACTCAAGGTCTTGTGCTAGAGTTTCTAATGGTGACATACGAATGTTAAAAACTATCAGAGCAATGACAGATCATTGTGTGATGCACACAAGACAGTTTTTGGGAGGCAAAAATTATACAATTTCATTAAACCATAAACAAACTCTTGGAAAGATATGAACTAAACTATTTTAGGGCAATGCCCCATAAACCTAAGTCCTGAAGACAAAGGAGAAGAAAAGTGAAATCCACTAGGTCAAAAGCTGCTGTTAAATCAGGTGAAACTAGAAAAACCTCTTTACCCTCATTCATGTGGTCCTAATAAGATGGTTTAATCCAAGAAGAGCTGTTTTTCATTGTGATGAGAATAGAAGCCAAGTTGATGAGAGTGGATGATATTAGATTTGTCCAGATGAGTTTAACTGTGCTTTAGATGAGTTTAACTGTGCTTATAAATTAAGCTTGGGGATAATCTGACTGACTGCTTTTCTGGGTAGCCTTGGAGCAGATATCTGTGGGTGCCCCCAGCTCCGGAACAGCCTACTGGCCAGAGACACTTAGGTTCCCACCCACCCTACCCCTCATCCCACCCACCCCAGGGGCTGCATTGCCTATATAGCACTCTCATACATTGCCATCTATCCCTTTAACTTGGGTTAGAGCCCACATCATCTTCCTCATTTTCTCTTCTTCCTTTTCTCCTTCTAGGACTGCTTATTCAGCATGTCGTGTATTCAGGGCAATAACTTCAGCACTTTCATTCCATGATGAATCATTTGGAACCTCAGAGTTTGTCCTATGTGCCTCAGGTCAACTGCCATGCATAAAGAACTGACTCTACTTAGGGAAGACCTAGCTGCCATGCATTAAGAGGTGACCCTACTGAGGGAGGAACTGGCTGCAATGAAGCGCACCTCTTCTAGGATACAAACTGAACAATGTCCACCACCACTCCCACAAAGCATCAAACACCCCAGGGACAAGTGGATCCCAGTGGGTTCTGGTAGATTGCGACCTGTAATGCACATACATCCTATACATCAAAAGATATCCCTGCATAATGCCTTCTCTGCCTTGGCTAATGAGGATGAGGAACTGAGGGAGGAACTGGCTGCAATGAAGCACACCTCTTCTAAGATACAAACTGAACAAAGTCCACCACTGCTCCCACAAAGAATGAAACACCCCAGGAACAAATGGATCACAGTGGGTTCTGGTAGATTGTGACCTGTGACACAGGCATCCTATGCATCAGGAGATATCCCTGCATAATGCCTTCTCTGCCTTGGCGAATGAGGATGCCCAATCCAAAGAAGCTGAAGGGCCCTTAAATGAGACAGACAATGCCCAATCTCCTGCTAAAGGACCAAATATGAAGAAAACCTCACCAAACAGCAAACTACTACTACTTGCTGATTCCATCATCAGTGGCACCAACTTGGAACATATTTCAATGGAGAGAAGATAGTCAAGTGCCTCCCAAGCTCTTCAGCCAGCAGGAATACAAACCACATTGTTGAACTACTTAGCGCAGAAAGTGAACACTCCAAACTTGATGTTGTTATCCACTGGGGTACAAATGACCTGGCTAGAAACAGTGCCTCTGCAGTTCAAAATGACTTCCAATCTCTGGGAGAGAAACTCAAGCCCATTGTTAACACTGTTGCATTCTCAGAGGTTCTACATGTGCTTGGTAAGGGGGCAAAAAGGCTGCATCACATTAACAGCTTTAATACATGGCTCCAGACCTGGTGCAAACAAGAAGGATTCAGGTTTATTGGTGACTGGGGTAACAGATGGAACAACAAGAGACTATACTGTGCTAATGGACTACATCTCTCTGTCGCAGGGAAAAGAATATTAAGTGAAAAATTCAAGCTATATGTGGATATGCATTTAAATTAGAAAAAGGGGGTGATGGATGTAGAAGGTTAAGCTCTGGCGTCACCCCCAATAAAATCAGATTAAAATCAGAAACAGCCACACTTTTAAACCACACATCAAAAACAATGGGAAGATGTAGGCAAAACAAAATCAATGCTAAATACACACAAGCCAGTTAAATGCTGGAAAGCAATGAGCACAAATGCTCAAAGCTTAGCCAACCAAGTTCCAGACCTGGAAGCCCTTATGGTGGAAATGGATTTTCACATTGTGGCCATTACAGAAACATGGCTAAATGAATTGCATGATTGAGATATAGCCATACCTGGCTATAATCTATTCAGAAGAGACAGAGAAAATGGAATAGCCTATATGTCAAAAGCAATATTAAAGCTACTGAAATGCAAGGGGCATGGGGAAAAGAAGAAGCACTCTGGATTGTGTTGGAAAGAGGAGATGGCACTGTCATCCATACTGCTGTAGTCTACAGACCTCCGACACAAATAACGAATTGATTATAGATATTGCCAAGATAGCCACAAAGGGGGAAGTGATCATATTGAGTGACTTTAATCTAACTGATGTGGATTGGATTACTCCTTCTGCAAATCTGGAAAGAAGCAAAAAAATTGTGGATGCTCTCCAAGATGCGTTACTTAGACAAATAGTGATGGAACCAACCAGGGAAAGCTCAATGCTGCATTTGGTGTTCACCAATGATGATAGCATGTCAAATGTCTATGTGAGTGCCCCTGTGAGCAGCAGCGATCAACACACGGTGTGGTTTGAGATAAAAGCCATGGTACAGGCCAATCATAGTAAGTTCAAAGTCCTAAACTTCAAAAACACCGACTTCAATAAAATGGCCGAGTACCTAAAGGAGTAGCTGACAGGGTGGAAGGAGATAAGGGAAGTGGAATTGCTATAGGCTAAACTAAAGGTGGCAATAAAAGGGGCAAGAAATAAATATGTAACAAAAGCAAACAAAAACAAGAGGAGCAGAAAACCTATTTGGTTTTCCAAAGAAGTAGCTGCTCAAATAAAGGCAAAAAACACAGCTTTCGCAAAATTCAAAAGCTCTCAAACAGAGGAACACAGAAATGAATACAGGATCAAACTCAAAGAGACAAAGAGAGAAATAAGGATAGCAAAATCAAAGGCAGAGGAAAAGATGGCTAAAGATGTTAAGTGTGGCGACAAAACTTTCTTCAGGTATATTCGGGAAAGGAAGAAGATCAGAGGTGGAATTGCAGGACTCAGAAGTGCTGCGAACGGACTCGTGGAAAGTGACATTGAAAAAGTGAAATTGCTAAACAAATACTTCTGCTCTGTTTTTACTAAAGAAAGTCCTGGAGAAGGACCACCTGTGACTCCCAAATATAAAAATGGGAATGAAATAGATACCACGCCATTCACAGAAGATGATGTGTTAGAACAACTTGCGAAACTGAAAGTGGACAAGGCCATGGGACCAGATAGGATACATCCCAGGATACTGAAAGAGCTCAGAGAGGTTCTTGCAGGGCCATTAAAGGATGTTTTCAACATATCCCTGGAAACAGGAGAGGTTTCTCAGGACTGGAGAATGGCTGATGTCGTACCTCTACACAAAAGTGGTGACAGGGAAGAAGTGTCAAACTACAGGCCCATGAGCCTTACCTTGGTGACGGGAAAAGTAATGGAGGTGCTCCTGAAATAGCGAATAGTGAACTTTCTCAAAACCAACAGGTTGCAATACCCGAGGAAACATGGTTTTACCGAAGGACGATCTTGCCAAAAAAACCTGATTGAGTTCTTTGACCGGGTGACCAGGGAGCTAGATCAGGGGCATGCGATGGATGCCATCTACCTAGATTTCAGCAAAGCCTTTGATACTGTTCCTCATAGGAGGCTTATCAATAAACTCAGTAGCTTGGGGATGGATCCTAAGATGGTAAATTGGATCAGAAATTGGTTGACTGACAGACGACAGAGGGTGATGGTAAATGGAGCTCACTCGGATGAAGGGAAGGTGATTAGCGGGGTGCCCCAGGGGTCGGTCCTGGGCCCAGCACTGTTCAATGCATTTGTGAGTGATATTACTGAAGGACTGAATGGAAAAGTCTGTCTTTTTGCAGATGACACGCAAATTTGCAACAGAGTGGACTCCCCCGAGGGAGTGGTTAACATGAGGAAAGATCTACAAAATCTGGAAGAATGGTCTAATGCTTGGCAATTAAGATTTAATGCAAAGAAGTGCAGAGTCATGCACTTGGGTAGCAGAAATCCAAGGGAAATGTGCGTGATAGGGGGTGAGAGGTTGGTGTGCACGGATCAGGAGAAAGACCTTGGTGTGATTATTTCTGGAGATCTCAAGGTGGCAAAACAGTGCGACAAGGTGGTGGCGAAAGCCAGGAGGATATTGGGTTGCATACAAAGAAGAATCACCACCAGAAAGTAAGAGGTACTTTTGCCACTGTACAAGTCACTGGTGAGGCCTCACTTGGAGTACTGTGTTCAGTTTTGGAGACCGTATCTTGCAAAGGATGTAAAAAGACTGGAAACTGTTCAGAGGAAGGCGACCCAAATGATTTGGAGCCTGTGTCAGAAGCCTTATGAGAAGAGACTTGAAAACCTAAACATGTACACTTTGGAGGAGAGGAGGGACAGGAGAGATAAGATTCAGACCTTTAAATACTTAAAGGGAAATAATGAACAAACAAACCTCTTCCAAAGATGGGGAAGCTGTAAAACTAGAGGGCATAACAGGAAGCTGTGAGGTGGTAAATTTAAAAGCAATGTCAGGAAATACTTTTTCACAGAAAGGGTGGTGGATTCTTGGAACGCCCTCTCAATGGAAGTGGTGGGGGCAAACACGGTGACGGAATTCAAAATGTCATGGGACAGACACAGTGGATCCCTTTACAGCAACAGGATAAAATCAAAATAAACTGAACCATCTAATTTCTCAACAAATAGGCGTGTCCTGCATGGAGTGGTGGGTTCACCCCTAAACAGAGACATGGGGAGGGGTGGCCTGCACAGAGCAGCAGGTGCACCTACTCTTGCCATCGTGCTGGGCAGACCAGATGGACCATACTGGTCTTTATCTGCCATGATTTACTATGTTATTATGTACTATGTAAAAGGAGCTGTGATATTGGTTGGTAATTTGAGTAATCTAATAGGCTTGCTTTGTGATTATTCAAATGATGGTGTACGCATGCCTATTTCCACCAAAGGGGAACACCTGTTCAACGCTAGAATGAATCCTGGTTTCAAAAAAGGTAGAAAAAGTCCTCAAGTTTTTTCAAGAGTGAAAATGATAAAGGGTCCATCAAAGAGATGAGACCCAATTTTCATTTAGGCAAGCTATGCATCATGCATCACATCAACACATAGCCTGCCCACCAACCCCCTTAACCTGGATTTTCACTTCTGCGGTGATGGAAGTGAAAGTTCAGGTTGGCTGGACATGCCGACAGCTGCTGAGGCTAAGCAGTTAGCAGCAATTTTCAGTGCTACCCAGTTAGTCCCAGTGCCTCAAAGATAGGCGAGTAAAACCCTCGCCTATCTTTAAGGCGCCAAAGGCTGAGTAGCATAAAAAATCACTGCTACCCACTTAGCTCTTTCCTCCACCCCTGCTCCAGCCTCGAATGACCCAGACATGTCCCCATGCTATCCACATAGCATTAGGGCGCGTAAGGGACAAACCAGGGAATTTTCAAACAGACTACCCGTGTAGGTGCCTTCGGAACCTTCCTGTTAAGGCATTTAAACAAGTAACTAGAGCAGTTACCTATGTAAATGCCTTAAAAAATCAGGCCCATAATATTTTTGAAGAAATTTAACATATTCTTCAACATTAGATGGGAGGAAAGATTGAAGGCTGAGAAAGAGTATGAGAGATTATTAGCTGAGTCTGATAAGTTCTCTAGTTAACGAGGACAGCTATCATAAATATCCTATTAAGAGGACAGAAAGCAGTCTTGTATAGTTGTAATCTTCTCTGTAAAGGATATGATAAAGCCTTCCACAGAAATGTATTTTTTATTGATTTATTTGTTTGTTTATTTATTTAACACGTTTTTATTATACTGCCTTATCAAAGAAAATCAAAACGGTTTACAGAAGAACTCAACAGTTGTACAAAGAACTCATGGAATAGGCAAGGGTGGCATGCAGGACATGCTCAGAAGCATAATATATACATTTTAACATTTCTGCATTGATTGATCAGAGTGTTGGTGGCAGGGGTGGGGGGGTGATGTTTAGGCTTCTCGGGTGTTTTGGAGAGTGGATTGCAGTGTTAAGTCACTTAAGTGTTCAATGAAGAGGAATGTTTTCAGCTTTTTTTGGAAGTCTTTTAAGTCCGTGGTGGATCTCAGTGCTTCAGGAAGGGAGTTCCAGATGACAGGTGCTGGTAATGATAAGGCTTTTTTGGTCATGGAGTTGTTTGCTTTGGTGAAGACACTGGGTGTTTGGATGCTGCCACTGTTCCGTTGTCTTCGTGGTCTATTGTTGAGTGCTGATTAGTTCCTGGAGCGTTATCACTGAGAGGTTTTGTTTGATTTTGAAGATGGTCAGCACTGTTTTGAATCTGATCCATGGGGTGATTGGGAACCAGTTTTGCTGGTGTAAAATAAGTGTTCGCTCCAGTGGGAAGAATGCCTAGCTAAGAATTAGTAAGTTGCCTTACCACCTGAAATAGGGGAAAGCAACATGAGTCTTGACTGATTAGTGCAGAATAATACTCCTTCTTAGCAGATTTAATGGTAGTATTGTAATATTTCTGTATGTCATTAAAAAAGATAAGGGCAGCAATGAATTTAGATTCACTTCAAAATCTTTCATGGTGCCTTAGTTATCCCTTTAAAGTGTAGAGGTGAAAAGGAGACCAAGGATCTCATTGGAATTTTATTTCTTTATTAGAAGCTATGCTCTCTAAAGTAGAATGCAAAGAAAGGCTTTATATAATCATTTGGTCCTCTATGTAATGAGAAAAAAAAAAGATGGAGAAGAGAGGTCAAAGGCGGCCATACAGGTATCATAAGAAAATATTTTGGGCTGATAGATATATTTGGTCTAGATTTAGCAGAAATCATGTACTTCAAAATAGAAAAAGGATTAAGAAATGGTCTGTCCATAAATAATTATCATAGCCATAAGAACATAAGAAACACCATATTATGTCAGACCAACGTCCATCAAGCCCAGTATCCCATTTCAAACAGAGTCCAATGCAGGTCACAAATACATGTCAGGTTCCCAAAAAGGCAAATATGTTCCACATTGATTGTCCTGGGACAAGCAGTGGATTTCCTAAGTCCTCTTTAATAAGAGTTTATTATTATTATTGAACATTTATAAAGTGCTACCAGGCATATGCAGCACTGTACAGACACAGAAAAGGACAGTCCCTGCTCATCGAGCTTAAAATCTAAAAAGGACAAATACACAGTAGTACATAAGGGGAAGAACAAAAGAGAAAATACGGACCTGAAACATAAGGATGGGGATTATGAGCCAAAAGCAGACTCAAAGAGGAGCATCTTGAACCTAGACCTGATGAGAGCGAGAAAAGGGATTTGACACAGGGATAGGGGTAGGTTGTTCCGAGCAAAAGGGGCAGTGAGGTCAAAGGAGCGAAGCCGAGAGTTAGCAAAGAAGAATGTGGCATGGAGAGAAGAAAAGCGGAAGATGAACGAAGATTACGGGGAGGGGTGTAGGGAGAGAGGAGAAAGGATAAGTAAGAAGGAGCAGCAGAATGAATGCATTTATGTGTTAGGGTAAGGGGTCTGAGGGATTTTAAAAGAAGAGCAATGTGACTGTAACGAGTCTGGCAGAAAATTAGATGTGCAACCGAGTTTTGAATAGGTTAAAGTGGTAATAGAGGAGTAGGAGGTTACAATAATCAAGATGGGGAATAATAAGCAAACGTACTAAAATCTTATTGGCACACAGAGAGATGAAAGGATGAATCTTGTATATATTAAAGAGAAAAAAGCGACAGGATTTAGCAATTTGTTGGATATGAGAGGACAATGATAGGGTGGAATCAAAGAAAACCCCAAGATTGCGTGCTGAAGAAACAGGACAAACAGGTGTGTTATCAACTGTGATTGAGAAAGGAGGAGGGGAGGAGGGTTTAGGGGAAAGAACCAGAAGCTCAGTTTTGTCAATGTTCAGTTACAACATATTATCCACGATGACACCTAAATCTTTTTCCTGGGTGGTGATTCCTAACGTGGAACTTTTCATCGTGTAATCGTTGTTTGGGTTGTTCTTTCTTAGGTGCACAACTTTACACATGTCCACATTATTTTCATCTGCCATTTTGATATCCAGTCTTCCAATTTATCAAGGCCTCTTGCAATTTTTCATAATCATCTTGTATTTTAACAACTTTGAATAATTTTGTGTCATCTACAAATTTGATCACCTCGCTTGTTATTCCCATTTCCAGGTTATTTATGAATATGTTAAAAAGCAGCAGGCCCAGCACAGATCCCTGCAGTACTCCATGATTCGCTTTTCTCCATTGAGAAAATTGGCCATTTAGACCTACTCTCTGCTTTCTTTTAACCAGTTCCTGATCCACAATAGTACACCGCCTCCAATCCCATGACTTTTTAATTTGGCCAAGAGTCTCTCATGAGGGACCTTGTCAAAGGCTTTCTGAAAATACAGATACATTATATCAACTGGCTTATCTGTATCTAATTGTTTGTTCACGCCTTAAAAAATATAACAGATTAGTAAGACAAGATTTTCCTTGGCTAAATCCATGTTAGCTTTTTTCCATTAAACCATGACTATCTACATGTTCAGTAAGTTTATTATTTATAATGGTTTCTACCATTTTGCCCAGTACTGATGTCAGGTTCACTGGTCTGTAGTTTCCTGGATCACCTCTGGAACCCTTTTTAAAAATTGGCATTAAACTGACCATTCTCCATTCTTCAGGTACTAGAGATTATTTTAATTATAGTTCATAGACATTTTCAATCTCATATTTCAGTTCTTCCAACACCCTTGGATGTATACCATCTGGTTTAGGTGATTTACTACTCTTTGGTTTATCAAATAGTTGTAATACACCTCTGTTTAGCGATATTTCTTTCAATTCTTCCAATGCATCACCTTTAAATACCATTTCAGGCATGAGTAACTTCCCTACATCTTCAGTAAGGGCCAAAGCAAATAATTCATTCAGTCGCTCCGCTGTGGTCTTGTCCTCCCTTAGTGCCCCCCTTACCCCTCCATCATCCAATGGTCCAACTGACTCTCTCACAGTTTTTTTGTTATAAATGTATTTGAAAACGTTTTATGCATTTTTGCTTCCACAACAAGCTTTTTTTTTCAAATTTTCTCTTTGTCTGCCTTCCATTGAATTGGCCAGTGCTTATGTCGTTTCCCATTTTCATCATTTGGCTCCTTTTTCCATTTCCTGAAAGATGTTTTTTTCGCTATAACAGCCTCTCTGACCTCACCATTAAACCATGCTGGCTGTATCATGATAAAGTTCCCTTACCCCATGTAGTGCAGGTTTAAGAGACAGTCAATGGTTTGCAGGGGTTTATTTCCTTGGCAGCAGTGGCTGAAAAGAAATCAGAAGTTTCTCTAGCTGATGTTTGGCAGGTTTTAACATGGATTGATACCTTATTGCTAGTACTTTCTCTCAGTTCTCAGAATTTACTAGTGAAACTGTTGCTAAGTTAAAACAACATGATGTACAATTTTCAGATGTTGAATCTCGCCTGCAGAAACTCGACACTCAGGTGACTACTTTATTAGGAGCCTCAATATAATTTATTAAGGATAGTCTTACTTTACACCATCAGTCTGAGTCCCTTGAGAACTTATCTCGGGCCAAGAATTTAAGATGTCTGAATTTCCTGATGACCAGCTATCTGTTGCCATTACTTCTTTTTCAGACATATTTGATGCAGGTATTAGGCTATCAGAATGCAGATAAACTTTCTATCAATAATCTTTATTATTACTTGCCCCATTGGAAGAAGATTGTTACTGAGGGGAACGAGGAATATGAGGCTCTCGAACCAGTAGAAAGCCTGAATGTGTCCGATTTTATTGAATCGTCAAATGAAGAGATTAATACTAGAGCTACATTATTTGTTTCATTTAATTCTGAGATGGATAAGAATTTGATTTTGCAATTAGTTTTCCAGAATAAAAATGCTTTATATTGTGGGCAGAAAGTTAATATTTTTCATGACGTCTCTAGGCAAACCCAGACTTGGCGCAGGACATTTTTTAGCCGTGAAACCTCGTATCATGGCAATGGGTGCTTCTTTTCTTTTAAAATTTCTTTGCAAGTGCCTGGTGACATCTGGTAGAAATAATGATGTTTTCTTTGAAACATCTCAGCTGGAGGACTTTCTTAGGATTCATTCTGTTATACCAGACTGTTCTGCCATTCAAAGGTAGTACTAGATTGCTTGTCAGTATGTTAAAAAGGGCTTATCCGGTTATTCTTCTGTGTAGTCAAGGGTGGCTTTTGCTTAATGTTATGAATGCTCTGTACCAATTTCCCTATAATGTGGGCTTGTGAGATATTATTTTCTTTTTTAATGTGGGATAATGTTTTGTGGATTTTCTTTTTCTGTGCTTGTTTTTCTTTTGTAAACAAGGAAATACAATTAAATAAAAAAATAAAATAAAATAAAATAAAAACAGACTACTAATAATATATACCCTCAAGTCAATGCTAACTCCTGGCAACCCAGTGAGAGCAGAAATTGCTTGCCAAGCCTTTCTTCCGAGACAATGGGTAAAAGGGGCAACATATGGAAAGCGGTATGTATAAATGCCCTTAGCATGGGGAATAAGATCTCAGATGTTGAAGCTTTAATAGGAGTGGCTGACTTGGATTTAGTAGCAGTTACAGAAACATGGTTCACAGAAAACAATGACTGGGATGTAACTATACCAGGCTATCCTTTATTTTGAAAGGACAGGGTAGGAAGAAGGGGTGGAGGAGTGACAATATATGTACAAAATAAAATTAAAGCTTTGGAACTACAGAGCTTTGAATGGAGAGAGGAGGCACTGTGGGTTAAACTAGAAAGAGGGAAAGAAAAATATATTTGCATTGGTGTGATATATATAGACCTTCCTCACAGGAGGAAGAGATGAATGGAGAGTTAATTGAAGACATACGCAGCATTTCTAGTAAAGGGGAAGTGCTACTGATAGGGGATTTCAATATGCCAGATGTTGATTGGAACATTCCTGCTGCAGTATCATCTAGAAGTAAGCAGATCCTGGACTCTCTACAGAGATAACTATTCAGGCAACTGGTAACAGAACCCACACATGAAGGGGCCATACTGGACTTGGTGCTTACCAATGGGGAAAGTGTTTCTGATGTTATAGTGGGAGATCATCTTGCATCCAGTGATCACCAGATGGTGTGGTTCAGTATTAGGACTAGGGCTGTTAGAATCAATTCATAAACAAGGGTCTTAGATTTTAGGAAAACTAACTTTGCCAAGATGGGCCAATACCTCAGAGAGTCGATAGCGGGATGGGAACAGCTGGGGGATGTAGAAAAACAATGGGCAAAACTGAAAGGGGATATTTTAAGGGCAACCATCCTTTTTGTTAGAATGGTAAATAAAGGTAAAAGGAAAAGGAGGCTGCTATGGTTCTCAAAAGATGTAGTTGAAAAGGTGAAGAAAAAGAGGGAGGCCTTCATGAAATACAAGAGATCAGAGAGAGAGGAAGATAGGAATCTCTATTTGGAAAAACTTAGAAAGACTGACAAAGTAGTCAAGAAAGCAAACATACAAAAAGAAGAGGAAATAGCCAATGCAATAAAATGGGGGGATAAGACATTTTTCAGATATGTCAGTGAGAAGAGGAAGGGCTAAAGTGGTATTGTCAGACTCAAAGGTGAAGTGGAGGAATATGTTGAAGCTGATGAGGATAAAGCGGAATTGCTTAACAAATATTTCTGTTCTGTGTTCACAGATGAAGAACCAGTAACACAACCTCAGAAAACACCCTGAAACAGGAACAGAAGCGAGGAGCATCTTGAACAATTTTTAGAAGACTGTGTTCATGAGGAACTAACTAAACTTAAAGTAGACAAAATGATGGGACCGGATGGATACACCCTAGAATACTGTGGGAATTTGGGGATATTCTAGCAGCTCTGACTGACCTTTTCAATGCCTCATTGGAGTCGGGAGTGGTGCCAAAGGACTGGAGAGAGGCTCATGTGATCCTTTCACACAAAAGCGGAAGTAAGGATGTGGTTGAAACTACAGGCCAGTTTGTATAACTTCGGTGGCGAGTAAATTATTGGAAACGCTGACAAAAGAGAAAATAGTGAGTTTTCTGGAGTCCAGCGGATTACAGGATCCGAGGCAGCATGGATTCACCAGAGGCAGGTCTTGTCAGACAAATCTGATTGATTTCTTTGACTGGGTGACCAGGGAATTGGACCGAGGGAGAGCCCTAGATGTGGTGTATTTAGATTTCAGTAAAGTCTTTGACACCGTTTCTCACAGGCAACTTATAAACAAACTGAGCACCCTAGGGATGGACCCTAAAGTTACTGCTTGGGTTAGAAATTGGTTGAGTGGGAGGTGACAAAGGGCACAAGTTAATGGAGCTCACTCTGAGGTGAAGGAAGTTACCAGTGGTGTGCGCTAGGGATCTGTCCTTGGTCCGATTCTTTTTAAGATCATTGTTAGTGATATAGCGGAAGGGCTGTCGGGTAAGGTTTGCCTCTTTGCAGATGATACCAAAATCTGCAATAGAGTAAACACCCAAGAAGATGTAGATAACATGAGGAGGGATCTACTTAAACATGAAGAATGGTCTAGAATTTGGAAAATGGGATTTATTGTTAAAAAATGCAAGGTCATGCATTTGGGCTGCAGCAATCCAAGGGAGCAATATAGTATAGGGGTGAAGTACTTTTGTCCACTAAAGAAGAGCTGGACCTATGTGTGGTTGTGTCTGATGATCTTAAAGTAGCTAAACAGGTAGAAAAGATGACAGCAAAAGCTAGAAGGATACTTGGGTGCATAGGGAGAGGAATGGCCAGCAGAAGAAAGGAGGTGATAGTGCCTCTGTATAAGTCTTTGGTGCAACCTCATTTGGCGTATTGTGTGCAATTCTGGAAACCACACCTTCAAAAGGATATAAACAGGATGTTGTCAGTACAAAGGGTGGCTACTAAAATGGTTAGTGGTCTTCATTATAAAGCATATGAGGACAGACTGAAGGATCTTAATATGTACACCTTAGAGGAAAGGCGTAATAGAGGTGAAATGATTGAGACGTTTAAATACCTCTGTGGCATAAATGCACTGGGGGAGAGCCTCTTTTGATTGAAAGCGTGTTCTGTTATGAGAGGACATGGGATGAGGGTGAAAGGGGATAAATTCAGGAGTGATATGTGGAAATATTTCTTTGCGGAAAGAGTGGTGGATCTGTGGAATAGTCTCCCAGTGGAGGTGGTAGAGATGAGGATGGTATCTGAATTCAAAAAAGCATGGGACAAACACAGAGGATCTCTAAAGGAAAAAAGGGGACTGTTGTAGTTGTTGATATGGAAGGACAGACTAGATAGGCCATGTGATCTTTTTCTGTCGCCATTTTTCTATGTTTCTATGATCCCTACATCCTGCAGTAATCATCAGTGTCACAGCACTTTGAGGGGAGGGATGGATCAGGATGCCTTCCACATACTGATATTAAGTGGATATATGCATGTGGGGGAAAAATATGCCAGTGAGGCTAGAAGAGTAAGCATTATGACAACACCCCATCTCAGAGGAAAAATAACTACACTGCTTTTTAAGTTGCCAAATGATGACCAAGGCCTATGTGGGAACCATTGATTCTTTCATGAGCAAGCACTCATTTCGGTGCCAGAGTGTCACCTATCAACCATGAGATTATTCCAGGACCAGCTCATAAGTACACTCCATGAAATGGTTATGTTGGTCATTCTGTTAGTTCATGCAGGGTCTTGCACATGTGTGTGCATATTTCATACCCTGCCACTCTGGCAGGACAGATCCCACAGTTTTATCAGCAGCATATCAATGCAGTTCTACATACAAATCTAACAAGATGTCCCTCTCCCACAGGAGTCTCACGTACCTTGTCAGACACGTAAGGCAAAGAGCCTGCAGAGAGCTATGCAGACATAAGCATTGTCGCCGCGCCTCCCGCCCGGGTCGATAGCCGGTAAGCAGGAGGGCGTTGCCCTATTGCCCTCTTTGAATAGTGTCCATAAATATGGCTGCCAGCTAGGATTGCTGGGAAATGTTGTTCATCTATTCCTTAGAGCAAATAGTGTGACCACACGGTATTAGGCAAAAACAGAGAATATTTATTTTCGGAGTTTCCCCCTCGCATCAAATTCAATAGCACTGAACATAAATTGGATACATCTCCAAAGCAAAGAATAATAATAAAGTCCAACAGGTTGCATTCATAGAGTTGGGAACTTTTACTTCCAATATCAGCAGTTAACTTTGTTTTTAAGAACTTTCGTACAAAGCTCAGGCTGTTAACTTTTGCAAGGTAACTTAGCTTTCCTATGAAGACTGTTTCTTTCACATATTCTTATACAAGGAGGCTCACATCTTCTAAAATGCCCAGCAAGTTTTACTTCTCTTCAGAGCATTGTGGGGACAAACACATTTGCTTAAAACTTCTGGTGAGTTTTTCTTGCTGTGTCTTTCAGCTTCATACAAATAAGCTTTGCACTGCTTTAAACACTCATTCTCTTACATGTGCTTAGGCTCAGCACATCTCAAACTCATTAGCCCTGCAATATGAACACTGCATCTCCTCAGACTCACTCTCATACAGTTCATTGCAGCCTTCTATCTCCATTTCTTCAATGGATTCATTGCAACTGTCTTCAGGTGGAACAGTGTCATAGAGCTTCTTATTCTCCTTCGGTAACAACTCATTCAGCTTTGACAACAAGAGTTTCTTTTGCTCTATCTCAGCAGAGTTTAAACACAAAGTTTCTTTCTCCCTAATATAACTCTTCACTTCTGAGTCACAGCAGCTGTTAGCAAACTTCCTATCTCTCATAGAAGCTTGCTTTGAGGCATTTTGGCTACAATAGCTTCTAGCACTTTTCTTTAGTTCTCTGACTATCTCTTCAGAGGGAGTTTGGCTAGGGAACACAGAAAAGCTATTTTCCCTACCTCTGTAGCTTAGCTGGCTAGCTGAGTTGCTTCCCCACTGGGAACTGACTCTTCCAGCTTCCTTTCACGCAGGGACTTTGAAACACGCACTTGCCTTGACTCTGGGCTTCTCAGCTGTTCCAATCCTTCCTGCTCTGTGCCATGCAGCTTTCTCCCTTCATTCAACTGCCTCTCTCCTGGCAGTTTCCCATTAAGCTGTGTCTGCCTCTGATCTGTTCCTCTCAGATCCAACTGCTCATCTCTGCTCCTTGTTCCCGTCCTCGCTGTCGTTGTTCCTGTTCCCGCCTGCTCTAACTGCTCAAACACTGCAGTTTTAAACTGATCCTTCTTAGTGACCACACCCTTCTCCCAGCACACGTGGGAGCTGCTAGGACTCAACCTAGCTCTGACGTGCTGAAGTGGGCGGGGCTTTGTACTGGCTGCATTCTGACTCAGAGGTTTGTGGTTGCTAGGGAAACCCTGTTTGCTACTATTTTTAAAGGGATAGGATTCACTTTCTTGCCACTCCATCTCCCCTGAACAGCCTTCGTTATCACAGCATTCACAAGCTCATGCCCTCATGCATCTTGACAATGACCATAGAAACATGACCAGTGACCTAGGTCTCAACTATAGACTCGGTGAATCTAATCTTGTTTATAATTATGAAATAAAGATAGGCACAATTGCTGACAATTGTTTGGTCCTGTAATGCCTGATGCAGGGTTGCTGGCAGTGTCCGAAATGTGCCACGTCGCACACACAGGACTTTGTCTTCTATGACTTTTCTTGAAGTGACTATCAATGTGCTATTGAGCTAAGTAGCCATTTTTTTATGTTATACCTTAATTAAAAGGGTTTACTGCAATGGGGGGGGGGAGAAATCCATCTCTGGCTCCTGGGACAGTGCATCCAACAAAAATTATATTTATTTCATAATTATAAACACAATTAGATTCACTGAGTCTATACTTGAGACCTTGGTTACTGGTGAGGTTATTTTGGTCTTTAAGTACATGGGGTAATTTGTGGATTCATCGAAACATGATGGCAGAAAAAGACCACATAGCCTATCTGGTCTGTTCTTCCATATCAATAACTATAAGAGTCCCCTTTTTGTCCTTTAGAGAGCCTCTGTGTTTGTCCCATGCTTTTTTGAATTTAGATATTGTCCTCATTTCTATCACCTCCACTGAGAGAATATTCCACACATCCACCACTCTTTCCATAAAGAAATATTTCCGCATATTACTCCTGAGTCTATCCCCTTTCTCCCTCATCCTATGTCCCCTCATAACAGAGCTTGCTTTCAATCAAAAGAGGCTCTCCTACTGTGCATTTATGCCGTGGAGGTATTTAAACATCTCAATTATATCACCTCTGTCCCATCTTTCCTCTAAAGTATACATATTAAGGTCCTTAAGTCTGTCCTCATATGCTTCATAATGAAGACCACTAACCATTTTAGTAGCCACCTTCTGCACCTACTCCAACCTGTTTATATCATTTCAAAGGTGTGGTCTCAAGAATTGCACACAATACTCCAAATGAGGTCACACCAAAGACTTATACAGAGGTACTATCACCTCCTTTCTTCTGCTGGCTATTCCTCTCCCTAATGACACAAGCATCCTTCCAGCTTTCTCCATTGCCTTTTCTACCTGTTTAGCTACTTTAAGATCATCAAACACAATCACGCCTAGGTCCCATTCTTCTTTGGGGGACAGAAGTACATCACCCCCTATACTGCACTGCTCCCTTGGATTGTTGCAGCCCAAATGCATGACCCTACATTTCTTAGCATTAAATCTCAGCAGCCAAATTTGAGACCATTCTTCAAGCTTAGCTAGATCTCTCCTCATGTTATCTACATTTTCCTGGGTGTCTACTCTATTGCAGATTTTGGTATCATCCACAAAGAGGCAAATCTTACCCGACAGCCCTTCTGCAATATCATTAACAGAGATGTTAGAAAGAATCAGACTAAGTTCAGATCCCTGAGGCACTCCAATGGTAACCTCCTTCTCCTCAGAGTGAACTCTATTTACCTGTATCCTTTGTCGCCTCCCACTCAACCAATTTCTAACCCAAGCAGTAACTTTAGGGTCCATCCCTAGGCTGCTCAGTTTGTTTATAAGTTGTCTGTAAGGAACAGTGTCAAATGCTTTACTGAAATCAAAATACACCACATCTAGGGCTCTCCCTTGGTCCAACTCCCTGGTCACCCTGTCAAAGAAATCAATCCGATTTGTCTGACAAGACCTGCCTCTAGTAAATCCATGCTGCCATGGATCTGGTAATTCGTTGGGTTCCAGAAACCTCACCATTTGTTCTTTCAGCACCGTTTCCAATAATTTTCTCACGACTGTGGTTAAAATAACCGGTCTGTAGTTTTCAACCACATACTTACTTCCACTTTTGTGGAAAGGGACCACATGTGCCTCTCCACTCCTCTGGCACCACTTTCGACTCTAAAGAGGCATTGAAAAGGTCAGTCAGTGGAGCTGTTAGAATGTCCCCAAGTTCCTTCAGTATTCTCCGATCTATCCTATCTGGCCCCATCGCTTTGTCCACTTTTAGTTTAGCTAGTTCTTCACAAACACAGTCTTCTGAAAATCGTTTGAGATGTGCCTTGCATTTGTTCCTGTTTGTGGGTGTTGTCTGAGCTCCTTCTCCTCGCCCTTCATCTGTGAACACAGAACAGAAATATTTGTTAAACAATTCTGCTTTTGTATTCTCATCAGCTTCTACATATTCCTCCCCTTCACCATTGAGTCTGACAATACCACTTTTTCCCTTCCTCCTCTCACTAACATACCTGAAAAATGTTGTATCCCCCCATTTTATTGCATTGGCTATTTCCTCTTCTTTTTGTATGTTTGCTTTCTTGACTACTTTGTCAGTCTTTCTAAGTTTTTCCAAATAAAGATGCCTGTCTTCCTCTTTCTGTGATCTCTTGTATTTCATGAAGGCCTTCCTCTTTTTCTTCACCTTTTCAACTACCTCTTTTGAGAACCATAGCAGCCTCCTTTCTCTTTAACCTTTATTTACCATTCTAACAAAAAGGTTGGTTGCCCTGAAAATATCCCCTTTCAGTTGTGTCCAGTGTTTTTCTATATCCCCCAGCTATTCCCATCCCACTAACGTCTCCTTGAGGTATTGGCCCATTTTGACAAAGTTAATTTTCCTAAAGTCTAAGACCCTCGCTTTTGAATGGATTTTATCAGCCCTAGTCCTAATACTGAACCACACCATCTGGTAATCATTGGATGTGAGATGATCTCCCACTATAACATCAGAAACACTTTCCTCATTGGTAAGCACCTAGTACAGTATGGCTCCTTCACATGTGGGTTCTGTCACCAGTTTCCTGAACAATTCTTCCTGTAAAGAATCCAGGATCTCCTTGCTTCTAAATGTCACCACAGCAGGGATGTGCCAATCAAAATCCTGCATATTGAAATCCCCTATTAGTAGCATGTCCCCTTTCCTGGCAATGCTGCATATGTCTTCTATTAAATCTCCATCCACATCTTCTCCCTGTGATGGAGGTCTGTATATCACACCAATGCAAATGGATTTCTCTTTCCCTCTTTCTAGTTAGCCGACACTGCCTCCTCTCTCCCTTTTAAGCCCTGTATTTCCATGTTGTTGTTGTTGTTAAGTGCCGTCGAGTCGGAGTCGACTCATGGCGACCCTCTGGATAGCTATCCTAAATTGTGTTTGGTCTTCATAGCTTTAATATTATTATTTACATATAGTGCCACTCCATCCCTTCTTCCTACCCTATCCTTTCTGAACTATAGTTTGATATAGTTAAATCCCAGTTATGGTTGCCCATGAACCATGTCTCTGTAACTGCCACTAAATTCAAGTTGGTGTCTCCCATTAAAGCCTCAATATCTGGGATCTTATTTCCCATGCTACGGGCTTTTATAGACACTGTTTTCCATTTTACCTATTTCTATAAAGGTATTTAATGTTTTACTTACCTGAGGGCTTTCACTTACCTGGGGGCTTTCTTCACCCATCCCCAACAAATCTAGTTTAAAGCCCTCTACAGTAGGCTAGCCAGTATGCTACTGAAGAAATGTTGACTCTTCTTGGACTGATGGATGCCATCTCTGCTCTGCAGCCCTTGGAACATCATCCCATGGTCCAGGTAACCAAAATACTCTGGATGACACCATCCACACAGCCATGAATTTATCTCCAGGATGCAAGCTTCTATGCCTTGTCCTTTACCCTCAATAGGGAAGATTGAAGAGAACACCACCTTCACCGCTGTCTGCTTCACTCTCTGTCCCAGAGCCATGAAGTTACTCTTGATATGCTCAGAAAGATACCTGGCAGCATTATTTGTGCCAATATGGATGAGCAACATCGGGTAATAGTCAATAGGCTTGATGAGTCTCAGTAAACTGTAACATGTTGGATTTTGGCACCTGGCAGACAGCATACCTCTCTGGACATCAGAAGAGAACCACCAACCACCACTACCCTTCGCTTCCTAGGGGTCACTGATTCTGCAACTTTGGGGTGCTCGAGCTCTGGTTCTGTTCCTGCGATGCCGCCACCTTCTCCACTTCCAGAGATGCAAAATGGTTCTTCAATTCAAGGGCTTGAGGAGTTGGATTGGTGATTCTGTAGGCCCTGGTGACTAGTGTCCATCCTTTGTCCTTCTGTAGGCTCCCACCTTCACCTCTGCTGGAGAGTTTGGATGTTTCAAGAAGTATTTCATCAATATGGGAGTACGAGCATAGCCCTATGTCCAATGCTCACTGCCAGAAGCTGTGTAGGGGGACACAGCCATATGTTATGTGACAGATGTAGGCCACTGTTGGCCAACATGCACTCGTAGCCTGTTTCTGGGCCACTTCTCAGCAATCTTTGCATTGCATTAGCTGTCGCCAAGTTCAAACCTAAAGGGTACACAAATGAAGAGCAGAGAATTCTGGGTATTATCTAAAACAGAGCAGTTTGTACATGATGTATATGAGCCAGAGGTTAGGTAAATGGCTGAAGCCATCTTAATGTGGGTCTTGCACAAGCATGGCCTGAGTATACACATCTGTTCATGCTGAGAGGCCGCTCTCACTCTGATCAAGCTGAGACCAGGTCATGGCTATGTATCCACATTATACTACTTAGGTTTAAGCTGTAATGACATGGGTACTGTTTCTTTATGGTAGTCTAGTCACTAGCCAGGCTATTTGTTGCTCATGCTGTTTGTACAAAGCCAACATCTTTTTGACAGCTTTATGCACATGCAGTGGGTAGTGAATAGCATACTAGGCACAGATGGTATATGAGTGGCTAATACAGTCCACTGTTACACAAAATATGCAGGCTGACTGATAATGGTCTACTGGATTAGATGCCTCAGAAAGGAGAGCAGCTTTTATTAGGTTACTGGTAATGTTTTGCTGATGATGGTTTTGGTTGACCCTGCGGGTTAGTGTCAGCACCCCTCCCCCCCCTCCCTGCCCCACTTCCTGCCTGGACAACACTTACTGCATTCGGCTTTCTTGGTAACAGCTGCCCTAACCTTAAAGCTTGACAGAAGATTTCAAATGAGAGTCTGTCACCAATGAGTGCAGGGAACAAATGACTAGCCTTACGTTCCCATGCAACAACTGCAGTATTCTGGCAGTGAAATGTATCTTCTCTGCAGAGACAATCTACTGTGGTACATGGGCTGAGGACCAGGTGAGGTATACCCTTCCTCATATTCAGGGTGGCCGGTGAAAAGGGACACTGGTATATGTGGCGGCTGTTATGTCCTTGAATTCTCCATGTGGGAAAAAGTAGCATATAGGTGCTCATATTGTGAGTTGCATCCTGGGAAATAAAGAGGCTAACCATTACCAGCACATATACCTCACATTGCAGCAATAGTGGTGACCTTGATCACTAGAGCATTGCCCAGTATGTGCATATCTTGTATGACAAAGGAGCAAGTGTACAAGACCCCCCGGAGAGGGGAGGATGGTCTGGGATGGACCTCATTTATTTATTTATTTAACAGATTTTCTATACCACTTTATCATTTCAATCAAAGCGGTTTAAATTGTAACTTAAACTTAATAATGTACATTAAACAGGGATATTGATAACTTGGATTTGTCTGAGGCAATGGTCATGAATGCCCGTATGTGCAGCAGGTCACAAGTGAACGCATGAGGACATGCATGGAGATTCCTGCTCATGACTCATAGTATCCAGGGCTGGCGCATACAGATCATGGTAGATAGCATGACAGCCAATCCATCCCTCTCTGCAAGCATGGCACAGCTGTCCCTTTGGTGCTGTTGGCAGCTTTAAAGCAGTGGTGCTTATGCGGCTAGTCACAGCATGCCAGTCCTGCCCCCTCTGATAGGAAGTGTTAGAGGGGTGCAAGTGTGGTATGCCATGAGCACGTGAGCTGTTACCTTAAGCCTTGTCACCACAGAAGATAGGAATCTCCATGGGATCCACTTTACCTGTAAGTGACATACTTGGCATGACCCTGACATTACACACTGCAGCGTTGCACCTGACATGCAGGGCAGGGACAATGGTATCGTCTACATCAGGCCGATGCCACTGCCATCATCACTTCCATTTCCACACACTGCCAGCATGGCTGCATGGCAGCAGTGGCAGTGGCACAAATCCTACGTGACAGCGGCTGCATGTATGTGTGCCGCCGCTGTCACAGCAGAGTTGCACCGGACATCACAGAAGTGCACCCTAAGCATCCGTCTAGTCTGCATAGCAGACTAGCCAGCCTCACTAAATCACTCACATGACCCCACCTTTGGCACTTTGGCACTAACAACAAAGTGCCCTTTATTAAATGGCACCATGCTGTGATTGCCAATAGAGCACTACTATCACTAATTTAAGGCTCCAGTCTGGGGGGGTGCAAACTGCATACAATTGAATAGGCTCCTGTATGGTGTTTAATGCTCAAAAACATCCCTCTCCCTCCACAAAGACCCCTTAAAGCCAGTTTTGAACTGGCGTTAAGGTTCTTGGGAGATGCACCTCTAATGCTCACTAATGGCTACTAGCATTAGGATTATACCTGCTGACTATGCCAGTGATCCACCCAGTTAATACCTTTTCTCCACCCTTTTGTAACTTAATGGCCAGTAACATGTTACCATCCCTTAAGCCCATACTATAAGCACTTTCTTCAGCAGTAACTGCTATTGGGTGCCAATAACATCTGCTAATGATACTTTTGTACCCTTAATGGTCCTTAGTAAAAGTACTCCTTAGTTTTATTTTTAATTAGTAGATAGTAAAATGGTTTTAAAGAAGGAAATGAAGACTCTGGAATATCAAGAACTTCTTGCGTATAGTTCTAAAAAATTTCCAAACTTGTAATGTTAGCCATTTTTGGAATGTTGGTAACCTTAACAGTACAGTACCTCAATTAATTCTGCATATTCTCAAATTTTGTAACAACATATGGTTAGATTTCACCAGTCAGGGAATTAGTTTCAACAGTAGTAATCTTAACAGAAATACTAGTTAAATCTTCTTGATGTTTAACAAGTTGTTGTTCACAATTTTTGCACTTGAAATTCAAACATTACAACAACATTATGTTGCAGTTCAATTTTTGTGAACCACCTTCTCTAGCCTAGAAAAAGCCTGCAAAAGAATGCCGATAG
Organism: Ichthyophis bannanicus; assembly: GCA_033557465.1. Taxonomy (NCBI): domain Eukaryota; kingdom Metazoa; phylum Chordata; class Amphibia; order Gymnophiona; family Ichthyophiidae; genus Ichthyophis; species Ichthyophis bannanicus. The sequence continues at coordinate 123,104,029 of CM066034.1, read as the reverse complement.
AACTCTGATTGTCTTTTAGCTAAACCTTTGGTAATGAATCAGTAAAAATACAAATCTGTTTGGAATCAGTCTGAAGTAAATCTTCTAAAAGCCGAGCAGAAACACTTCCATGGTCAGATGACCCACTTAGCTGCATCCAAAGCAGTGTCACTCTCTTTATTTTCATCCATATGATGAACCAACTTCGATAAGTGTACAGAAGACTTCTGAGTAACTTGCCAAGAATCACAGTGCTGAGCCTGTTGTATCTCAATGCTTGCAAGAGCTCTTGAAGTTGATGAAGTGCTGCTGCGCTAAGACCAACAGGGGAGTTAAGCAATATCCAAATCAAGGCAGCCTCTACTTGTTCCAGCGAAGAAACCAGTTCATTGTCAGTATCAGCAGCACAAAGCTCTTCTTCTCAGAAATTGCATATATGGGCCACAGGCTGCAGCAGATATCTATCCAAATTCAAAGTACCTTCTGTGGTTTCAGTAAGCGGTGATTTCTGCCTCTGGATCTTAACCACTGATACACATTCAGAGCTGGGAGCTGAGGCAGCGTCAAGGAGCCAACTGTCCTACTGCCCCCATTGACAACCCCAGCTTGCATTTCAGTGTAATCCTTCTTCACAAGGAAGAGCACTGAGACCTGGTGACTATCTCCCCCCCTAAGTGTTGAAGATTCCTTGGGCCGGATTTTGATTTGGGTGGTGCTATGCGCCGCATCAGCGCATAGCCCGCCCCTCCCGCCTAACCTGGATTTTCCATGCCTGGGTCATATGCGGTCCCAGCATCAAAAATACAGTACCTGAATGTACAGCACTTTGACTGGTAGAAAAGCAGTATATAAGCCCCGTTAAATAAATAAATCAAAAAGATGGGTATCGCCGCACTCCTTGGAGGCCGCAAGAACTACCTTTGTAGCACCAGTTTTCGATTGTAGATGGTTAGCCCCAGCGCCTTACAGATAGATGAGAGTTTCCTTTTCCTATCTTTAAGGTGCAGAGCGCTAACTGTGTAGCATTGAAAATCGGTGCTACACAGATAGCACCATGGCCCGCCTCTGCCCCACTCCTGACGAGCCCTGATACTAACCACATAGCATCAGGACATGTAAGGGACAAACCAAGGGATTTTCGAAGGCACTACGCATGTAGGTGCCTTCAAAAATTCCCTGTTCAGACATTTACATGGCCCCTTGTGTTTAACCATAGTTAATTGACATTACGGAGAGAGAAAGAAATAGTATTTGCAAAATCAAAGGTTCAAGCCACCATCTTGGATCCCAGAGCAGCCTTTCTCCCTTTGACATTTTTGAATGTCTCTATCATACCACTCCTTTAGGTTATAAAAATTTATGGGGTGGGGCGGGGGGATATTGAGCTCCGGCGGCTAAAGCTGCCACCCTTGGCTAGCTGCTGGCATTGAAATTAAATCTAGATATTCAATGCCAGGGTTATATGTGGCCCCGGCATTGAATATCCAGGTTTGTCACACTATTGTGAGGCTAACCAGGTAGCAGTGATATTGAGCCACTGCCCGGTTTGTTAATACCGTGAACACTAGGCCAAGGTTTCCTCCATTTCACTTTCACTGCATATCACTAACAGGCAGCAGCTCAATATTGCAATGGGTGCTGTCTCCAGTTCCCCCCCCCACCCCCCAGAACACCCTGATGCTAACTGCCTAGCCTCAAATCATGAAGAGACAGCACTCAGGGATTTTCAGTGGCACTAATCATGTTAATGCCACTGAATATCTTACTTAGTGGCATTTACACGATTTACATATCTGCAAACTGTGTAACTGCCTTTGAATATCAGGCCCTATGTTCTTGAATTTAACCTTATAGGGCAAAGTGCCATACGCTGCACTATTTTGGAAAACCTTCTCCGAACTGAATCTGCTCTGTCCATATCCGTTTAATGATTTGGCCTCCGGAATTGGACATAATATTGGTCTAGATGAGGGCTCATTAATGATTTGTACAAAGGGAATATCATATCCTTTTTAGACTGGTTACACATGTCCTATGCAGTCTTTCGTTCTTTAGTATCTTGCCTTTGAGAATTGTAATGTCACACTTTCAAAGTGAAGGACAGGGTTCTTAAAATCTGAACACCTTGGTCTGCAAATATCTGCTTTATTTAGAAATAAAAGCAGCCTGTTAATTACTTTCATTGTCACATTGCAGAAAGTCATTATGGAAAATTTGATCTAATTACCGTTTCATTTTAATGCAAATTAAGTTATTCAAAAGAGGAAAATCAACAAGGAACACAAATTAATGAGCCAGTTCTTTTTCTGTCTCTTTTATATCTCCGATAGCTGGCTGAGAAAATCGGATGTGTTCCTGTTTGTTTAAAGCACACTCACATTGTTGATCCCACAAGAATCAAAAATGAAGAAACTGGGTAATAGTAAAAAAAAAGTTATATATTCCTTTGTTTTAGGTTCGATATTCTGAATTAAAATCTGCTAGACATGATAAGGTTTCTTTCAGTTGTCCTGGTATTTCATTGTATTTCAGAATGATTTTACAACTTAGATAAGGAACTACTGTAAGCTGTGCATAATGACTGAATAATAGTTATAATATGAGCATATCAACAAAATACCAGAAAATAAACTGGTGAGTTTGAGAACTTGTAGATTGATATTTGTAGTGATATGCATGTTGTTTCATATTATTTTTCACCTGAATCAATAAGTTAAAACCCCCCAGAAAAAAACAAACCTCTGGGCTGGTGTAAGACAGGGGTTGGAAGAGATGTTATTCTGTTGCCTGAGGATGTGTTTCTAGCTAGTCTATTCTTAGCTGTGTCTTGTCTTTTTGGTTGTCTTAGTTCATGGTTCTTTATTGGCTCAAAATTTCCCTATCTGGTCTTTATTTCCATGGAAATCTCTGGATTTGTTGCCTTGTGAATCTGTTGACTCTGCTCAAGAGACATGATCAAAAGACTTTTCTTGTTACATGTTCTTAGCCTTGTAAGTTCTGATAAATGTAGCCTAGAACTATTATTAAAAATGTTTAATTGTTTTAATTTTTAATTCCTAAACTTACAGGAGTATGTTTACTAAAGGGCAATAAGGGAGCAAATGTGCTATTAACATGCGTTATTGGCATCCATGAGCAGTTAACGCTGTGGAAACTACCAATAACACTGGACTAACATGCAGAAGCGGGGCCCTCAGCATTAAGGTAAAAGGAGGTAAAGAGTGGGCGTTAATGGCGTGGAGACTGGGCAGGAATAGCATGTGCTCCCTCACCACTGGGTTGTGTAACCGTGAGTTAGAGCTTCCATCTCTGGGAACCCTAATGACAGCTGAAAATTTGCGGTAAGGGCCAATTTAAATGTATGCAATGTGTTCAAACCACCGGAGTTCCCAAAATTGTGATAGTAGAGCTCAACTGGCAGCACTAGCATGGTGCTCTATTAAGAAAGCCTGCAGCCTGGAGATTGGATTCTTCATAATCATGACATCACTGGAGGTATTCCGCTGGTCTCTCCCATCAACCCCCAGTGTGTCCAGTCTCCATGCAGCAGGAGGATTTAATGAGCCTAGGTGCTGGGCTCACTAGAGGAATGGATAAGGAGCAGTTAGGTACTTTAGTCAGCCTACTTAGCTAACGTTCACTATGATTTAATCAGAGCCTTGGCAAATAGTATGGCTTCGTTGGTTGCCACATGTCCTTATCTGCGGTTAAGAAATTGGGCTGCAGATGGTTCCTCCAAGTCTCATCTTAGTAAACTTCCTTTTAAAGAGAAGTTCTTGTTTGGAGAGGATCTTGACAAATTAGTCAAGGATTTGGGGGAATCAAAAGGCGGATGCTTGCTGGAAGATAGGCCGAAGCAAGGTCGTTCTCAACCAGCTGTGCAAGATCAGTTTCGGGACTTTAGACGGTTTCATATCTCAAGGTTTGGAGATTTTCAAAGGAAAGATTTGCTTCACAAGGTCAAGGTTTTTGGGGCTTTCGAGGGGCGGGCAGAGGATTTGCTAGTTCCTCTGCCATAGCACTTAGAAAGTCACAATGAAACGAAGCAGGCTCGGGCAGGAATTCAGCCGGTTGGGTGTCGGCTTCAAAGGTTTTTTCCAGCCTGGGTCCAGATAACAGCCTGGGTGTTAGAGGTCATTTGTAAAGGCTATGCTCTCAAATTTGCTCGTCCAATAGTAGTCTCTTTTGTTCTCTCTCCTTGCAGAGGGCAGGAAAGAGCAACTGTGGTACGGCAGACGTTGGAGCATCTTCTTCAATTGGGAGTAGTGGTTCCGGTTCCGCAAGAGTTTTATGGCATCAGTCGATACTCTATTTATTCTGTGGTTACCAAAAAGGACGGGTCATTCCGTCCTATTCTAGACCTCAAGGTTGTGAATTGCTCTCTGCGAGTACCTCATTTTTGAATGGAAACATTACGGTCGGTAATAGTGGCAGTTCGAAAGGGAGAGTTTTTGACGTCACTCGATCTTACCGAGGCATACTTACACATTCTTATCAGAGGTTCCTAAGGTTCGCACTGCTGTGTGGGCATTTTCAGTTTCAAGCATTGCCTTTCGGTCTAGCGACAGCTCCGCATACCTTCACCAAGGTAATGGTGGTGGTAGCGGCGGCTCTGCAAAAAGAAGGTATATTAGTACACCCTTATCTTGACGATTGACTGATACAGGCAAAATCCAAGCTGGAGAGTGTTTGAGTAACAAGTAGAGTGGTGCAGTTTCTTCAGAGTCTCAGTTGGGTAGTCAATGTATCCAAAAGTCATTTAAATCCAGCTCAAGTTCTAGAGTACTTAGAAGTACAGTTCTACACCCGTTTGGAGGCAGTTTTTCTGCCAGATCTGCGGGTTCAGACAGTTCAACGTCAGGTGCACAAGTTTTTAAGAACTCCAGCGCCCACAGTCTGGAATTATCTTCAAGTTCTAGGGATGATGGCAGCGACAATAGACGTAATACCTTGGGACAGGGTGCACATGCGACCGTTACAGAGGTCATTACTCAGGTGTTGGTTACATCAGAATGATTCCATGTGCAAATGACTTCCTTGCCCATTGCTGGTCTGAAAGTCTCTTCAATGGTGGTTTTGCTCAAAGAATCTGATTGTGGGCATGCCACTGGAGCAGCCGCAATGGATTCTGTTATTAACAGATGCAAGTCTTACAGGCTGGGGAGTTCATTGCGTAGACCTGTATGCACAAGGAGTTGCAAACGGTAACGCTAGCTCTTCGAGCATTCGAAAACTCGGTGCGAGGTCAAGCGGTGCGTGTTCTGTCAGACAATGCCGTGACAGTGGCTTATCTCAATCGTCAAGGTGGCACGGGAAGCATGGCTCTAGAGGAGGAAGCAGAGGCTTTGTTTTCCTGGGAAGAGCTTTGGCTTCAGGCTCTGTCGGCAGCACACATTATTTCAATTCAATGTAAAAAAAAAATTAGTGTAATTTGTTTCATATTATTGCCATAGCTACTTATTTGTTGCTCCTTTGAGTCTGCTTTGTCAATAGAACAGTGGGGGTTGATGGGAGAGACCAACGGAATACCTCCAGTGATGTCATGATTCTGAAGAATCCAGTCCCCAGGCTGCAGGAGGAGGTGCACATTTTTTATGACATTAAGAGGGCTATGTAGTAAAATGTCTTACTGCTTGGTTTTAACACACATTGTGCAATGCAATATTCAATAAACTGTGTAAAGTAAATACAATAAAAGAGTAAATGTTACGTTAAAGCTGGAATTGTTATGCACTGACATTTCTGGCAATGAAAACAAAATTGCATTCCTGCTACCAGTAATTGGTGTAATTGGTTATGTTAATGTTCATATTACTGCTTCCCACCACCAATTCATTTTGGAGACATTCATAGTTTAACATCACCTCCCAGCCCACATAGTAACATAGCACTCCTTGTAGAAACAGAAAACACATACTTCTTTACATTGATATAACCAATAGGGTAAAATAAATATGTAGATTACCTGTTTGATGCCCCAGGAGAGGTGCAGGACTTCACTCCAAGGACACAAAGAGAGCACTGGTGCCTCAGATAAATTAAAAGCAGTGTAATCCTAGATATGCATGCTTTAAAAAGCCTATTTTAATGCTAAAAATGAATTTAATTTAAAAACAAGTCCCAGCCCCATAGTAAAGCCTAGCGTGTGCTTGGGGGAGTGCAGGGATCTATTTAAAGAACAGTTTTCCAGGAGGGAAACTGCAGAGACTGATGAAGAGTGGAAGTATTTAAATTTGCTACTTCAGAGACTTACAGAAACAGCACGGAAACCTATGATATATTCTAATTGGATGTGGGAGAAAACTTGTAACTAGAGATTTGAGGCTTTTTGCCCTTTTCCAGAACAGTGCCAGGGTACTATTTGCAGTTCTAGTAGTGGAAGACTACTAAACAGTTGTTCTTGGGGGGACTGAAGTAAAATTGAAAGAGGCAGTTGAGGCTGAAGAGGGGAAGGAAGAGTATGTATGCTGTGGAAGACTAAGGTAACTGGAAATTGGGTTAAAAAGGTTTAACAGTAATTGGTCTGCTTATTGTTTAATGCCTACTTAGAGAGAGGATTGGAAGACAGAGAGTTAAAAGACTCTGAGCTTATTAACTGTACCCTGTGTATGAAGCACAGGTTTGCTGTGCACAAGTTGTATTGGAGGGAAATGATATGCTCAAAAATCTCTCAGCAAAAACTTTCTGAAAGAGTTTTCATTTTAAAAGTTCTGGTTTGGACAGAACTAAGAGAGAGTGTAGAAGGAAGGAACAGAAAGGAGCTTATTTAAGGAGTTCTTTGAAGTAGTGAAAAGCTTCTGAGCATAAGAAATTGGTTCAGTGTTTGTCAGTTGAGAAATAAAACCTAAAATCCTGAAAAGGGATTTCTTGGAGCTGGGCTTGAGCAGAAACAGGGAAACTTTTCCTGCTTTATAAATTGGAAAGTTGCTAAGGAATACTGGATTAAGCTCCTTCAAGGAACTAAATACTCTGGAAGCTATGATTATAGTAAAGCTTCTTAGAGAAAAGAAATACTTTAAATCTTATGCAGAGGATCTGATAGTTCTGCTGGGTGTGGCTGGAATCCTCTGAGCTAGGGGGGAAGAGGAAACTGCCTTTCTTTGAGCTGGAAGCTTAAACTATAGAGAAGCTTCTTTGGAAAATATATATGTTTAATCCTATGAAGGAATCCAGATTACTCTGCTGAGTCTGAGCAGTTTAGAATCCTAACTTTTATACTTCAATAAATAAAAGGGGTGACCTGCTTGGGGCGGTGGGTATCGTCATTCTAACCACCTTATTGGAAATAATAGCTGGATTATACTGGTCTACAATGTATCTGCCATCATATACTATGGGGTATGTTAATATAGCAGAAAGTGCCGATAACGATGGATTAACTTCAGAAGCCAGGCCCGTAGCATTAAGGTGAAATAAAATGGAGAGTGGCCGTGAATGGGGCAGGTAGTGGGCGGGGATAATATGTGCTCCCTTAATGCAGGGTTGTGTTAGTGTGCGTTAGAGCTCCCAGCACTGGGAACATTAATGCAAAGAGTGATAATATTGGGTGACTTTAATCTACCGGATATGGATTGGATTACTCCTTCTGCAAATCTGGAAAGAAGCAAAAAAATTGTGGAGCTCTCCAAGATGTGTTACTTAGACAAATGGTGATGGAACCAACCAGGGAAAGCTCAATGCTGGATTTAGTGCTCACCAATGCTGATAGCGTGTCGAATGTCTGCGTGAGTGCCCTGTGAGCAGCAGCGATCATCACACAGTGTGGTTTGAGATAAAAGCAATGGTACAGGCCAATCATAGCAAGCTCAAAGTCCTAAACTTCAAAAACACCGACTTCAATAAAATGGCTGAGTACCTAAAGGAGGAGCTGACAGGTTGGAAGGAGATAAGGGACGTGGAATTGCAATGGGCTAAACTAAAGGTGACAATAAAAGGGGCAACAGATAAATATGTAAGAAAAGTAAACAAAAACAAGAGGAGAAGAAAACCTGTTTGGTTTTCCAAAGAAGTGACCTCTCAAATAAAGACACAAAAACACAGCTTTCACAAAATTCAAAAGCTCACAAACAGAGGAACACAGAAATGAATACAGGATCAAACTCAAAGAGACAAAAAGAGAAATAAGGATAGCAAAATTAAAGCAGAGGAAAAGATGGCTAAAGATGTTAAGTGTGGCGACAAAACATTCTTCAGGTATATTCGGGAAAGGAAAAAGATCAGAGGTGGAACTGCAGGACTCAGAAGTGCTGCAAACGGACTCGTGGAAAGTGACAGTGAAAAAGCGAAATTGCTAAATGAATACTTCTGCTCTGTTTTTACTAAAGAAAGTCCTGGAGAAGGACCTCCTGTGAATCCCAAATATAAAAATGGGAATGAAATAGATACCACACCATTCACAGAAGATGAAGTGTTAGAACAACTTGCAAAACTGAAAGTGGACAAGGCTATGGGACTAGATGGGATACATCCCAGGATACTGAAAGAGCTCAGAGAGGTTCTTGCAGGTCCGTTAAAGGATGTTTTCAACAGATCCTTGGAAACAGGAGAGGTTCCTCAGGACTGGAGAATGGCTGATGTCGTACCTCTATACAAAAGTGGTGACATGGAAGAAATGTCAAACTACAGGCCTGTGAGCCTCACCTCGGTGGTGGGAAAAGTAATGGAGGTGCTCCTGAAAGAGCGAGTAGTGAACTTTCTCAAAACCAACAGGATACAAGACCTGAGGCAACATGGTTTTACCGAAGGACGATCCTGCCAAAAAAATCTGATTGAGTTCTTTGACTGGGTGACCAGGGAACTGGATCAGGGGCATGCAATGGATGCCATCTACCTTTGATACTGTTCCTCATAGGAGGCTTATCTATAAACTCAGTAGCTTGGGGACAGATCTCAAGATGGTAAATTGGATCCAGAGTCTCAATGCGTGGATGAGATAATGGTGCAGAAATGAGGGGTTTGTATTTGTTAGGAACTGGGGTACATTCTGGGGAAAGGAGGGGCTCTTCCAAAGGGATGGGCTTCACCTTAACCGGGATGGAACCAGGCTGCTGGCATTAACCTTTAAAAAGGAGATAGAGCAGCTTTTAAACTAGATAATAGGGGAAAGCCGACAGTCGCCCAAGAGCGGATGGTTCGGAAGAATGTATCCTTGAAGGATACTACCAAAAGCAGAGAGGTTCCAAAAAAGAGTAAAGTAGCCCAAATGCCCTCGAGTACAGAGCAGACAGAGCTTAAAAATCCCAAATTACCCATGTCTACCAATAGCCAAATTAATATGAATAAAATACAGTCTCTAAAATGCTTGTATGCAAATACTAGAAGTCTAAAAAATAAGATGGGAGAGTTAGAATATATAGCACTAAATGAGAGGTTAGATATGATTGGAATATCAGAGACATGGTGGAAGGATGACAACCAGTGGGACACTGTGATACCTGGGTACAAACCATATCGTAATGATAGAGCTGATCAAATTGGTGGAGGGGTTGCACTCTATGTTAGAGAGGGCATTGAGTCAGAAAGGATTAAAGTTTTGCAGGAAACAAAATTTTCTGTAGAATCTCTATGGATTGAAATTCCATGTAAAAAGGGGAAGGCGATGGCAGTGGGGGTTTTACTATCGACCGCCTGGCCAGAATGAACAAATGGATGATGAAATGCTGAAAGAAATCAAGGAAGCTAACAAAAGTTACAGCACAGTAATAATAATGGGTGATTTCAATTACCCCGGTATCACTGGGTCAGTGTCATGGCAGGACATGCTAGGGAGATAAAGTTCCTAGATGACAAAAATGACTGCTTCTTAGAGCAGCTGGTTCATGAACCTACCAGAGGGGAACAAGACAAACAAAGGAGCGAGCAGGATAAAGGTCACTTGCACTTTATTAATGAACAACCCTGACGCGTTTCGGCAGGAGCCTTCATCAGGGGGCTAAAAGGACTGCAAACCAGATAAAAACATATAAACAAAACATCAATAAAAACATGCTAAAATAATAATAATAATAATAAATATGAACATCGATATATGATCACAAGTAAAGGAAAATTATACTTATACGTTGTACTCTAGTCATGCATTAAAGGAAGTGCATAAACAATGTGTGACCAATAGTACAATAGATAATGCTGAAAGAACAATAAATACGTTAAAATATAAAACTACATATGACTTCACATTAAAAACAGAGGAAAATGGGAGACCAAGACCAAGAAACAATATACTACCAGAGGGGAAGCCATATTAGACCTAGTCCTTAGTGGAACACCAGATCTAGTGCAAGAGATAAGGGTGTTGGGGCCACTTGGCAATAGTGATCATAGCATGATCGCCTTTGATTTAATTAGTGGAGGAGGGATAGTACGGAAATCTACAGTACTACCTTTTAACTTTCGAAAGGGAGACTATGAAAAAATGAGGAAAATAGTTAACAAAAAACTAAAAGGAGCAGTTGCAAGGGTTAAAGACTTACATCAAGCTTGGGTGTTGTTGAAAAATACTGTCTTGGAAGCCCAGACCAGCTGTATTCCACGCTTTAAGAAAAGTGGAAGGAAGTCCAAAAAACTGACAGCATGGTTTAAAGGTGAGGTCAGAGAGGCTGTTGTTGCCAAAAAAGCATCTTTCAGGAAATGGAAAAAAGAGCCAAACGACGAAACCTGGAAACAGCACAAGCACTGGCAGGTCAAATACAAAAGAAGGCAAAGGGAGAATTTGAGAAGAAGCTTGCTGCGGAAGCAAAAATGTGAAATAAAGATTTTTTCAAGTACATTCGTAGCAAAAAACCTGTGAGAGAGTCGGTTGGGCCATTAGATGATAGAGGAGTTAAAGGGGCACTAAGAGGCGACAAGGCAATAGCGGAGAGACTGAATGAATTCTTTGCTTTGGTCTTTACTGAGGAAGATGTAGCGATGTTACCCATGACTGAAGTGGTATTTTAAGGTGCAGAAGAATTGAAGGAAATATCTATACATCGGGAAGATGTATTACAACTATTAGATAAACTGAAGAGTAGCAAATCACCTGGACCGGATGCTAGACATCCAAGGGTGTTGAAAGAACTGAAATATGAGATTGCAGACCTGCTATTAGTAATCTGTGAACTATCATTAAAATCATCTCTAATACCTGAAGATTGGAGGATTGCCAATGTAACACCAATTTTTAAAAAGGGTTCCAGGGGTCATCCGGGAAACTACAGACCGATGAGCCTCATGTCAGTACCGGGAAAAATGGTAGAAACCATCATAAAGAATAAAATTACTCAGCATGTAGATAGTCATGGCCTAATGGGAGACAGCCAACATGGCTTTAGACAAGGAAGATCTTGTCTTACTAATCTGTTATGTTTTTTTGAAAGTGTGACTAAACAGGTGGACTAAGGTGAGTCAGTTGATATAGTGTATCAGGACTTTCAGAAAGCCTTTGAGAAGGTCCCTCATCAGAGACTTTTGGCAAAACTAAAGAGTCATGGGATAGGAGGCAGTGTACTACTGTGGATCAGGAACTGGTTAAAAGATAGAAAGCAGAGGGTTGGGCTGAATGGCCAATTTTCCCAATGGAGAAAGGTGAATAGTGGTGTACCCCAGGGATCTGTGATGGGTCCGTTGCTTTTTGACATATTAATAAATGACCTGGAAAGTGGAATAACGAGTGAGGTTATCAAATATGCAGATGACACAAAACTATTTAAAGTTGTTAAAACCCAAGAGGATTGTGGAAAATTGCAAGAGGATCCTGATAAACTGGAAGACTGGGCATCAAAATGGCAGATGAAATTTAATGTGGACAAGTGCAAAGTTATGCACCTAGGGATGAACAACCCAAACTATGGTAACACAATGCAAGGTTCCACATTAGGAACCACCACCCAGGAAGAAGATTTAGGCGTCATTGTGGATAACATGTTAAAACCCTCAGCCCAGTGTGCAGCGGCAGCCAAGAGAGCAAATAGAATGCTAGGTATCATAAGGAAAGGAATGGAAAATAAAATATATTATAATGCCTCTATACTGTTCGATGGTGAGACCGCACCTTGAATATTGTGTGTAATTCTGATCACCGTATCTTAAAAAGGATATAGCGTTATTAGAAAAGGTTCAGAGAAGAGCCACCAAAATGGTAAAGGGGATGGAAGGATACTCCTATGAGGAAAGGCTAAAAAGGTTAGGGCTCTTTAACCTGGAAAAGAGATGGCTGAGGGGAGATATGATAGAAGTCTATAAGTTAATGAACGGAGTGGAACGGGTAAACGTAGATCGATTGTTTACGTTATCAGAATATAGAAAGACTAGGGGACATGCAATGAAGCTACAGGATAAACTATTTAAGACTAATAAAAGAAAATATTTTTTCACTCAACATGTAATCAAACTCTGGAATTTGTTACCTGAGGATGTAGTAAAGGATGTTAGTGTAGCTGGGTTTAAAAAAGGTTTGGACAAGTTCCTGGAGGAAAGGTCCATAAACCATTATTAAGAAGGGACCCAGGATATCAATGCTTGACCCAGTACAAGCATTGTGGAACCTGTGTCTTTTGGGGAAACTTCTAGGTATGTATGACCTAGATTGGCCACTGTTGGAAACAGGATACTGGGCTTGATGGACCTTGGCATATCTTATGTTCTTATGGATCAGAAATTGGTTGACTGACAGACGACAGAAGGTGATGGTAAATGGAGCTCTCTCAGATGAAGGGAAGGTGATTAGCGAGGTGCCCCAGGGATTGGTCCTGGGCCCGGCACTGTTCAATGTATTTGTGAGCGATATTGCTGAAGGACTGAAGAGAGATGTCTCTTTTTGCAGATGACACAAAAATTTGCAACAGAGTGGACTCCCCCGAGGGATTGATTAACATGAGGAAAGATCAACAAAAGCTGGAAGAATGGTGTAATGCTTGGCAATTAAGATTTAATGCAAAGAAGTGCAGAGTCATGCACTTGGGTAGCAGAAATCCAAGGGAAATGTACGCGATAGGGGGTGAGAGGTTGGTGTGCACGGATCAGGAGAAAGACCTTGGTGTGATTATTTCTGAAGATCTCAAGGTGGCAAAACAGTGCGACAAAGCGGTGGCAAAAGCAAGGAGGATGTCGGGCTGCATACAAAGAGGAATTACCAGCAGAAAGGAAGAGGTACTTATGCCACTGTACAAGTCACTGGTGAGGCCTCACTTGGAATACTGTGTTCAATTTTGGATACCATATCTTGCAAAGGATGTAAAAAGACTGGAAACTGTTCAGAGGAAGGCGACCAAAATGATTTGGAGCCTGTATCAGAAGCCTTATGAGAAGAGACTTGAAGACCTAAACATGTACACTTTTGAGGAGAGGAGGGACAGGGGAGATATGATTCAGACCTTTAAATACTTAAAGGGAAATAATGAACAAACAGACCTCTTCCATAGACGGGGAAGCTGTAAATCTAGAAGGCATTACAGGAAGCTGCAAGGTGGTAAATTGAAAGGCAATGTCAGGAAAAACTTTTTCACTGAAAGGGTGGTAGATGCTTGGAACGCTCTCCCGATGGAAGTGGTGGGGGCAAACACGGTGACGGAATTCAAAATGGCATGGGACAGACACAGTGGATCCCTTTACAGCAACAGGATAAAATCAAAATAAATGGAACCATCTAAATTCTCAACTAATAGGGGTGTCCTACATGGAGTGGTGGGTTCATCCCTAAACAAAGACATGGCGAGGGGCGGCCTGCATGGAGCGGCAGGTGCAACTACCCTTGCCATCATACTGGGCAGACTAGATGTACCATACTGGTCTTTATCTGCCGTCATTTACTATGTTACTGTATGTTACTATGTTACTATGAAAGCTCACGATAAGGGCTATTTCTGAGGGGAAAGAGCTGATTTCACTGTATGCAATTTGCTCAAACCCCCTCCCCTCCCCTCTCCCCCCAAGGTTCACAAATATGCTCCACTGGCATCAACAGCACGGTGTCCACATGATGGAGCTCTCCCTGGTGAAATCGTGTATCCCCAGCTCACTCCAGTCAAACCAGCAGGTGATTTGGGAGCTGTATAGCAGTGTCATTCTGGGAGGTAAGTGTAGGGGCATGCTGTGGGAATGGGCCTTGAGGATGGTGTAACTGGGAATGCATTTAAGTGTTACAGTTTTGGGGACAACATGTGCACAGGCACATCTAATCAGTCAGTGACTCCCACAAGTTGCTTCTACTTACTGAAAAATAACCTTCTGCCTGTAAATGGTGTCTCACCCAGTTTGTGGAGGTGCTGGCTAACTGACCATGCAGCATGTTGTATGCAGAGTCATAAAGCTTGGGCATCACATACATGCATAGTGCATTGCTACAGCTCACTGTCCTCTGGATACACACACACACATATGACCCCACTGTCCAAAATAGGTATCATTTAGCATTCTTACTTGGCCATTAGGCCTCCTTTAATGTTTGGACATTGTCAATGCCCACACAGTGTTGTATATACTAGTAGCACATACGCACACCCCTCCTAATTCCTGCACAGTGTGTGGGTGCTAGTAGCATGTTCTGCCATCCAGCCCATGTTGGTGCAGCTTCTCAGTGTGGCAGGAGAGTGAGGGAGGGTTGCACATGCTAAAACAACTCTGGAAACATAGGATAAAGTTACCACCTCGGGACTTATAATTCTTAATCCACAGGCTAATCTTAAACCCTTCTCTCTCACACAGAGTGGCCATGTGTTTGGAGCCAGAGAGCAGCCGTGTGTGAGTGTGGGTGCATTAATTCATGCGTGCATAAATGGCCATTGTCAGGATGCATGAGAGCATGAGCTGGGGTATGCTCATGTCTGTATAGCTCCATGCAGACTCTTTACCATACTTGTCTGACAAGGTATGTCAGGCTGCTGTGGGAGGGGGATATCTTGTTAGGTTTGTATGAAGAACTGCATTGATATGCTGCTATAAAACGGACATTCATGTCTTACATATGGGCTCTGAACACACACATGCAAGGCCCTGGCTAACCTAGCAGATTGACCAATGTAACAATTTCATGAAGTGTTCTTGTGGGCCAGTCCTTGAATAAACTCATAGTAGATAGGCCACACTGAGTAGCTTTAACTCCCAGGTGGCTCAGATGGCTGTGGTACCTAAATGAGTGCTTATTCATGAAAGGGTCATCAGTTCACACACAGGCCTTGGTCATCATTTGGCAACTTAAAGGACAGTGTGGTCATTTTTCCTCTGAGATGGGGTGTTATGATATTGCTTAATCTTCCAGCTTTAGTGGCATTCCCCCACCCCACATGCCCATATCCACTCAAGATGTGCATGTGAGGGACATCCTGATCTAAACCTCCCCTCTCAAAGTGCTGTGATTTATGCAAAGCAGTAGGGGTCATGGGTGAACACAGGCAACCTGTGCACCACTTTGGGACTTTTGATGTAGCTAGGAAATACCACATGTACCATCATGGCATGAAGATGATAGTGGCTGGCAGACACCACTTCCCAGTCGCTTAGTGTTATAAGTACCACATGTGTGCTGTGTATAAGAACCATTAATTGTGCTTGCCCGTGCATTCTCTCACAGTATCGGTTAAGGGTCATGCACTGTTGTCCCTCATTAGGAAATGCATGGTCAGTCATGGTGTAGCAACTCATGGCTTACAGTACACAGGGCCAGCCCATGGACTAGGCAGCTGCCTAGGTATGAAGGACCTGGTGGGTGGCTTCCCAGCTGATCCATCCCTCCCTCCCAGACAGTTTGGCAGAGCCTCCGCTTCAGTGTTGCAGGTGACCTTAAAGCTGTGGCACACATGTGGGTAGTCCTGGCATGGTACTCTGGCTCCCCTCTGACATGATATTATGATGCCACTGTACCATTCTATAGTGCAATTGCACCTTGATTATTGTGTGCTATTCTGGTCACCATATCTTGAAAAGGATATAGTAGAATTATACTACATCTGGATACATACACACACACACACACATGCACACACACATGACCCCACTATCCAAAATAGGTATCAGCATTCTTTCTTGGCCCTTAGGCCTCCTTTAATGTTTGGACATTGTTAATGCCCACACAGTGTGTACTGAAAAGTGCCAATAAAATGGTAAAGGGGATGGAAGGATACTCCTATGAGGAAAGGATTAAAAGGTTAGGGTTCTTCAACATGGAAAAAGATAGCTGAGGGGAGATACAGTATGATAGAGGTCTAAAAATTAATGAATGGAGTGGAATGGGTACTCATTGATTGGTTGTATATGCCATCAAAAAGTAGAAAGACTAGGGGACACACAATGAAGTTACAATATGATCAATTTAAGACTAATAAGGGAAACATTTTTTCACTCCGTGTATAATCAGCTCTGGAATTCATTACCAGAGGATATAGTAAAAGCTGCTAGTGTAGCTGAGTTTAAAAGAGGTTTAGACAAATTCCTGGAGGAATATTCCATACACCATTGTTAAAGAGGACCCAGGAAATCCATTGCTTACCCCAAGATAAACATTGTGGAACCTTATGTACTATTTTTGGGAAACTGCCAGGTAGATGAAGAGATGGGACCAGATGGAATACATCTGAGAATACTGAAAGAACTTGGGGACGTTCTAGCTGCTCCATGGACTGAATTTTTCAATGCTTCTTTGGAGTCAGGAGTGGTCCTAGAGGACTAGAGAAAGGCACATGTGGTCCTTTTACACAAAAGCGGAAATAAGGGAGTGGGCAGGTAAACTCCTCTCCGCTCCCCACCAATCGCACCGCCGCAACTGCATTCAAAAGAAGGGAACACTCAGGTGTGCCTGTGCCTAAGGATCCATGTCTGTTGTAGTTGATATGGGAGGGCAGACTAGTTAAGTCATGTGGTCTTTTTCTGCTATTATGTTTCTGTGTTTACTTGTGACCTGGATTGGCTACTGTTGGAAACAGGATACTGGGCTTGATGGACCTTGGTCTGACCTAGTATGACATTTCTGGTGTTCTTTTTGGCATGGGGCCATTTGACTACAGGATGTTTGCTGAATACATGTTTTCTGGTGTATGCTGTCTGTGCATTGGGCACACATTGGCAGCTATTGTGGGTCACTGACAGCGCAGGACATTTCCACACACACTGTACATCAGAGGTCCGATTTTCAAAAGGCATCTACACTGTTTACAGCCCAGTAAAATGTGTAAATGTCTTAGTTGGGAATATTCAATGGCACACTTACATGGTTAGTGCTGTTGAACATCCACTCCTAAGTCTCCTATGCACCCTGATGTTATCCGGTTAGCACTGGGACATGTTAGGGGTGTTCTGGGGCATTGAATTGTGCTAACCGGGCAGCAGTGATATTGGATGCTGCCTGGTTAGCGATCTGTGCCTTAAAGATAGGCTAGGAAAACCTTTGCCTATTTTTACGGCACAGATCGCTAATGGGGCAGCATCCAATATCCCTGCTGCCTGGTTAGCATCGATGACTTGCGGTTTTTGCACTGATCACCGGTTATTCATTGGATATTCAATGCCATTGCCGTAGCATTAAATATTCTGTTTAGGGGTAGGCGGGGAGGGCTATGTGCCGATGAGGTGCATAGTCCTTCCAAAATCAGAACAGTTGAATGTCGGGCATCTAATGTTTAGATTGTGAGTAGGCAGAGCGGGGTACAGTGCAGGCAGGACTGGCCCATCCATTGAATGAGAATGTTGTTCGCACAGGGCCCATGCTTCATGGGGCCCCGCGCAAACTTCATTCCATAGGGTTTGCAGGGCCGGCTTCAGAGGGAGCAGGGGACACCAGAGGCCCCAGCTCACCTCTGCACAGTGCTGGAATGAAGAGCAGCATGCTCCTTCATTTGCACTGTGTTCATGTGAAGCCCACTGAGTGCCGGGAAAAAAAGCCTGCAGAGTTCTGGGAAAAAGGAAATGACCTTCAATCTTTCCCGGCATGCAGCGGGCTTCACATGAACACAGCGCGAGTGAGGGAGCATGCTGCTCTTCATGCCAGTGCTGTATAGAGGCGAGCAGGGGCCTCTGGCATCCTCAGATCCCTCGTAAGCCCCTCAGACAGGCATGGGCTCATTAGGGTGGGGGTGGGGGCTATGATAGGACTGTAAATGGCTGATGGGGTCTTGGAATGGAAATGGGCTGATGGGGCAACTAGGATAGGATTGGAATGGCTGATGAAGGGCTAGGAATGGAAATGGACTGATGGGGGGCTGGGACAGGACTGGAAATTGGCTGATGGGGTGACTTGGACTGTATATTTATTTATTTATTTTATTTACATTCTCTTATATACCGCGCTATTCTGCATCAGTGCGGTTTACATTGAACAAACTGAAATTACATTGAACAGGGTATTATAACTTGGAGATAACTATTTTACAGGGGACATGGGTATGGAGGGTTAAGTGGCTTGGACTAATGGGGGGCTGGGATAGGACTGAAAATGGCTTATGGGGGAGGTTAGGATTGGAAATGGGCTGATGGGGGACTAGGATAGGAAGGAAAATAGCTGATGGGGGCTAGGAATGGAAATGGGCTGATGGGGGGCAGATAAGACTGTAAATGGGCTGATGGGGGCTTGGACTGGAAATGGGCTGATGGGGAGCTGGGATAGGACTGGAAATGGCTGATGGGGGGGTCTAGGATAGAACTGGAAATGGCTGATGGGGGGCTAGGAATGGAAATGGGCTGATGGGGGGGTCTAGGATAGAACTGGAAATGGCTGATGGGGGGCTCATATAGGACTGGAAATGTGCTGATGGGGGAGCTTGGACTGGAAATGGGTTGATGGGGTACTAGGATAGGACTGGAAATGGCTGATGAAAGGCTTGGTCTGGAAATGGGCTGATGGAGGGCTAGGATAGGATTGGAAATGGCTGATGGGTGAGGCTAGGAATGGAAATGGGCTGATGGGAGGCTGGAATAGGACTGGAAATGACTGATATCTGGGGCTAGGAATGGAAATGGGCTGATGGGCGGGCTAGCATATGACTGGAAATGGCTGATGGGGGGCTAGGAATGGAAATGGGCTGATGGGGGGCTGGAATAGGACTGGAAATTGCTGATGGGTGGCTAGGATTGGAAATGGGCTGATGGAGCTTGGACTGGACATGGGCTGATGTGGGGGGATGGGAGAATGGGACTAGAAGGGAGTAGATGCTGGATGGGGCTGGAACTAGAAGGGAGCTGATTTTGAGGGAGGATTAGAAGGGGATGGGGCTTGGCGAGTGAGGATGAGAAGGGAAAAGATATTTTGTGTGGGAGGGAAGAAGAATCTATGATTGGTCCGGTATTGGGAGAGTAAGTGGGGATTGAGGATGGAAGTGTGAAATTTGAGTGGATGAAAAATAAATAAATAAAGAAATGGAGGAAAAAGCAAAAGGGGAAGATCAGTATGTTAAAGCAGATGTAGAGAGAGTATGGAAAAAAATAGAAGAGAGAAGAAAGGACAAATGGACAGCAGACAATGGAGAGTTAGTCAAAGACACGAAGAAACCAGAAGAAAGTGACTGGGGCAATTGCAACTGAAAAATAAAATGCCCAAACAACAAAAGGTAGAAAAATACCTCTTTATTTTGAATTTATTAACTGGAATATGTCAGCTCTGGGAAATGTACATTGCAAACATCTTTGTGTTTTTGTTTAGTACAAGAGGAAATTAATTTATAGTTTTATTTCTCCAGTGTTGTTGTACATTCCAAGTTTGACTTTTAGGGCTCCCCATTTAATTATTGTCTTTCTATTTCTAAATTGTGATCCCTTGTTCTTTGTTTGGTGATGGTCTATGTTCTGCATGTGTAACTGAGCTGAGGTATTCTGTGTATGTAGTTTCTATTTGACAGTGCCACTTGTTCTCTTTCCCCAGTAGGAGATGTATTGGTATTCTCTGAGATGTATTGGTTTAATATTTGCAGTGTTGCCTTTTTGATAGGTAGGTGCTTTGTGAGTCCTGATAGTGCTGTTATGATATGGCGGGTTTGCTATGGGTTCTAAATGGGCAGTGTTTGTAGTACTTCTTAATGTGCCTGGTGGTTGTTACTGGAGCATAGTAATGCAGAAATCTGGTAGTCTTTCTTTATCCAGACACTCATTAAGAGGCATGTTTACTAAATGTTAGCGTGCATTAATGTTATAAAAATATTTATGCAAATGAGGTCCCTTATGCAAATGAGGCCTACAATGAGTCTCTGCACATAGCCCCACACCCTCCTCACGATGGGATCTGCAGATTTGGCACATAGTTCTTACTACTTACAAACTGCCTTTGCACAGGATCTCCTACCGACAGTTCAGTAGGTGGCATTACATGTACCCGGTCTAACACCACACACAGGATGCGCTCTGCTTTCCCTTCCAGTGACATGCTTGCCCTTGACAGTACACACAATAGTGTTGGACCTGACATGCAGGGCAATGACAAAGGTATTTTCTGCACCAGGAAGAAGCCGCTGCCACTGCCACCCACACTCACACACGCTGGTAACATGCCTGCGTAGTGGCAGTGGTGGTGGCACAAATCCTTTGTAACAGCGACGGCATGCCTGTGTTCCACTACTGTCACAGCAGAGTCGCACTGTACATCGTGGATGTGCACCATAGGCAGACACCTAGTCCATAGAGAGGATCGGCCGGCCCCACTGCATCACTCAGGTGTTACCTCCTTTGCACTTTAGCACTAACAACATAGGGCCCTTTACTAGAAGAGTACCATGTTGTGACTGCCAATGGACACTACTATCACTAATTTCAGGGCTCCAGTCTTGTTGCTGCACTCTGCCTACATGTAACTGGTCTCTGTGTGTGGTGTTTAACGGGCGTGAATGGCTCTCTGTCTTACAAGACAGTCCTGTAATGCACGGCAGTGGAACGGCCATTAGGGGAACACACACTGTCTCTGCCTATGCTCCACCCAGATAATGCCCCTTCTCCACCCCTTTGCAACTTACCATCTGGTATCTTTTAGCGGTCAGTAAGCCCGCTTTATCGGCATTTCCCACAGCGGTAACCACTACCAGGTGCCGGTAACGCACACACACGGCACCTTTGCGCCCTTACCGGACTTTAGTAAGAATACCCCTTAGTCTCCAAGTAATCTCCATACTCTTCAATTCTAAACTCATTTAGTACATTTATTCTAGCAGACTCCTTACCAAGAAACATACCGTAGAAGGATTTCATTCGTAGAAACAAAGAATTCTTAATTTTAGTTGACAAATAGGCACATCTAGTGTTATCCAGTTTAAATTTATACTGCTTGTATATAGACAAATAGCAATGATGTGCTTCATCCTTCAGATGCTTTGCTAAAACCACTCAGCACTCTGTCTTCATTTCTCATAGGATGTTATTAAACCCGGGGGCATAACTATTTCTTGATCCTGTCTTCATAATAGTCTGAGTACGGCAAGTACTAGCTACTTCAGTGTTCCAGAGTCACTAACTCTTCCGTGGTTATGGTGAGAGGAATCTGTTCATCATAAGGACAATGCTCTGTAAATCTTCCTAGACAGAAGATCAAGTGAAAATACTGAACTTTTTTTATTTATGAAGTTTTATCAAAAATATCCAGAAAATAAATGTGAATATGAATAACAGAAATGTTCATACAAAGAAAAATATTTCCCTTAAAGAAATTATGCCAACATAATCTAGTCCACAAAATATAAAACCACAACAAGGACCCAAGTAAGGGAAACATTGCGTAGAGGGCTACACAAACGTAACCCTCAGAAACTAAAGAAAATCATAGGAGCATGGACAGAATACATGGTAGCCAGTACAGGAAATTCATTCTCACCCCGCAATTTCCCTACTTTGAAGAAATTGCACAAGCCACTAAGGTTCAAAAAACAGAAAATTGCTTAGACTGATGTAACACAATACACTTATAAGGATATTTTCATCTAAATTGTGCTCCCAGTGTGGTGACTCTCTTGCACAAGGCCAGAAAGTCTCCCTGCCTTTTCTAGGTATCCCTAGCCAAATCAGGAAATATAGAAATTTTTGACCCCATAAACTGAGAAACAAACATATTCTAGAAATATAACTGTAGAATAGAGTTCCAGATGGATTTGAATGCAAAGCACACCAACTGGGTGGCTCGACTGGTCACTATCTCCAGGGAGCTTTCCAAAAAAACCCAAAGATCCAACTGGGCAGGTCCCGTAGCACCTCTAGAGTCCAACTCCGTGCCTGGCGCAGAAGGGAATACCACCACATATCGTGCCTGCACTATTGGGGGCAAGGGTTCAACAGGCATTTACAGGACATCTATGAAATACTTACGGACCAAATCCACAGTTTCCAGCAAAGGGGACTGAGGGAAATTCAAAAACCTCAAGTTATTACTGCACAATTGATGTCCATGTACTCAGTCCTCCGTGATTGAATCAAATGCTTCCTGGAATGTACTCCACCAAGAGTATACAGTTCTTCCACCCTGGTCTCCAGCCGGGTCACCCATGAAGCATGCCCAGCTAACTCCACTATCAAACACTGAGTCTTAACGGGTGCCAATTCTTGACTAAAAGACCCCACCATGGGAAGAAGGGCTTCTTGGAATGAGGATATTGCTTCCCATAAGCTATCAAGTGTTACTAGCATTGGTCTTTCCAAACAGCCAAAAGTCCGGACAAATCGAGATGGTCAAGGAGCTGGTCTTCACTTGCTCCACCTGAAAACTACACTCGGAAGAAGAAATCACAGCTGCATTCCCCACAGCAGTTACCACCAACACTGGTTTCGAGTTAGGGCCCTCCAAAGCGTCAGGAACCTTCCGATGCAGACACCACCTCACGCTCCACCTCCTCAAAGCAAACACTTCTGGGTTGCGTCAGGAGCTCTTGGATGGGGCTCAAATCTACTCCATTGCTCAGATCTACAGAAGGCCCCCCTGAAGATCAGCCGAGGCCATGGACAACACCAATGGAAGACAAAACTTGGAAATGGAGGGCTGCACCAGGCCAACTGAAGGAGAGAGAGCACTAGCGGGCTTTTGGGTATGTTGTTTTCTCTTCTTCTCCACTGGAAATGGCTGAAACAGCAAGCCAACTCAGAGCTCCCACTTCAGCATCCTACTCTGCCGCCATCTTGGATCCAAAAATGCTGAACTTTATTAATAAGATGTGCTTCCTCTGCAGCATTAACTGTAACTCTGATCTGAATTAGCACAAAGTCGGTCTATGGCAATGCACACAACAAAAAATAGGCACAACTAACCCATGAATTGGTTAAAGTGGGTGAGAACATCAAATCCAAGGTATGACTCTTGGCATGTGTTGGAAAGGCAAAGCCCGATATTCAGCGCCATCACTAGCACTGCTAATGCAGCTAGTTGCCGGCACTGAAATCCAAACCCGGATATTCAGTGCTAGAGTCATATTCAGAACTGGCATTCAATATCCAGGTTAGACACATTTGCTGTTTGCTAACTGGGCAGCAGTAATATTGAGCCGCTGCCTGGTTAGCGATATGCAGTAAAGGTTAGTCCAGGATTTCCTGTGCATGGGGTTTGCACAGGAAATCCTGCACAAAAGAAAGAAAGAAAAAATAAAATATCGCTAACCAGGTGACAGCTCGATATCAGTGCTGCCCGGTTAGTGATCGGTGCTGACTCCACACCGCCCCGGAACGCCCTCGACATGCCTCAATGCTAAGCGGTCAGCATCAGGGCGTGTAGAGGCAGCGCCTGTGGATATTCAGCAGTACTAACTGTTCTATTGCCACTGAAGATCCAGCTCAGTAGTATTTACGCAGTTTACAGGTCTGCAAACAGAGTAAATGTTTTTGAATATCGGCCTGCAATTTCCTTTCAAAAGCCTTAGGCTTCCATCAATACCAAGAAATTATCCATCTAACCAATCTCTTTCATTAGTATGTATATTATTCCTGCTGAGATTCTACACACAATAAATCAGCATTTTGCAATCTTTTGTGATTTTTTTTTCTGTATTGTATTTTAAATTAAATTATCATTCCAAAACAATATGCTTTGTTATTTTGACAAAGCATGTACAATTTTGCTTAATTGAGACCTTTTGACACAAGAAGTTTGAATTTTGTTTGCAGAACTCCAGTGGGAATATTAAAATAACACAGTCCCTAAATCACATTCAAAGGTAATCAGCTGTTCTATAAAAGAATAGATGTCAGACAATGCATAGTGGGGGAGGGGGAATATACATAGCAAAAAATAGTCTGCATTAAATGAGTCATCAACATGGAGGCATAGCTAAGATTTAGTCAACATCAATCTATCCCCCCTCCCAGTCTACTTTATACATAGCCAAAAGGTTTTTCAAAATTGTTGGGGTTTTTTCAGTTGATTCACATATAGCATATCAGCAGCAGTAAGCAGATTTTCATTTAAACCCCATATATCAAACATCATTGTCTCTAGAAGGTCAATAATAATGGGAACCTTACAGGATCGGAGATGTATACAGCCTACTAGTAAAGTAAGAGGTGATATTCTATGTGCATATGTATATATTGTATAAAATAAACTTGAATACAAAAACCCATTCTCTGAAAAAAATATCATAAGTAATCATATACTCCTTCGCATAAAGTGCGTATGAGAGGAAGTAGTAATACAACATATACATGAATTAAAAGGGGAAACAAATTACAGGAGATGCTAAGTAGTTGGGACCACCCTTCACCGATGCACAACTAAGGGGTGCCAGTGATCCTCCTGCTATGAGTATCCACCTGCAGCCCCTACTCTGGATCAAGGTCAGTTTCTACTCGCCTGAAAAGCTGATCACGGACTCCTGATGCAATTGAAACCTGTGAACAAGTCAGGTGTAAGGAGGCAAATCGTACTGAATATTGATCGTTGAGTTTTTTCAAGCAGCCAGCATAACAGATGCATGCTTGACTTGGTTAAGCTTTATTTTTGCAAAAGCTTAACCAAAAGCTTAAACAAGTAAACATGCATTGAATATGTATTGAACACTTGCAGTTTAACCCCCTAATGTCCAATATCTCCCCCAAAAAAGTGGCCAGTGAAATGGCTTTGAACTATATATGCATACTTATTTGGCACATAAAAGAATCAAATAAAATAAGACCAATTAAAAAAGAAAATAGTAGGAAATAGTATTAAAACTGGCACATTGCCAGGATATGATTATTCAACACAACACAGCTCTCCCCTTTTCTAAATCCCTAGAAATATATGTCACAAAGAATTTTTGTCGGACTATTTGCTGTAAGATGACAACCTCTCCTTTTATTTGTTTTAATTAGCTAAAACATAACTCACTTTTCACCCTACCAGTGTATTGAAACCTGTTGGAGGTGTTTGTGAATCCTGGTGTAAAAAGCTAAGTTGGCATTAGTTAGAAATATTTTAAGGTGATCACAGAATGTGTTTTCACTGTTGGGGTGAAAAGTGAGTCCTCCGACAAAAATTCTTTGTGACATATACTTATTTCTAGGGGTTTGGAAAAGGGGAGAGTTATATTGTGCTGGATGATCAAATTCCGCTGGGTGTTTTGTTTGATAATAGGATATGATTATTGACACCCTTATAACCATTCAAAGCAACTATTCAAATCAATTTGAACAGAAGAATCCCATTCCCATTGTAGTAAAATTAGACACCTCAATGATCAACTGTCAGTACTAGCATGACTTGAATCAACCAATGAATGATGACTCTATGTTTAAAATGGCCACATTCACTCTCTGTTCCATTTTCACAATGCTTGAGACCACCAGAAAAGCCATTACCACCAAACATCAAACTTCAAAAGGGTACAAGGTCATCGCCAAAGACCTTGAGATTCCTCTGCCTAGATTTCACAATTTGATTAAGACGTTTTCTACTCATGGAACTCTCAAGAACCTTCTAGGATGTGGTGGGAAGAGGAAAATTAATCCACAGTCTTCAAAGATTAGTGTGAACTATTGGCAAACACCACATATAACATCCAAAGGGCTTAAGGCTGACCTGGAGCAATCTAGAGTGGTGGTTTCTACATGCACCATACGTCATGCACTAAACAAAGAAGGACTTCATAGGCGAAGCCAAGAAGGACCCCACTGCTCAAAGACAGACATAAAAAGGCATGCCTGATCTTTGCCCAAACCCACTTTAAGAAACCACAATCCTTCTGGGAAAATGTTCTGTGGACAGATAAAATTTAACTTGAGCTCTTTGGCAATGTAGACCAACGATACATTAACAGGTGAAGAAATGAAGCTAATAAAAAAAAAAACAGTTTTCCTACAGCTGAATATGGTGGAGGTTCTATAGTGTTGTGGGACTGTTTTGCTGCCTCAGGAACTAGAAGCCTGGAATGTATTAAAGGAATATCTGTATTCAGAGGACTACCAAGGTATTTTGGAGTGAAATGTGCTACCTAGTGTCAGAAAGCTAGGTCTTGGTCAAAGATCATGGGTCCTCCATCAGGAGAATACCCTAAACTATACATTCAAAAGTACTAAAGAATGGTTAAAAAGGAACAAATGGACTGTTTTAAACTGGCCAGCAATGAGTCCCGATTCAATCCAATTGAGAACCTTTGGAAAGAGCTAGAATCTGCCATTGTCAAAACTATATTGATGATGTGTTGATGTTATGGAGAGGATCAGAGGAGTTGTTAGTATTATTTGTGCAATGGATACACCAGTGTGATCCTAATATTAAATTTGCATATGCTCATCATAGAGAACGATTGGCTTATGTAGATGTAATGGTTAGTAAAGGGAGGGGGGAATGGTCAACAACAGTTTATAAGAAAAGCACTGATAGAAATACATTTTTGCATTTTAAAAGTGGCCCCCCTCTCCGGTTAAAAGAAAGTCTTCCTTTTTCTCAATTTCTGCAATATAGGAGAAATTGTTCTAATGATAATGATTTTAAACAATTATCAAGACAACTTTCAAATTCTTTTGAGCAAAGAGGTTATCCAAAAGTAACAGTGAGACGGGCGTATTGTAGGGCCATTTATAACAATAGAAGTTTGCTATTGGAGACCAGGGGCTCTAATAAGAAGGATAATAACAACCCTGATAATATTAATTTGATAACCAAATATTCTCCTCTTAGTTCAGACATTCAAAAGATATTTAAAAAAATGGGAATATTATAGCAGCAATTCCCGGGTTAGCGGGGAAGAGAATACGTTGTGTATGGCAGAGAAACCGCAATCTAAAGGAGTGTCTTAGCCCGGCAATATTGAATCCTTTAGAAGTACAATGGGATACGTTAGTAATGAAGGGCCATAGGAAATGTGGGGATGTAGTATCTGTGACATCACTATAGAGTTGAACGAGTTTAAGCATCAGGGGTTCATCCATCCTTTAAAAACTTACACTACATGTGATTCTACGTCATACAATGCCCTTGTGAATTAATTTACGTGGGCAAGACCATTCGTTCCTTTAAAATAAGAATGGGGGAACACAAAAGTCAGCTGAACTGTAAGGTGAAGGAAGCTCCGTTGGTTCAGCATTGCATAGCGCAAGGGCACATTTTTTAACAGTTACGGTGCTTTTGCATTGATAAAGTGGAATATGGGGTATCAGGGAAAATTCGGGATCAGACTCTTCTGTTCAGAGAACAGAAGTAGATTTATAAGTTGAAATCGGTACTCCCATGGGGTTAAGTGCTGCCATAGATTGGGATATGAGACAAGTTGTTAATAAATATTTATGAGGCAGTAGTACTAAGTGGATGTTGGGGAAGTTAGCAATGATTGTAATTAGCATTGTCATTGTTACAGTACAGGTCGGGTAGGGTGACAGTGGTAGAAAGAAGTTTTTATAAGTTAAGCTATTGGGAAACGAGCATACATTGGGGGTTTTTAAACATAGCTTTGGTTGATGGGAGGGTTTGCATATGTATAATATAATGTTTGGATTTTTGTATAAAAGCTTTTTGATGGGCTTGTGATCCTGCGGCGATTTGGGGGCGAGTTTTTCGTGAGCAAAGTTCATAACGCAGCAGATACTAATGACGTCATTTGTGGAGACGTTGGGAACCTCCAATCGGGTCGCGGTATTGGGCCTTTAAAAGTTAAGCCCTGCCCAGTACTCCACATGCATGGCGTTTTTTCAAGGGCAGTTTGAAAGGAATTCTGAGAAATATTGTGCTTGCCCGACTGAGAAGGACAGAAAGGCGTGTGCAGCATCAGCTATGTTTGCGGTAGGTGTATTTTGTGTATAAGTACATTTTGGAGATAGGTGTAGGATTTGTGGATGGAGTAGTTTATTTATATAGGTGTATATGGGTTTTATTTTATAGAGCATTGTCAAGAAGTGAATGAGATCCCCTGATGAAACATCATTAGTGAAACGCAGTGGGTACTTGAGGAAGGCGTTGGGATTGAATGGAGCAATGGTGAAAAGCTGGCTGTGAAACGATCCACTAAGAAGCTAAGTGTTGAGAAATTTTGTGATAAAAGCAGAGCTTTTATTAGTGGCTTTAGAAGTTTCCATAGTGAACTTTAGGTTTGGCACCTCTTTGCTTCATTATCACTGGGCAATATGTGTTGAAGGTCATTGATGCTATCAGGCACATCAGTTTGACATGATACAAGTCTATAACAGAGTGCCGAATCAGTCTGAGACCTTCTGTGTTTTTAAATGTTCTTGGATAACCATAAGAGATAGATTGAAGAAGACTCTGTTCCATATTGATTATATTGAGCGTTTTCTCTGATAATTGTTATTGTTTAAACCTCAAAATACTCATGATTTGGAACAAATTGCAGTTGAAGAATGGGAGAAACTACAGCAGACAGACGCACAAAATGTATAGCTGGCTACAAGAAACATTTGGAGGCTGTCATCAGTGCCAATAGTTGTGCAAACAAATATTAGTAAAGAGTGCAATTAATCCTGTCGAGGTCTTTTCTCTCAGAAATTGCTATGGGCCCGATTCTGAGTTGCAGCTTGTGGGGCTGCACATCCTGGCGAGACATGTAGCCCCGAAAGCCATCCTGCCCCTATTCCCCCTCCAGCTCTCCCTGTATGGCTAGAAGAACAGGACAGGGAGAGCCAGCGGGGGGTGGAAGGGGTGTCTGGTCAGAGCAGGGGCAGGCCAAACCGGCAGGACATACAAGGCCAATTCAGGTCACAGTCCTGTACGTCCTGTGGGGTCAGAAGGGATGTGCTGATTATTCCACCTCAAAGGTGGAATAATTAGCACCAGTGGGGTGATCGGTGCTGGGAATCACCTTCTGGAGCCAGGTATGGGTGCAGGGGTATCCCCATCACCCAATCCAGGCCCTAGCTGGCCAGTCTTGGGTCGGTGGTGGAAAGAGGGGGGTCTAAGCCGTGGGATCCAGGGGTCACCTGCAGGGAAGATGTCCCCACAGGCATGCAGGGGCACGCTATCCTTGGGCCCAATTCTGTATGCCGCAGGAACATTTTGTTACCGTGGTACAGAATTGGATCCTAATGGACCTGTCCTGCTTGGGGCCATCTGGATGGCCTGGGCATGTCCCTTTCAGAATCAGACTCCACGTCTAAGTTGCATAGACATCTTTGTTCTTGTTGTATACCTTTAAACATACTATTAAAATATTATCATGATATACAGTGGAAATATTTTCAATTACTTCTCAAGATGTTATACACAATATACCTAAAATGCAAGGGTGCCAGTAATGTTGACCACAACTGTATCGGTTGCAGTTATTGGACAAATAAAGTGCATGGGAGAAGCTGAATTTTTGATAAGTAAAGCATAAAAGACAAATGAATAAATAACGAAATATGAAGGGTAAAGCAATGTAATGGTTAAAACAAGTTGAAGACTGATTGATTGAAACTATGAGCAATAAGTGTAAGCATTTCATAGTATGCTTGGCTCTTTTCTGATGGACTCCATCTTTATTACTATTATTTTTTTCCCCTTTAAATTAATGTATATGTTTTAGTGCTTCCTCCCATAAGCACTTGATGTGAAAATAAGCACATAAATTGTGATTCCACACTTGCTTTGCCCAATCTATGCTTGTGGACTTCTGCTCTGTAAGTACACAATGGCTTGAATCATATGTACTTTAAGGCGTGACTAAATTTTATGAGTCCATTAATGCACATAAATGCTCTTTTATGTGCATAAATAGTTTATAGAATTACCATTATAGAAGGTAGCTGTATAATTGGCTGCCTATTTAAGGAAGCTGAAATGTAGCTATTTTAAGTCTATTTTATAATGAAAGGAGGCACTTACTTTTCTTTATAGCATTCTGCCTTAAGTAGCTTAATGTAAAATCTCATGTGGAAATGCACTAATGACACACCTGAGGGAATATTCAGCTGTGGCAGCTAGCCACCAGCTGCCGTCGCTGAAGCTAGGACTCAGATATTCAACACTGGGGTCATATCCAGCCACCAGAATTGAATATCCGGGTCAGCTGGATACAAAGAAGATAATCAGGCAATGGCACTATCTGTCTGCTGCCCCATTAGATTCGGCAGTGAAAGTTAGGCCACCCTTTCAAGTGCCTAACCTGTGTTGCTTTATGATAACTGGGTAGCGGTTCATTATTGCTGCTGCCAGGTTATAACTGGGTTCTGCCCCAAAATGCCCCAATGGCGGCACATGCAGATATTCAGTGTCACTGACCATATTAATGTCGCTGAATATTCCAGTCGGCACAATTAGCAAGTCTGCTAATCATGTTCCTCGCTTGCACTATCCTTCCCGTAAATGATAAGATTATATAGTTTTCATGCATACTCGTGTGTTCTACCCATTCTCTGTGCAAACTCTGCCCATGCACACGTCCCTAATGAAAGTACAAGCCGTCGGCACTATGCATATACTTACAAAACATTATCCAGCATAAACGAGATCATATATACACTTTCACTCATGAATGACTCAAATGCTAAGATCTATGCACATTTTTGCTGTCTAAATCTAGGTGGCTCATTATAAAATTACCCCCGCGTTCTTATCCCCATTTCATCTCCATTTCTTAAACCTAATTGTACAGATCTGAACATTTCTTCAGTTTAGACCATTACCCACTGTTCTGATTTTGGCAAAATTGCTTGAAACAGTATTAACTTCAAAGTTGCAATGTTATTTAAATGAACAGGAAGTTCTACATCTATCCCAGTCAGACGTTCATATATTATATAGTATAGAGATTTTACTTGCTACTTCGATATACAAATTACTCTTGATGCTAGATAAGCATGATCAGATGATTGTTGTGCAGTTAGATTTGCCTTCTTTATATGTTTTAATTTATCATAATTTGTACTTAGCTGAATTAAGTAGTTTGGGTATTATTGATGAAGTCTTTAAATGGTTTACTGATTCCTTAACTGCCAGAATAGGCAGCGTCAAAGGAGATGAAGGCTTGGGAGGGAGGGGGGGTTGTTCTTACTAAAATCAGTTATAGCTAAAACACACAATATTTGTCCTTTACTGTATGTTAAAGGGCAATAACATGCATTATTTTACAATAACATGCACTTATTAACCCCAACACCCTCAGAGTAATGATAAGATGCAAAGTATGCAAATGCATGCAAACTACCTCGTTATTATTCAAATGGTTTAACACAACTTACATTAAAAACTGCATGCTGTGTTATTCTTGGAAAAGTAACGCCAACTCAGAGGCCTGCATGCGTCAGCCATTACCAAACAGTCTGATGCTCCTGGGCGCCATCTTACCCAGGCTCCATTTTTTTACCCTCTCAGCATTCAATCAATGTCGTCTCAAAGAAATACCCCTGCCAAAGATAACCCTTCCCCAAAGCACAGTAGAAACCCCCCCTTGAGACTCTGAAGCAGACCCTCTTGACACTAAGGACTCCCCTTCCACCCCACCGAGGCCACCTGGGTTTACCTAGAAGATTCCCTGGTGGTCTAGGTGGAAGCCAGCAGGAGAAATCCTCTCTTGCTTCTGTTGGCACCCACAATCCCTATTGGTAGTCTCATGGAACTAAAGATAGGGGTCAGCTAGTCATACAAGAGTCTTCTGCCCTAATATAGCAGGTTGACTCCTAGTGATTGTATGGGAGACTACCATGGGGGGTCACAGGCACCATTTTGAATCCTCACTGGTGCTGGCAGAACTCTACAAGGTAGGCACAGAGTAAGGGGAGTCTTTGGAGGGGGGGTGAGGAAGATTCTGCTTCAGGATCAAGGGGTAAAGTCTTTTGGGGTACCTTCTCTTTTGCCTTGGAGGTGGGAGCTGTTTGGGAGAGTTGTTTCTTTGGTGGGGAGAGTGCTAACCATATGCTGGTGTCCAGAAAAGGGGACCCTTGCACCGCACAGTTTGTTTTTTAAATGGTACCTTTAAGATGACAGCTGGGAGCACCAAGCTACATATTAGCAGCCCAATGCTCAAAGGGAAGAAAAAATAATGCCATCTTTGAAACAGCATTATTTTACCCTTGGAATAAGGCAACTTTCAATCTTCAGCATAAGCTGAATTAGTCCTTTACCACAGGTGTCACTAACCTGCAGTACTGAGTTACCAGAGGTTAGTAACTTCCATGTTAAACTAAGCTATGCTAAAATAGGTTACTTTACTGCAGCTGAGTAACTAGCCCCCTTAATCACATACCTGGAGATTCGGATGTGGCATCCCTCAGGGATATTATCTGAAATATTATTCAATATTTTCTTAAGAACTCTTGGTAAAGGATTACTAGAGTTTTAAATATTATATTTTTCATATGCAGATATTTTTTTATTGATCCCCTTTCAGGGAACATTATTGCAAACATATGTTTTATTGGGTAAGACTTTTGTGATAAAATACTAAGATCATAAGATATGCCATACTGGGTCAGACCAAGGTCCATCAAGCCCAGTATCCTGTTTCCAACAGTGGCTAATCTAGGTCATACGTACCTAGCAGTTTCCCCAAAAGACACAGGTTCCACAATGCTTGTATTGGGTCAAGCACTGATATCCTGGGTCCCTTCTTAATAATAGTTTATGGACCTTTCCTCCAGGAACTTGTCCAAACCTTTTTTAAACCCAGCTACACTAACAGCTTTTACTAATCCTCCGTTTCACTCCGTTCATTAATTTATAGACTTCTATCATATCTCCCCTCAGCCATCTCTTTTCCAGGTTAAAGAGCCCTAATCTTTTTAGCCTTTCTTCATAGGAGTATCCTTCCATCCCCTTTACCATTTTGGTGGCTCTTCTCTGAACCTTTTCTAATATCGCTATATCTTTTTTAAGATACGGTGACCAGAATTGCACACAATATTCAAGGTGCAGTCTCACCATGGAATGATATAGAGGCATTATAATATCTTTTGTTTTATTTTCCATTCCTTTCCTTATGATACCTAGCATTCTGTTTGCTCTCTTGGCCGCCGCTGCACACTGGGCCGAAGGTTTTAACATGGTATCCACAATGACGCCTAAATCTTTTTCTTGGGTAGTGGTTCCTAATGTGGAACTTTGCATTGTGTAACCATAGTTTGCGTTGTTCTTCCCTAGGTGCATAACTTTGCACTTGTCCACATTAAATTTCATCTGCCATTTTGATGCCCAGTCTTCCAATTTATCAAGATCCTCTTGCAATTTTCCACAATCCTCTTGGGTTTTAACAACTTTAAATAGTTTTGAGTTATCTGCAAATTTGATAACCTCACTCGTTATTCCACTTTCCAGGTTGTTCATGAATATGTCAAAAAGCAGCAGACCCAGTACAGATCCCTGGGGTACACCACTTTTCACCTTTCTCCATTGGGAAAATTGGCCATTTATCCCTACCCTCTGCTTTCTATCTTTTTTTTTTTTGAAAACTTTATTTTTTGGTTGCTTTCTATCTTTTAACCAGTTCCTGATCCACAGTAGTACACTGTCTCCTATCACATGACTCTTTAGTTTTGCCAAAAGTCTCTGATGAGGGACCTTGTCAAAGGCTTTCTGAAAGTCCAGATATGCTATATCAACCGACTCACCTTTGTTCACCTGTTTATTTACACCTTCAAAAAAACATAACAGATTAGTAAGACAAGATCTTCCTTGTCTAAAGCCATGTTTGCTGTCTCCCATTAGGCCATGACTATCTACATGCTGAGTAATTTTATTCTTTTTGATGGTTTCTACCATTTTTCCCGGTACTGACGTCAGGCTCACCGGTCTGTAGTTTCCCGGATCTCCCCTGGAACCCTTTTTAAAAATTGGTGTTACATTGGTGATCCTCCAATCTTCATGTATTAGAGATTATTTTAATGATAGTTCACAGAATTATTAATAGCAGGTCTGCAATCTCATATTTCAGTTCCTTCAACACCCTTGGATGTCTACCATCCGGACCAGGTGATTTGCTACTCTTCAGTTTATCTAATAGTTGTAATACATCTTCCCGATGTATCGATATTTCCTTCAATTTTCCGCACCTTTAAATACCACTTCAGTCATAGGTAACATCCCTACATCTTCCTCAGTAAATTACTGGGGGCCCAAAATTGAGTTGGGTGTTGCTATGCGCTGCATCAGTGCTTAGCTCGTCCACCTCCCACCTAACCCAAATTTTCCATGCTGGGGGTTATATGCGGCCCTAGCATTGAAAATCCGTGTGTCCCCGCACAGACAGGAAGCCACAGGAGCTACCCATGTAGCACTGATTTTCGATGCTACACGGTTAGCACCAGTGCCTTAAAGATAAGTGAGGTTTTCCTATGCCTATCTTTAAGGCGCAGAGCGCTAACCATGTAGCATCGAAAACTGGTGCTACATGGGTAGCGCCATGGCCTGCCTCTGCTCCACCCCAGAATGCCCCCAGGATGCCCTGATGCCATGCAGATAACATCTGGGTGGGTTAGGGACATATCTAGGATTTTTGAAGGGCACTCCCATGTAGGTGCCCTTTGAAAATCCCGGATAAGCCTTTACATGGGTAACTAGGGAAATAACCCGTGTAAAGACCTTTGAAAATCGGGCCCTAGATGATTAAACTTAAACTGGAAAAAAACAAATTTACTAAGAATAGGCATTCTGGATAAATGTTGACCTCCACTAGGGCCCTTTATGCATCTCATCAATAAATATTTTGAACATATTTCACTATGGAAGTACAGGTTGAATTGTTAGCAAAGAAGGTCTTTTGGTTGCTTTGGTCTCTCCGTCAGATAAAAGTTTACGTTTGTCAAAATCTAGAATTGACTGGACCAATGCACATTGAAATTATGGCTTAAAGAAAGCAATAATATATTATTGACTGCTATAATGAGAATTCATTTCATTTATGAAAAGAAGTCTTCAGAGATTGAATCATAGTTTTACCATGTATGAACTACAAAATGATCGCCATGCTTTCTGGATTGTAGCTATCGTTTTATCATATTGAAAAGTCTATTTCAAATACTCTGACTCTATAGAGACCTTCACAATACATTTGAAGGCTAGATGAAATGTTTGAATGATGATTACTTTTAAATTCTATCAAGGTCATTCTACAAGATTTCATGTCGGATAGCACCATTTTCAGTCCATTCATTTCACCCTAAGGAAGGACATTGATAACCATTGATTTTTCTTTTCCACTTCATTGTTTACCTGAAAAATTCATAGCACAGTACTCCAGCTTGGTGAGTCTTCATACACACTTGCATAACACAGGCTGTAAAAATGAAGAATATCCAGATTGTGAGATGCTGTTGAATGACCTTTCTCCTGCCTGTCTTATTTAGAGAAGCCATATCTTTTCTCGGTACATGTTTGGAATGTCTAAGGAGTCTGCTTTATATATTGCACTGTGTCAAACAAATGGAGGTGTAGGAATGACAGGGAGTTATACAAAAATGATAAGGTTTTAAAAAAAGAAATTGTGAAAGAAGACATATATGTTGATAAATTTACCTTATAACCACCCCCCTCCCCCGATATACATAAGAAGAGGAAAGTAAGCGGTATTTCCTTGATCTCTCTTTTTTAGAGGTCTTGCAATTTTTATTCTATAAACCCCAATAAAACACCTCTATTAAAAATAAAATTGCTGACTGGATAACCACCAGAAATATATAACCTCTCCCTGGTAATTTTTGAAGCCTCCACTGACCTGATTTAGATCCTCCATTCAGTTTTTGTGCCTTTTCCCTTTAGATGGTTCCACAGCTGTACAAATGCACATGTATTTTGTTCAGCCAATAAGGTACCCAGCAAAAGTCTGCACATCAAGAACATCAATAAACAGCAATTTTTTGTACCCTCAAAGAACTGCAATTTAATTGGAAAATAAGTACCACATTTACAGGGGCTCATTTTGGAAGCCCTATTTGTGCTTTGGATGTCCAAAACCAGGCAAAGAGATGCCCAAAGCCATCTTAGAAACTGGCTTTGGGGGTGCCGTAGTCTGAATGGGGGCATAGTGGAGGCATTCCCAGGAACCTTGACTTCTTTGCTTGATCTCAGAAATGTCATGGATATCTGGTATCACATCTAAGTTTAGACCTGTTCCAGGCACCTGAAGTGCTCATTTTGGCTGAAAAACATCCAGAGAGTGTAGTGAAGATAATATTCTATCAACCCCAATAGTCAACACAAAATCAATGATAACAGTTACAGGATTTGAACCCTCTTTGCCCTGCACCTAGCCCACTACTTGCATCATTAGACTATCCTAGATGTCTAGGCTCTGAAATGTGGTTCTGGGGATGTCTATGGAGAAACTCCTACAGACATCCATATCAGGCATGCCCACATTTGTGAACTCGTATCTGCACCTGGATGTGCCTGCCTTTTTGTCAGATGTTCTGGCTTAGACTTCCCAGACTGTGAGAGGTAAGTTAAAGTTTCAGATAGGAAACTTAGCTCTTAACCGCTAGGAACTATCTAATTCAATGTATATAATGAACTATGTAAGCACTGACTCCTATGATTAATTTTTCTGATTTGCACATCTCCTCTATGCTGAAGAGCCCTGAAAATTTGAATTGAGCCTAAGAATTTCTTATTATTGCAATGCAAAGAATCCACACCGAACAGTGTGTGCCCATTGCTTTCTGAAATGAATTTATATGGTAACATGCTGGAACAATCTAAATTTTCCTCACATTTTCCAAGGACAATTAAGCTTCATTGTAGGCAAAAGAAAAAAAAGATTCTTCAAAATGATGCACAAGTACCGGCTGAGCCGCCGGGCCCCGGTCCCGCGGCTGGCCTGATAACCGGGTCCCCGGGGCCCGACCACGAGGCAGGCCTCTTCCCGCGGGGGGGCGCAGGCAGGCATGCGCTCCGGGGCTCCACGCTCTTCCCGTGGAGCCCAGTGATTGGACCGCGTAGGCGGTCACGAGGGGCGGGGCAGCGCGAGCAAGGAGGGATTGCCGGCCGGCGATCTCTCTCTTCCTCCTTGCTCGTGCTGAGAGAAGGTTTCCCTCCCGCCCTCCCTTGTTTTCGGCTGGGGGAGGGGGGGGTCGGAGTTTGTTGCAGCTGGTGGGGGGGGGGAGGGTGGCGTTGTCTGGGTCGGGCGAGCGGGGTGGCGAGCTGGTGCTCGTTGACCCGGCGGCTCATTTCAGCTTGATGCCGCTTTCCATGTGAGCAGCACGGCTCTTTAGGTTGGGGGAGACGTCCCGGCTGGGGTCTCTACCCGGAAAATAGGCAACCCCTTCAGCCGGCCTTTGCTAACATGGCGAGGCGGGCGCGAAGGGGTAACGGGGGGGGGGTGGGTTGGATGGTGCTCCACTTTGCTACAAATGGCTGGTGGGGGGCACCATCCGGATGACGGGTGGGGGGGTGCGGTATTCTGTTATTGTTCTGATTGCTGAGTTGGCCCATGTTGGGCCGGTGTTCTTACCGTTAATAAAAGCTGCGACCAAGCAATTTTGCACCAATACCTGACGTCTGTGTGTTTTGTCAGTGGTGGTGGGGGGGGGTTTCTGTTGGGTTGGTGGTGGGGGGAGGGGGGCGGGCGCAAGCCGAGTTGGGCATCCGGATACCTCGGTTATTAGAAGTCATGGAAAGATCAGAGGGGTCAGGTTAGATTTGAACCATCTCTCAAAGCAATATCATTTCATTGTTCTTATGGTTTTAGAATATTGTTAACTTACACATTTATATAAATGAAAAACAAAATAGACCTCTTGATGTCATGCTGTTATCAAGTGCTCTTGAGTTGATGTTGACTCATGGTGACTCCATGGATAGTTGTTCTAAATTGTCTTCATTCTTCATTCAGGTGGCTTATTGTTGATACAGTGGCATCCATAGCTATTGCTGGTCTTCCTCTTTTACATTGATCTTCAACTTTGCAAATCTGGATGTCTTTCTCTAATTATCTTTCTCTTCACATAATGTGTCCATACTATGAAAGTTGAAGTCTTGTTATTTGAGCTTCAAAGGAAAGCTTGGGTTTGATCACCTCTAGAACTGACTGATTTGTTCTTTATGCAGTCCATAATATATACAGTATACTTCGCCAGCACCATAATTTGAAGGCATCCGTTTTCTTTCTGCTATTCTTCACTGTTCAACTTCTGCATATTGAAAATACCATGTCTTGGAGAAATTAACTTTATGTATGCAGAGATATATTTTTGCACTTGAGAATCTTGTCTAGGTCCTTCACAGCCTGTTCTGCCAAGTGCAGTGCATCACTGGATTTCTTGTCTGCTTTCATTTCATTATTGATATCGATCCAAGTAGGCTAAAATTGTCTACTATTTCTATTTCTTCTCTATTAAGTATGAAATTATTGATTTTGCCAGTTGCTAAAATCTTTGTCTTCTTTACATTAAGTGTAGGCCCATTTTAAGACTATATTTCTTAATCTTGATAAGCATATGTTTCATACCATCTTCACTTTCAGCCAGCAATGTGGTATCATCAGCATAGCAAGGTTATTAATGAGTCTTCCACCAGTCTTTATACAGTTCTATTTCTCTGATGATTTATTCTGGATATAAATCGAACAGATACGAGGAAAGTACACAAATGTGCATACCTTTGCCAATTTTAATCCATTCTATTTCTTCTCGTTCTATTCAAAATTTTGCTTCTTGATCAATGTAAGGGTTGCTCATGAGAACTATCAAGTGGTCTGGTATACCCTGCTTTTTAATTTGTCCCATAGTTTTATATGATTTAAGAAAAGGTCTTGCTGTAGCCAACAACACATATGTATTTTGGTATTTATTTTGTCTTTTCAAGAATCCATCTAATATCTGTGATAATGTCTAATTTTTATTTGCTCTTTCCTGAACCCTTCTTGCACTTTGGGCAGATATCCAGGTATGGTTATAGTCTCCATTACATGAATCTTGCTGGCATGTGGGATCAGAGCTATTATTTATTTATTTATTTATTTATTTAGCGTACATTTATATCCCGCTGCTTCCAGTGATCAGCAGCGGTTGTAACACATGGTGAGGTTGGCTGTACTGGCCAGAAATTAGGTTGAATACACTCTGATTTGGGGGGGGGGGGGCACAGCAAAATACAGGGTACAGGCTTATAGTTGATTGTTATATACATATTCACAATTGATTGTTATATACATATTTACAATTGACTAACTGTTAAGAACTTTATAAGTGATCTGTATATGCATATTTACACGTGGTAGCGTGTAGCTCATGATGTAAGGTTGTAATGGGATTTGAAAAGGTGCGTTTTAAGCTCTTTTCTAAAGTCCTTTAGATCACAGATTTCACGCAGGTCACTTGGTAACCGATTCCAGAGTGTAGGAGCTGTAAATGAGAAAGCTCTGTTAGTGGTAGAGGCATTAGCCTTTGTGAATGATCTTGGTAGGCAGATGGTGTTGAGGTTCGCTGCTCTCCTACTTCTGTTGTTGGGTGGATTGGAAATCAAGCTGCTGAGGTGAGAGGGTGCTATATTATGGATAAGTTTGAAAGTAGTGACTAGCAATTTGTACTGGATGCGGGCTGTGATGGGGAGCCAATGCAGCTCAATTAGGGTGGGTGTAATGTGGTCAGAGAGTTGTTTTTGCATGATGATCCTGGCTGCAACATTTTGTGCCATTTGCAGAATATTTGTAGTTTTCTTCGGCAGGCCTTGCAGTATGGCATTGCAGTAATCTAGGTGTGGGATGATGAGGGCCTGAGCAACAGATCTGAAGTCATCATGATCAAGGATGCTACGTAAAGGCTGCAGGATTCTTAATTTGTGGAAAATGGCTCGATTGGTGTTTCGCAGGTGCTTGTCCATATTTAGGTTGCTGTCAAGCATCACACCTAAATATTTTATCTCTGATTTTATGTTGTACTTATTGTTGTTCATGGTGACATTTTTGGGGGGCTCGAAACCTGGTTTCCTGGAGATACACATTGCTTCTGTCTTCTTGTGGTTAATGAGCATGTTATTGTGTTGGAGCCAGATTTGAAGCTCGAATAGGCATTTTTCCAGCTTGCTGATGTTCAGGTTGTTTGCATCAAGTTGTGTGTAGAGCATTAGGTCATCAGCGTAGATATGGTAGTTGATCTCGTGGGCCTGGAATATTTTGCACACTGGTTGCAGGTATAAGTTGAATAGGAGAGAGGAGAGGGCGGAACCTTGCGGAATGCCCTGAGTTTGCGGGAAGGGGGTTGCTTTGTCGTTGTTGAAATTGACCTGCTGCATTCAATTTGTTATATAGGAGGAGAACCATTTTAGTGGGGTCCCTGCAATGCCTATGGACTCAAGTCGTTCTAAAAGTGTTGGATGGTGCACTGAGTCAAATGCAGCTGAGATATCAATGAAGATAAGCATAAACATTGAGCTCTTGTCCTCCAGACCCTTAAGTAGATTGTCCAGCAAGGCTAGCAGGAGGGTTTCCACACCATGATGTTGTCGAAACCCGTATTGATGCACATCCAAGGCATTTGTATCATCAATGTGGTCCTGTAACTGCTGCTGTACTGCCTTTTCAATGATTTTGGCGAGGAAGGTTATGCTTGAAATTGGGCGGTAGGAGGTAGGGTCATCTTTGCTGAGTGTTTTGTTTTTCAAGATGGGGCGTATAAGTGATTTCTTGAGGAGTGATGGCATGAATTATGAGATAATTCCCACAGTCAGTTGGATCATCTTTATTCAGTATTAGCGTAAACATAGCTCTTTTACAGTCAGTTGGCCATGATGTTGTCTTCCAAATGTATTGGCAAAGTCTTATAAGTATTGAGGTCTGCTATTTTTTGAATGGAAGTATTGCAACAGCTGCATATAATTTCTGCAATACTTCATTGGGAATGCTATCAATTATGGT
Source organism: Ichthyophis bannanicus (assembly GCA_033557465.1). Taxonomy (NCBI): domain Eukaryota; kingdom Metazoa; phylum Chordata; class Amphibia; order Gymnophiona; family Ichthyophiidae; genus Ichthyophis; species Ichthyophis bannanicus. The sequence goes on along the minus strand of CM066034.1, from coordinate 123,062,942 downwards.
ACTTTGTTCATTGATAGCGCTTTCAATGCCGTTTTGCCATCTTCTGTCATTATCAACAGTCCCTGATTATAAGGTATAGTTTGAAATGGCTGTTGATCCACTTGATTTTTTATGGCATAATAACTGTTTATTCTTTCTACCTTTTCTTGATCTTCTCAGAATCATTCAACATGGATCCTTTTTGCATTCCAATTGAAATATGAAATGTTCTCTTTAACTCTCATAAGCTTTAGAAAAGCCAATCTTGTTCCTCTAAATGTTTCTGAGTATATTTTCTTGCATGCACATTCTAATAATTGTCTCTTTTTGCTTCATGTTGGAAATATCTGATAAATTCCATGATTGCTTCTCTTTCTCCTCTGGCTTTAGATTCTGAGAAATTTTCAAAGATTCTTCAGTCAACCATTTTGGTCATTTTGGGGTTTTTTTCAGCTTTTGTAGAGACTTTTTACTTGTTTCAAGTACAACTTTATGGATGCCATCCTAGAGCTCATCTGGTGCTCTTCCATTTCTATCCAAAATATCAAATTTATTTTACAGGCAGTTTTAAATTCTGGTTGCATATATTCAAAATTATACTACTGCTACTACTAATTTGTATAGCACTACAAGGCATACACAGCACTGCATATACAGACTGGGAGAGTGGTTAAAGCACTGGCTTCTGAACCAAGCAACCAATATTCAGTTCCCACTAGTACTCATTGTGGCCTTGGGGAAGTCACTTAAGCCTCCATTGCCTCAGAAGAATCCAAGTTGTCAATGTTCCTGTTTAATGCACATTATCATGTTTAAGTTGCAGTGTAAACCACTTTGACTAAAATGATAAAGTGGTATAAATAAATAAGATACACTGTGCATCTGAGTTTTGAACAGATTGAAAGCGAGAGAGATGATTCAGAGGGAGACCAGTGAAGAGCAGGTTACAATAGTCAAAGCAGGAGGTTGCAAATGATACTTTGCTACGCTCATGATTGGCTTACTCTTTTTCAGTTTTAGCTTGAGTTTTCATACAGTAGTTGGTGATCTGTACTGTAGTCAGCTCCTTATTTTATCTTGGTTAATGTTATTGAGCTTTTTTCATTGTTAACATCCACAGATATAATCAATTTGATTTTTGTACAGTCCACTGGGTAAAGTCCTTGTATACTACAGTCTCTGCTGGTGTTGCTGGAAGAAGGTATTTGAGATGAAGAGATAGAATTCTGCAAGACCAACAATCAGTCTTTCTCCTGCTTTGTTTCAGCTTCTATTGTCCATAGAATTGAAAAGCATCTACCTCTTTTGCAGCTGTTTTTGGCACATATACCTGTATAATAGTTGTGCTGATGAGCATTCCTCATAGACTACTATAAATTAAGCATTCACCGATCGAATCATACTCCATTACAGTTCTTGCAAGAATTTTCTTAATTATAACTACAATACCATTTCTTCTGTTTTTATTTCCAGCATTGGATACCATGTGATCATCATCACTGATACTCAATAGATCGAGTTGTGAAAGTTCGATTTTGTTCTTGATCACCTCTAATTTCCCTTACTTCATGCTTTGTACAATCCTTGCAGCTTCTGATTCTCATTTCCTGCATGGCTACATCAGCAGTCAGACATCCCGAGGGCTTTAATCTAATCACATCATAAATGCCTATAGCTCTTTCCCTGTAGCTCACTGGCTGCCTTCTGACTGGGGGCTCATCTTCTAGCACTATATCACCATTTGTTTTGTTGTGGCTATTCACTGGGTTTTAGTGGTAAGATACGAAACTAGATTTGCCAGATCTTTCTTCTGTGCAGGTAATGTCGGTGTTGTTGACATTGCAACAGAAATGTGATCCTTCGCTGCCAAAACCATCCCATATTCCTGTTGCCCCTATGGGTGGTTTGTCTTAGAGACCTGCCAATCTTGGGAGACCCTGCCAGTAGTTCAGCTAGCAACAGCATAGCTCTCAGCATCACTGATGCATGCAAGCTCTCTTGGCACAAAAAGCTGCAAACTAAGCAAAGCTTTGTTGTCGTTGGAGGCTACAATACATTTGATTTGTGCATTACTCTTCAGAAAAATTAATATTTCCATGTTGTGACAATGTTATTAAACTTTGCTTCACTGTTGCCCCGTGCAGTTATTAAATTTGCCACAAGCTGACCTGATTTGTCAAAAGTTCATAATTGCAGCTTAAAAGAAATTTCTCTGTTTTTTATTCCTAGTTCAGAAGCATTGTGGCATTATATGCAATAATGCTTGGGCTTTTAATATATTTTTTCTTTCTAGAATTGGTGTAATAAAAAAAGCTGTGCTCCTGCAATACAAAATATGACAGGAGTACTCGTATCCATTTGGCAATGAAGTTCACTTGACTGTGATGTATGACACACGTTTTATTTATTTGCAGAGGCTGGAAGGCAAATGCACTGTACATGTATAGTTCTCTAATGTACACCATTAAATTAAAAGCTTACCCTAAGGGATTTAACTGCCAGTAAAGTTCAGTGGATGCCGAAGATAACAAAGAACCTGTTACAACAGCACCTGAAAATATGTTGCCTGTTTTGTTATTTTTTAGCCTTGGATTTAGGGAATAGATGGGACTGTGGGGGCTTCAGCGTAAGTCATTGCAGACTCCTTATAGACCAGAGGGTATCGTAAATAAAGTCAAAGCAAAAGCACTATTACTGTTACTCAAATGTGAAGTTTCTACTTTCTTCTTTTCACTCCTCTTGTTCAGTGGGAAGTCTATACCGATTGCAACCTTCCAGATGGATCACGCTCATGACAAATAAGCCAGCTGTCTAACCCATCTCTACTCCAGTCTATAAAATATCTCAAGAAAAGAAAAATCACAGAAGCCATCACCCTCCCTGAGTTTCTTGCCACTGTCCCTCCAGGGAATGAAGATATACACTGACCAAACAACGCAGCTGATGAAAATTTGCTTTAGCAATAAACTGAACCAATGCAGATGAAATATTTTGCTGTAGACTGACTATTTGAACAAAAGCTTCCATTAAAACTATGGTGAATTACTTTGTAAAAAAAGGCATAACACTTTAACAAAATTTTCTGAAGCAACAAATGTATTTTATACACATCCTTATTACTACAAATAAATGTATCCATTGAAAGTAGTGGTATATAACTTCCAAGATTGTCGTTAACCAGAAAGGTTTGCCTGACCCACCTTCATGAAGCTTTCATAGTTAGGGTTTCTTTCTACAAGTTTTAGAAAATATAAAGAGTCTATACTACAACATCTCAGCAAAAGCAAATTTAGTGTGTAGGCCATTAAAAAGCTAGTGTGCTTGCAAAAATGCTACATATTGGTTGATTCATTAATTTTATCATGCATGCTTAAAACATTAGTCTCTATACTATGTGCATGGCATTTTAAGGTATGTTAACCCATTGGAGTCAATAGTCAAAGGGTTTAGATGCCTAATTTTGAGAATTAAACAATGGGATCTATTTATTAATAATTGTCCTAACCGCACTAGTATGGGCTAAAGTGATAAAACATGTTAGTAAATCTAGCCTGAAATTATGTACTTTTCACAAACTTTACACACTAGGGGTTAATTTTATAGGTTTTTTTCATGCATATGTGGCCCAATATATGTTTAAAGGCCTATTATAAGTAACCTGCAAGCTTCTCAAGAAGATGCCTACTTTGTTGGGAGGCATAGCCAGGAACAATGTCTAGATGGAGCATAGGTAAAGTTGGCAAGTGCACACATTGATTATAGAATACTTTAATCAACATCATACTTGTGAACTTTACATGTTTATGTTTGCACATGCTTTCAAGCAGGAGTTTATGCCCATGCCTGCATTTAAGACATTCTTTTTAATAATTACACTAGCATTTTATAAAAACACGTAGGCACATTTTACAAAGGGCTTCCAAGTGCAACCTGAGATGTCAATGGCAGAATGTCTGAAAAAAAAAAGAGCAGCGATGTACAAATTCAGGCACGATTTCACAAAAGTGGACATGCCGGTATGGATGTATATGGAGATGTCTACATAGATGTCCCCAGAATAGCACTCCAGAGCAGGGATATTTAATAGCATAATGAGTTAGGAGCAGTATAGTCAGAGTTCAAATCCCCTTGTGGGCCTTTTTGATCTTAGTCTAGTCATTTCATTTACCACGTTTATCTCCCATTTGGTAAGAGGTCATATGTGTGCCCTCGTTACAAAGAGCTTCTGGATCTCAGAGAATGTGTTCAATTTCTGGAAACTAGAGTAGCAGAGGAGCTGAGGCAGACAAAGAGATACATAGAAAAGACATTCTGGGACATAACAGAGAGGTCCTACCACCAATCTGACAGCTTTTATGCTTTCTTAGAGGAAAGAGGTCACCTGGAAGGACAGGCTAACTTTGGTGTGGCAGGAGTTGCCCTCCAGTGCATACAGTATTCTTTCATACTAAAGATGTGTCTCCAGGGGCTTCTATCCAGGAGGGTAGGGTTAAGGTGGCTATCTTAGTTGATGATTCAATCATTAGGCATGTAGATGGCAAGGTGGATGATGGGCATGAGGATCAGCTGGTCACTTGCCTGTGTGTGAAGGAGGCAGACCTCACACATAACTTAGATAGGATTTTAGACAGTGCTGGGGAAGATCTGCCTGTCCTGGTACATGTTGGTTCTAATGGCATAGCAAAATGTTGGAGTGCTGCTCTGGAAGCCAAATTTAGGCTTCAGGGCAGGGAGTTGAAATCCAAGATTTCAAGGGAGCATTCTCAGAAATGCTTCATGTCCACATGAAGGACCTGAGAAACAGGTAGAGGTGATGGTGCAGGGAGTAATGTTTTAGATTTATTAGGAATTGAGCTACATTCTAGGGAAGGGAGAGTTTCACCTTTATCTGTTCAAAAAGGAGAAAAAGCATCTTTTATGTGTAAATATGTTTATTAAACCACTGGCACAACAAACACGAAAACAAAGGTAATTATATCTCAGTTCAGACAGATAAAGCATTCACTGACAAAGTTAACACTCCCTAGGCAACAACAACATATTCTGGGAATGTGTCTTGAGGGAAAAGCTGACAGTCACTCATGATACAGGCGATTAATAAAGGCTATAATAGCTCAGGTGCCTTTAAATAATGGGCAGAAGGAGTTGAAAGATAGCAAATCATCCCTGTCAATTGCTATGAAGGTTGTAAATTCAAACAAACATACCTAGAAATATTCCTATACAAATACTAGAAGCCTAAACAAATATGATAGGTGAATTAGAATATACAGTATAGCACTAAATGACAAGATAGGTACAATAAGCATCTCAGAGATCTGGTGGAAGAAGAATAACCAATGTGGTGATGTGATTTTTTTTTTTTTAGTGCCATCAAGTCAGTGTTGACTCATAGCAACCCAGCTACCTCTGGGTTTTCTTGGCAATGTAGCACCGGAAGTAGATTGCCAGCCTTTTCTTCCGAGGCAATGGAGGGTAAAATCAATGATACCAGGAGTCTGTTCAGAAGGTCCAAATCATTTATTTGTGCACAAGTCTCGAACCAGTCAATTTCAAAATGGCTGAGCAAAGTTTTCAAGCATTACAACAACTTTTATAGACTTCTGTTCCATTCTAGGTATAGAAAAACATTTCATTGGTCCCGGTACTCTCCCGTACCTCTTCCATTGGTCCCGGTACTGATAAGTTTATCCAATTATGTTCCTTCTGTGGGCATGGCACCTGCATACCCCCCTTCTAGTCCCAATTACAATGGTCAGTTCATCAACTTGTTACTTTCACACTCTCAAGGCCATAGAGCCAATTTGTGCATGCAGGGGAGCAGGGCTCTGCAACTCATCTGTCAGCACTCCCAATTATATTCCTTGCAGATGTACTTTTTCTTATCAGTAACTTTTAAACACATTTTTCTGTATTTTTCCATCTCTCAGTTTTGCTTACCTAAGTTAGTTTAGTTCTCTTACAGAGTTCTATCCTACAATAGCAGCATATTGGGGGATGTGCAATTCCTACGTGCCTCTCCACAGGCTTCATTTACAGGTCAAGCTAGCCATGCTGGCCTGCTTATGTCAGACACCGTGGATCACAGGCCTTCACCTGCCACATTCCCCCCTTTGATTAATCTCACCCTATTACTTAATAAGGTGTGAGAGTTAAATCACCTTTAGAAGAATCACATCATGATTTGAAGGATTTCGACTAGGGCTGGCTTTGTATAAAGCCATTATTTTAGTTGCGGTCTTCCGCTCTACTGTGCTGTCAATAGCATTATGAATGGAACGCATACAACATGGGATTAAACATGGTAATAAGAAAATAACAGCAACAAGAATTAGTACTAAGACAATGAAAGTCTTAAATCCTCCCATCCAAGAGAAAAGGTTAGCAAACCAGTTAGGAAATTTCAATGAGTGCCAAGTCTGTACTGGCACATAAGCATGTCTTTGCATATCTTTAGCAATTTCTTCAACTACTTGACCCTTATCATCTATTTTCAAACAGCAATTAGTTAAGTTCAGTTTACCACATACTCCTCCTTCAGCTGCTAACAAATAATCAAGTGCTAAGCGGTTCTGATATATAGCAGTGCGCATCTGAGTACTTTGTCTAGCTAAGAGCGTAAGAGCATGACTAGTTTCATTAGTTATTATTTCAACTACTGCTTGTAAGCGAATAATACGATTAATCATATAGATTGGAGTACGATAACCATACATACCATCATCATTCCAAGTGGCAGGCCCATAATATTCAATGATTCTTTCTGGTGGCCAATCATCACCTTGCCACTTCTCCCACTTGCCTATCTGTAAGGCTTCCCTTTTCTGTCTTAATGCTCTCTTGTGTCGGTGGGTAGTGTACACAGGGTATCCTAATTGTTCTCCATGTTCAGTGTTTAACAGAAAGAAAGAAGGTCTGATGGTTCCTAAGACACATGCTCCTCCCCAGTGTGGCGGGAGTTGGGCATACACTCGGTTTCCACAGATCCAATATAGGCCAGGTGGGGCTTGCCAGGCTTGGACTTTGGCAAGGTTAGTCCATAAACCAGCAAGTTCAGGAAATCTGGCTAATGGGTTAGGAGGTTCAGGGTGTCTGATTCCTGACCACCATGCTCTCTTTTTGGTCGTGGCATTATAGTACTTCTGGCTAAGACAGACCAGCTGTCCTACCTTTTGGGTGAACTGGGGTCCAGTTCTGGCATAGCAAAGACGTCCAACGATTGAGTGCGCTAACACCCATTCACTGGTAGTCTTGTGTAATTCAGTCTGATTGTAAATCAAAGAATAATTCAATTCTTGGGCTTCCCATGGCCACTGGTCTCCCATCTGGGTTCCGCCACAGAAATAGCAATCTGAGATCTTAAGACTAGATACTACTGCTCCAGCTAATTCTAAAAATAAATTCTGTGAGGGATGAGGGATCTCAAACTTATTTACATGCATAGCTTCATAAAAGGTATTATGAATATGATATTTAGATGACTTGTGGGCTTGGGTATTCAATCTGATATACACAATGGTTCCTGGATCTATTGCCCCTCCCGCAATACGTAAACCAAACTTGTATCCTTGTTTCCAAGCATAGGGATTGTGTATACGTAAGTGTAAGGGGTTGCAAGCATCTTTCTGACATTTATCATTTGTGGTTGGCTTGGTTAAAGTAGCCATTCGTTTATCTATTTTCTCATCAGTTATACCAGTATTCCAGGTAGCATAAAAAACACATCCCCAATACGGGCAATAGTAATCTGCTGCTGGTGCAGTACTATAGCCTGGTTCCTTTTTACCTGTACACTTCCTCCATCCTGTGGCACCCTCTGGACACATGTACTTATGGTCATTTCGATACGCTTTCTCCCATGTACCACAGGTGGAATAACTATCTCTATTAATGGCATTACATGCATCAAAATTCAAAACAGCAGGTTTAGCAATGTCCTTAAGTGGTGGCGTAGCAGCTAGTATAGGTCCATCTGCATCCTTCCATCGTATTTCCAACGTGTAATAGGATGGATTCTGATGCGGATTATAGCATGCTCTAATTTTGCCATGAGTGCAAACATTTAGTTCAGTGGTGTTGTAGATACACCGAGTCACTGTTCCCTTGCAGGTATAGTAAGAATGATAAATCAAAGTCTGAGTTACTTTCAGTCCAGTTCGTGTAGAAGTAATGCAGGCAGTGCATGGAGGTAAAGCATAAGTCTGTTCAAAACCTCCAAATAAGGCAACCAAGGCAAAGCAAAAGTAAAGATGCATGTTGATTGGAGTTCTTCTGAATCCTCAGCTTGCTGATCTTGATCACGACGGTCTTTTATTCTTCGTCCCGTTTGCTAATGAAGCAATTTAACGGGTGCTGAGTGTTGATTGAAGATCCTCAGGTTGTCCAGTACACATTAACCAACTTAGCAATTCAGTTGGTGTTGAATTATGGTTCAATATAGTATCAAAGTAGTGTGTCAAATCACACGCAAATTGGGTTCGTTGAAACAAAACTGTTGCTGCATGGAAAACAGCAATCCTCTTTGAAAGACTTGGCTACTGCAAAGCACTTGTGATGAAGTGTCTAAGCTGCTGGTTGCCGTCTCAGAGTAACTCGCAAGGGTGCATCAAGATGCTGTTCTACCGTCCACTGCTCTGGTTCAGGATCTGCGGCGGGCTTGAATCTGCTGTGGTGGATCCAGGCGTCAATCTCGGCTACCTTTACTGCAGTTGGGGTAGACAGGATGACGGTATACGGTCCCTTCCAATGGGGTTCCAGCGGTGTCTTCTTCCAATCTTTGATCCACACCGAGGTACCAGGCTGATAGGGATGCAAGGGTTCCGTCAAGTTGATAGGCAACTGGTCTTGGATCTACGTATGGAGAGTCTGCAGAACAAAACTAAGAGCTAGGAGTTCTTGTCTGGTTACTTCTGAACCAATCTGGGCTAAATTTCCCTTGACTCCCTGCACTATTGGTGGGGGTTTACCATACAGAACTTCAAAAGGGGAAAATCCTGTCGACTTTACAGGAGCTGAGCGTATTCTGAGTAAAGCTATGGGGAGCACTTGGGGCCACTTCAAGTGTGTCTCCTGACAAAGCTTGGACATTTGGGCTTTTAGGGTACGATTCATTCGCTCAACTTTCCCTGAACTCTGGGGTCTGTATGCAGTGTGGAGTTTCCATTGTATCTGCAAAGCTTTTGCTAACTGCTGAGTAACTTGGGAGACAAATGAGGGTCCATTGTCTGACCCTATTACTGCTGGAATTCCGAACCTAGGGACAATCTCTCTCATTAAGACTTTGGTAACTTCTCGGGCTTTCTCAGTTTTGGTTGGGAAGGCCTCTACCCACCCAGAGAAAGTACAAACTAATACTAACAGGTAATGGTATCCATTGGCTCTTGGCATTTCGGTAAAATCAACTTGGAGGTTGTGCATAGGGGTGACACCTCCTGACTGAACTCGGGGTGCCGTTATAAGGCCTTGCTTGGCATTATTTTTGGCACAGGTTAGACATTGACGTGCTACTGAGGCTGATATGGTTGTCAGCAGAGGGATGTAGAAATGTGGTCTGAGTGCTTTTTCCATAGCACTTTTTCCATAGTGGGTGGCTTCGTGGAAAGCTTTGACAAAGGATGGTCCTAACAATTCAGGAATTACTATTCGTCCAGGGGGTTGACTGCCCTCTTCTGGTGGCAGCTCAATACATCCATCTTTCAGTACTCCATCTTCTTTGTTACAGTAGTAATCCAATTCTTTGGTGGTATATCGTGGTGTCCATAGATTCAGAGGTACTGGAAACAATGCTGCTTGCATTGGCATAGCTTGTGGGGCAGTCTGTCCTGTCATAGCTGCTTGTCGTGCTGAGGCATCTGCAAATCTATTTCCTCGGGCAACTTCTCCTTTTCCTGCTTGATGTCCTCTACAATGCATAACAGCTACACGTGTTGGGGCCCAAACTGCATCAAGTAACATCAATATCTCGGGACCATATTTGACTGATTTTCCTCCAGATGTGATGAGCCCTCATTCTTTATAGAGAGCTCCATGGGCATGCAGAGTGGTGAAGGCATATTTGGAATCTGTATATACATTTAGCACAAGTTTTTCTCCTAACAACAATGCTCTGGTGAGTGCTATCAATTCGGCTTTCTGGGCTGATGTGCCTGAGGCTAGAGCTGATGATTCAACTACTTCGTGTTGAGTGACGACTGCATATCCGGCACAGCGTCGTCCATCAAGGATAAGACTTCTCCCATCAACATAATAGATTCGGTCAGGATTGTCTATGGGCACATCTGTCAAATCAGGTCGACTGGAGAACACAGTTTCCATGACTTCGATACAGTCATGTTCTGGGAGTTCTTCACTGATGGGTATCAAGGTGGCTGGGTTCAAGGCATGACTCACTTCTAGTTGTATCTGTGGGTTTTCACATAACATGCTCTGGTACTTCAACATTCGGGAATTGGTGAGCCAATAATTTGCTTTCTGTTCCATAAGAGCAAGGACTGCATGTGGCACAGTGACTCGTATGTTCTGTCCTAGTGTGAGTTTGTCTGCTTCACTCACTAATAGCGCTGTAGCTGCAACTGCTCTCAGGCAAGGTGGCCATCCTTTGACCACAGGGTCCAGTTGTTTCGATAGGTATGCTACAGGTCGCTCCCAATTTCCCAATTTCTGAGTCAACATGCCTAAGGCATTTCCCTGTGCTTCATGTACAAACAAGTGGAAAGGCTTGTGGACATCTGGTAGTCCAAGTGCTGGTGATGACATCAATTCTTCCTTTAATTTCTGGAAGGCTGTATTCTGCTCAAGTCCCCACTCCAGTGGTGACTTCTCTTCTCCTTTTGTGGCTTCATACAGTGGTTTGGCAATTTGGGCAAAGTTGGGTATCCAGATTCGGCAATATCCTGCCGCTCCCAGAAAGGCTCTGACTTGCTTTCTGGTTGTTGGAGTTGGAATTCTGCATACTGCTTCTTTTCTTTCTCTGCCTAATCTTCTGCTTCCTTGGGTAATACGACAACCCAAGTATTTCACTTCTTTTTGGCATAGCTGTGCTTTGGCTCTGGAAACTTTGTATCCAGCTTCATCTAGTAACTGCAAGAGATCTTTGGTGGCTAGTATGCATTCACTTTCTGATATGGCAGCTATCAACAGATCATCCACGTATTGCAGAAGCACTCTCTTCCCTGGGGCTACTGGATAGCTTGAAAGGTCTTGATTCAGTGCAGCACTAAAGATGGTAGGTGAATTTTTGAATCCTTGGGGTAATCTTGTCCAGGTGAGTTGGCCCCCTCTTCCAGAGATGGGGTCCTGCCATTCAAATGCGAACAATATTTGACTTACAGGGGCTAATCTTATGCAAAAGAATGCATCTTTTAAATCCAGTACAGTGAAATGGGTAGCTTCAGCAGGTATCAGTCCTAGAAGAGTGTAAGGATTGGGTACAACTGGATGTATAGTTTCAACTGCATCATTTACTCTTCTTAAGTCTTGTACTGGGCGGTAGTCCTCCGTCCCAGGTTTCTTTACTGGCAAAAGTGGAGTGTTCCATGGGGATTGACATACTTTCAGTAGGCCATACTCAAGCAATCTTTGTAGGTGGCGATGAATGCCTTCAATTGCAGCTCTTGGGAGAGGGTACTGTTTGACGTGCACTGGTGTAGCACTAGGCTTGAGGGTTACAATCACTGGAGCTATATGCTTGGCTAGGCCTGGGGGACTGCCTTCTGCCCATACTCCAGGTGGTGCATGAATGTTCTTTAAAGTTTGTTCAAAATAAGTGTCTTGGATAGAATCATCGATGTAATACCTCCACTCTTCTTCTCGGGGAACTGTCAGCAGCATTATTCCTGCTGGTTTGGCTTGGGGATTTACTGTCATTTGCATTTCTCCTTCTTCAGAGAAAGATATTTGTGCTTGGAGTTTGGCTAACATATGTCGTCCCAGTAGTGGCACTGGACATTCGGGCATGTAAAGGAATTGATGAGTTATTTGCTGTCCCCCTAGACTGCATATACGATTCTGAAGAAAAGACTTTGTGGCTTTGGCACCAGTTGCTCCTATAATGGTGACTGCTTTTGTAGAGAATGGGGCTATCTTTTTGTCTATTACTGAATGTTGTGCTCCAGTATCCACCATGAAGTCCATAATTTGGTCTCCTATTTGTATTCCGACCATAGGCTCCTGGAGACCTAAAGCAAACTTGGAGCCCGGTCTGTCCTAATCCACGTCATTCTCATCATTGACCGGTGTGGCCAATGCTTGAATGGCTCCTCCTCCTCTTTCTCGCTGGAATTGTTCTCGATTGGCTCCTCCTCGGTTTCGGGGATAGCCTCGTCTTTCTTCTCGCCACTGATGACTGCTGTCGTCATCTTGCTGGGCGTCTCCGAGTTGCGGGCACGTATCTCTCCAATGTCCTTCTTCTCTACAGTAGGCGCATTGGTTCACGCCTAGCTTCTGGGTCCGGCCTCCGCCTTGACCCCGCCCTCTTCCTCTGCTCCGTCGACTAGGGACACCTCCCCTTTTCTGTTCCACTATGGCCGCAGCCAAAAAATCAGCTTTCTTCTTCATCTTTCTATCACATTCTCTCTGTCTTTCAGTATCACGATTCACATACACTTTATGAGCGACTTCCAGTAACTGTGTTGCATTCATGCCCGCAAACCCTTCTAACTTCTGTAATTTACGTCTAATGTCTGGTTGAGACTGGTTTACAAAAGCAGAATTCACCATACATAAACTTCCTGGTGCCTCGGGATCATAGGGGGTATACATTCTGTATGCTTCAGTTAATCTTTCATGAAAATCTGCTGGGCTCTCATCTACACCTTGGATAACTCCTGCAACTTTGGAAAGGTTCATAGCTTTCTGGCCCCCCCTTTTCAGGCCTTGTAAAAAGCCTTGGCGAAAATGGGCTAGGGCTGTGGTTCCTTCTTCTGTATTTGGATCCCAATGGGGGTCTTCATTCGGGAATTCTCTCTGAGCTGCTTCCCGATGGTCTATTCTATCCTGCCTCTGTCCCGGAGCTACAGGGTTATCTGCCATCCACTCAATAGCTGCTTTTCTAATTCGTGCTTGCTCCTCTGTCGTGAATAGGGTAGTCAGGAGCTGGCGGCAATCTGGCCAAGTGGGTTGGTGAGTTTCCATAATAGTAGTTACTAATTCTGTCAGTTCCTGGGGCTTGCTAGTATAGGAGGCATAATGCGCCCTCCAATTTAACAAATCAGTTGTAGAGAAAGGGATATACACATAAGTTAGGGGTCCCGCTACCATCTCATCATTATCATTCTTTACGGGCACTCCCGGGACTTGCCGTAAAGGCAGCATTTTGGCAGTAGGTGTCTTTTGGGATCTAAGGGTTATTTTTGTAATTGTCTTCGAAGGGGTCACTTTCTTTTTCTCAACAGGTTTCACTTTGGGTATATCTTTTGCTGGTTTGCTAGTGCTAGCAATCACTTGTACACTGTCCTCCTCGCCTGGGGCATTCTCTTTTTCTTCCTCTTCTACCTCTGCTTCTGACTCGCTTTTTATGGCATCCTCATCTTCAGCTGATTCCTCTCTCTGCCCTCCAGGAGGGGGATCAGGGGTTGGGTCCCGCTCCGGCCATCTCTGGGGTTCTGGGGCAGGACGCCGGGCTACTCTTACCGGACCTGGGGTTCGAGGCTGTCTGGGAATTATTTCTGGGGAATCAGGATCTACCAGGATGGGCTTCTTTCTGGATTTCTTATCCTGCTCCTTCATTTTGGGCTGTTCCGTTTTCTGTCTAGAATCTGTTTTAGCTAACATTATTCTGCACTGTTCCTCATAACAGCGCTGCGCCCAGGGGGGCGGATCTTCACAAATACTTAACCAGGAATCTATATAGGGGTACTGATCGGGGTGCGCTATCCGCACTCTACGGTGTATTGACTGAATAATCTCTACATTGAACGTTCCCTCTCGGGGCCAGATGGGGTCTAGATCGGGCCACTCCCTAGTACACAAAATCTGCAAATGGGCTGCTGTCATTTTAATACCATAATCTCCAGAATATCCCTCTTTAAAGTGTGCGATCATACATTCTAATGGAGTGTTTCTAGTAGACCCCGCCCCTCCCATTTCGATGTGTGCGTGCAACAACAGACAAAAGGGAAAAGGAGGGCGGACCGTGGGTAAGGGGTCCTCACGGCCCTAGAAACGTATAGGGAGTACAAATAACAAGACAAGACGACAATCGCTTCCCCCTTTTCGCGACCTGAACGCGGTCGCCCGGTCAGGAAATGCGCTACTCAGGGGTCCGCCTTCACTTGGTCCGTGCTGCCAGACCTCTCATTCACACTTCGTTCACACAATCATGCTAGCAACGTATCCCAGAATGCATTCGTTTCTATCTATTCTGACTAGTCTTTTTCCCAATTACAATAAGGATGGGGGTTTCACCCGGCGAATTCCCATGCGGGGTTACTCGGCCCTTCCTTGAGAGGTGATCAAGCTCTCTTACCAATTCCCAATATCTCGAGATTACAAATTCCAAATTCCAATGGCAGTACTGCTCTTTCTATTTCTGTCTAGACACCAAATCAAAACTATACTCACCGGATCCGGTCCTCAAACTTCCCAAGCAGGCGCATGAGTTGGACCTCGGACTCCCCTCACTCGGGTTCGAGGCGTTGGCTCCAACCGGGCCCGGCACCCGCCGAGGTCCGACCAGCTCCCTCCGATACAAGGGACCGGTGGCGCCAGGGAGCAGCCCTCGTCGGAAGGGCGCAATCCCGGCAGGACCAAGCCTATAGAGGCGGAAAGTCGTGGTATATTGCCCTATATACACTTTGATTCCACAACTTCCCAGCCAACGCACCAAGAATATGTAGCAGCAAAGCGCAGACAAACCAATGATACCAGGAGTCTGTTCAGAAGGTCCAAATCATTTATTTGTGCACAAGTCTCGAACCAGTCAATTTCAAAATGGCTGAGCAAAGTTTTCAAGCATTACAAACAACTTTTATAGACTTCTGTTCCATTCTAGGTATAGAAAAACATTTCATTGGTCCCGGTACTCTCCCGTACCTCCCGTACCCCTTCCATTGGTCCCGGTACTGATAAGTTTATCCAATTATGTTCCTTCTGTGGGCATGGCACCTGCATACCCCCCTTCTAGTCCCAATTACAATGGTCAGTTCATCAACTTGTTACTTTCACACTCTCAAGGCCATAGAGCCAATTTGTGCATGCAGGGGAGCAGGGCTCTGCAACTCATCTGTCAGCACTCCCAATTATATTCCTTGCAGATGTACTTTTTCTTATCAGTAACTTTTAAACACATTTTTCTGTATTTTTCCATCTCTCAGTTTTGCTTACCTAAGTTAGTTTAGTTCTCTTACAGAGTTCTATCCTACAATAGCAGCATATTGGGGGATGTGCAATTCCTACGTGCCTCTCCACAGGCTTCATTTACAGGTCAAGCTAGCCATGCTGGCCTGCTTATGTCAGACACCGTGGATCACAGGCCTTCACCTGCCACAAGAGATCTGGTGGAAGAAGAATAACCAATGTGGTGATGTGATTTTTTTTTTTTTAGTGCCATCAAGTCAGTGTTGACTCATAGCAACCCAGCTACCTCTGGGTTTTCTTGGCAATGTATCACCGGAAGTAGATTGCCAGCCTTTTCTTCCGAGGCAATGGAGGGTAAAATGACTTGCCCAAAGTCGAAATAGTGCGGTATATAAGAAATTGTAATAAATAATAATAAATAATAATAAATAAATAAAGTCACAAGGAGTGCCAGTGGGAATCGAACCCTGGGTACTAGGCAGTTGCTCTAACCACTAGGCTACTCCTCCTGGTATTGTGATACTAGGCTACAAATTATATTGAAATGATAGGATGTATCAAATTGGTGGAGGTGTGGCATTATATGTTAAAGAGAGCATTGAGTAAAAAAGAATAAAAGTTCTGTGCGAACCAATATGTGCCTTTGAATCCTTATGGATAGAAGGGGGAGAAATAGTGGTAGGGGTTTACTACTGTCTGCCTGGACAGAATGAACAGATGTTTGAAATGTTATCAGAAATTAGGGAAGCTAGCAAAATTGGCAACACAGCAATAATGGATAATTTCAATTACCCTAAT
Organism: Ichthyophis bannanicus; assembly: GCA_033557465.1. Taxonomy (NCBI): domain Eukaryota; kingdom Metazoa; phylum Chordata; class Amphibia; order Gymnophiona; family Ichthyophiidae; genus Ichthyophis; species Ichthyophis bannanicus. The sequence continues at coordinate 123,046,871 of CM066034.1, read as the reverse complement.
ATTGATTGGATAAATGTCACATCAGGATATGACAGGGAGGTAAAGTTCCTAGATGAAATAAATGACTGCTTCATTGAGCAGCTAGTTTGTGAAATGACTAGAGAAGCAGCTATTTTAGATTTTGTCCTTTGTGGAATACAGGATTTGGTACAAGAGCTGTGTTGGGAATACTTGACACTAGTGATCATAATAACATCACATCTGGCTGCATACTAGTGAGTATGCAGAGGTAATCTACTCTGTCAGCATTTAATTTTGAAAGGCAGACTATGATAAAATGAGGAAAATTATTAGAAACCAAACTAAAATGAGCCACTACAAATGTCAAGACTTTATATCAAATGTGGATATTGTTTAAAATTACAATCTTGGAAGCCCAGACCAGATGTATCCCACATATTAAGAAAGGTGGAAAGAAATCCAAATGACAACCAATATGGTTAAAATAGGCTATCAGAGCAAAAACAACATCTTTCAAAAAATGGAAAAAGGAACCAAATAAAGAAAACAGGAAAAGGCATAAGCACCGGTAAGTTAAATACAAGAAACTGATAAGGAAGGCAAAAAAAGAATCTGAAAATATGCTTGCCATAGAGAAAAACAACATGAACAATAAAAAATAATTTTGGTTCATATGAAGCAAGAAGCCAGGGAAGGAGTGAAATGAGCTATTAGATGATCAAGGGGTAAAAGAGGCACTCAGGGAGGACAAGGGCATAGCTGAGAGACAAAATTAACTCTTTGCTTCAGTCTTTACCGAGAAAGATGTGAGGAATCTACCCATGGAGAAAATGGCATTTGACCATGATGAATCAGAAGAGCTGAATGAAATCTCAGTGAACCTGGAAGATGTAGTAGAACAAATTGATAACCTAAAGAGCAGCAAACCACCTGGATTAGATGGTGTACTTTCAAGAGTGCTGAGAGGTCTTGAAGAAGAAATTTCAGAGCTATTATTTACTACTACTACTACTATTAATCATTTATATAGTGCTATAAGACACACGCAGCACTATACCGAAACACATATAATAAGATAGTCCCTGATCTTCAGAGCTTACAATCTAATCAACACAGAAAGTACAATAGATGAGAACAAGGGTACAATAGAGAAGGGCAAGGAAACAGAAGGAAACAAAGGATTAAGATCCAAAAGTGGCCTGAAAGAGATGAGCCTTTAGCATGGATTTGAAAAGGGGGAGAGATGAAACCTGACATAAAGATAAAGGTAGTTTCAGGGGCGGCTCAAGGCAATCTGCTGCCTGAGTCGAAGAATGAGATGGCGTCCCCCCCCCCCTCTTAGAGGGGGGTGGGGCTTTTTCAGAACTCCAATCAGGGACTGAACCAAACCAAAAAGCCAATTACATAAGAACATAAGAACATAAGATATGCCATACTGGGTCAGACCAAGGTCCATCAAGCCCAGTATTCTGTTTCCAACAGTGGCCAATCTAGGTCATATGTACCTAGCAGTTTCCCCAAGGGACACAGGTTCCACAATGCTTGTATTGGTTCAAGCATTGATATCCTGGGTCCCTTCTTAATACTGGTTTATGGACCTTTCCTCCAGGAACTTGTCCAAACCTTTTTTAAACCCAGCTACACTAACAGCCTTTACTACATCCTCCGGTAACAAATTCCAGAGTTTGATTACACGTTGAGTGAAAAAATATTTTTTTTATTAGTCTTAAATAGTTTACCCTGTAGCTTCATTGCATGTCCCCTAGTCTTTCTATATTCTGATAAGGTAAACAATCGATCTACGTTTACCCGTTCCACTCCGTTCATTAATTTATAGACTTCTACCATATCTCCCCTCAGCCGTCTCTTTTCCAGGTTAAAGAGCCCTAACCTTTTAAGCCTTTCTTCATAGGAGTATCCTTCCATCCCCTTTACCATTTTGGTGGCTCTTCTCTGAACCTTTTCTAAAATCGCTATATCCTTTTTAAAATACGGCGACCAGAATTGCAAACAATATTCAAGGTGCGGTCTCACCATGGAACGATACAGAGGCATTATAATATCTTTTGTTTTATTTTCCATTCCTTTCCTTATCATACCTAGCATTTTATTTGCTCTCTTGGCCACCGCTGCACACTGAGCCGAGGGTTTTAACATGGTATCCACAATGACGCCTAAATCTTTTTCCTGGGTGGTGGTTCCTAATGTGGAACCTTGCATCGTGTAACCATAGTTTGGGTTGTTCTTCCCTAGGTGCATAACCTTGCACTTGTCCACATTAAGTTTCATCTGCCATTTTGATGCCCAGTCTTCCAATTTATCAAGATCCTCTTGCAGTTTTCCACAATCCTCTTGGGTTTTAACAACTTTAAATAGTTTTGTGTCATCTGCAAATTTGATAACCTCACTCGTTATTCCACTTTCCAGGTCATTTATGAATATGTCAAAAAGCAGTGGACCCAGCACAGATCCCTGGGGTACACCACTATTCACCTTTCTCCATTGGGAAAATTGGCCATTTAGCCCTACCCTCTGCTTTCTATCTTTTAACCAGTTCCTGATCCACAATAGTACACTGCCTCCTATCCCATGACTCTTTAGTTTTGCCAAAAGTCTCTGATGAGGGACCTTGTCAAAGGCTTTCTGAAAGTCCAGATACACAATATCAACCGAATTACCTTTGTCCACCTGATTATTCACTCCTTCAAAAAAACATAACAGATTAGTAAGACAAGATCTTCCTTGTCTAAAGCCATGTTGGCTGTCTCCCATTAGGTCATGACTATCTACATGCTGAGTAATTTTATTCTTTATGATGGTTTCTACCATTTTTCCCGGTACTGATGTCAGGCTCACCGGTCTGTAGTTTCCCGGATCACCCCTGGAACCCTTTTTAAAAATTGGTCTTACATTGGCGATTCTCCAATCTTCAGGTATTAGAGATGATTTTAGTAATAGTTCACAGATTACTAATAGCAGGTCTGCAATCTCATATTTTAGTTCTTTCAACACCCTTGGATGTATACCATCTGGCCCAGGTGATTTGCTACTCTTCAGTTTATCTAATAGTTGTAATACATCTTCCCGATGTATCGATATTTCCTTCAGTTCTTCCGCACCTTTAAATACCATTTCAGTCATGGGTAACATCCCTACATCTTCCTCAGTAAAGACTGAAGCAAAAAATTCATTCAGTCTCTCCGCTATCGCCTTGTCACCTCTTAGTGCTCCTTTAACCCCTTTATCATCTAATGGACCAACTGATACTCTCACAGGTTTTTTGCTACGAATGTACTTGCGTTTTTGCTTCCGCAGCAAGCTTCTTCTCAAATTCTCCCTTTGCCTGCCTTTATTTATTCTATTTAAAGGGTATTTGTATCCCGCCTTAACCTTCATTTGACTTGCCAGTGCTTGTGTTGTTTCCAGGTTTCGTCGTTTGGCCCTTTTTTCCATTTCCTGAAAGATGCTTTTTTGGCAACAACAGCCTCTCTGACCTCACCTTTAAACCATGCTGGCAGTTTTTTGGACTTCCTTCCACTTTTCTTAAAGCGTGGAATACAGCTGGTCTGGGCTTCCAAGATAGTATTTTTCAACAACAGCCAAGCCTGATGTACGTCTTTAACCTTTGCAACTGCTCCTTTTAGTTTTTTCTTAACTGTTTTCCTCATTTTATCATAGTCTCCCTTTCGAAAGTTAAAAGGTAGTACTGTGGATTTCCTTACTATCCCTCCTCCACTATTTAAATCAAAGGCGATCATGCTATGATCACTATTAGCAAGTGGCCCCAACAACCTTATCTCTTGCACTAGATCTGGTGTTCCAGTAAGGACTAGGTCTAATATGGCTTCCCCTCTGGTCAGTTCATGAACCAGCTGCTCCAAGAAGCAGTCATTTATTTCATCTAGGAACTTTATCTCCTTAGCATGTCCTGACGTGACACTGACCCAGTCGATACCGGGGTAGTTGAAATCACCCATTATTATTACTGTGTTGTGACTTTTATTAGCTTCCTTGATTTCTTTGAGCATTTCATCATGCATTTGGTCATTCTGGCCAGGCGCTCGATAGTACACCCCCACTGCCATTGCCTTCCCCCTTTTACATGGAATTTCAATCCATATAGATTCTACAGCAGATTTTGCTTCCTGCAAAACTTTAATCCTTTCTGACTCAATGCCCTCTCTAACATAGAGAGCAACCCCTCCACCAATTTGATCATCTCTATCATTTCGATATAGTTTGTACCCAGGTATCACAGTGTCCCACTGGTTGTCCTCCTTCCACCATGTCTCTGATATTCCAATCATATCTAACCTTTCATTTAGTGCTATATATTCTAACTCTCCCATCTTATTTTTTAGACTTCTAGCATTTGCATACAAGTATTTTAGAGAATGTATTTTATTCATATTAATTTGGCTATTGTTAGACATGGGTAATTTGGGATCTTTAAGCTCTTTCTGCTCCATACTTGAGGGCATTTGGGCTACTTTACTCTTTTGTGGAACCTCTCTGCTTTTGGTAGTATCCTTCAAAGATACATTCTTCCGAACCATCCGCTCTTGGGCGACTGTCGGCTTTCCCCTAATATCTAGTTTAAAAGCTGCTCTATCACCTTTTTAAAGGTTAATGCCAGCAGCCTGGTTCCATCCCGGTTAAGGTGAAGCCCATCCCTTCGGAAGAGCCCCTCCTTTCCCCAGAATGTTCCCCAGTTCCTAACAAATCCAAAACCCTCATCTCTGCACCATTGTCTCATCCACGCATTGAGACTCCGGAGCTCTGTCTGCCTTTTGGGTCCTGCGCGTGGAACAGGAAGCATTTTGGAGATTATTTTGGAGATTATTAGATTATATGGAGGGAATCCTCCCCCCCATATCTCCATCCAGTGCTGCCTGCTCTTTCCCTACTGCTGCCACCCTCTGTTTTTTTTTTCACGGCGGCACTGGCAACAGGGAACGAGCAGGCAGCGCTGGACGGAAGTATGGGGAGGACGAGGGGGACATGCGCCCAATCTGAAAGGCGCCGGCACTTTAAGCAGATCTGTCCCTCCCTGCTCTGATATCACATCATTGGAGGGAGAGACCAGACCTGCTAAAAGTGCTGCAAAAAGGCTTGGGGGCACATTTTGGCTGCCTGCAATTATCCTGCCAGCAGCAACAGCAGACAGCTGAAATGCGCCCCCCCAAGCCTTTGTGCCCTGTGCGGCTGCAGCACTTGCACAGGGCTAGGTACGGTCCTGTTTGCACACCAAGGAACTAAAAGAGAGCAAGAATCAACAGCACAGTTTATAAAACTAAATTATAACTCATTTTTATTTTGTTGTTATAAACTTGCTTTTTCTTTTTCAACATATATTTTGTATCCTCAGTAGGTGCAGAACAGAACCAGGACATTCACCCACAGAACTCAATATTTAAAAAAAAAAATCTGATTCTGATCATTTCACTAACAACAACAACCACTATTCTCCAATACCAGGCATATCGTGAACTAATACAATACCCTACAGCAAAGAGCAAACCTACCATACCATACCATACCATACCAGCACAAACTTATAAAACTCACATAAGGAGCCCATCCAAAAAAAAAGTCACTGTAAATACTACAGTGGGCCATGGAACATCCATACACCTATCTGAAAAGCTGAACAAGTCAAATTACTACAATACAGTATAGATCTTTATGTACAAATTTCATGTTATCAGAACACCTGGCCTCAGTCACATACTCACAACATCGACCCTCACCAAGTACAGAATAAGTAACCATAATATAAAGTAAAAGTAAAAATACAAATACAAATATGTAGACAAAATTTAAACTGAAATCCCAAGAAGCCAGAGTCGACATGCAGTGCAGCATCAGATAAATAAGAGGCAGTTCTCCAATACTGTGCAAAATATAAAGGTAGCACAAAGTCCAGTCACTAAAATGAAATAAAATTATTTTTTTCAACCTTTGTTGTGTGACCATTTTATTCTCTGATCATGCTGGTCCCGATCTGAGGCTTCTGCTTTCCTGTCTTCTCTTAGCTCTCTTTCTGTGGTCTGTGGTCCATCTGTCATTTCTTATCTCTTCTTTAGTTTTCTTCACTTCTTTTCATCAGCCAATTTCCAGACCCTGTAATCCTTCCCAGTATCAGCCCCTTTCCAGTCCTCCCTCCCGGTACCTTCCAATGTCAACTTGCATTCCCATGACTGCCACTGGGGTCCATTCCCTTCCAGTCCCCCTCCTTCCCCACTGTCCTTCTAGTCCAAATACCATGGCAGCCCCTCTCAGCATCCACTCCCTTCCAGCCCCATTTCCCATCGCCTCACATCAGCCCATTTGTAGCCCTAGCCCCCAGTTTTTTCCAAGGCCAGCAGCTCTATCCTCCCCCCTCCCCACCATCAGCCCATTTCCAGTTAAAGCCCCCCCAATCAGCTCATTTCCAATGCTAGTCCCCCCTCAGCCCCATTACTAGTACTAGCCTCTCCTAATCAGCCCATTGCCAGTCCTACCCCCCCCATCAGCCCATTACCAGTCCTAGCCTCAACTAATCATCCCATTTCCAGTCCAAGCCTCCCCGATCAGCTCATTTCCAATGCTAGCCCCCCTCAGTCCATTACAGTCCTACCCCTCATCAGCCCGTTACCATTTCTAGCCTCCCCTAATCAGCTTATTTCCATAGCTAATCCCCCTCAGCCCATTACCAGTCCCAATCCCTCCTTGATCAGTCCATTCCCAGTCCTAGCCTCCCTTAATCAACCCCTTACCAGTCCCAGCCCCCCAAACTGCCCATTACCAGTGCTAGCCCCCCATCAGCCCATTATAATATTAACCCGCACTGTCTCCCCCCTCTGTCTAGCATTTATGCCCTGTCTGTCCAGTATGTCCCCCCTGTCTCTCCCCTTTGTCCAGCATTTGCCCCGTCTCTCCCCTTTGTCCAGCATTTGCCCCGTCTCTCCCCTTTGTCCAGTACTTGTCCCTGTCTCCCCCTTTGTCTAGTATTTGCCCCGTCTCTCCCCTTTGTCTAGTATTTGTCCCCTGTCTCCCCCTTTGTCCCCCATCTCTCACCTTTGTCTCTCCTTGTCCTCCTCCTGTCCCCACTCCCTTCACCTGCACCTCTCATCTGGCGGTGGCGGCGGCACTCTGGCTGTTTTAATTTTAGATTTTGCCGCCTCTGCTCTGCCTCTGCCGCCCCACTATGTTTTTTTCCTCGAGAATGCTTGTAGCAAAAAAAAAAAAGCAGTGGGAAGGCAGAGGTAGGGCAGAGGCGGCAAAATCTAAAATTAAAACAACCGGAGTGCTGCCGCTGCACAAATTAGCCTGATCGCTTGCAGCAATCAGGATGATTTGTTTGATGCCGGTTGTTCCTGCTGGATGAGAGGGAACCCTTGTCAGTTCCCTTCCAGCCCCCTCCCTCCCTCCATCCATCCATCCATGTCAGCCCCCTCCCCCTCCCTCCCAGCCCCCTCCTTCCCTCCCTCTCTCAACCCCCTCCCCCTCCCTCCCTCCCTCCCTGTCATCCCCCCTCCCTCCCTCCCTCCCTGTCAGCCCCCTCCTCCCTCCCTCCCTTCTTCCATCCCTCCATACATCCATGTCAGCCCCCTCCCTCCCTCCATACATCCATGTCAGCCCCCCTCCCTCCCTCCTTCCTTCCCTTCCTCCCTCCATGTCAGCTCCCCCTCCCCCCATTTCAGCACCCCTCCCTCACCCCCTCCCTGTCAGCTCCTCCTACCCCTCCCTCCCCTGCCCCCTCCCCCTCCCTGTCAGCCCCTCCCTTACTCCCCTTCCATGTCAGCCCCCTCCCTCCCTCCATGTCAGCCCCCCTCCCTTCCCCCATGTCAGCCCCATTGCAGATTCCCTGCCCCCTCCTCCATGTCATCCCCCCTCCCTTCCCCCATGTCAGCCCCATTGCAGATTCCCTGCCCCCTCCTCCCCTGTCCCCATGTCTGCCTGCTACCTCCCTGTGCCTCTTTCTTCTGCAGTTGCAGCTCCCTGCCTCATAGGGAACCACGGCTGTGCCAGTAAAGCTGTTGGGGAGCCTTCCTGTCTCTCTCTTGTTTACCACTTCCTTTGGAGGCGGGACAATGCTGCACGGAGCCCATCGAGAGACGGGAAGGCTCCGCAATGGCTTCACCGGCACAGTCACTGCCTGGCTTATCGGAAGCCATAACGTTCCATTGTTTTCACCAATGCTTGATGACTCTCCTATCAAACTCACCTTTTTTTTCAAATATTTACATGTCTTCATTGACACTGAACTTTCCTTCCTGAAGCAAATTAGTTTGGTGATTAAGAAGTCTTTCTTTGCCCTAGGGCAATTCCACACAATTTTTATGTTTTTCAGACCCTTCTGCTTGGATATTAGTCGGATCAAATACTGAAATAGTATTTATACAGATCCACATGCCATCAATCCAAAATGACCACAATTCAAAACAGTTGTTTAGATTTTATCTCAAGCAACTATGTTTGATCATGCTTCCCTCCCCCCCCCCACCTGATTCAATAAAATTGGCTCCCAATATCTATTTGAATTTCATTCAAAATTCTGACACTTACTCGTAAAGCTTTACATAACAATTCTCCACTCCATCTTTCTTCCCTGATGACCTTTCATACCCTAACTTGTGTTTTTAATGTTTTTCATGACAATCAACTTAATATTCTCCCACCTTTAAAGGCCAAACTTTAAAGCACGTTATTCTATGCGACAGATTCCATATAGGCCTGTTATCACCGGTGGACACGTTTAAATCAGGCACAGGCATGATTCAGTCCTTATTCTGTATCCACAGATATAGAAGCACCCGCGTTTATGGAATCTGCATGTAGATGTGTCCGGCACGGCACGTCCAACATGCTGTTCAGCTAGACCATGCACATATTCTGAGAGAGAGCCGCACACAGGTGCAGGCATGAGCCATAGAGTGAAGTGGAGAATCCCGTCCCCGCTAATATTAAGGGACATGGGTAGGTGTTGAAATGATTTTAAACGTCCTTGCTCTCACTGTATTTTGGACAGCTGAACGTTTTTGCAATTGTGCCTGTCTCTGCGATATACCCATGGGCGCCTCTGATGGCCACACCTCCTTGGTTAAAATGTGCATCTCCTAAGCTGCTGTTCTCACTAACAGTATTTTGCTGATGCAAACTACATATAAATACTAATGATAAATGAATGTTGATGCTAACTAGACTATATATTAGTCTTTTTCATGCCCAGAAAAGTGCTGAATAATCTCAGTGCACTCTAATATGTTATAAGAGAAAGTAAATAGTAGCATATTTGTCATGACATACCTTGCATCAAAAAATGGTTGGCAGTATAAAAATGCTTTAATCATTCTTTCATTGGTCATCTCTATAAATACTCTTTAAAATGCTAAGTATGGATCCTTATCAAGTTCACAAAAAACTAACTTTGCAATTCCCCATAGGATACATAATGCTGAGCTACAAAACTATGCACTATTAATAACTACGGCCTTCTGGCTATGGCAACTGTTTCCCACATATCTGGGTACTGGCATTTCTCACAGCAGCTGCCTACATGTGGCTACACCTGTCCATTACAATGTCCACTCTCTGTCTTGGCTTATTTTGGTCTGTATACATCCACTATCTTTGTGGAAACCCTGTTTGCCTTCCCACAGTCTGCTTTGTGGCAATGCTCTCCTGGCCAGGCCTGTGTGGGCATGGGAAGGGGGGATCGCTGTGCCATCATACCAAGTAGCCGGCCTCCAGATATATCACCTCTCTGACAGATTGCATAGATCCTGAACTGAGTAAGGATGTAGGCCTCATGGCACAATCTGGGGAATGTTGGCACAATAAAAGTCATGTCTCCGAGTTCCTCGCACAGCTGATATATGACTACCCTATTACACCAGCACCTGGTGACACTGCAGTCAACCATAAGGTTCAGATACTGGCCAGCCATTCTTATCCTCCCTGAATTGCAGATCAGCACCCCAGAACCACCCATGCAACCTTCAGACCACACACACACACAGACACACACACACACACACACACCCCAGGAACGAATTGTAGAACACAGCAGAACATTTTCTAAGTATTGGCCTTATTCCACGTCTCTGGCAGGAATAACAGGCACGTATGCGGGGAAGTACAAAAATGTACATGGGCCTTTCCAGAATGCACTATACATATCTCCGTTACGCCTCTCTCGTCTGTGAGCTGAGATCCCCAAACAGGCGCCATGGAAATCCCTACGTGCTGTGTACTGTAATATGCCTGTATTCGGTTTTGCAAGCTATGTCTCCCGTGCACGTGCAAACAGCCTATTTGGGTTCGGGAATGACCCCCCCTGTTTTTTGCGAGGACCTCAATATTGTGGAATGCCCTGCTCCATTATATATGCTTAGAATTATCATATAAAACAAATTCAAAGTTGTACTGAAAAACATCTCTTTCAATGGGTGTTTGGGAGCAATTGGGTTAGAGCCAAGGGGAGAGACATGCAGGAACATCAGAAGATCTATTTTTTTCTCTTTTGTTCTTTTCTTCCCTTTCGTTTAATGAATTGGAGTTCTTTTTACGCTGTTTTTAAATTTGATTATAAACTGCCTTGCTTTTCTTTGAAAGGCAGTATACTAAATGGCAGAAATGCTTTGGACGTTTTAGGATTTATATCAGATTTCTCTGAATTTACAGGGAAAAGTTAGAAGGATCTTGTTGAACTTGAAACACAAAGAAATATACCAGAAAGTTGCAGGTAAATCCAAATCTGTAAAATCTCGAAGCTAAACAGCTTATTTAGCACTTAATTGAGAAACTTTGTGGGAAGACAATGGTTTAATCCATTATTATTTTGGCAAGAAAATGAAAGCCACATAGTGGGTTGTGTGTGCTAAATATGTGAAAACAGGACAAGCATACCATCTCCATGTTCATGGTATGCTGAAGGAGCACTTTGCCTGGTCATAGAACAGTGAATGCCAAATTGCAGTGCATTTTAAACAAAGCAAATAAAATATTACTACTACTACTGACCATTTTTATAGCACTACAAGGTATATATATGCAGTGATGCACAGACAAATGTAAAAGATGGCCCCTGCTCCTAAGAACTTACAGTCTAGTCAAGGCAAACAACACAGCTGAGGCCAAGAATATATCTAGGGAATGGTAAGGAGATACATAGGAGACTAAGCAGATCAGGATCCGAAAGCGGACTCGAAGAGGTGAATTTTCAGCATGGATTTGAAAAGGGCCAGAGACGAAGCCTGATGCACAGGTAGTTTGTTCCAAGCATGAGGAGCAGCATGGACAAAGGATCCAAGTCTGGAGTTGGCAGTGGAAGAGAAGGGCACAGACAGAAGCAATCTGAAAGAAGAGCGGAGTTCCCGAGGAGGGAGAGATAAGAGAGGAAAGGTAGTGAGGAACAGCAGAATAAGTACATTTATAGGTCAGTAGGAGAAGTTTGAACTGGATACGGAAACGGATAGGGAACCCACAAAGTGACTTGAGAAGAAGGGTTATATGAGCATATCGAGGCTGGTAGAAGATTAGCTGTGCAGCAGTGTTTTGAACAGATTAAAGGGGAGAGATATGATTCAGAGGGAGACCAGCAAGGAGAAGGACGCAGTAGTCTAGACGGAAGGTGATTAAATAACAGTGCCAGTGTAGATGCCTGGATATACCTATGCAGAAAACCCATCACGATTTAAAAGTTCTTCCTAAAGATTTTGTAAGAGCGCCTGCTTAAATAAAATTGCAATTAAAATTGTAATAATTCAAGTAGTAACATCAAAAAAGGGCCATGGGAAAGATAATTTCCATGGCAATATCAATTTCCTTCAGAGCAAGCAAAGGACTCCCCCTCCCAGGCAAATGTACTAGATTATATTCATTGCATTGCTAAACATTGGTCTTACTTTCCACTTTAGTAGTGCCAAACTCAGGGGTCTGACATGAAATAGGCTATTTCATCTGAGATGGCTTAAGCTAGCCTGAGGAGTGACAAGTGAATATAGCAAGCAGTCAGTGCTAATGACAGCAAACCCTTTTTTATAGAGTAAAGGTCCAGCAATGAATTTCAATTATAGTGTGTCAGGATGCCCAAGTGTAGGCACCTGATAACAAGCCCACAGCTTCAACTTTCTGCAGCTTTTCTTCTTTGGAATTTCAATAAAGCTGTTGCTTTATAACACATCCTTTTTTTTTTTTTTTTTTTTTTTGCCAGAAAGCAATAGATGTAATCTTTTATAAGAATCTCCATCTTTGCTGCCTTCTAGCAGTACTGAGGTAGCAAGCAAATGAGGCCATCCTCTGGAATATTTGAAATGTCAGGGCACAATTTTAAACATTATTTTGCATTGTAAGGCCACAAAATCTGGGGTTGTAGAATTTTATCTTTTATCACTGATCACAATTTTGATTTTAATGTATCAACTTCTTGCTATCCATAAAGCAGTTTACAAAATCGTTCCATCTCCACCCTAAAAAATGTACTTCCCCATAACTAGTTTTGGAGATGGGCCACATACAGGTTGCAAGACTAGGTATGTGCATAGGTATAGGGCATTTCAGAAATATGGACATACCCAATTCGCACAGCTTTAGAGCAGGGTACTTGGTCATGCCAGCAGAAATATCCTAGAAGGAGAGTGTATATGCTATGAGACTTAGGGGCTTGTTTACAAAGCCGCGGTAGCGATTCGCGATCGTTATCGGAGCCGTGGCCCCATTGAAATCAATGGGGCCGCGGCTCCAATAACGATCGCGAACCGCTACCGCGGCTTTGTAAACAAGCCCCTTAGATACTCAGACATTCAGCGTAAGTGCAGTAATCTGTTTTGAGTATATATTTATGCTCAGGTTTCTTTGGACAGGAAATAACTATGACAAGCAAGAATATTTTGGGCTTCCCTTTGGAAGGAAGAGGGAGGAGTTGGCTCAATTCCCACATGGGGACAAGCAGCCTCAGGCCAGAGGGACTGGGGTCTCTAGTCCCATGGCCACTCCTTGTGGCCTTGGGCAAGCCACTTAACCCTCCATTGCCTCAGGTACACTTAGATTGTGAGCCCTTCAGGGACAAGGGAATAAAAAGTACCTGTCAGTATTCATGGAAACCACACTGATTCTAAAGAGGGCAGTATAAAAAATAAATAAATAAATAAATAAATACATGAAATGGACACTTTTTTCACCTTATTTGTGTTCAAGAGCAGGTATAGGCATGATGGTCTCATCCACTAGGGCAAAACATACTTGTGCCATTCTGCAATCACAGTGCAATGTGTGTCTTCCTTGTTCCACCCAGACCATGCCTCCATCATGACCACGCGTCCACCACGACTCTACCATGCCTCCACCATGATCACGCATCCACCACGACTCTGCCATGCTTCCACCATGACCACGCATCCACCACGACTCTACCATGCTTCCACCATGATTCCATCACACCTTCATCATGCCTCCATGCTACATGAACTTTCTCTCACTGGCCCCGGGGATGTCTCCATGCTTTGCACATCTAAGTGCCTGCTTACAGATGTCCAGCTTATGAATAGGGCTTCTAAAATGATCTCATACATTATTCATGTGGAGGGGAATTTTTGAAAGGACACCCAAGTGCAATCTGGGATGTCTAAGCCAAAATGTCTGAAAATTAAGCAGGCACATCCAAGTCCTCAGTCCCGCACTTTGGAATGCTCTGCCAACTTCCCTCCATTTAGAATCCTCTTATCCTAAGTTTAAAGAGCTACTGAAAACCCATCTATTCCAACAAGCTTTCGACATCCCTCCCAGAAGCACCGAGTACGCAGAAGCACCGAAAGCCAAAGTCAAAAATGCCATGGTCGCTGAAGCCAAACCGGCCCCATGCCCACCAAAGCCAGGCGCCACTAGCCCCATTAGTAGTCTGTAACATCACCCTCATAAACGCCCGATCAATCAGAAACAAGACCCACATCATTTTCGACATAATAAAAGATGAGCAACCAGACATCCTCTGCATAACGGAAACCTGGCTCACAAGCACCGATGCTGCCTTACTGAACCAGATAAGCAGACCAGGCTATAACCTGTATAACTGCCCACGATCCAACAAAAGAGGTGGAGGAGTGCTAATAATCGCCAGGTCACACTTGAACCTCTCGTGCACGTCACTGGACTCCAACACAGACATAGACATGCTCAAAATGGAGAACTCTGCAATATCCATCTGCCTAATATACAGAGCCCCCTCTCCGAACCAGGAAATACTTGCTGCAGCACTAGAAAACATTTCCTCAACACAACCAAAAAAATTCCAAATCATCCTCGGTGACCTAAACCTAGCGTCAACAACAGCAGTGCACGCCAATATATTCCTGGAAGCTATGTCACAACTTGGATATCAGCAGATAATAAACGAACCAACACATGAAAAGGGACATACACTGGACATGGTCTTTACCCCTATGAGCAATCAGAACAACCATGATAGACCCCTGATTAAAATCAAAGCCATACCCTGGTCTGACCATCACCAAATAGACTTACTGATAAAACTCCCATCAGTACCAAGAGATGCGAAAGCCCAACGAGGAACACAACAACAGAGATCCTTCAATAAGTTTGATCTGGATAACCTCACAAGTTGCATCAAGGCACACATTGACCTGGAATCTACTGATCTCGATGCACTAGCAAATAGCTGGGATGAAGGAATACAGGCTGCAGCAAACCCGAAATGGAAGAATACAACAACCCCAGGGAAACAACAATCAGAGCCCTGGTATACAACTACGCTAACCCAAAGGAAGAGAGAACTTAGAAGGTCCGAAAAAAAGTGGAGACGCAACAAAACCTTGGAACTCAGAGATAAATATTTCAACATCCTCGCAAAATACAAAGACGAGGTGGATAATGCAAAAAGGAAACACCACACCAGCCTACTGAATAAAGCCATCAATAAACCACGAGAACTATTTCAAATAGTGAAAACACTAACCAAAACAACACAACCAGAACAACAGGGTGACACTATTCAGCCCCAAATTCTCACAGATCACTACGCGAGCAAACTAACAACAACCGCAACTGCGTTATGCCCGGCCGAACCCCACCCGAAAACTTCAGTGACGAAAGAACAGATTTGGAGCGAATTTCACAAAATTGATGATAAGCAAGCAATTGGAATAATAACCAGTATAAATACTACCACCTCCATGCTTGATCCTTGCCCAACCACCTGGATTAAAGCAGCAAAAAAGGATATTGGCCTCCAGGTCTCACACATTGTGAACCAATCATTGTCACAGGGAGTCATGCCCAACCAGCTCAAAAAGTCTATAATTAGACCGATATTAAAGAACAACTCGCTTAACAAAGAAGACCCATCTTCTTACCGCCCAATCTCCAGCATATCGCTTCTAGCGAAGATCATAGAAAAAGCAGCCCTCATCCAACTGCAAGAACACCTCGATGACCACGAAACCCTCGACAAACAGCAATACGGTTTCAGAAAAAATCATGGGGTCGAAACTCTGCTATTAGCACTGTTTAACTGCCTCCTCAAAGGGCTAGAGGACAGGAAGAAAATGTTTATTCTTATTTTTATCGACATCTCAGCAGCCTTCGACACTGTACATCACCTAACCCTCCTTAACAAGCTGGCATCAATTGGTATATTAGGAACCACCCTGAAATGGTTCTCCTCCTACATAACAGACAGAAAGCCACAAGTCCAATTCAACGGAGAAAAAGCCGAAGCCTTCACTCAAACTCAAGGCATACCACAGGGGTCGGCGCTCTCGGCACTTCTGTTTAACATTTACATGCAACCCCTCAGTGAAATATTCAGGAAATATGGCATCAACTACCACATATATGCAGACGATATCATGCTGTACACACAGCTAGAAACCGTCGACCCAAAGTACGATCAGCTGGAAACCTGCATGGGAGAGATGTTGGGATGGCTAAAACAAAACAACATGTCGATTAATCATAAGAAGACTGAAGTAATGTTTATATCCAGTAAAACTGACTTCGAACCGCCACCAACAATCACATTGTGCAACAATACGTACAACACGAAGAAGGAAATTAGATATTTAGGAGTCATAATCGACAGCAAACTGAAAATGGAAAAACACCTCAGCAACACCAACAAAGCCATATTTCACAAGCTTAGAGTATTACGACCCCTACGGAATGTACTAGATCCATGCGACTTCCGTTCAGTTGCTCAAGCACTCATCATGCCTCACCTCGACTACTGTAACGCCATCTTACAGGGTCTACCAAAGAAAACGACCAACAGATTACAACTGGCACAACACGTAGCAGCAAGGATCATCATGAGAACAAGCGTCACCGAACATATTACACCTATATTGATGGAACTACACTGGCTCCCAGTCTCTGCCAGGATCCAATACAAAACATTGGTAACGACATTCAAACTAATTCACAACCTAGCCCCTTCATTCCTTTCCACCCTGATCACCTTGCAAACTAGCTCCAGAAGCAGGAGAACCATAAACGAAGACACACTTATAGTTCCAAACAGCATCAGACATGTAAAATCCAGTACTGGCCGCAGAGCATTCTCCTTCTCTGCCCCCACTTTATGGAACAACCTACCACATGAGATGAGAGCAACAAAAGACCTACTCGATTTCAGAAAAAAATTAAAAACTCACCTATTCAACTGCCACTATGGCCAGCTGTGAATCCAACAAGATGAAAAGAAACAAATAGCTGTTTGTCAAATGTAAATAGTTAAAGGATAATCGCTTTTGTACATATGAATGATACCTACTGGAGGGCTATATCTAGACCCTGCGATGTGTGCTGTGTATTACCCCTCTTCTTTCTATCTATGCCCCAATCTTCCTGTCTTGATTTTGTGACATATCCCAAAGACTTTAATCAAACCGCTTCTGATCGCTGGAAGTAGCGGTATATAAGTGTTTGCTAAATAAATAAATAAAATAAACATCCCCCCCTAAGTATTTGTTTGTTTATGTATAGTATGGTTTGTTTTATCTCTGCCTATTCTGTTCTTTCTTTCTTTCCTATTTTTATTATGGCGTTCCGTTTCCTTGGTTTTAATTGCGTAGACTTTTTTATTTTATTGTAAACCGCTTTAATGCTTTGGCCAAAGCGGTATATAAAATGGAGAAATAAAGATAAAGTGCAGAAATTATTTCACAAACATGGATGTGCCTGATGCAGATGTCTCCAAAGCAGTCTATATCGATATCTCCAGAACAGTGTGTCAGAACCTGGGCATGTAGGAATAGCTAATTGTTGGATTAGTGGGCTAAAGAAAGGAAAGACAGGGTTCAAGTCCCAGTACTGCTATCATTGAGCATTACAGTCTTCCTAGGGTTGACTTTTGGATGTCCCAGGTCTGGATGTCATGTGGTCTGTGCACGGGTGGTCTCTGGTTTTGAGGGTGTGGCCGAGTTGTGGAATATGCTACTATTGTAATTATATTCTGTGAGTAATTTCAGGGCTGGCCCATCAACTAAGCGAGTTAGGTGGCCACCTAGGGTGGCTGGCACAGGTGGGTGGCATGAATGAAAACCATAGGTGTAAAGCTTAAACTTTAAGTAGAGATGCATTCTTGCAAACATAAGAGAATAAAATAAATAAACAGTGCAGGATGAACGTTGACCCACCATGATGTATATACTCAGTAATGTACAAAACCAATCACTGTTGGAATACGGCAGTATGTACTATAAAATTATAGAATTAGTATCAGTAAAAATTATAATTGCCCTATGGCTAAAATATAGGGAAGGAAAAGAGCAGATGGAGGAGGATATCCACCCAATGTATGTGGGGAAAGGGAACAGTGAACAACTCCGCAAATAACTGGGGAGACAGAAACATATGTGTAAAAGTGTAAAAGAGTCAACAGAAAGTTGAAACAAATGAAAACAGGAAAAATTACTCAGAAAAATAAGCAAATGAGAAAGAAGAAGAAGCCCCAACAATGTGCATATCGCTTCAAAAATATTAAAAGCAGCCATCTGGATAGGCTTAATAAAAGATTGAGCAGAAGAATTAGCATTAAGAAAAATTCTTAAATGCTTTAGGTCATAAAAATGTATCTCATATTTGATAATCTTATCAAACACTAAGAGGCTTACTTACTAAGCTGCATGAGCTGTTAACCAGCAAATAACATGTGCTAAAGTTACCATGGGTGTCATGTTAACAATTAATGGGGCACATTTGCAGTTGATAAAGATATGCATTGGTTAGTCCGCATTCACTTCAATATCACATCTTAAAGATTTTATGCGTGCAAAAATCAGTTCATGCCTATCAACCAGAAATTAACTAACGCACAATTGATCTGCATATGTTAAAAAATATTTTAAGATGCATTAAATAATGTTATCAAAATGAATGTGGGAAACAAAGCCAAAAGGCATCCAAAATTGGAGAAAAAGCCCAATACACTCAAAGGAACCTGAACGTTTTTGGTCTGTGTGCACCCCGGGCAGTTAACACACATTATCTGACATGCAGACAGCTAGCACAAAACAGGGTGAATGGCTGAGAACTGTAGAGGTAGCAACTCTGCATTAGCAGATAAGGTGATGCAATTAAAGCCATCTAGCTGTAACTAACTGTTCTCTCTAAAACAGTCACTAGAGCCCTTTTACTAATATTTAGCTTGACTCATAGGAATGCAAAGGGCTAGGCAGCAGATAGCTCGAGCTAAGTGTTAGTAAAAGGGGCCAATGCACAGTAATGACATTTCCTCTGTGTTAACTGAATTGAAAACCGCTGGGAAAACTCTCAACAATTAATGAAGGAGTTTGCAGTTACTACAAATTAACTTTGGCAATTAATATATGGTGACTGCAAAATTCTACCACACTTTAGTAAACAGGGACCCTAGAGGGGTATCTTAAAAGAAACTGGCCAACCAAGATCAAAACCTATTGACATAGCTGCAAAATCATTTTCCACCTCTGCTGATTCTGCTCACAGCCATCCAGAAATAACTAAACTGCTGACCAATAAACACAGCAGTTCCATGTGCTAAAAAACAAGTCCCCGTCAGCCGTAAAGACCAAAGAAATGAATTTAGTGGCTTAAGTGGAAATAATCTCTCTGTAGTCCATAGAAGCTGAGGACTACAGTATTTTGCAGTTGATGGTAAATAAAGAAAAATCTGCAAAGGGAGAAGTTTTTTCTCTTAGAATCTTGAGAAACTCCATTAAAAAAGAGGAGTTTCTCCACTTAATCTTAATGCATGGTTTGTTTTTGTTTTGTTTTTTGTTTTTTTAAATTAAAATGTCTATGTGAATAACACAAAAGAAGTCCAAAAATTGTGGAAAGGCCCCAAAGAACCAATATTGAATAAAAAATGTTTTCCCTTTCACATCCATTTTATTTTCACATATAAAAATCAGACTGTGAAATTAGCTCTATTATTTGGCTAGCATACCACAATTACATTTAAAATCGATCATAGTATTAAGATTTCACAAAAATAGTATCATTAAGATACAATTTTTCTTATGGCGACTAATTAAAAAAAAATCCCTAAGCACCTAAATTTTGCCACCTAATTTCAGTACATACAGTAAATTTGGCCCATATCTTCAGCTAAACCTAGGATCCTAAATTCACAGCTTAAATTCACCTATGTTTAGGGTTACCATTCATTTAGCTAGATTTAGGTACCTAATTAAGGCTCCTAACTTTTGTCCCCTGCTATAAAACTCTTCCTGTCAACACCCACTTGGTTCCTAAATGTAGGAGTTTAGTAAAACACAGAGCATAAATTTAGAAACTCAGCCATAGTAAATTTTCAAAAAGGCCAGTTTAGAAACTTCTCTCATGGGTAGAATCCTAACTCCTATGAATATTGGCTCTTTATAGCAAGACCTGCTATTCAGTTTTTCACTGGATTTCACTGCTTAAATTGTAATTTTCTAAAAGGTTGCCCAGATACGGATGCAAGTGCATACCATTTCTGGGCTTATTTATGTGTCTTTAAAAACTACTAGCACAAATCATGGCTATAATGATCCCTCGTATATTAAGAGCAGATGTGCATGTATGTATGAACACATATTCTATAAAGAGCACACGGAAATAGCAACTCCATCCACCCTCCATGTCCTAACATGCCTACCACACCAGTTTCGTACAAGTCTGCATGCTATTGTCATTGTACATATATGTCTTTCTGTTGGGTAATTTTATGTGGCATTTTACATGTGTATACTGGTATGTATGTGCAAATAATCCTTTATAAAATTATCCACAAACGCTGTCTAGATTTACACATGAATAATGGGCATAAATGTTGATATTTTAGTCTAATACGTGCACAAGTGACAATTCTATAAGAATGTGCACATGTTTGACTGTAATGCACTGGGGGTGTGCACAGGAGGAGGATTTTGGGCAGAGCATGAGAAGAGCACAGAGTTACACACGTAAAATACTACTTTTTATACTAAAATACTCAAATTTAAATATGTTAGGTGTAGGCATCTACACCAGTCCTAGGATTAATGTAAGTGACCGCACCTTAAATTAATGTGCATTTTTGGCTATCTATGCTAATATTTCATGAAGTAAAGTACACATGTGTTATCTACACAGGGCTTGATAAAATTAGCACTTAAAGGTAAAACGTTTTGGCAAGAATATTTCTCTAGGTCATAACTGGTTGTCAAAAAGGGCTAAATGGGTGAGCCAGACAATTATAGAGCAGTGAGCCTG
Organism: Ichthyophis bannanicus; assembly: GCA_033557465.1. Classification (NCBI taxonomy): domain Eukaryota; kingdom Metazoa; phylum Chordata; class Amphibia; order Gymnophiona; family Ichthyophiidae; genus Ichthyophis; species Ichthyophis bannanicus. The sequence goes on along the minus strand of CM066034.1, from coordinate 123,026,195 downwards.
GTGTCAGTGTCAGGCAAAATAGTAGAAAACATTGTAAAGAACAATGTAGACAGCAATGGTTTAATGGGACAAAGCCAACATGGATTTAGCAAAGGGAAGTCTTGCCTCACCAATCTATTATATTTATGAAGGTGTGAATAAACAGGTAGATAAAGATGAGCCGGTGGATATAGCATATCTGGACTTTCAGAAAGCCCCTGACAAGGATTTTTTTTTTTTGAGGAAATTTAAAAAGTCATGGGTTGGAGACAGCATCCTATTACGGATTGAGAATTGGTTAAAAGATGGAAAATAGAGAGTAGAGCTAAATGGGCACTTTTCTCAATGGAGAAAGGTCAATTTGCATATGATACAAAATTATTCAGTTATTAAATCATGAGGATTGTGAAAAATTTGCAAGAAGACCTTCAGAACTTAGGTGGCTGGGCATTCAAATGGCAGATGACATTTAAAATGGACAAGTGCAAAGTTATGCACTTAGAGAAGAACAAATCAACTAGAGCTTGGGTCACCAACCTCCAGAGGGCCGCGGGCCGCACAGCCGACTACCGGGAGCCTCGCGGGCCGCACCCCCCTTCTCCCCGCCCCCACGAAAAAAAACAACAAACGCAAAATTATGAAAACAATGGCTGATCACCTTTATTGAATTTAATGAGATGGCTGATGATTCATGCTAGCAGACAAACGCTTAAAGTCCGGCTTCACAGATGACACTGACAGGAGAAGGGACGCTTGCAGGTGGTCGTCGGTGAGCTGCGAGCGCGTGGATACAATGACAGGAATCCTTGGCGGGCCGCACGTAATGTTAACCGGGGTAGAGCCTCGCGGGCTGCACGAAGGGACCTCGTGGGCCGCATGCAGCCCGTGGGCCGCAGGTTGGTGACCCCTGAACTAGAGCTACATGATGCTACGTTCCACATTAGGAGTCACCGCCCAGAAAAATATCTAAGCATAATCGTGGATAATGCATTGAAGTCCTCTGCTTAGTGTCCAGCAGCAGCCAAGAAAACTAACAGAGTACTAGGAATTATAAGGAAAGGAATTGAGAATAAAACAGAGGATATCATAATGCCTATGAGGCACATTTCAAATGGGATGCCCAAAAACAATCTGCGATGTCAAAGCTAGAACGTATGAAAAGAAAGGCAGGCACATGCAAGTTCAGGCACAATTCCAGAAATGTGGATGTGCCTGATATGCACGTGTATAAAATGTCTATATAGACATCACCAGGAAAGCATTTCAGAACCACAACATCTAATAGCATAATGGTTAGAGCAGTGGCTTAAAAGCTGGGGAGCCAGCGTTCTAATCGCAGTGTAAGTCCATTGTCTCTCCCCAGAGATGCTTCTGATACACTCCTGTGCCTACTTGAACATCTCTGTACTGAAGACATCAGCCAACAACATTTGAGGAATGGTTATGGAGACATGTCCATGATTTTGACATCCACATGCATGTCTGCAGATGTCCAAACCACAACTAAACCTTTTAGAATGACCCTCTTTGTATCACACCATGCTGTAACCACCACACCTTGAGCATTGCATGCAGTCCTGGTTACCACATCTAAAAAAAGATAGAGTGAAATTGGATAAGGTACAGGGAAGGGCAACCAAAATGATAAAGGGGATGGAAGGATACCCCTAAGATGAAAGGATTAAAAGGTTAGGACTCTTGAGCTGGAGAAGTGATGACTGAGTAGAGATATGATAGAGGTCTATAAAATAATGAGTGAAGTAAAACAAATAAAAGTGAATCAGTTGTTTTTCCTTCAAAAAGTATAAAGACTAGGGGACATGCAATGAAGCTACAAAATAATACAAAGAAAATATTTCCTCACTAAATGGGTAATTAAGATCTGAAATGTGTCACCAAAAGCAGAGAGGAGTAATAGCCTAGTGGTTAGAGCATTGGCTTGGGAACCCAGAGGCTTTCATTCCCACTAGCACTCCTCGTGGCCCTAGTCAAGCCAGTTAACCCTCCATTGCCTCTGAAGAATCCAAGTTATCAATGTACATGTTTAAGGACATAAGAACATAAGATATGCCATACTGGGTCAGACCAAGGTCCATCAAGCCCAGTATTCTGTTTCCAACAGTGGCCAATCTAGGTCATATGTACCTAGCAGTTTCCCCAAGGGACACAGGGTCCACAATGCTTGTATTGGTTCAAGCATTGATATCCTGGGTCCCTTCTTAATAATGGTTTATGGACCTTTCCTCCAGGAACTTGTCCAAACCTTTTTTAAACCCAGCTACACTAACAGCCTTTACTACATCCTCCGGTAACAAATTCCAGAGTTTGATTACACGTTGAGTGAAAAAATATTTTCTTTTATTAGTCTTAAATAGTTTACCCTGTAGCTTCATTGCATGTCCCCTAGTCTTTCTATATTCTGATAAGGTAAACAATCGATCTACGTTTACCCGTTCCACTCCGTTCATTAATTTATAGACTTCTATCATATCTCCCCTCAGCCGTCTCTTTTCCAGGTTAAAGAGCCCCAACCTTTTTAGCCTTTCTTCATAGGAGTAGCCTTCCATCCCCTTTACCATTTTGGTGGCTCTTCTCTGAACCTTTTCTAAAATTGCTATATCCTTTTTAAGATATGGCGACCAGAATTGCACACAATATTCAAGGTGCGGTCTCACCATGGAACGATATAGAGGCATTATAATATCTTTTGTTTTATTTTCCATTCCTTTCCTTATCATACCTAGCATTCTATTTGCTCTCTTGGCCGCCGCTGCACACTGGGCCGAGGGTTTTAACATGGTATCCACAAGGACGCCTAAATCTTTTTCTTGGATGGTGGTTCCTAATGTGGAACCTTGCATCGTGTAACCATAGTTTGGGTTGTTCTTCCCTAGGTGCATAACCTTGCACTTCTCCACATTAAATTTCATCTGCCATTTTGATGCCCAGTCTTCCAATTTATCAAGATCCTCTTGCAATTTTCCACAATCCTCCTGGGTTTTAACAACTTTAAATAGTTTTGTGTCATCAGCAAATTTGATAACCTCACTCGTTATTCCACTTTCCAGGTCATTTATGAATATGTCAAAAAGCAGCGGACCCAGCACAGATCCCTGGGGTACACCACTATTCACCTTTCTCCATTGGGAAAATTGGCCATTTAGCCCTACCCTCTGCTTTCTATCTTTTAACCAGTTCCTGATCCACAGTAGTACACTGCCTCCTATCCCATGACTCTTTAGTTTTGCCAAAAGTCTCTCATGAGGGACCTTGTCAAAGGCTTTCTGAAAGTCCAGATACACAATATCAACCGACTCACCTTTGTCCACCTGTTTATTCACTCCTTCAAAAAAACATAACAGATTAGTAAGACAAGATCTTCCTTGTCTAAAGCCATGTTGGCTGTCTCCCATTAGGTCATGACTATCTATATGCTGAGTAATTTTATTCTTTATGATGGTTTCTACCATTTTTCCCGGTACTGATGTCAGGCTCACCGGTCTGTAGTTTCCCGGATCACCCCTCGAACCCTTTTTAAAAATTGGTGTTACATTGGCGATCCTCCAATCCTCAGGTATTAGAGATGATTTTAATGATAGTTCACAGATTACTGATAGCAGGTCTGCAATCTCAAGTTTCAGTTCTTTCAACACCCTTGGATGTATACCATCCGGCCCAGGTGATTTGCTACTCTTCAGTTTATCTAATAGTTGTAGGACATCTTCCCGATGTATCGATATTTCCTTCAATTCTTCCACACCTTTAAATACCACTTCAGTCGTGGGTAACATCCCTACATCTTCCTCAGTAAAGACCGAAGCAAAGAATTCATTCAGTCTCTCCGCTATCGCCTTGTCGCCTCTTAGTGCTCCTTTAACCCCTTTATCATCTAATGGACCAACTGACTCTCTCACGGGTTTTTTGCTACGAATGTGCTTGAAAAGGTCTTTATTTCGCGTTTTTGCTTCCGCAGCAAGCTTCTTCTCAAATTCTCTCTTTGCCTGCCTTATCAATGCCTTGCATTTGACTTGCCAGTGCTTGTGCTGTTTCCAGGTTTCATCATTTGGCTCTTTTTTCCATTTCTTGAAAGATGCTTTTTTGGCAACAACAGCCTCTCTGACCTCAGCTGACCTTTGATATAAAGTGGTATAAAAGCCCTAATAAATAAATTATAGCTGTTAATATACCTGGGTTTCTAAACATTTTGACAAATTCCTAGAGGAAAAGTCCTTAAACTATTGTTAAAGTAGACTGGGAGAAATCCAGTGCGTATTCCTGGGATAAGCAGAATGGAATCTGTCTACCTATTGGAATCCTGTCTGGTACTTGTGACCTGAATTGGCCACTGTTGGAAAACAGAATACTGGGCTTGATGGACCATTGGTCTGACCCACTAAAGCAAATCTTATTTTCTTATATAACTACAGTATGAACGAGGCAAATTTATCTGTAAATTTGTGAATGATTATATGTCTAAATATACACTATCCACATATATAGCCTGCACCAATAGTGACCACCTAAGTGTTCTTGAATTGAATGCACAGCATTTTTGATTACTCAGAATATTGTGCATGCAACAGAAACTCAGATACACAACATGATATACATTCAACACACAATCAAGAAAATTCTAGCCATTTCACTCATTCCTTTCTAATGGCATCATGAGTTCAAAATTAGATATGGGATGCATAAACTTCCTTCTCCTAACAATAAAAAAAATAATATTTTAAATGCAAGTGGATTTACTTCAATTTCATTTACAGTTTATTTACACAATGCACCCACTCTTCATTACAAAATATTAAACGGTTTATGTGATAGAAATATGAAAAAGCTACTAGTTTGGCTTACAAAGACTATAATCTGTGAGTAGTAACCAATCACTCCATGCTGTGTTTTTCTTCATATGAACTGCAATACATAATTGTTTCCAGAAATAAATAAGTCAGAGAATAGTTATTTTTTCCAATTCAGCATAATTATCGGTTATTACATTTAAAACAATACATGGTTTCAGTTCTCATCTCTCATGTGTAGGTTTGAATTCAAGGTCTCAATTAACCAAAAATTGAATGGAAACTTTTACATTTTGGAAGCGGAGTGCATTCTAATTATTTGTTCTGGTGAGTCTCATACTGTGCATCCCTCTCCTCTACAAAAATTCCACAGAAGAGACAGAGAAGGTATGCCACATTTGACCAATCAGCTGCTCTCATGGATATCAGGACTTAATTTGTAGGCCAAAAGGAAGTGGAACTGTGGAGCTGGGGGGGGGGGGGGCAGTGCAGGAGCAACATGAAAAGGTGGATTGGATTAGGCAGCAGAGTGACTGCTCTCTGCTCTGCCCCAGACTCACTCATTCTTTATCCTTTATCTTTATTAGGGAACTTGATTTACTGCACCTTCAAAACATCAGGGCAGTTTACAATATAGCAAAGTGCCCAGTGGCCAAAGACCAGTAACAGAAAGGAAATACAAATGTTGAGAGGAAAGCAAACAACCATACCAGAAAAAGGAAGGAAAGGGAGGGCAAAGGGACAGAAAAAATTATCAGGGATCAGGGGCAGAGCAAAAGAGGTGCGTCTTGAGAAGTGACTTGAATTTGGGGTATGACTGTTCTTGACGGAGGGCAGGGGGAAGTGAGTTCCAGAGAGAGGGTCCTAGAAAGAAGAAAGCTGAGTGACGGGTCTCTTCCAGATGCACACGTGTTGGAGAGGGAAGACGCAATCGGTTGACATGCACGGATTGGAGACTACAGGGCACGGACTGAAACTGCAAGGGATCCACAAGATACTGTGCAGTGTGAGTATAGAACGCCCAGTGGGTCAGGATCAGAAGCTTGTAGGTGATGTGGAAGGATACAGGTAGCCAGTGTAGGTGAATGAGGTGAGGAGTAACATGGCTGTAACGGGAGATGGGAGAGAGAATCCGGGTGGCAGCATTTTGTATCATCTGAAGGCAGTGAGGCTGATATTGGAGGAGGCCAGCAAAGATAATATTACAATAGTCAACTCGTGAGATCACCAGAGCGAGAAGAAGAGTGGTAAGAGAAGATAAGGAAAGTACAGCAATAACACCATGAATAGGATCAACAGATGAGAGCAGAGTTGTGATCAGGGAAGGATAAGTCAGGGTCCAATGTCACACCGAGATAGCGAAGGGATGATATGAGTGAGATTGGGGTGTCCAGGAGTATGGGGGACAGTGCAGGGTGAGAGTTACCAAAAGTAAACCACATTGTGGAGGTTTAGAGGGATTAAGATGGAGGCGATTCGTAGATAACCAGCTGGAGACATGAGACATACAGGTATTGAGAGATCTGGATTAACGGGGGATGTGATAGACCAAAATAATGTCATCAGCATTACTGAAATCTAAACCCATCTCTTATGCTCTGCTTTCAATCTCCCTCATCCCCCCCCCCGCTTCATGCTGAGGTTTGTTGATCCTCTCCCCCCTCCCTCTGCTCCCTCCTTCCATGTTTCATCCTACTTCCTCTTTCCTGTCTAATTCATGGTGTTTTCCTTTTTCAGCAGCATTTTTGATGCATTGTAAACTGCTTAGATGCTTGAGCATAGAGCGGTATATTAAAAAAACCGGTCCGCTGCACCAGTAAAATGAGGGGTGCCAAGAAAACATTAAAGAGAAGTTGTGCGAGAACGGAACCCAGGGGGACCCCACAGTGCAGAGGCAGGGGATCAGAGGTACTAGAGCCAGAGGTAACAGAGAGAAAGATTGGGAGGAGAGAAAAGAATGAAACCATCAGAATACAATACCCCAGATACCCATGTCCCTAAGACAAAAGAGAAGGATAGAGTGGTCAACAAGATCAAAGGCAGCCAAGAGACCCAAAGAGACAGCTAATGAAATGTCAGCACGGTCATGGGAAATGTGAAGTTTATTGATAAAGGAAAGAAGGATGGTCTCAGTGCTGTGGCCAGGGCAAAAGTCGGATTGTCATAGATGAAGAAAATGGGTGGAATCCAAGTGGGAAGAGAGTTGGGAGAAGATTACCTTTTCAAGGATCTTGGAGATGAAGGGAAGATTAGAGAAGATTCCCTTTTCTTTCCTGCAGGCTGCCTGAAAGGGAGTGACTGGAGCCGAACACCCCTACTGCTCTGGAGACTGAAAAGAAATGGCAGAAAACCATTCCAGTCCATTCCTGCAGAGATGAAGCCCTGCATGTAACAAGGAAAATGCTTGAGCATACTGCATTTGCTGGCTACATTTTTTTAACTTATTGTAAATCGTTAGCTGGCCTGAGAAATTTGAATAAATGTTGTGATGAAGGTCTATATTAGTGGTAATTGCACTACCATGTTGTAGTTCTACAGAGAAAGCATACAGTCAAAAAAACAAGCACAAAATTGATAAGCAGCCTTGTGATTAGAGCACTGGCTTGATAACAAAGAGACCAAGGTTTGATTCCCAATAGCACTTCTTGTGGCCTTGGTCACTTAACCATCCATTGCCTCAGAAGAAAGACCTAGCAATCTACTTCTGGTCACACTTTCAAAAAAACCCAGGAGATGCTGGGTTGCCAGAAGTCAAAGTATACATATTAAGGTCCTTACGTCTGTCCTCATATTCTTTATAGCAAAGACCATTTACCATTTTAGTAGCCACCCGTGTACCGATTCCAACCTGTTATATTTTTCTGAAGGTGCGGTCTCCATAACTGCACACAATGCTCCAAATGAGGTCACACCAAAGACTTATACAGAGGCACTATCGCCTCCTTTCTCCTGCTGGCCATTCCTCTCCCTATGCACCCAAGCATCCTTCTAGCTTTCACCGTCACCTTTTCTACCTGTTTAGCTACTTTAAGGTCATCAGACACAACCACACCTAGGTCCTGCTCTTCCTTTGTGGACAGAAGTACTTCACCCACTATTCTGTATCGTTCCCTTGGATTGCTGCAGCCCAAAAGCATGATCCTGCATTTTTTTAACATTAATGCTCAGCTGCTAAATTGTAGACCACTCTTCAAGTTTAGCTAGATCCCTCCTCATGTTATCTACACCTTCCTGGGGTGTCCATTGCAGATTTTGCTATCATCCACAAAGAGGCAAACCTTACCCGACAGCCCTTCCGCAATATCACTAGCAAAGATGTTAAAAAGAATCAGACCAAGGACAGATCCCTGGGGGACACCACTGATAACATCCTTCTCCTCAGAGTGAGCTCCATTTACCTGCACACGTTGTCACCTCCTATTCAACCAATTTCTTACCGAAGCAGTAACTTTAGAGTCCATCTCTAGGGTAATCAGTTTGTTTATAAGTTGTCTGTACAGAACAGTGTCAAAGGCTTTACTGAAACCTAAATACACCATATCTAGGACTCTCCCTTGATCCAACTCCCTGGTCACCCATTCAAAGAAATCGATCAGATTTGTCTGATAAGACCTGCCTCTGGTGAATCCATGCTGCCTCGGATCCTGTAATCCGCTGGACTCCAGAAACCTCACTATTTTCTCTTTCAGCAGCGCTTCCAATAATTTACTGGCCACCGAGATTAAACTAACCGGCCTGTAGTTTTCAACCACATCCTTACTTCCGCTTTTGTGTAAAGGGAACACATGTGCCTCTCTCCAGTCCTTTGACACCACTCCCGATTCCAATGAGGCATTGAAAAGGTCAGTCAGTGTTGCAGCTAGAACTTCCCCAAGTTCCCTCAGTATTCTAGGGTGTATCCCATCCGGTCCCATCGCTTTGTCTACTTTAATTTTAGCTAGTTTCTCACAAACACAGTCTTCTGAAAATTGTTCAAGATGCTCCTCACTTCTGTTTATGGATGTTTTCTGAGGTCCTGCTCCTGCTCCTTCATCTGTGAACACAGAACAGAAATATTTGTTAAGCAATTCTGCTTTATCCTTATCAGCTTCTACACATTCCTCCCCTTCACCCTTGAGTCTGACAATACCACTTTTGCCCTTCCTCCTCTCAATAACATATCTGAAATATGTCTTAACTCCCCATTTTATTTCATTTATTAAACCAGTTTTCTATACCATCTTATCCTTCAATCAAAGCAGTTTACTGAGGCAACTGAGGGTTAAGTGGCTTGCCCAAAGCATGCCTATAGGGCTAGAAACCCCAGTTCCTCCAGCCTGAGATTGTTGTCCCCAGGTGGGACTTGAATCCCCAGTCCTCTGGCCTGAAGTACCATGTCCTAACCACTAGACCACTCCTCTCCAGGCATTGGCTATTTCCTCTTCTTTTTTAGTCTTTGCTTTCTTGACTACTTTACTAGCCTCTCTAAGTTTTTCCAAATATAAATACCTGTCTTCCTCTCTCTGTGATCTCTTGTATTTCATGAAGGCCTCCCTCTTTTTCTTTACCTTTTCAGTTACTTCTTTTAGAACCATAGCAGCCTCCTTTACTTTTACATCTATTTAGCTTTCTAACAGAAAGATTGATTGCACTTAAAATATCCCATTTCAGTTTTGCCCAATGGTTTTCTACAGCCCCCAGCTGCTCCCATTTCACCAACAACTCCTTGAGGTAATGGCCCATCTTGGCAAAGTTAATTTTCCTAAAATCTAAGACACTTGCTTTTGAATGGATTTTATCAGTCCTAGTCCTGAAGCTGAACCACACCATCTGATGATCACCGGATCTGTGATGACCTCCCACTATAACATCAGAAATGCTTTCGCCATTGGTAAGCACTAAGTCCAGTTTGGTTAGAGGTATAATGTGGGCATTGATGGCATGTGCTCTTAGTGCAGGCTTTGTGGTTGCAACTTAGCAGCAATAATCATGGTTAGCATGGGTGCATTTAATGCCATGGTGTTAAATGCATCCATGCTAACCATGCAGATGCTGCATGCCAATTAGTATAGTACTGCATGGTTGCAACATGTTATTGGCATGGAGGATGGAGGCACATGCCAACAAGCCTTTATTAGCACAGATCCTTCAGAAATAGTGCCTAGATTGTGAGTATTGACATTTACACCTGCTTGGGAGAAGGCATAAATATTAGTATGTAAGGTCTGTAAGTAAATCAAACTCTCTCTATGATCCATGTACTGATCTTGTTGTTAAGTGCTGTTGAGTCGGAGCAACTCATGGCGACCCTCTGGATAGCTATCCTAAATTGTGTTCGGTCTTCAGTCAGGCGGCTCATTGTTGATAGACTGGTACCCGTAGCTGCTGTTATTGTATCAATCCATCTCATTGCTGGCCTTCCTCTTTTGCGATGACCTTCTATCTTGCCAAGCATGATGTCTTTCTCTAATGATCTCTCTCTTTGCATGATGTGTCCAAAGTATGAAAGTCGAAGTCTTGTCATCTGAGCTTCTAAAGAAAGCTTAGGTTTGATCTCCTCTAGTACTGACTGTTTGTTCTTCGGGCAGTCCATGGTATACACAGTATTCGCCGCCAGCAGCGTAATTCAAAGGCATCAATTTTCTTCCTGTCTGTCTTTTTCACTGTCTAGCTTTCACATCCATATGATGTTATTGAAAATACTATGGCTTGAACAAGTCGAATCTTTGTATGGAGAGAGACATCTCTGCTCTTGAGAATCATATCTAGGTATTTATTTATTTATTTAGACAGTTTTTGTATACCGCCTTATCCTTCAATCAAAGCGGTCACAACACAATTGGGGGATACATTTAACACGCAGGGATATGAGACACATACACTAATACTTACAGGGAACATGGGCTATGGAGGGTTAAGTGGCTTGCCCAAGACCACAAGGAGCACCTGTGGGACTAGAAACCCCAGTCCTTCCGGCCCAAGGTTGCTGTCCTCTAGTGGGATTTGAACCCCCGACCTTCCGGCCTGAAGTACCTTGCCCCAACCACTAGGCTACTCCTTGCCCCTGCCAAAAGCAATGCGTTGTCTGATTTCTTGACTGCTTGTTGCTTCTTTATTGATAGTTGATCCAAGTAGGTTAAAGTTGTTCATGATTTCAATTTCTTCTCCTTCAACGATGAACCTGTTGATTATGCCAGTTGTCATGATCTTTGTCTTCTTTACATTAAGGTGCAGGCCCATTTTGAGACTATGTTCTTTGATTGTGAGAAGTAAATGTTTCAGATCATCTTCACTTTCAGCCAGTAATGTGGTATCATCAGCATAGCGAAGGTTGAGTCTTCCACCAATCTTCACATCTCTGTTGTCTTCATACAATCCTGCTTCTCTGAAGATTTGTTCTGTATATAAATTAAACAGGTAGGGGGGAAGTATGCAGCCTTGTCTTACACCTTTGCTTATTTTAAACCATTCTATTTCCTTGCATGCGTCATTGTAGTACTTTTCCTTGTCCTGTCTTGCTGCACGTTGGAAATCGCTGTTGAGTTCTGCGGTTGTCTTTCTTTCACCTCTGGCTTTAGCTTCTCTGCATTTCTGGGCAATTTTCAGAGTTTCTTCCATCATCCATTTTGGCCGTTTTTTCTTTTTCACCTTTTGTAGAGACTTTTTGCTTTATTCCAACACAACCTTCTTGATGTCATTCCATAACTCTTCTGGAGCTCTGTCATTTGTATCTAAAGCAGCAAATTGATTTTGCAGACAGTCTTTAAATTCCAGTGGTATATTCTCAAGGTCATATTTTGTTGCATTCATGAGTGGTTTGCTCTTTTTCAACTTTAGCTTGAGTTTGCATACTAGTAGTTGATGATCTGTACCACAGTCAGCTCCAGGTTTTGTCATTGTTGATGTTACAGAGCTTTTCCATCATTGACTTCCACAGATGTAGTCAATTTGATTTTTATACAATCTATTGGGTGAAGTCCATGTGTACAGTCACCGCTTGTGTTTCTGGAAGAAGGTGTTTGAGATGAATAGATCGTTGGTCTTGCAGAATTCTATCAGTCTTTCTCCAGCTTCATTTCTGATGCCAAGTCCATATTTTCCAACTACTTTGTCTTCTTCTTTGTTGCCAACCTTTGCGTTCCAGTCACCCATGACTATCAGGATATCCTGTTTGCATGTTCTGTCAATTTCAGCTTGTACTTGTTCATAGAACTCTTCAATTTCATTCTCTTCTGCAGCTGTTATTGGGGCATATGCTTGAATTATAGTTGTGTTGATAGGCATTCCTCCTAGACGAATAGAGATTAAGTGTTCACTGACTGCATTGTATTTCATTACAGTTCTTGCAAGTTTCTTCTTTATTATAAATGCAACACCATTTCTCCTTTGTCTTTCATTTCCAGCATAGAAGACCATGTGATCATCTGATGCAAAGTGACCAATGCCAGTCCATTTCAGTTCGGTGACACCCAACAGATCAAGTTGTACACGTTCCATTTCATTCTTGACCACCTCCAACTTCCCTTGGTTCATGTTTCATACGTTCCATGTTCCAACGTGTAAGACATCTTTACAGCTTCTGACTCTCATTTCATGTGCAGCTACATCAGCAGTCAGACTTCCTGAGGGCTTTGATCCAACCACATCATAAATGCTGGCTTTACTCTGAAAAGTCTTCAGCTCTTCCCCCGTAGCTAGTTGAATGCCTTCTGACCTGGGGGTCTCATCTTCCAGCACCATAGCACAATTTGTTTTGTTGTAACTATCCATTGGGTTTTCAAGTCAAGATACAGAAGTAGACTGCCGGGCCTTTCTTCCGCGCAGTTTAAGTTTGGTATTGGTGCCATTGTCACAGAAATGTGACCCTCCGCCGTCAACACTATCCCATTCTGCTGCTGTCCATGTACTGTTAGGCATGACCTAATTTTATAATGGGCCTATAGAGGGTAATTCTATAAAGGCACACCCGGTGCACCAATTCTATAAGATAAAACATGTGCATGCGTAGGACAGGGCATAAGTGGATCCAAAGTGTGCTCATTAGGCATGAGCATTTATACCTGTCCCTTGGAGGGTGTAAATGCCTGTGCTAGAGCTTGGAAGGCATGTGCATAGGTCATAGAATATGCCCATAGCCCCACATTTTGCCTCCACTCTGCCCCAGTTCCACCACTGTGCTCGATCACCCCCTAAATACACATGATGTCACATATATGTGTATTTACAGAATAGTGACCTTCCGATGTACACTTGTATCTGCTTATCCATGCGTATAAGTCACTGGAATACTGTGACTTATGCATACGGATGGTGGGTATCTTTGTGTGCCATCTTTATGGAGTTACCCCCTTAATGTCAGCCACTACTGCCGACGAGCTCCCCGATCGGGATTTGAGCCGGGGAGCGGGAAAGGAGACTCCTCCCCCGCTCCGGAGCTCAGACTCTATCAGAGGCCCACAGGAAATTTAAACTTAAAGTGCTATCGGGCGCACCTGCGCCTGGTAGGCCCACGCCTGAGGGCCTCACCAGAGGGCCCTTTGGTGCAGCCCTTAGGTGAGGAATGCAGGCAGGAATACAAAAACCTACCAACACAAGCCCATCCAAATCAACAACAACATCCAGCCACAGCATCCATGATGATCACACCACCAGCCCCACTGATCGTAAGACTACACCTCATTAACCAGCCTCATTAACCACCACCATCCTACACACCTAAAGGCAAACGCCTCAACCAACAATACAGACTACCCTCAAGAAAGACTCCAAATCATAAGTACCAAAGACCTACACTAGGAAGCAAGAAACTCCTAATAAACTACAAACAAAATATGCCAGCTATCTGAACAGTCTATGCCAACCTTCCCATCTCGAACCTGCTCTGCCACCCTTCAACAGCTACCTATACTACAAACCTCCCCACTGCAGTTCCACAACCTCCGCTACTATACATGCCCTGCCACACACAAATATGGCAGAACACATGCAGGAACACCTACAGAAGAACTCCCAGGCTAATAAGAATACAAACAACAACCCACAAATTTATCAAACCCCACCCACCCTTGGCACACACATCAATATTGGACTAATCAATGCCAGGTCCATCAGAAATAAAACAAATACTATTTTAGACCATATCCAAGCCCACCACAGTGACATACTCTGCATCACCGAATCCTGGCTAAAAATGCTGACAAAGTTATTCTGAATCAAATTACTCCAGGGACCACACTGCTTTCAACTGCCTGTGCAACCAGAAGAGAGGCAGTGGGGTGCTAAATCTAGCAAGAACAGACCTCCAACTCAAAGCTACCCGATCCACAAACTCTGAACACTGAGACCTAATTTCTATAGAGAACAAACACCTAACAATCTGCCTCACCTACAGAACCCCTAACGCAGCCATCAAAGAAACATCCAACATAATAAAAGCAGTTTGCTCAGCCAGCTCCACCCGCAAACCACTCGTACTACTAGGAGACCTAAACCTGCCATCCGCTTCCAACAAAGAAGAAGCAGCCTTCCACAAAGCAACGGATTACCTCCAATTCTGCCAAATTCTCAAGGGTCCCTCTCACAGGTCAGGATCCACCCCTGACCTAATCTTCATTCCAAAGAACCTACTTTCCCAGAGCAACGCAACAGTCCCAGAAGCCACACCAATACCATGGTCAGATCACCGTGCCATACACTTCAAGATTCACCTCCCTCCAGTTGGAAAACCACAACCCACATCTCATCCCAGAAGAAGATTCAAATTATTCAACAAAGACCAGTTCCTCAATGAAACCCTCCCCAACCTCCCCAAAGACAACTTAGACCTCGATGAAGCTATCAAATCCTGGAATACCACCATCAGCGAAGCAGCAAAGGCCCCAAACCACCCAAACCTACATTAAAAGGAGGAAAGAACCAAATCAGCCCCATGGTACTGTGCAGCAATAAGAGATACAAAGAGAAAACTCTGCCAACTGGAACGAAAATGGAGACACAATAGGTCACAATCCACTCTAGTCCAATATCAAATTATGCAAAAGGAGTACAATAATCTAATCAACAAACAAAAACAAGAATACCACACCAACCTCATTTTAAAATCCTGCAACAAACCCAGAGAACTATTTGAAATTGCATCCAAGCTCACAAAAAAACACATCAAATACAGAGGGAGCCATGATTCAACCTCAAAGCTTTGCGGACCTCCTCATCAACAAGAACAAGCCACCACAGACGACACCACCTCTTACCTCAAGCAGCTCTTCAAATACAGAACCCAAAGTCTCACATAAATGGTGTGAATTTCACATCTCCACTCTGAAGCAAACTCTCCATACTATCACAGCCCTAAACACCAGCACTGCACCATCTGACCCCTGCCCAGTAGAATGGATCAAATCGGTCAAGGAAGAAGAAGCGTTTATCAACTGTATCCAAAACATCATAAGCAAGTCACTATCTCAAGGCTATATGACATACACTCTTAAGCAAGCCACCATTCGCCCTATCCAAAAAAACCACATCAACAAACAACTTAGACCCTGCATCTTAGCGTACAATCTCCAGCCTCCCCTTCCTATCCATGATAATTGAAAAGAAGTTCATAGACAACTTCAAGACCATATTGATTTACATGCCCCACCTGACAAGCACCAATACAGCTTCTTCCCTAATCACAGCATCGAGACTCTTCTCATCACCTATTTGATGTACTACTCAGAGGAATTGACAATATAAAAACAGGATTCCTACTCATTTTTATTGATATATCCTCAGCATTTGACACCGTCTCACATAACACCCTTCTAAATCGACTTGCTAATATTAGTCTACATAATACCACCCTCAACTGGTTTCAGTCCTACTTCAGTAACAGTCAACAAATGGTCAAAGTCAGATCTAACACCTCCACTCCAATTAACACCACACAGGGAGTCCCGCAAGGGTCCTCCCTGTCTCCTCTCCTCTTCAACATCTATATACAGCCAGTCTGAAATATCTTCAAGAAGCACAAGATATACTATGCCATTTATGCAGACGACATCATGATCTACTCTCCAATGCACCTCAATATACCAGACTAAACAGCAATTATGAATTGTCTACAAGAAATTAAAAACTGTCTCTCTTCCAACAACCTACAAGTCAACTTCAAAAAATCGGAAGCACTATTTATCTCATGCAATGCATCCTTTATCCCCCCTATCTTCATCACCCTAGAGGACATGCTGATTCCAGTAAAAGAGGAGGTATGCTACCTAGGTGTCACCCTTAACCGATTCTTAAATCTACACACTCACATTAGCAAAACCTCCAAGAGCGCATTCCACAAATTAGCCGTTATTCGCAGACTACAACCTCTCCTAAGTCAAGATCACTTCCGCATGTCTGCCAAGCACTTATCACCCCAATCCTGGACTACTGTAACTCCCTCCTCCAAGGACTTCCAGCTCAAACCACCTGAGCGCTTCAACTAGCCCAGAACACTACTGCCCGCTTCATCACAGGATCAGGCAAGCACGAGCATATAACTCCTCTCCTACGTCAGCTGCACTGGCTACCGATCACATCAAGAGCCAAACACAAAACAGCACTAACCACTTTTAAGATTAGAAATAATATGTCAGCTGGCTCTCTACAGTCGTTGTAATGCGCAGAACCAAACAATAGACCCAAGAGACAAAACACTAGAGAAACTATCCCAATCCCCAGCTCATATACAAAAGCCAATAAGTCTACAACGAAGAGGGCTTTTTCACTAGCCGCACCCACCATCTGGAGCTTACTGCCGGAAAAAATAAGGACAACCAAAGACATCAAAGACTTCAGAAAACACCTAAAAACTTTCCTGTTCTCTGAACACTTCAGAGAGGACACCCAATACACCCCCTCATGACACATGCCTATTCAAAACTACACCTACATACTTCAGTTGTAAATAAGTTATGCTCCTGAGCATCGCCTGCATGTGAACCCAACCTATGTTTGTTACATAAGTTCTCTGTAATTGTTCTGTTCATGTGTTATACTGTAAACCGCTTTGATTCTAATGATAAAGTGGTATAGAAAATGTGTTAAATAAATAAATAATGTGCATAAATCGGCATTTTAAGTTTGGAAAAGGTTTACAAAATTACTTCTCCAAGTAGTGATTCCAATGATTAAACATACATAGCAACATGAATTACTTTATCTATCTTTCTGTCTGTGTACAACTTTGTTGCTTGTTCTATTCATATAAAATTTAAAAGAGGTCATATATGAGTTTTCACTTCAAAAGATTGGCGCCTCTGCATTAGATAAATACTCGGGGTAGAATCCCATGCAATACCTTATAGGTCAAGCAAATTATTTTAAATTAAGTTATGAAAGGAAATGGCAACCAGTTAAACTTGAAAAGCAAGAAGTTATTAGGATCCCTTTTAATGCTCTCTGTGCTATGTCCATGCTTCCCTGAATGTGTCTCATCTCCCATGATTTCAGAAGCTAAGCAGGGTCAGGCCAGGTTTGTAGCTGTTTAGGAGGCCTTGGAATTGCAGGTGCTGTAGACTCACTGACAATCTACTTCTGGTTACATCTTGCCAAGAAAGTCCAGGAGATGGGTTGTGCCTGGGTCACCAGGTGTTTGTTATCAACTTGAGGACAGCACAACAACAATGTTACTTGTTACCAGTCTTGCAACTTTTTGTCCCAAAACATTTATAGGCTGCATAAAATTTTTACAGGCAACTCTACAGATAAAGAGTTATGGTAGACTATAAATGAATCAGTAAGACATGCAGTACTCCATTGCCCCATGTTCCCTGTAAAATAATTATCTCCAAGTTATAATGTTCAATGTAATTCCAGTTTGTTCAATGTAAACTGCCTTGATATCATGAACGGCGGTATATAAGAAATGTTAAATAAATAAATAAATAAATGTGAAATGCCTTGCTTTGGGAATAAATTAAAATGACTTCAGAATTTATACCTGTCAAAGTTTAAATCATGTATTTTTCAGTCCAGAGAGAGGTCTAAAATGATACCTAAACTTTTGAGATGGGAATTAACAGTGAACATTTCACTTTCCATGTGGATTTGATGGACTGATGATTAATTGGAAAAAGAAAAGTATGCACTTATTATCAATTTAAACAAAAGTTATAAAGGGTAAAGCATCAGACTAAGTCCAAACACTCCCCCGCTGGTAATTGCATAGCTTTATCAGAGAGCCATTCAACTTGATTGGGGTGGAGATTGCAAGGGATCCTGGGATCTTTCTGTTGAGACAGTGCCTGGCTGTGAGGAAGGATCAGAAGGTTTTGATTAGACGTTGTCTGAATGCTGTCATGTTGAATTTAGCACAACATTGGAAGTGAGTGTCTCCTCCCCATTGTCTGTGTGACTGTTCCGAATGTGGAACCTATATAGTATGGAATGGTTGACTGCGATGCATAGATGTAAACTGGCAGTCTTTGAGAAGATATGAAACCCTCTTTTGCCCCTTGTTACAGCGAAGGTGCGGCCCAATGATGGGAATACACTCTGGGTGGGGAACTTGGAGGGCTTGGAGGGGAGAGTATGGGGGTGTATGGAATTGCTAGTTAAACGGAAAAATGTTAAAACGAGGCATGTTTTGATTGCTGACCTTTGATATGTTGTCTTTTTGCTGGGATATTTCCCCTCTTTCTTTATTTGCTTTATTGGCATTTGATAGCCTGTCAAGATCTCTGTGTTGTTTCTCAATAAAGCCTTGAATAATTTAAAGAATGTGCTGATGGCTCATTGAGTTTGTATGGCTATCAGAATCTATTGCCTTGCTTTGAATGTTGCTGTTCTTTGCTGCCCCCTCCCCCCTCCATGAAGCCGCTGCTGCCCAAAGCGGCTGCCTAGTCCTCCATAATGGCTGGGCTGAGTTGTCTGTAGACATGGCCCTGGATGTAGTGTGCAACATATAATGTTTTGTAGTAAGAAAAGGGAACCCATATCCTGTCATTTATTTATTTATTTATATTTCTTATATAACGCGCTATTATAACACAGGTACACTACCAAAAAACTGCCTCCAGTTTTGCAACTGATTCCTATAGATTTTGGGGTGCTGAATCCAGGAAAAATATCCAAAATGTTCCATCACGTCACTTTTTCTTGCAAATTAAGATTTCTTTACCCATATAAGGAATGTTCACATAATTTCTTTTTAGCCGACCCTGCAGTTTATTTTCTTGGCCCAAAAATAGAGGTTGTAATGGTTAACTAACTAGAAACACTCCTCATGATATTTTAGAGTGTTTTGTATTCATTTTATACATTAACAGGGACAATTGGGAGGGCGGGGGGCTAAATCCAGTACTCGCGCTGGCGCATGTTCTTTCCTGTTTCGCCTCGCCTCGTTCGCTCGCTCAACACGGTGGTTGCGACATGAACGTTCCTGTCAAATTTCAGTTTCTTGCAAGTTCTATTACCTTTTGTTTGCTCAGTCGTAATCCAGCTTTATTACGAAGTGGTTCACTACAGTTGTAGTTTTGCAGTGCTGTGTATTTGTGATGGCTCACAGAGCCAGAGGTTGCGTCAACTCTCCGGACAGTTTTGTTTTATTTGTGTGGAATATACGTGAAAAGCGGCAGAGGAACATTTCTGCATTTATTAAAAAAGTATATTTCGCCTATTTTCGGTTTGAAGTTAGGCGATCAAGACAAACCGTGGGCTCCTCACAAAGTGTGCAAGACATGTGAGGAAGATCTACGCTTATGGATGAAAGGTAAAAAAACTAGCTGTTCGTTTCGGAATACCTATGATGTGTCGTGAACAAAGAGACCACAGCAGTGACTGCTATTTTTGCTCTTGCATTGTGAAGGGATACAACTTAAAAAATAAGAACGTAATAAGTTACCCCAACCTTCCCTCAGCAATTAGGCCTATGCCTCATAGCAACGAAGTACCTGTGCCTGAACCACCAAAATCTTGGATCATATTTGTGTGGACGGTTTCTGATCATGATGAGACTCATCAGATGGCTTTTCGCGATGAGTCAGTACTTCCGAGTTTGAAACTGAACCAGATCCGAAAACCTGAACTTTTCTCTCAAGCTTGAATTGAATGATTTAGTCCGGGATTTAGGACTCCCAAAAGATGCTGCCCCAACTGCTAGGTTCTCGGCTTAAACAGAAAAAATCTATTGTCACCAGGAACAACTTTTTATTGGTACCGCAACCGCGAGACACAATTTTTGAAGTATTTCAGCAAAGAGGAAGATTTGGTATTTTGCAACGATATATACGGAGTAGTGATGGAAAAGTTTTAAACTCAAGTATGATCCTGCTGAATGGCGGCTGTTCATTGATTCGTCAAAAGACAGCATAAAAGGTGTTCTTCTTCATAATGGCAACATATTCGCTTCAGTTCCTATTGCTCACTCCGTTATTCTCCAAGAAAAATACGAGAATTTGGCCCTGATTCTTCAGAAGATCGTTATGATGAGCATAAGTGGATGATTTGTGGAGACTTTAAAATTCTATCCATGCTATTAGGGCAGCAATCCGGTTTCACCAAATATCCCTGCTTCCTTTGCTTGTGGGATAGCCGGGCCCGCGACCTACACTGGGGGAAAAAAAGACTGGCCAATTCGGGAGTATTTGAGACCCGGTGAGAAAAATGTTCTCATGAGAGCTTGGTACCTCGTGATAAAATTCTATTACCACCTCTCCACATTAAGTTGGGTCTCATTAAGCAATTCATCAAGTCCCTTCCAAAAGATGGTGAGTGCTTTCCGGTACCTTTGCTCAAAGTTCCCCCGACTTTCTGAAGCAAAGCTAAAGGAAGGAGTGTTTGTTGGCCCTGATATAAGGAAACTCATTCAGATGGAGCATTCGCTGAAACGATGTCTGAGAAGGAAAAAGAAGCCTGGGATTCCTTCAAAGATGTTGTTCTCAAATTCTTGGGGAAACAGGCGGGATGAGAACTATAAGGATATTGTTGCCAGGATGCTCAATGCCTTCAAAGAACAAGGCTGTAACATGAGCCTGAAAGTCCATTCTTGCACTCCCATGTGAAACTACTTTCCTGAAAACCTGGGGGCGTACAGTGAAGAACAAGGTGAAAGGTTTCACCAGGACATCAAGGACGCAGAGAGAAGGTACCAAGGAAGATGGAACACCACTATGATGGCTGATTTCTGCTGGTTGCTGCTGCGGGAAACCCCAGATGAAAAATACGCCAAGCAGCGCACCAAGAGAAGCATTCGGGGGAAGAAGAAACGGGCCCACCAGGAGATTGATTGACCAAGAATGACTTTAAAATCTAAACTGTGTTGACAAATATCGTGTTTTTACTAAACTTTGAAATAAAAATTTGCTAGTTTTACCACAGTGTCGGATCTCATTTATTAGAATTTTATTTTCACACCATCGCGTGTTTGTCTTCATGTATTGCAATGGTGCGGTTTGCATTTTCTATTCTTACATACATACCTGTACAACATTTTTTGCACATTCCTTGCTTTGCTTTGTGTCTAACCTCGCTCTTATATGCTCAATGTTTGTGCACATGTATGTGGCTGTTTTAAGTGCAGACAATTTTGCTACCATCACAGTGTGTTTTGTTGACATTACTCTATTCTTATGTGCTGCCTTGTTACAATTTTCTTTATTCTTATTTGAATAACTACTAAACAATTAGTATAAAGAATTCATCCAAGAAACTTTTATCCTCGATCGCACTCAATCTGAAAACGTTCACCTCAAACTGCTAACCCAATGTAGCAAAAAATCTGTACGTGATGGAGCAAATTGGTTACCAGATTTGAATTCAGCGCACCAAAAAACGTAAAAATCAATCGAAACATTAGAGGCAGTTTTAAAAAAATTTTTTTTAGTGTACCTGTGTAATCAGTGCGGTTTACAGTTGAACAAGAACATACTACATTGCCACAGGAACATCGAGTTTACAATAAACAGGGTAGTTAAAACTGGAGGTAAAACAGGGGGAACTATGTACAAGATATAGTAGTTGAACTAAGGAACTTTAACAGAGTAACTATTTACAAAATACAGTAAAAGTTTCATATATCAGAGGCATGTAAGGGTCTTTGCAAAGGTATAAGTTCAGGAGTCAGGGGTGGGGAAGGGGAGGAACTGACTAACTAAGCATTCTCTATGGGAGGCTGGGTTATGGGGTGGTTTGGGTAGGGAGTGGTGGCGGCTGGGTGTTTTCCAGAATTAGCTTCCGGGTAATGTTTTAAGAAGAGGTGGTGTTTGAGGGCTTTTCTAAATAATGTTAAGTTCGAGATGGCTCGGATTTCGGTAGGGAGGGCATTCCAGGCCCTGGGTGCAAATATGGAGAAGGCCCTACTGGCTGTTGTCTTTGTGCATTTTGTTAGTAACTTAGGGACTACGAGAGTGTTCATCGATGTGGATCTCCTATTTCTGATGACTGGCGTGCTGTGGATAAGTTTACTGATGGGCGAGGGGGGCTGGTTCCTTAGGGCTTTGAATGTGAGGACTAGAGTCTTGTATTGGGTTCTAGCCTGCAGAGGTAGCCAGTGGAGGTTCATAATTGATGCCCTCTGTAATGCACTGTGTTCATGCTGTGGTAGTCATAGATATACCTGAGCAATGATCCAGTGAGGTGCTTGCAATGAACCGGTATCACATTATAGGCATGTAGTGCTGGGGAGCATCTTTCTATAACTGAATGTGTATCCAAGCAGATGAGCTTCCTTCTTTCACAAAGGTTTGTTTAGTAAAATATAAAACTAAAAACTTCAGGGCATAGATTTTATCAGGCCAGCTCCACTGAATGAGTCTAGACACGTATCTAAGTAATTTGATTCATATTGCACTTTGGTTGATATGGCGGGAACACTATGTTGTTTCCTTGGCCTGAGAGGGGATCATACAGAGACCAGACTGATGCTTATGTGACTAAGGGGCTTGTTTACAAAGCCGCGGTAGCGGCTTCTGCCCAATATCGGAGCCGCTACCGTGGCTTTGTAAACAAGCCCCTAAGATGAAGATATCAGTCTTAAAAGGAGGTGCCCCGTCTATTCTCGTGATTGACTAGGGGTCTTGAGAGGTTCAGGCGGGTGGCAGGTAATATTTGTTGCTATAACAAGAATAAAGGGAGACCTCAAGGAGAAAGGAGGAAATGTGCCACATTCAACACTGATCCTATACAAAGAAGGAACAGAACATTATTCCAGGCAGGGGAATGGCTGTAAGCAGAAGACATTAGTAGAAGTCAGCATTATCAAACAAATGTCAACATAAGCACTCTAATTACCATGTATGTCCCTCAAAAGTGGCTGCTGTGCAATAATGCAGACTATGCTGTGGCATGATTAACCAGTTGAGTGTCTTCATGTACATGGTTAGGATACTTATACCTGCATAGATTTAAGATTTAATGTCAAGAATTAATACAAAAAAATTCAAAATCATGCATTTGGGCTGCAAATGTCCAGGGACCAGTATAGTATAGGGAGTGAAGTACTTAAATGAACAAAAAAAGAGTGGGACCTGGGGATGGTCATATCTGATGATCTTAAGGTGGCCAAACAAGTAGAAGAATCAACAGTAAAAGACAGAAGGATGCTTGAGAATATAGGAAGAGGAATGGCCAGCAGGAAAAAATAGTTTATGTCTCTTTATTGGCCTCTAGCAAGACATCATTTGGAGAGTCAAAAGGATGCAAACAGGATGGAGTCGGTCCAGAGGTGGATACTAAAATGGTTACTGGTCTTCTTCATAAGGCATATGGGGATAGATTTAAAGATCTCAATATGTATACCTTGCAGAAAAAGCAGGAGACGAGGAGATATGATGGAGACATGTAATTACCTTCTTAATATAAATGCTCGAGAGGTGACCCTCTTCCAGTTGAAAGGAAGCTCTGGAACAAAGCGTCTTAGGATGAAGATAAAATGGGTTAGACTCGACTCAGGTCTAACCTGAAGAAATACATCTTTACAGAAAGTGTGGTTCAACATCCTCCTAGTGGAGGTGGTGGAGATGAGAACTGCATCTGAATTCAAGAAAGCATGGGACAAGTACAGAGGATCCCTGAGGCAGAGGAAGGGACTGTAGAACTTAATAGTTCTTATGAATGGTAAGAATGGATAAGCCACATGGTCTTTTCATGATCATTTTCTGTTTATAAATATCTATGAAATGCAAAGGGTTGTTACAGCTTGAGTGAGCAAACACGCCATTTCCAGGGCACCTTGCCAGATGAGTGAGCATGCCACAATTCAGCTATTTGATGCTCCCATAACTTAACAACAGAATTCACAACCACTGAGCACAGCCTGTTAGGAGCACCTATTTGGGGGTTATTTTATGAACACAATATACAGTAGGTGCCTATGTGTCTTTCTGAAGTAGCCTCATAAAAGCTGCAGCAATTGCATCTAAAATGGTCTGACGTTCTCCCGCTTTACAGTAGGTATAATTGCACATGTGAAGTATATGCATACATGTATATTTTATAAGCTGCTGTAGGTAAGCACTTTGCAACTCTGCACAAGCTCCACTCATGCTCTGCCCTGAACATGCCTATGTGCAGATCATGTGTATAGCATGTGATCATTTATAAAAGCTCTTTTCCATGGGCTTACTCATGGAAAAACATTATACAATTACCCCCTATAGAATTAACAGCAACAAAGCATAGAAGTAAAGTTCTAACCAATGTGTACAGTGAGGATGGGGAACCTCAGAATGTCTAGGGTTGTACACTGCACCAGTTTTCAGGATGTCCATAATGAATATGCAAGAGATTTACTGTATTAGCATGTATTTTCTACAATGTATATAATCTAACTCATGCATATTTATTGGGAGTTGCTAAAAGCTTGACCAGTGTGCAGCTGTTGAGGACTGGAGAGGTTCCCCATCCCTGCTATACAAGAATGTAGTATGGCATATACATATGATGATAGCTGCTAAATTTTCCATGATGTAAATAAAGCTGCAATCCCCATTGACAGACAAGGTCATTGAATCAGGTGGATGACGGCGGGGAGCATATGGCAGGGACACAGAGATCTAAAATACTGGCTGCCTTCAGTTTATTACAAATCCTTATAGAATCATTGGAAGTGAGGAGGCCAGGAATAAATAAAACAGGGCATCTTGTCTTCTCATGTACTCAAAATGTTGGTATACAGAAGAGGAAGAGGAACATAGACTACTGTATGTTTTTAAGAAGAGATCTATTCTGTTATCTACTATGGCACAATATTCAAAAAGCAAGCCACTGTGCAAATACAAACAAATGATTATTTGTTTTTCATGCCCAGTATTGAATGGGCCTATCCATCTAGGTGAGACTGCTGAATAGGCGGTGCTAAACTTTATTTATATTCCACTCGATGGAATCTTCAGAGAATTCTTTGAAGATTACATTTTAAAAAATCATTATCAAAAGACTAGCAAAACAACTTATCCATTTAAAGTTAGAACCATGATTTATGAAGTCCATCCAAAAGGATACGTTTATATGGCTAGCTACTGAATCTTACCACTGTACAGTTGTTGGCTTTATCTCTAGGTCCCTCCTAAAAATGTACTGATACATTTTACATTAACACTGAATTGTCCATCGAAAATGTATCTGACTGGTGGTACATAATATTGAAAAAAACATTTGTGAACACTGAGCAGCAATAGCTGCTAACCGCATAAATACTTTCAAACAGGGACCTTCATGTTACTATCTACCATGTTTGCTACTATGATCGTAACTGAGTTACTTTGTCAAGTAGATTAGAGCAAAAATCCACAACTCTTGGGGGCATGTTTACTAAACCACAGTAATGTAGCATTGTGCGGTAATGTTATCTAATGTAACGTTAACACACGGTAATGTTACGGGCAGCAGTAAAGGTCCCAGAGGGAGGGGAGAAGGTGGAGAGTAGGGATCAATGGGTGGAGAGTGGGCGGGGAGAAGCCCCTGCTACACTAACGCTGGAACAGTAACGCCAAGACTTTACCGTCAGTGAAAACCTGTCTGTAAATGCACTTTTTCAGGAGAAAGAGATCATTTCAGTGTCAGCAATGTACAGCACAGACTGGGAGCCCAAAGAAAGTGATAGCAGTGCTCCATTTCCAGCAACAGCATAGTGCTCAAGTATGAAAGGGCACTATGGTGATGGTGCAGATAGTCAGGGCATTCATTTTTGATGTCCTAACTCTGTCAAGATAATCTCAACAGAGGCTGAATATTATCGCTATCTGATTAACTTGCTGCTCCAACCTTGTTCCAACCAAGGACTGCCCAGACACTATGGCTGGCGTTTTATCCCAAGAATAGCGGGGTTGGATGTGCGGGCTGCAAGTCAAACCTGCATTCAGATGCTGGCCTTGATTCCATTGCCAGTGCTCTCCACATGTACACAATGTTTTTCCGGAGAGCACTGGACGTGGGTGGGAGGGAGCAGAGCAGGGGGTGGCCATTCACTGGGATGTACAGGACTAATTCAGGTTAGGCTTCTGTACGTTCTCTGGCACCCAGGCTATTCCACCCCAATGGTTTAATAAGTCCTGGGGTCCCTGAGTTTCACATGCCATACACTCCCGCACCCTAGGTCCCCAGCCTCGCCATGTCTCTGCAGCCACGATCCAGCCAATGGGGACCCCCAGGGATGGCAGGACCTTGGTCTGCAGGGACAGCTGTGAGCAATGGCATTTTGAATTGCTGTCTGAATGGTTCACTGGCATGGAGCAGGGACGCCACCACTCCCTTGCCCCACCCATGGTATTCTGGCCTTTGGATGGTCAACTCCCTATACACTGATCTTAGTGGCATACGAGGAGCACCCTGACATCTACATCCCCAATTCTGCTGGCATGGGTATGTCTGGACCCCACAGGAGCAGAACTGGGTACATCTCCGGCATGCCCAGTTTTTGGCCGGGCATGCCGGGAGCAGAATCGGCCTCTATCTGGATAGTCCAAAAGAAAAAAGAGCTGGGGTACTGGAGTGGAGCACAAATCTTTTATGGTCATGTTTCAGTGAACAATTACCTGCGTTGGAGCCACCTAAAACAATCAATATAAATATAACATATAAAAGCACGACTGTGTCTGGTATAATAAAAGATTTGTTTTCTACTCTAATATCCCACCTTTTTTATCTTATTGGACTTTCTTCTCGGAGTGTCCCATCACTTTTTGTGCTTTTGTTCCTAGAATTATTTGGATATTGCCAAGTGGAATTATGCATATATTGCAGCTGAATATCGCTGGATAGCACTGGTCAGTTGCACTTATCTGGATAGCAGATGCTGCTGCCGGTATAAGTGCTTTTTAACACTGATCCTTTAGTTTTCAGGCCAAAGGATTTGAGTTGGTCAAATAGAGGTTAGTCAGATTAGAAAGTTAATTTATAAGTCTTAGGGATATGTTTACTAAACGGCGGTAAAGGAGCAGTCTTTTCCATGCGATAGCAGCAGCGATAAAGGGTTTCCATGTGCTAAGTGTGCTGGGTATGTCAGAGGCGTTCCGGCATTAAGGAGTGCTAGTGGACATCTAGTGGGTGGTAACAGGACATGCTGCATTAAGGGCTGCTAGTGGACACTTAGCGGGCAGTAACAGGACATTAAGGAGTGTTAGAGGACACTTAGCAGGCGGTTAAAGGACATGCTGTGTTAAGGTCTCTTGCATGCACCCTAATGCAGTAAAGCCTCTAAAATATTGAAAGGGGGACAGGGAAGCCACTGGAGAAGGTATGGATGCAAGCACAATTGGTAGTTGATGGAGTTGATTCACCAGATGCCTGGCTATGTGGAAGTATGTGTGATGAGCATGTTTGACCATACAGCAAGCCTGTGCTGTTGACTAGGCAAGATAGGCGGCTGCCTAGTGATGCTGGTAGTGTGTGTTGACATGCATGGGTGGGTGATTGTGGCAGCAGAGTCAGAGGAGGAGATGCAGCAGCGGAGGGCGCAGTGACAGGCGTGCAGTCCTAGATGCTCCTGAAAGCATACACCATGCCGTAAGTTATATTATAGTGTCTGTGAGGTGTGGACATGTATCCAGATGTACTGTCAGTGTATGGCATACCATAGGCCAGGACAGTGTCTGGGTGGAGGCAGGATGTTCCTGATGTGGACAGCAAAGGGAGGAATGTCCATGAGGGCTCATGTGGAGTAGTCACAGAAGAGGTGTGCATGATATGGCTAATTGCTGCAAATGACCACTGATGGCCATGCACCCCCCCCCCCCCCATGAATCTCCCTGACAGTCAGATGGTAGGTGCAAGGCTGTGCTATGGATCTTCCAAGCAGAGAGCTTGCAATTTGTGTAGTGAGTGGATATATGAAATCATACAGGCCAAAAGCATTTGGTGTGTGTGAACCAAATGTAGCAGTGCCATGGGGTACATGAAACACCATTTGTGCATGTGGGACTGGTGCCTCAGCCTGTGCAACTGCAAGACAATACACCTGACAGAGTGACATGATAGAAAGGGACATGTTGAACCCATTTGCCCCATGTGGGGCAAGTAATGATGGCAGAACAGTGCAGGGGATGGCTATGCAACGAGTGTTAGGTGCCTGAATGTATGAGATATATCCTCTTTACGTAAAGCTGGGAGGTCACAATGATAGCAAAATAGAAACACATCCATACCAGTTGACCAAGACATCTGCTGCGTATACATCACTGACCACTGCATTGCGCCATGGTAGAGCAACTAAAGTCATGCTCACAGATGTCCATGATGGGGAATGCTATGTTGGGCTACCCAACGTGTTGCCACTCCTGCTGGATATGAAGAGGCATACCCATGCAGTCCTTTAACTATTTTAAAAGAAGTTTCACATTTGGCAGAGCCTTTTATCAAATACTATGGAGTATGTTTACTAAAGGATGGTAAGGGAGCAAGTGTATGGTTAACATGTGTTAATAGTGCCCAAAAGCAGTTAACCCAGCAGAAAACACAGATAATGCTTCATTAATGATTGGAAGCGGGACCCTAAATGTTAAGGTGAAAGGAGGTGGAGAGTGGAATGTGGGCCAGAAGCAGGTGGAGAGTGCATGTTGGCCCACAGTGGCCTATGCCTGGCACATGCACAGATGCTGTGTCCCTCTACACAGCTCTGAGCAGTGGTCATTGAACCTAGTTCCATGCCTGAACTACCAGAAATTGCCATGTTCCTAGCCATGGAAGCTCCAAACTTGGTCAGTGTAGAGCATGTGTGCTCCCATGCTGCAGATACACTGCCCCCCCCACACACACACACACACATACACACAAGGATGCATGGAATCATGGCAGCTTGGACATGGGTTTGGATGTAGGAACAGTTGCTGGTGATACATTACGCCATTATACCCTGCCTCCTTGTATTCTATCACTTTCCTTGTGACTGTCGCACTCGATGCCCATGGGGAGCCAGTGAGGCTGTCATGCAGGCCCTCTGATATAAAACATGTAGGTACTGAGTAGGCCCACCTAGGTTCTGGCCATGTGAACATAGGCCTTGGCCAGTAATCCCACCTATGAAGGACACATATCAAACATGTATGGTACTGTTCCACACACGCCAACCACCACCCCAACATTCACCTCAAGGCACTGTTATATCATATGGTGGCAGGCGATGCAGAGGCCAACATGAAAAACACATCTTTACCATATATTTCGGTAGCTAGAGGTGTGCACACACCAGACAGAGGTCGGTGTTTCATTGTCTTAATCAGGCACACAGGCACATTTGGACCCTCAATTGTGGTAATAGGCTATGTACTGCTGGATGCATTGACCAATGATCAGTAGACAATGTCGAGGTGGGATTTCTTGTGTGCATATGTGCCTGATACGTACGTCCCTGTAGGTGCATACACTGCATGGAGCACTGAGTCCCCTCGCTTACTTTCTGTGAATGCAGCATGGTACTAGAGCTATGTGCATGCAGGGAAACTGCAGATCCCTGCCTGGGTCACCAGCTAATTGAAGGGATTGCACATTCACAGAGACCAGCCCTCCCCGAGCCTAGGTCCCGTTAGGCTTCCGCTGTGCCAGGTGGACTGGCAATGTTGCCACAGATAGAACTGTTATGGCAGTTGGCATTACTCTGGCCTCAAAACCTGTGCAAATGAGTGTGTCCTGAGGCCTGGAGGCTGAATCAGAGGTGAGGGTTGCAACACACACACATGTGTCCCCCCTACTCACTGCAGTCAAGCCAGCAAATGATTTGGGAGCTGCACAAGTGTCTTGTTGGGGGGAAGTGTAGGGGAATACTGTGAGGATGGGCCTTGTTGATGGTGTCACTGGGAGTGCATTACAATGGCATTGCAACTACTTACTGAAAACTAACCTTCCTTTTGTAGATGGTGTCTCACAAAGTATGTGGGGTTGCTGTATAGCTGACCGGCAGCATAGTGTATGCACAGCCATAGTGCCTGGGCACCACATGCACACACAGTACATTGCTGAGGCTCACACTACACAAACGCATACACACACACACACACACACACACACACACACAAGCATGAGCTCGCTGTCCAAAAATGGCGCAGGTTGGCATTCTTACCAGCCCCTTTGGCCTCCTTTGATACTCCACCATTGTCAACACCTGCTAAGTGTGCAGGCGCTGTTAACATGTTCTGCCATCCAGTCATGGTTGGTGCAGCTTCTCTGTGTGGCAGATGAGTGTGTGGACTCTTGCTGGACAAAATGTTGAAAGTTGCACACGCTGGAGATGATGGTTAAAGTTAGCACACCTGCACATACATTTCCTGATCTGCAGACCCTTGCAAACATATATTTAATATTAAAAGGTTTGGAATTTTGTTTAAAAGTACATTGAAGTAGAAAAATACATTTCACATTTCATTATGTTAATGTAAGAATATATTATATCCTTTTAATTAATAGCATACATCATCTGGTTTTCAAGTTCGGTGTGGATTAAACAGGAGATGACAAATTGTGCTAGACAGCTTTTAGCTGTTTCATAAAAGTGGATATAAATGTCATCAAAATCAGCTGTCTGAAATTTGTATCTAAAAATACATCGCTACCATATATTACAGAAAGTGCTAGAACTCTGTGACCTTAAAATATACTGGGGCTGGTCTGGTGTCTCACTGTTGGTGCAAAGGACCCGGGCTTGATTGCACTTCAGGCACTCTGAGCTGAGGATGTCACAAAGGCAGTATTCACAGCCCCTGGTCAGAAGGAGATCCAGTTTCCATAGCAACACCTAGTAACTGGATTTAGAGTCCATTATTGAAAAGTTCTAGTGGGAGTACTGGTGCATCACCCCCAGTCAAGTACTGTCCTCCGGTGATCAGGTAGGTGAGTTGTGAGAGTAGGATCTGAAATTAGTTATAAATCCACAGATAATTCCAAATGAAATCTCATGGTACTGGATCACAAACCTAGTGCCAACTGAAGGGGAGTGAACAGTAACAGGAGTAAAGTGCCGGAGCCTTTTCTCCTGAGGAAAAAAAAAAGGACCCCAAGAAAACAGGATTTTATTTATAAAAGGATTGATATTGAAAACGTTGTTGGGAAATTTGAGTTAGGTCTGCTTATATATTGGCTTTATATGACTGCACCCTTGCCTGGTGAAACTATGATTAGCACAGAAGACAAGAAGACAATATCTATATGAGAGTACATGCTTGCCATAAGATAATAGATGTGGCCTGCTATGGAGGATTCTGGGTAACCATATTCTGCATAGGAGTATGCAAAATATTGGGCCTAGCAATATCAGCAGAAAGTACAGGTCAAGCAAAGAATTCAAACTAATGAGCACAAAATACTCTCTCTTACCCTGCCCGGTTTCAATTAGTGCCAAAAGAAGAAAAACACAGGAAGGGGCAGAGGTCACTGGCCATGCATAGATGAGCAGACCTAAAAGCAGGTCCAGATGTACAAATGTAAAGAGATTCTCCCCTGGGGTAAAGTGTTGCAGGACCCTGAGGCCCTGCTAAACACCTAAGAGTTTATGATGGATTCACTGAAACTAATTTGAAGCAGACATTTGAGACAAGGAGAAATGTATATAAACCGGCCATTTTGGAGGATCGGGTGGGCAGTATTTTCTCCCCCTTTACAGAGAGAGAGAAAGTACTGTCTGCCATTTCTATAGACAGACCTTGCTGTTCTGCATGATGCTGGAATAAAAGTCTTTGTAGATAAAGCAACTGCTGTCTAAGTAATTCTTTGATTAGTGATATTTGGGCAACCGTTGTGGAAACCAGAAGCTACAACGTATATCTGGATGGCCACTGAGAGGCTCTCCAGATAGGGGTGCTGGGACTCTAGTAGTTGGTATGAAAGGGCAGACTGGATAGGCAATCATGTTTTTCGGATAGTGTGGCTGAATATCCACACAGCCCGCCCTGGCACTATCCGGTTAGTGCATGGTCCATGGGTGGGGCGAGGGCAGTACCAATGCTATTTGGGTAAGTGCTGGCGCTTTTCTGGAGAGTGTGATTTTCAGTCAGTGCTTATCCAGACAACTTATGCCCCGTGGAAGAAGGGCCTAAGTTGCTATCAGTATCAGTGCCAGCTAAAAATATGCAGAAAGTGATGCTCAACCCAATTATTTAGCAGCAGTTCCCACTGCCACTGAATATCCCAGCAATATTTGAATGCTGGTTCCTTTGAAAATTAGGCCCAAAATATATTGCTCACCAATATAGGGCCTGATATTCAGTGCTGGTGGCTGGCATAATTACAGTGACTAGCTAACGGTGCTGAAGAGATAACCGGGATATTCCATGCTGGAGCCATATCCGGCCACTGGTATTGAATATCCGGGTTTGCTGCACAGCCTCTGCTACTGCAGAAGCTAAGTGAGCAGTGGCGATATTGAGCCATCGGCTGGTTAACTCCCATGGGTAAAGTTAGACCGGTTTTTGCTGCACCTCTGGAATGCCCCCGACGCGCCCTGACGCTACATGGTTAGAATCGGGGCATTTAGCGGCATTAACTGGGAATATTCAGAGACACTAACCGTGTTAGTGCCACTGAATATCTCTCTAAGTGGCATTTACATGGCTTACAGATCTGTAAACCATGCAAATACCTTTGAATATCAGGCACATAGTATTTCATGTGAGGTACTGCAAAAACGATAAAAGTACAATGCGTTCAATCGCCTATACAAATAAATAACAGTATTCCTCCTCGTTATACGACTGTCATCAAGAAGAAAACAGAAAGAACATAGAACCAAGACAGTAGCATGCATTCTTGAATTCACATGCAGTCTTTGTCTCTGCAACCTCCTCTGGGAGACTGTTCCAAGCATCTACCAATGCATTTTAATAAACCTCCATTGGTGCTTCAGGCTGTGTGTTAGTGTCCCGATGCTCCCAATGAGCAAAATAACGCAGCTGGTGAAGTGGGGATCCTGACTGTAGAAAGGGATAGTCTCCACAAATTTAAAATGGAACCACCCTCTTTTAAGATGTTACCTGAGAGCATAGGGCTATGCGTGAGTGATCCAATGCTCCCAGGCAGGTAGGAAAAGTAATTCCAGCATTGAGCTGCCATTATTTTTCTAGGAATAGTACTGCTTTGCAGTAAAATAAAATTCTAGACATTTCCTAGTGGAGTTTGTAGAAAGAAGAATCCAGTCTCACATTCTAATTTGCAGGCATTGCAGGAGATGCCACACAGCTTGCTTTCACTGGGAGTGCCATTGGCAGTTTTCTATAAAAGTGAGTTTCATCATAATTATGAAGGAGATACACCTCTCTCTTCTGCATTTGCCTTTCTGTGGAAGAAATCTTTAGTCAAAGCAAGAACAATGGCCTTAAGCAGCGATCACAGAGTTATTTGAAAAGTATCTGTTTGATATGGAAAGGAAGAAATGAGATCAGTTAGTCTAGTTGATATGCCATGATAGAATTCTGGTGCCATCATCCTCTGGAAAGGAAGTAGGGTGCTACCCATCAAATGTTCATTCAAATGATCATAGGCGAGTGGAATCAATACGAAACACTGACTCAAAGGCACAGCAGAATAAGGAAACGAAACCCATCAATTTCCAAGGAAAACCTCAAATCCATGTGGGGAGTTAAAGAATCCCAGGTGGTGTGAAGAGAAATATTATAAACACTATTTATCTACTGCAACTCAGTATTATGGATGCAACATGGAGAAATCATGTCATGTGCCAAATCATTTACATTGAATACGTTTCAAAGTAAAAACTTCCTCCCCACTCACTAGAGAACCTCTAGGATAAAGGGCAAAGGCAGTACTTAACCTGGTATCAAATAGTATTCTGCCATCCAGAGGAGTGTTGTTGGGGGGGAGGGGAAGCACAAGTGTTATCGTTACAGCCCATTTTAGGCTGGTGATTTCTAAACTGCTTTAAATATTCCAAATACATACTCTATTTATAGAGCATACCGCCATCAAATGGGTCGAAAACTATTGTGACTCGTATGAAATGAATTGGCTTAATACTACTCAATTTTGAGGGGTTTTTTTGTTGGAAATGAAAATGGAACAGTGTGGTATGGTAATAACACGGATGGAAAGTCAAGGCTAAGGTGAAGATCATGGGTGATAGATGGCCTCACTAGTAAGTATCTCAAACCAGCTTACATTAAAGATATTATGAAAAAATTCAAAGATGGGGATTAATTTAGCCTTGTTCTTCACTCTCCTAATCAAAGGTTGCCAATCCTGCAGTATTAATCCTTTTACAGGGAAAAACTACGTTAATACGAGCAACTGCTTTCTAGTAATGAGGCCGATAAGTGCTTTCCATGTGTCGGACTTGTTACAGGTCTTAAACTAAACATTAATAATACTCTTCCTAGTCCTGCACCTTGAATCCCACCTGTAACGGGTTTCTTGGCCTTTCCTAGGTGTAGTGCTTTCCACTCAATGCCCTATTTAAATGGTAACATAGTATGTGACAGCAGATAAAGACCAGTATGGGCACATGGAAAACACTTATTAACCTCATTACTAAAAAGTAATTGCTTGCATAAACATATCCTTTCCCATTAACAGGATGTAGCCTTTGATTAGAGGAGTGAAGAAGAAGGCTAATACGGAATTGGGAAAGACCTGTGCTTTCCTACAGGAGAGCACAGGGATCAGAGAAGTATAGGAAAGCGTGTTTTTTGGAATGAAGCACTTGCAGTATGCCCCTCTCCCCCATGAGTGCTCCTAATGGTTTTATCACAGACATATATAAGAACATAAGATATGCCATACTGGGTCAGACCAAGGTCCATCAAGCCCAGTATTCTGTTTCCAACAGTGGCCAATCTAGGTCATATGTACCTAGCAGTTTCCCCAAGAGACACAGGTTCCACAATGCTTGTATTGGGTCAAGCAGTGATATCCTGGGTCCCTTTCAATAATGGTTTTAAGGACCTTCCTCCAGGACTTGTCCACACCTTTTTTTAAACCCAGCTACACTAACAGCCTTTACTACATCCTCCGCGTAACAAATTCCAGAGTTTGATTACACGTTGAGTGAAAAAAAGATTTTCTTTTATTACTCTTAAATAGTTTACCCTGTAGCTTCATTGCATGTCCCCTAGTCTTTCTATATTCTGATAAGGTAAACAATCGATCTACGTTTACCCGTTCCACTCCGTTCATTAATTTTATAGAATTCTATTATTTCTCCCTCAGCCGTCTCTTTTCCAGGTTAAAGAGCCCTAACATTTTAGCCTTTCTTCATAGGAGTATCCTTCCATCCCCTTTACCATTTTGGTGGCATCTTCTCTGTACCTTTTCTAAAATCGCTATATCCTTTTTAAGATACGGCGACCAGAATTGCACACATATATTCAAGGTGCGGTCTCACCATGGAACGATTAGAGGCATAATATCTTTGTTTTTATTTTCCATTCCTTTCCTTATCATACCTAGCATTCTATTTGCTCTCTTGGCCGCCGCTGCAACACTGGGCCGAGGGTTTTAACATTGTATCCACAATGACGCCTAAATCTTTTTCCTGGGTGGTGGTTCCTAATGTGGAACCTTGCATCGTGTAACCATAGTTGGGTTGTTCTTCCCTAGGTGCATAACTTTGCACTTGTCCACATTAAATTTAATCTGCCATTTTGATGCCCATTTTCCAATTTATCAAGATACTCTTGCAATTTTTCACAATCCTCTGGGTTTTAACAACTTTAAATAGTTTTGTGTCATCTGCAAATTTGATAACCTCACTCGTTATTCCACTTTCCAGGTCATTTATGAATATATGTCAAAAAAGCGGCGGGACCCAGCACAGATCCCTGGGGTACACCACTATTCACCTTTCTCCATTGGGAAAATTGGCCATTTAGCCCTACCCTCTGCTTTCTATCTTTTAACCAGTTCCTGATCCACAATAGTACACTGCCTCCTATCCCATGACTCTTTAGTTTTGCCAAAAGTCTCTCATGAGGGACCTTGTCAAAGGCTTTCTGAAAGTCCAGATACACAATATCAACCGACTCACCTTTGTCCACCTGTTTGATTCAGTCCTTCAAAAAACATAACAGATTAGTAAGACAAGATCTTCCTTGTCTAAAGCCATGTTGGCTGTCTCCCATTAGGTTGTGACTATCTACATGCTGAGTAATTTTATTCTTTATGATGGTTTCTACCATTTTTCCCGGTACTGACGTCAGGCTCACCGGTCTGTAGTTTCCCGGATCACCCCTGGAACCTTTTTTAAAAATTGGGGTTACATTGGCGATTCTCCAGTCTTCAGGTATTAGAGATGATTTTGATGATAGTTCACCGATTACTGATAGCAGTTCTGCAATCTCATATTTCAGTTCTTTCAACACCCTTGGATGTATACCATCCGTCCCAGTTGATTTGCTACTCTTCAGTTATCTAATAGTTGTAAGACATCTTACCGATGTATCGATATTTCCTTCAATTCTTCCGCACCTTTAAATACCACTTCAGTTCAGGGGTAACATCCCTACATCTTCCTCAGTAAAGACCGAAGCAAAGAATTCATTCAGTCTCTCCGAGATTGCCTTGTCGCCTCTTAGTGCTCCTTTAACCCCTGTATCATCTAATGGACCAACTGACTCACAGGTTTTTTGCTACGAATGTACTTGAAAAGGTCTTTATTTCGCGTTTTTGCTTCCGCAGCAAGCTTCTTCTCAAAGTCTCTCTTTGCCTGCCTTATCAATGCCTTGCATTTGACCTGCCAGTGCTTGTGCTGTTTCCAGGTTTCGTCGTTTGGCTCTTTTTTCCATTTCCTGAAAGATGCTTTTTTTTTGGCAACAACAGCCTCTCTGACCTCACCTTTAAACCATGCTGGCAGTTTTTTGGACTTCCTTCCACTTTTCTTAAAGCGTGGAATACAGCAGGTCTGGGCTTCCAAGATAGTATTTTTCAAGATAGTATTTTTCACGATAGTATGAAGAGAGTGCATGCAAACTGTTTCAAGTTATTTTTCTGTTAGAGGAAGAAAAGAAGCATGGTGAACTCCAGTCTCTAATATTCTTGAGGGTGAGAGCCCAAGAAGAATTGATGACTTTGGAGTAAGGTAGTGTCAGCCTGCTTGCTGCCTGAGGATACAGGAATTATGATGGGCTATGTCCAGGGCTCCTTATTAAAAGAAAAAAACTTCAAGCAAAGAGAGCACCTAACAGAGCGGTCTTTCTGAAGTTCTTTCTTATTGTAATGGTAAGCTGAGTGTTAATCTTCTAGTCTGTGCAAAAGAAAAAAGACGAGCTACTCAACAAACAGGGGTGCCCTACACGGAGCGGTGGGTGCACCCCTAAACAAAGGCATGGGGAGGGGTGACCTGCACGGAGCAGCAGGTGCACCTACTCTTACCACCTTGCTGGGCAGACTAGATGAACTGGCCTTTATCTGCCATCATATTCTGTCTATGTTACTGCTCTATTTCTGCTGACCCAGGAATGCAAAGAATTCTAGAGGAAGAGAGGAGTGTGCAGAGATTCAAGATATGAAGTACAGTACTGTATCTGACACTAAAGAGAGCCCCTGGAATCCAGAGAGCTCTGGCAAAATAAAAGGATTTCATCCCATTCTACTTTACTGTGTTTGTATACTATCAATAAATTGAGATTTATACCCTTGAAATGTTTGCTTGAAATAACTTAGAAAGACTTTTACATTTGGAACCTCACACCCATTATTTAAATTGACTCCTTTCTACAGAATACACTAAGGGACGTCAGACATGTAGGAATCTGAAAACCTGTGAAAAGGCAGTAGCCAGAACAGAGGTTACAAATGTACAAGTGTTCCTTTGCTTGATAACTGGAATGCCTTCTCGTGAGGGGTACCCCCAACTCCTGTTGACCCCAGCTGAACATAAATCAAGTCTGAGACTTGAAACTAGAATTACCAATAGATTTGCTGTAGGGTCATCAGGCTGTTGTACATTATTCCTTTAAGAGAAAGGACATGTCAAGAGATATATGTACAGTATACTACTAAATTATAAATATTATCTTTTTGATTCATGCATGGACTGAGGCAATTGCATCAATAACCTTTACCAGAGGAGAAGTCTCAAGACTTATTTCCACTAATATGTACATATTTTATGGGTATTTCTCCTTTTGGGCTTGGAGAAATGATGAGAGAAATGTATGGTAACTGAGGCCATTTGTCAGGGAAAAAGCACTTATGACGAATATGTCAATTATGAATCAGACTTTGCGTATGTAGCAAAGTACAAGTCTCTTCATTATTTAAACAGCTAGATTGCTTAAAAGGCATCCATCAGCAGTGAAAATTATGTAATATTCTGTAATAGTAGTTCATTAGTGAATGATTCAATGCAAAGCTTCATTACTGTCTATTGCTACATCCTGGGTTTGAAAATACATGTACATAGCAACTGTAGATTGTAGATGCCTTGACATGGCAGTGATGCAAAAATAAGCAGTGTTCAGGATATTTTTATGATCAATTCAAGCATCTGTAGAATAGCATTTTATACACTTGATTAGGCATTTTTAAAACTGTCTGGGACAGGGAGTGCACGTGCATAAAATTAAGTGGTCAGAAAACATGGTGTCTATGTTAATGCAATTTGGGATTTGTAGGGACGGAGAATGGGAGGAAAGGGGGTAAGATTGGTCCAAAGATCCCTATGAGGTGATATGCACCAATTCTTACTGGCTCATACATGCACAATTTTATACCTCTTTTGGGTTGAGCTTTCTGGGAGGCTGTTTTATGACAGCACATAGGAACATTAGTTGCCTTTTTAAAGCAGGTGCAATATATGCACCTATGCACCCCTTTATAAAATTATGCACTTTAAATCCAACTGCCATAGCATTCTAAAAACGTCATCACGATTCTACAGCCAAAATGCTTCCAAAATTAATTATTTCACACTTTACTAAGCCTGGGTCTCTGAGAATGAAAATTATGATTAAAATTGTTTATTGGCTCTAGTTTTCAATTTACACTACTGGGTTAGTACATACCACCTCAACTTCAGAAGTGTTAAGGATATGCAAGTTATAATGGGAAGGGATCTTAAATTAAACCATAAATTACTAAAATACATGCACATCTTTGACTGAATTTATGATAAAGCTATATTTTTGTTTGGATAGTACTTGCTTTTCATGTAAAACAATTAGGGGGTTATTCTGAGCCACGAATAGCAGGGATGGATGTCCTCCTATTCGTGGCTTCTCTTTCCCCAGAGTGACTTTCCTGCTGGTTGTGCGGGGAAGTTAGATGGGGGTTGAGAATGGGCAGCCCGGGGGTGGAGTCTGGGTGGTCAGTGGGTGGTTGCCGGCCCTGGACACACAGGGCCAATTCTAATGTTGGCAAAATGTCCGGGGTAGTTATTTCACTTCTGTGGTGGAATAACTTCCCTGGACGTGTTTTTTATTTTGCTGCCGGGGCACTGATGGGGCAGGGGGGACTGGAGGACATTCTCTGCAGCCCAACCATGGCCTTAAGAGGCCAGATTGAGGGTCAGGTTGTGGGGAATTAACTTTATTCTCTAGCGGCCAGCATCGCGGCTCTTCAATGGAGCCGCAGTGCCATGGCAACATGACACCACAGTGCCGCAGCTCCATTGAAGAACCTTGACTGAGTTAGCCGGGTGCAGTCCTGCATGTGCAGGCCAGACAGAATCACAGTCCTGGCCTGCACATATAGGACTGTTCACGATTCTGATCCCGCAGGGCTAGACATGCCCCATGGGATCAGAATCACAATCCCCTCATTGCATCCAGGTCAGACCAGACATACAGAAGGGATGTACATCTGGAACAGAATCGGGCCCTTAGAGCCCGATTCAGGCAGGGGCACATCCATGCCATCCAGATGACCCCAAGAAAGATGGGCCTGTTTGGATCCGATTCTGGACCATGGGAACAAAACATTGCCATGGTAACCAGAATCGGTCCCAAGGATGGCCCGGTGTGCCCCTGCTGCCTGGGGAGATGTCCTTCCCACAGGCGCCCCCGACGCCTGTGGTAGGACATCCCCGATGCCTGACCCATGGCTTTTCACCGCCGCCTGACCCATGGCTGACCTGCTGTGGACTGGATCAGGCAGCAGGGACCCCCCTGCACCCAGCCAACGGCACTAGGGGTGGGGGGATCCCTGGGCCCAATCACTGTTTCTTTGCTGCTTATTCCATCTTTGAGGTGGAATAAGAAGCACGTCCCCACAGGCCCAGCAGGACTACAGGACCATGACCTGAATCAGCCCTGCATGTCCAGCTGGGCTGGCCCCCTTTGCTCTACCCCGATCCTGCCCTCTCCCAACCCGGCTGGCTCTCACCATCCTGATGCTCAGGAAGTACAGGGAGAGTCGGCCAGGGGTGGGAGAGGGTAGGATCGGGGCAGAGCAGAGGGGGAATTGGGACCTTAATGAATGATGAAATTTGAAGGTGCTATTGCATCATACATGATATGAATTTCATCGTGTTATTCCTAGAAGTCATAAATGATACAATCCTAACTCATCTTAATTACATCATTCTGAACAACAAATTGTGCAACATTCTTTTAATGAACATGACATATGTGACTGGAGATCAGCCTTCTTAATGGTGGATTTTTTTCCAGCCAAAGTGAGAGATGCCTTGTAATTGTTTGAACAATGTAGATCACTTCTGCTGTATTTGTACACTTGAGTCAGATGAAGAGAATGGGGATGAAACCTCTGGTCCCGCACCATTAATGTCATTGACCCAGATTTTCTCCCATCCCCCTCCTCTGAATCACACCTCATAACACAAGGTGAACTGAATGACCTTGACAGGGATTTGAAACTACCTAAGTGTAAGGCAGAGCTGTTGGGCTCCAAATTGTGGAATCTCCTGTCAGGCAATGTTAGGGTTTCCATATTCGTGAATGTCAAAGGGATCTTGCTACATTCTTCTTCATGGAAGGTGATCTTGTAGCCTGCAACAACATCAATGGTCTGAAAGCAGCCCTCAACATCATTCATCATCCAGATGAGTGGAGACGGATCATTGATTCATTGATTGCAAGCTGCTTTGCTGCATAATGGCAATATTTTGCCATTGATTCCAGTTGGTCATGCAGTCCATATTAAGGAAACCTATGACAATATAAAACAGCTGTTCAGACGTATAAACTATGACCAACATCAGTGGAAGCTGTGTAGTAATTTGAAAGTTGTTGCTCTGTCATTTGTTTTACAGACTGGATACACAATACTGTTGTTTTCTCTGTGAAGGAGATAGTCATTTGAAAGATTCCCACTATATCAAGAGAGATTGGCCACTCCGACAGTCACTTTAACCTGGAAAGAAAGTGTGCAGCATCCACCACTTAGAAACATAGAAACATAGAAACATGACGACAGAAAAAGACCACATGGCCTATCTAGTCTGTCCTTCCAAGACTTTGCTACCACACTTACACATTAAGCTGAGCCTAATGAAAAAAAATTTCAGTGCCATGAACAAAACAAAACCACCTTTCAAGTATCTCAGTGGTAGATTTCTAAGACTAAGGAGTATGTTTACTAAGCGGCGGTAGTGTCACCGGCGGTAAGTGCAGCGCTAATGTTACCGATGCCATATAAGGAAGTGCGCAGGAAGGGGGTGTTCCGTCATAAAGGGAGCAATGGGCTGTTTAACGTGTGTTAAAGGACACCTTGGCCGTTTAATGCACGATAACGGGACATTGCACGTTAAGGTGACAAACAACACCATGGTCAATCAAT
Organism: Ichthyophis bannanicus; assembly: GCA_033557465.1. Lineage (NCBI taxonomy): Eukaryota > Metazoa > Chordata > Amphibia > Gymnophiona > Ichthyophiidae > Ichthyophis > Ichthyophis bannanicus. Next base: position 122,984,295 of record CM066034.1, on the reverse strand, counting down.
GGGTTATACAGGCAAGATGTTAGAGACAATGAAATACAATTCAGAGGAAAGAAAAAAAAAAGTAAAAGCCTAATCCTACCCACCCAATCCCCACAAAAACTAAACCAGCACCCCAAAGAAATAACAAACAGCCTAGCCCCCACCATCAACCACCAGTAAACAAGGCGGACTTTAACAACTTACGGAAGGTCAGAAAACTGCTGATCACTCGTAATTCCAGAGGCAGCATAATCCACAACTCTTCCCCTGCCACTGAATGTCCAAGTTCTCTCACACACCGACTGTACCACGTCCAAGCCGGGAACCTCCAGTAAGATCCCCTGTGAAGACCTAAGTGCCCTCACAAGCTCATACCAGCCCCACGAACGCTGCAGATATTCCGATTGGCCTTCATGGAGCAGGTGAAAGATATCAATCATCAGCTTAAACCTGCTCTGTTCACATAAAGGGAGCTAATGCAGCTGCCATAGAAGCGGGCCTGCACTATCCCTATGCAGAATGCCCAACAAAACCCATGCAGCCGCATTCTGCATGACCTGTAGCCTGCAAACAGATCGCTCGTGAACTTGATGTAAAGACCATTACTGTAATCCAGGGTGCCCTGTACATACACCTGCATCACCAGTTTCAAAACATATGCCTCCAAATAGGGGCACAGCTGGGGCAACAGCCACAGCTTCAGCCAAACTGTCTGAATGGCAAGGGCCACTTGCTTATTATCTACCCCTTTCCTCTCTAGTATCACACCCAGTGACCGCAATTGCTCATGCCAAGGAATGAAAACATCACCCACCCTTGGCAGACTGCATAAGTCCACTCATTCCACTATCCTGGGATGGAAGACATCCAGACCTGGCCTAACCCCCACCCCCAGCATCCTTCCCAACAAGGGAAGAGGGGGTGATACTATTTTTTAATGTTCACACCTTTCCTAGGAAATACCCCACCATTTGATCTAAATCCACAGCCACATTGCCTCCCGCAAGACACCGACCACCCAGCAACTTGGACACAACTCTGAAAGTCATCAGTGGCTGGTTATCGCATGTTACAATTTCCAGGCACGTCAATGTTTATACCAGCTCCAGGCACGAATAGGCATCAGGAAAGTGCTTGTTTTCACCTTAAAATATCCAGAGAGTGTAGAGAAGATGGAGAATTAAGTACCTTGCTTAAATGACAAACGCCCACCCTGGAATTTGAACCCTGACCGCTCAGCTCTGAAGTCATTACTCACCATTATGCTATTACAGATCTTGGTCCTGAAATGCTATTCTGGGGACATCTATATAGACGTTTGATACACATGCATACCAGGCACGTCCACATTTCCAAAATCATGCCTGAGCTTGCACGTGCCTACCTGCTTTTATTTTAGATGATCTGTCTTTAATGTCCCAGGTTGCGCTTGGATGCCCTGCTGTGAAATGTGCCTCCCTATGTTTTGCCACTTTCAGAGTAAAGGATTTTGTACTTAGGGGCCATTTTGCTAAAGTACAGGTAAGTGCAAAGCCTGCGCACTGTCAGGGGTTAACACATAGAAGCACATTAAGTTATTTCATGGTTAGCACAGGTGCCTGTGACAGCATTGCACCCTAACTGCAGCAAGCAGTATATGCCCACTCATCTATCCAGTCTCCACCCCATTTGCACATTAAGCAATTGATACAGATCTTTAACATGGTAGCTGTTTTCATGGGTCTGCACTAACAGTTACTGTGTGTTATAATGTGTTGTGTTTATTTTATTCCTAGCATTTAGCTCATACCTTTCCAGTGGTAGTTCAAGGTGAGTTACGTTCAGGTGTGCAAGTATTTCTCCTGTCCCCAGAGGGCTTACAATCGAAGTTTGTACCCAAGGCCACAAAGAGTACCAGTGGGATTTGAACCTTGGTCTTGCTGATTACTTGGTTGCTACTTTAGCCACTGGGTTACTCCTATCCTCCTGCTTATTATATTAGGAGTATAGAAACATGACGGCAGAAAAAGACCACATGGCCTATCTAGTCTGCCCTTCCATATCGACTACTACAAAAGTCCCCTCTTTTCCCTTAGAGATCCTCTGTGTTTGTCCCATGCTTTTTTGAATTCAGATACTGTCCTCATCTCTAATATCTCCACTAGGAGACTATTCCATGCATCTACCACTCTTTCCATAAAGAAATATTTATGCATTTTACTCCTGAGTCTATCCCCTTTCACCCTCATCCTATGTCCTCTCTTAGCAGAGCTTCCTTTCAATTGAAAGAGGCTCTCCTCCTGTGCATTTATGCCTTGGAGGTATTTAAATGTCTCTATCATATTTCCTCTATCCCACCTTTAGTAAAAGGACTCCTTAATGAGCGGTGAATTTATGAGCATTTTTTCATGACTATAAGACCTGAACAACTGAAAGAAAAATAAAACCCTTTTGTATATATATTTGGAGGAAAAGGCATTGGCAAGGCCTTAAATAGATTGCCAAATTTAGAATTACAACCAGACACTAATAGAGACAGGTCCAACCATACCCACATACCAAGAAAAAGATGCAAAGGGGAAAACAGAAAAATATAGAATAGCACAAATTTATCATAAATCAATATTTTAAAAAAAGTTCAAAATTAATCAGTTAAAGCTATAATGAGAGCTTTCTAACCACCGGGTACAGCATCCAGTTTATACAAGAAATCTATTTATAGCCCAGCATGTTTCTGTGTAATGATCTTCATTAGGGCCCAAGTTGTAGCAAGTTTAAAAGCCGATTCCAGTCTTCAGTGAAGGAGAGCAATGGTGGAGACCTGAGACCAAGGCACAAGAAGTTATGAAGGCGAAGGGCTGGAAAGTTGCAGAGAAGGGGGAGGGAAAATAGGATTGTTTATCCCCAAAATTTACACCCCCCACCAAAACAATGGGGTATATTTACTAAACCGCAGATGAAATCAATGGGGCCTCGGCTCCGATATTGCACGGAGTCCACTACCGCAGTTTAGTACACATACCCCTATGAGTTCCAACACCAAATAAAATTTAAAAATTAAGGTTAAATTGACCTGAATCAGCACAAAAATTTCCTCATAGAAGTTTAAGCCACAAACGAAACTCTGAAAAATACAGCAGCAACTAACATATAAATCCCTTGAATAGTGGTCCATAAATAATAATGAACATCTTGTGGAAAAGTATTTTTTATTTTTAAAACAAAAACTTCTCTTCTTTGAAATTCTGTACACATGATTTGCTCTAAGATAAAGTACTTGTCTTAAATAAATCTTAAGTAAGTTTGATGAGGCCATTTGATACTTGGGAGCCTTACTCTTTATTATCTGTTCTGATTAAAATTGCTTAATGTAGTACAATTTACTGAAAACTTAATACAGTAAAGCTTACATAATGAGTGGAACAGTAGCCTCTTTTGCATGATATAAAGAAACCCTATCATTATTATTAGTAGAGGGAACCTATGACATTATTGTAGGATCGGGTTTCCTTGGAATTGCTTGTTTTTTTAGTATCACATTCTCTATGCTCAAAAGCAATCTATGAAAGAAAAATAATACTAAATGCAAGTGGTTAGTCTCAGGAGAAATACAAAATGAATAGATCTTTTTGAATAAGAAATTCCCTTAGGCAAAGGCTCTCATTTTAAAGGGAGTGTTTACTAACATGTACTCCGCGATAACAGACTGGGACCACGCACTAAAAATTGCACAGTAACCGGTCAGCATGTGATTGGGCAGGAACTGGGCTGGTTTTGGGCAGAGTGTGGGTATTGACAGCATTTTGCAGTTAGAGGGGGCATTCTGGGTACATGCTAATGGTAAATGTGGCTGTTAACACAGGTGAACTTAACACCTCTTCAGCGGATGGCACTAAGTGCGCCTGTATGCCAGTTAGTTCAGAGCCTGGTATTAGCAATGCACTAACAGCAAAGGGTCTGACACACATGCCCCCTAAAGTTAGCACATGTCTCTGTGCCAGTGTAGCGACTAAAATGTGAACTAACAGGGCGCTCAGTAATAAAAATGTCCCTAAGTTTGTGATGGAAGAAAGGCATCTTAGTATGAAAAATATGTGTAGCTTTTCTTCATTTTTCTAAAATATTGAATGCAATTGAAGTAAATTTAAATTATTTTCAATACATATGTTTAGTTTGTAGTTATGTTTGCTTTAGATAAAAAATGTTTTGATTATTTCATATCAAATATGCAATTGTGGCTGAAATGGGAAAATGCTACATACAAAATATATTGGTCCCAAGAGTCAGCAGAGCTTATCCAGTAAACGTTAACCAGACAACTTATCCAGTTAGCTTTGCCTGGGATATTAAAAAATATAGGGGGGGATACTAATGTGAATTAAGGGATTAATGCATGATATCTGCCATTCATCATGCATTAAATGGAAAAATTATGCATTATTTTATAATTCACATTAGTTTGCTGTAACACACTACATAGAGTGGAGGAATAGCCTAGTGGTTAGAGCATTGGCTTAGTAACCAAGAAACCATTGTTTGGTTCCCACTAGCACTCCTTGGGCAAGTTGCTTAACTCTCCAGTGCCTTGGAAAAAAGGCCTGGCAACCTACTTCTAGTTACACTGCCAAAATGACCCAGCAGCTTCTGGGTGCCAGAAATCAGCATTGACTTGACTGCATGCATTGCATTCCAAGGCATTAGATAATAATCAGCTGCAAGCAGAACACCTCATTATTATGCAATTGTGTTTAACTTTGTAAGCTGCATTATTCATGGAAAAATACATCCAGCTTTGAGCTGCCATTAGTTTTATTCCCCAGGAGCATCTGGTCACTAACAAGCTCCACTAACAAGGGCGTGGAAAGGGGCTACAGGATAAAAATTGCCATGTGGATCCCCCATCCACTAGCCAGTCCCCCCACTCTCCCAAAGATGCTCCTCTGACTCCAACCAATACACCCTATCAACCCAAAGGCTCCCTGGACCCTCTCTTCTTCTTAGAAGAACTCCTAATCTTTTGAACAGGCCATCAGACCCCTTGAGACACCTCCAACTCCCAGAAAAGACACCCCGTTCCTCTGAATAGCTCCAGGGATCTGGAGCAGTAGTGATCCCTCCATTGCACCTGCTCTTCTAGTTCCATTCCAAGAGTCCTCATATCACTTAATACCAACTCTGACCTTCCATTATGAAATTCCAGCCCTTGATTTCCCTGATATATACCAGGGGTTTCTCTGGTGCTGAGTGATCAGGGCTAGCCCAGTCACCAGACAAACTAGTTGGCCATCTATGGTGGCAAATTCTGGGAGACAACAAAGAGAGGGCATTCAAAGTTAAATGATAGATTTTGAATGGGGGGGGGGGTAGGGGGTATAAGGCTTAAGATATGCCTAGGGCAGCAACACCTTGAACTGACTCAGGCTGGCCCTGCTAGTTATGGGGACAGGAGTGATCCCCAATTTTTTCTTTCGATCAATACTCAACTTCAAAATGTCACAAAACTCCCTCTAGTGGTAATCTGATGGTTCTGCCACTATAAATCAAATCAAGAGAATACTCATTTGTGCTTAGAATACTTGGTCAATGGACATTAGATTAATGTTCAGTACTGGGGCTTTTAGGAAAAAAGTAAGTCTTTCTTTTTGCTCAAGTAGTTTCAGTAGTAGTTTGAAGTCTTTTCTGTCCTGAACATTAGTGGCTTTCTGGACATGGAGGTATGTGTGTTGAGTCATATCTTTGAGTTGTTTCTTAATGATTATTTCTGATGTTTTACAGCATCAAAATTATATATGATAGGCAAGATAGAAATATTAAAACGAAATGAATAAATGTTAGGGTTGAAAAAATGTAATGTGGACAGATTAAAACTTACTGCATACCACATTAAGGGGGTTATTTTAGAAGTTTATTCATGCTTTGGACATCTGAAAACTGGCATACAGATATCCAAAGCACGGAGATATCTCCAGAGGCATTTTAGAAACCGGATCTGTGTATGTCCTGCGTGTGAGGACATCCAAGTCTGAACAGGGACGTGGTGGAGGTGTGGCTGGGGCACTCCCAAGAACCTGCACGTCACTGCCTGATCTCACAAATGTCCTGGACATTAAGGTTATACAGTTATATAGTAACATAGTATATGATGACAGACAAAGACCAGTATGGTCCATCTAGTCTGCCCAGTAAGGTGGCTAGAGTGGTTGTAATTGCAGCTCCGAGCAGGTCACCCCACTCTATGCCTGTGTTTAGGGTTGTACGTGCTGCTCTGTGCAGGTCACCCCCCTCTATGCCTGTGTTTAGGGTTGTAGCTGCTGATCCCTGCAGGCCAGAGCCCCTCTATTAAAAGATATTTAAGTTTGCTTTGATGTCATTCTTTTGCTATAAAGGGATCCATTTTGTTTGTCCCATGCTATTTTGAATTCTGTCACTGTATTTACCCCCACCACCTCCATCGGGAGGGCATTCCATGCATCCACCACCCTTTCAGAGAAAAAGTATTTCCTGTTTTTGCTTTTAAGTTTACCACCTTGCAGCTTCATTACATTCCCTCTAGTTTTACAGATGTCCCTTCTTTGAAAAAGGTTTGTTTGTACACTGATACCCTTTAAGAATTTAAAAGTCTGTATCATATCTCCCCTGTCCCTCCTCTCCTCTAGGGAATACAGATTTAGGCCTTCAAGTCTCATACATCTTCTGGTGCAGACTCCAAATCATTTTGGTTGCCTTCCTCTGAACCATTTCAAGTCATTTTATGTCCTTTGTGAGATATAGTCTCCAAAAGTGAACACAATATTCCAAGTCAGGCCTCACCAATGACTTGTCCAGGGGAATTAATATCTCCTCCTCTCTGCTGATTATTCCTCTCTGTATGCAACCTAGCATCCTTCCGACTTTGGCTACCACCTTGTCTTCATTGTTTTGCCACCTTGAGATCCTCAGACACCAGCACTCCAAAGTTCCTCTCCTGGTTTGTGCACACCATCCTCTCTCCCCCTATTGCATACCTTTCCTTTGGATTTCTGCATCCCAAGTGCATGACTCTGCACTTTATTGCATTAAATCTTAACTGCCAAGAATTAGACCTTTCTCCCAGTGTTTTTAAATCTTTCATCATGTTGTCCACACCCTCAGAAGTGTCCACTCTGTTGAAAATTTTTGTGTCATCTGCAAAAAGGCAGCTTTTTCCATTTAGTCCTTCTGCAATATCTCTCACAAATACTTTGAACAGTATTGGTCCCAGGACCGAACCCTAAAGTACACCACAACACACCTTTCTTTTCTTTGAGTGAGATCCATTTACTATCACTGTCAGTCAATCAATTTCTGATCCAGTCCATCACCTTGGGACCTATGCCGGGCTGCTCAGTTTATTGATGAGGAACAGTATCAAAGGCTTTGCTGAAATCTAGGTATATCGCACCATCACATGCCCTTGATCTAGTTCTCTGGTCACCCAGTCAAAGAACTCAATCAAATTTGTTTGGCATGATTTTCCTCTGGGAAAAAAAAACACGTTGCCTCGGAACATGCAATCCATTAGTTTCCAGAAAGTCCACTATTTGTTTTCTCAAGAGCACCTCCATTACTTGTCCCACCACAGAAGTAAGACTTACCCACATACTAGTCACCTCTTCCCTATTACCACTTTTGTGAAGAGATACCACATCAGTCCTTCTCCAGTCCTGTGGAACCTCTCCTGTTTCCATGGATCTATTAAAAATATCCTTCAAGGCCCTGCCAGAACCTCTCTGACCTCTTTCAGTATCCTGGGATGTATCCCATCCGGTCCTATGGCCTTTGCAAGCTTCTGAGATACCACATCTTCTGAGAATGATGTGGTATCTGCTCCATTCCCATTTGTATATTTGTCACTCATATGAGGTCCGTCTCCAGGATTTTCTTTTGTGAATATAGAACAGAAGTATTTGTTTAGCATTTTCACTTTTTCAATGCACTTTCTGCAAATCTGTCCTCGGCGCTTTTGGGTCTTGCAGTTCCACCTCTGATTCTCCTCCTGAATATACCTGAAAAAGGTTTTGTCTCCACACTTCACATCTTTAGCCATCTTTTCTTCCACCTTTGCTTTTAGCGCTATACTGTATTCTTTTCTGTGTTCCTCTTTTGGAGATCTTCTGAATTTTGTGAAGCTGCAATTTTTTGTTATTTGTGCAGCCACGTCTTTGGAGAACCATATAGGTTTTCTTTTCCTCTTGTTTTTATTTATTTTCCTTACATATATATCCATTGCCCCTTTTATTGCCTCTTTTAGTTTAGCCCACTGCAATTCCACTTCCCTTATCTCCTCCCACACTGCCAACTTCTCCTTCGGATACTTTCTTATTTTATTGAAGTCAGTGTTTTTGAAGTTCAGGACTTTGAGTTTGCTGTGATTGGACTCTGCCTTGGCTTTTACCTCAAACCACACTGTGTGATGATCACTGCTGCTCAACAGGGCACCCACTCAGACACAGACATGCTATCTCCATTGGTGAGTACTAAATCCAGCATCAAACTTTCCCTGGTCGGTTCCATCACCAGTTGTTTGAGCAATGCTTCTTGGAAGGCATCCACAATCTTTTTACTTCTTTCCAGATTTGCAGAAGGAATACTCCAATCCACACCTGGTAGATTAAAGTCACCTAATATGATAATAATCCAGGGAATTTCTAGCACACATCACTCCAGTCCTACAACATCTGCACTGGCTCCCCATTCATGCGAGAATAAGATACAAGGCACTTATCATGACACAGAAAGTCATACACAATAACAGACAACCTGCCTCCACCCTCTTCTCTCAAGACCCAAGAGTGATAGACTCTGAAGACATAACTCTCTCAACTTTCTTACCATCCCAGCTCATAAAACCAAATGCAAACAATCCACATGGGGTCGCTCCAGTTGCGGAGGCTGTCCCGCTGCAGCCGTGATGCAGGCATTACTTATTTTACTCCTTTGCCCCCTCACGTTTTCCAGCTCGGCCAGCTCCTTTCCATCCCTTTGGTCCAGCCTGGCAGACACGTCCTTGCCTCCTCAGGTAAGCACCTGTAGTTATACTACTTCGCTGCTTTTTCCTTCCCAGCCGGTTAGTATGGCCACTATCCCAGTGGTATGGGGTAGACGCCCGCTCAGACCACTCTGTGCCCGTTCTCGCTGTCTGTCCAACCTGCAACCTTGCTTGGCCTCCCCCCCTACTCTTCCTTTGCCTTCCGAAACCTCCTCTTCTGTTCTTAGCCCTCTCCACCTTGGCCTTGTGAACTGTCGGTCCCTGCGAAACAAAACCCTATTAATTCAGGATCTCATCCAACAATCCTCTTTCAGCCTCACCCTCCTCACTGAAAACATGGCTCAGAGAGGGGGAGGAGGCTCTACTAGCACGCTGTCTCCCTCCCGGTTTCTCCGCCATCTCTGCTCCCCGCCTCGGCCGCTCAGGTGGTGGTGTGGCTGCTATAATCTCTCCCTCCCTCGCGTATACCCAGCTGTTTTCTTCCTCTCTGCACTATGCTGAATCCTTGCTGCTCCTCCTCCACACTTCTCCTCCTACACATATCCTCCTTATCTACTCACCACCTGCTCTTCGTTCTGACCTCTGGGATGCGCTTCTTCGGACTATCACCGATCTTTCTCTAGCTTTCCCTCATCTCCTTATTGCAGGTGACTTTAACCTCCATATGGATCTTCCTGTTTCTTCTAGAGAACTATCCTTTACATCCCTCCTTCAAGATCTATCCTTGTTACAACACGTTACCCTTCCCACCCATCAGGCTGGCCATACTCTTGATCTCCTCCTGACTCCCTCCTCCTCCTCGCTTTCACTCCAAAACCTTCGCACCACCTACTTACCCTGGACTGATCATGCCTGCATTTCTACTTTGTGTTCACACTCCGGACCTCCTCACTCTTCTCTCCCCTCCCCCTCTTCACCCCCTCCTTTACGACTTTAACACTCTATAACCTCCCTCACACTTCAACGCTTCCCCCCAGCATCTGAGGTTCTCCCTCCTGATTTCTCCTCTCTCTCACCAACTTCCCAGGCCTCTCTGTGGTCATCCTCCCTCTCCACTGCGCTCGATCAAGTTGCCCCTCTTCTTCCCTGACCCCCACCACGTAAACCTTCCCATCCATGGTACCATAAGGGCCTTCAACTGCTGCGCTCTCACCTCCGCAGGGCTGAGAGGCTATGGCGAAAGGACCCCTCACCTGCCAGACTCGCTCTTTTCAAATCGACTCACTCTCACTACCGTTCTCAAGTTCACTCAGCTAAATGCTCCTACTTTTCCAATGCCATTTCTAATGCACCAAACCAAACCCGACATCTTTACTCGACTCTTCGGACTCTCACCTCTCTTCATTCCTCTCCCTCTGCTCCCCCTGACCTTCCCTCCCCTGCTCCTCCTCTGCTTGCATCCTTCTTCAGTAATAAGATTGCCTCCCTATGAGCCTCCTTACCCTCCTGTCCTGCACCCATTCACTCCCCTCCCCCCACTGCATCTCCGCCCCCAGTCTCTCAATACTCCCATACTTGGGCTTCTTTCTCCCCAATCACCGCCCCTGAGCTTCTTCAGCTTATTTCTTCTTCCAAGAAAACCTCCTGCGCCTTGGATCCTATTCCTTCCTCTTGGTTACTTACCCCTCATCTGGCACTCCTACCCCCAATCCTCTCTATGTTCAACTCCAGCCTCTCCTCTGGTACATTTCCCCGCCCTTGGAAAACACGCACTGATTCGTCCTATCCTCAAAAAACCCCACACTCGATTCTCTGTCTCCGCTCACTAGCGCCCGGTCTCTAATCTCCCCTTTCTCTCAAAACTTCTAGAAAAAATAGTCTTTGCTCAGCTCTCACACCACCCTCGACTCTACTAACTACCTTCACCCCCGTCAGTCCGGATTTCGTCCGGGCCATAGTGTGGAGACAGTTCTACTTGCTTTCACTAACGCACTGCACGTTGCACGTGATCGGGGTGACATCTCGGTGGCGGTTGCACTCGACCTCTCGGCAGCATTCGACCTGGTAGATCACTCTCTTCTCCTCCACCGTCTACGGGATGCAGGCTCTGTAGTGTTGTCCACCGCTGGTTCCATTCCTTTCTTTCTTCCCGCTCCTGTACAGTTCTTTCTTCCTCTCCAGCTGTCCCTCCTTCAGACCCATTTCCTCTTCCTTGTGGGGTCCCCCAGGGTTCGGTGTTGACCCCTCTCCTCTGTAATCTCTTCCTGGCCCCCCTTGCCCTCTTAATCCAGCAATCCGGCATTTCTGCATTTAACTATGCAGATGATATTGTCCTACTGCACCATACCTCCCTGTCCTGACCTTTCCGTACTAAATTCTTGCCTATCTTCCGTGGCCAACTGGCTAACCCATAACTGTCTTCACCACTCACTAGACTGTTGCAATCTGGTTTTCTCACGGTGTCCCCTTCCCTCACTCGCCCCCTCCTTCTCCGGTACCTCCGTTCCCTTAGTCACCTCTTTCCGTTATCTTGGGGTTCATTTCGATCCGAACTTTCGTTTTCAGGATCATATCTCGCACATCTCTAAATCATCCTTTTTCTTTCTTCGGCAAATCCGGGCCATCCGCCCTTTCCTTACCCCTGCAGCTCTCACCACTCTATCTCTGTCCTTAGTCATGTCACGCGTCGATTTCTCAAACTCTGTCCTTCTCGGTCTCCCTAAAACCCAAACATCTCGACTGCAAAGAATCAAAACACTGCCGCCGTCTCTCACACACGCCACCCTCCGCGACCATGTCACTCCATTACTCTTTCGTCTTCACTGTTACCTATTTCTGTCCGCTCCCAATACAAACTACTTACCCTGGTCCATAAAGTTCTCTACCAGCACCCCTCAGTACTTAGCAGACCTCATCCACTTGCACTCCCCCAGATACACTCCACGCTCCTTCCACCTCAAACGCCTCACCCTTCCCTCCCCTTCATCCGCTCACTTACAATCACTCGCTCCTCTGCCTTTTTCTATGCTGGTCCTGCTTTTTGGAATGCTCTCCTCCTCCCTGCGTCTAGAAACTAACTACACCCTTTCAAGCAAAACCTGAAGACACACCTGTTTTCCTGGCATTCGACCTTCCCTCGCCTTTCGTCTGACCTCTTTCGCCCTTCCCATTGTCTCTACCCGGAATGCATGTACTACTGTCTCGTCTCGTCCTATCTCTCCTCTTTTTCTTTCTCTCCTGTCAAAGATTTGTAACTTCTTTTCCTATTTCTCTTGGCCTTGGCCTTGATTTTCCTTCACTTTTGAAAATTGTACACCGCCTTGATTCCTGTAGAAAGGCGGTTCTATCAAATTCAATAAAACATAAAACATAAACACATGTAGCTGTGCATTCTCCCTTTTGTCCCCTATTGCTTGGAGCGCTCTTCCACCTGAAATGAAAGGATGGTCTGATTAATCTAATATCAGGAAGAAACTCAAAACCTTCCAATTGCAGGAATACTTCAACACCACCTCAACTTGTAATTTCAATGATAGCAGCAGTGGGATTTGAACCTGGGCTTCAGGGTCTAAGCCCACTCATTCTAACGCTTAGGGTGTTCCTAGGTATCTATAGTCTTGAATACTATTCTACAGATATCTGTGTAGACATTCCTGTAGATGTCCATATCAGGCACGTCCACGTTTGTGAAATCGTTCCTGAGCTTGGACTTGCCTTCTTTATTTTTCAGATATTCTGGCTTGGATGTCTCAGATTGCACTTGGACATTATCTGTAAATGTCACTTCACATAGTATTTTACCGTGCATATTCCAGTCTTAGAAATGTGCAAATTAAAAAATTCTTAGTACCAGTTTTAGTGCACAGTTTGCAATATCACTAGAGAAAAAATGGAGTAAATTACAACAAATGTAACTTATTTAAGTTATATATATATATATATAATTATATAAATCCATTTTATGTTAAGCCACACAATATGGGTGAGAGAATAAGAAACGTTCCCATCAAGATGTTTTTTTGTCAGACTATGTAATACTTTGCCTGGGTCCATGTAAACCAGACTCCCAGGCTATGGTAAATCTTAGGGGCTTGTTTACAAAGCCGCGGTAGTGGTTCGCGATCGCGATCGCAGCCGCGGCCCCCATGAAATCAATGGGGCCGCGGCGCCGATTACGAACGCAAACCGCTACCGCGGCTTTGTAAACAAGCCCCTTAGTCTATTTTAATCAAAGAAGCAGTAAAGAGTAGATTTATACTTAACTGCCCACGGCGAAATCCTCAAGGTGAAAAACACATACAACACAGTCCTGGGTTTCGGGTATGGAATTTAGTTTACCCTGCTTCAGGTCGAAGGTTTGTCATCACCAATCGAAAGCCATTACCAAATGAATGAAAAAACGTTTGCGGGAAGTCACTTTTAAAAAATATGGGGTCTGACGTAATAGGTCATGCAATATACTAGACCAATCAAGGAGAAGGGAGATAATTCCACTACCATTGACGTCTCTGGGGAATGGTAAACTAAACTCCATACCCGAAACGCAGGACTGTGTTGTATGTGTCTTTTACCTTGAGGATTTCACTGTGGGCAGTTAAGTATAAATCTACTCTTTACTGCTTGCTTGATTAAAATGGACTAAGATTTACCATAGCCTGGGAGTCTGGTTTAAATGGACCCAGGCAAGGTATTATATAGTCCAACAAAAAAAAACCCATCTTGATGGGAAGGTTTCTTATTCTCTCACCCATATTGTGTGGATATTCATTTTGAATCGGGTGATAGGTTTTGGCTCAAAGGGTTCGGCTTGCTGCCGTTGATGATAGATTTTATGTTAAGCAGCATTATGGCTTGGCTATATATTCTGATGGTTCATAAATATATTTGTATTCTTTTTGATAAATTCCTATTGATGAAAAAAGAGCTTGAGCTAATCTATCAGCTAATGTTAGTGCAGTAAAGTATTTTATGGGGCATTCCCTGGTCAGATTTCCAGGTATTCAAAACAGAGTGCTGTGGCGCCCTCGAGATACAAATGATAGTGAACAAAAAATAGAGTTCTCAGAAATAAAAGAAAGCCCAGTTTGTTCATGTACATGAGGATAAATAAAGGTGAGCTTTTTTTTGATGAGGATCAGCCTTCTAAAGAAAATGAAATTAAACCTGCTTCTTTCAAAGATAAGAGTAATTCAAAGCAGCCCCTTTTTTAAAATGCAAATTCAATACCTTTAGTTCAAGTGATCCAAAGAAAAGACTTTTTCATTAAGGATTATCTGTCTCCTTTGCCCAGTCTTCGCTGAAGATTAATGAATTTAATGAAAAGCTCCACGTAAGCATCCAATGAAAAATTCTGTGGCAAAGACAGGGCAGCGGACTTGCTTTATTGAAATCACACTGTTTCCATATGTCTCTAATCCTGAGCAGGTGACCACATTGATTAACAAATAGATGCTTATAATATCTGAATGGTGAGCACTTGAAAGATCTGGCAAGTGTTTCTTAGTACGGGAATGAGTCAATGAGAAAAGGAGATTAGTAACTAACAGGGCATTCTTTTCTTAAGATACAAATCAAAATAGCTTGGAATGAATGAAAGGCAATCTTCATAGTTTCATTAAAGGAACTGTGAACAGTAGACTTTTGCTTCTGGAAAATTAGCCTCATATGGTATATTGTCTTCAAATATATATATTACTAAGAAATACTCTTTAATATGGGTCTCATTGATGTTTAAGGGATAGTAAGAAAGGACAGCAATAAAGATATACAATAGATGATACCTTTGTATTGGATCAATTTATCATGTCTGTAACTATTTTTGCAAGCAATACGTTTCATCTGGTCAGAGCAAACTTAGCAGTTTAAGGCAAAGTACTGGGCTTGCATAATTCACAAATCACATCCAGGTTGAATGTTTAAGGAGAAAAGTGTGTATAGTAGTGTTTCTATTCCATGATTTTAAAAAAGATTAAAACTATGGCTATCCTCAATTATACATCTAGTTGATACGCTTTAAATTCACCAGAGATGCTTGTTCATTCTTATTATGCCCTGTTTAGTCACCTGTCCAAAGTCTGACCCTATCACTTCTGCACCAAACATTTGCCCATAACACCCTCTCCTCAGCTGCCATCCATCCTTCAGCCCATCTATCTGCCTCTGTCAGCTGTGTACAGTCCTGTTTTCTTTGCAGGCTGTTACCCCATGTCCTGCACTGGTAACATATTCTGCATTGCAAATCTTCATGCTTGCTTCTTCTGTGCCTGATCTGCACAGCACCACAACTCCTCTGTCCTCCTGTTGCTGCACCTCTGTCTCTGCTGGGGGACACGTATTCCCATCCTCTGCCACCCACTGTCATTGCAGCACTTTACATTGGCAGCACCCTGTGCATCAGTACAGCTGCCGACAACATGTTAGTCCACTTTACCGGCTGCCACATAGGGTGCCCGCAGATATGGCAGTCTAACAGCTCCCACCTCTCCTTCCTTCCATCACCTGTTCATTGCCTTTTCTTGGTACTCTATCCAGCATTAGAGTTACAGCTTTTCTTATGCCTTACAGTTCATGCTTGTCAACTTAAAGCACCTTACAGCCCTTTGTTGTTGTTAAGTGCCGTCGAGTCGGAGTCGACTCATGGCGACCCTCTGGATAGCTATCCTAAATTGTGTTCGGTCTTCAGTCAGGCGGCTCATTGTTGACAGACTGGTACCCGTAGCTGCTGTTATTGTATCGATCCATCTCATTGCTGGCCTTCCTCTTTTGCATTGACCTTCTATCTTGCCAAGCATGATATCTTTCTCTAATGATCTCTCTCTTCGCATGATGTGTCCAAAGTATGAAAGTCGAAGTCTTGTCATCTGAGCTTCCAAAGAAAGCTTAGGTTTGATCTCCTCTAGTACCGACTGGTTTGTTCTTCGGGCAGTCCATGGTATACACAGTATTCGCCGCCAGCACCATAATTCAAAGGCATCAATTTTCTTCCTGTCTGTCTTTTTCACTGTCCAGCTTTCACATCCATATGATGTTATTGAAAACACCATGGCTTGAACAAGTTGAATCTTTTTATGGAGAGAGACATCTCTGCTCTTGAGAATCTTATCTAGGTCTTTCATAGCCATTCTGCCAAGAGTAATGCGTCGTTTGATTTCTTGACTGCTTCTTTATTGATAGTTGATCCAAGTAGGTTAAAGTTGTTCACAATTTCAATTTCTTCTCCTTCAATGATGAACCTGTTGATTATGCCAGTTGTCATGATCTTTGTCTTCTTTACATTAAGGTGCAGACCCATTTTGAGACTATGTTCTTTGATTGTGAGAAGCAAATGTTTCAGATCATCTTCACTTTCAGCCAGTAATGTAGTATCATCAGCATAGCGAAGCTTGTTGATGAGTCTTCCACGAATCTTCAAACCTCTGTTGTCTTCATACAATCCTGCTTCTCTGATGATTTGTTCTGCATATAAATTAAACAGGTAGGGGGAACGTATGCAGCCTTGTCTTACACCTTTGCTTATTTTAAACCATTCTGTTTCTCCTTGTTCCGTTCGAACTGTTGCTTCTTGATCAATGTACAGATTGTGCAAGAGAACGATCAGGTGTTCTGGTATACCCATGCTTTTTAATGTGGCCCAGAGTTTCTCATGGTTTATACAGTCAAAAGCCTTGCTATAGTCGATAAAGCACAAATAGATATCCTTTTGGTATTCTTTAGTCTTTTCAAGGATTCATCTCACATCCGCAATGATGTCTCTCGTTCCTCGCCCTTTCCTGAACCCTGCTTGCACTTCAGGTAGTTCTTGTTCCATGTATGGTTGTAGTCTCTTTTGAATAATCTTCAGTAGAATCTTGCTGGCATGTGGGATCAGAGTGATTGTTCGATAATTTCCACAGTCAGTTGGATCACCTTTCTTTAGTATTGGTATAAACACAGATCTTTTCCAGTCAGTTGGTCATGATGTTGTCTTCCATATTTCTTGGCAGAGCCTTGTAAGTATGGTAACAACTGCATCAGATTGCTGCAATACTTCTATAGGAATGCTATCGATGCCTGGTGCTTTGTTCTTTGATAAGGCTTTCAATGCTGCTTCAACTTCTTCTTTCATCACCAATGGTTCCCGATCATAAGGTAGAGGTTGAAACGGCTGTTGGTCCACTTGATCTTTATCATATAAAAACTCTGTATATTCTTTCCACCTTTTCTTGATCTTCTCAGCATAATTCAACATAGAACCTTGAGCTTCTTGTAACATTCCAATTCGAGGCTGGAACTTTTTCTTTAACTCTCGTAGCTTTAGGAAAGCCAATCTTGTTCTTCCTCTGATAGTTTCTGCTTCTATTTCCATGCAAGTGTCATTGTAGTACTTTTCCTTGTCCTGTCTTGCTGCACGTTGGAAATTTATGTT
This sequence comes from Ichthyophis bannanicus, assembly GCA_033557465.1. Classification (NCBI taxonomy): domain Eukaryota; kingdom Metazoa; phylum Chordata; class Amphibia; order Gymnophiona; family Ichthyophiidae; genus Ichthyophis; species Ichthyophis bannanicus. The sequence continues at coordinate 122,966,986 of CM066034.1, read as the reverse complement.
GAGTTCTGTTATTGTCTTTCTTTCTCCTCTGGCTTTAGCTTCTCTGCGTTTCTGGGCAATTTTCAGAGTTTCTTCCGTCATCCATTTTGGCCGTTTTTGCTTTTTCACCTTTTGTAGAGACTTCTCGCTTTCTTCCAACACAACCTTCTTGATGTCATTCCATAACTCTTCTGGAACTCTGTCATTTGTATCTAAAGCAGCAAATCGATTTTGCAGGCAGTCTTTAAATTCCAGTGGTATATTCTCAAGGTCATATTTTGCTGTATTCATGAGTGGTTTGCTCTTTTCCAACTTTAGCTTGAGTTTGCATACTAGTAGTTGATGATCTGTACCACAGTCAGCTCCAGGTTTTGTCTTTGTTGATGTTATAGAGCTTTTCCATCATTGACTTCCACAAATGTAGTCAATTTGATTTTTATACAATCCATTGGGTGAAGTACGTGTACAGTCGCCGCTTGTGTTGCTGGAAGAAGGTGTTTGAGATGACTAGATCATTGGTCTTGCAGAATTCTATCAGTCTTTCTCCAGCTTCATTTCTGTTGCCAAGTCCATATTTTCCAACTACTTTGCCTTCTTCTTTGTTGCCAACTTTTGCGTTCCAGTCACCCATGACTATCAGGATATCCTGTTTGCATGTTCTGTCAATTTCAGCTTGTACTTGTTCATAGAACTCTTCAATTTCATTCTCTTCTGCAGCTGTTGTTGGGACATATACTTGAATTATAGTTGTGTTGATAGGCAATCCTCGTAGAAAAATAGAGATTAAGCGTTTGCTGACTGCATTGTATTTCATTACAGTTCTTGCAAGTTTCTTCTTTATTATAAATGCAACACCTTTTCTTCTTTGTCTTTCATTTCCAGCATAGTAGACCATGTGATCATCTGATGCAAAGTGTCCGATGCCGTCCATTTCAGTTTGCTGACACCCAACAGATCAAGTTGTACACGTTCCATTTCATTCTTAACCACCTCCAACTTCCCTTGGTTCATGCTTTGTACGTTCCATGTTCCAATGTGTAAGACATCTTTACAGCTTCTGACTCTCATTTCATGCACAGCTACATCAGCAGTCAGACTTCCTGAGGGCTTTGATCCAACCACATCATAAATGCTGGCTTTACTCTGAAAAGTCTTCAGCTCTTCCCCAGTAGCTAGTTGAGTGCCTTCCGACCTGGGGGTTTCATCTTCCAGCACCATAGCACAATTTGTTTTGTTGTAACTATCCATTAGGGTTTTCATGGCAAGATACATAGGTAGATTGCCAGGCCTTTCTTTCGCGCAGTTTAAGTTTGGTGTTGTTGCCGTTGTCACAAAAATGTGATCCTCCACCGTCAACACTATCCTATTCTGCTGCTGCCCAGATGGGTGTGTTCTTAGCCCTTAGGGCACCTTAACTTAAGGCACCTTAGGTTAAGGCACCTTAACATCTTTAGGGCACCTTAACTTAAAGTACATTAACCTAAAGTGCCTTAAGTTAAGGTGCCCTAAGGGCTTTAAGATGCCTTAACCTAAGGTGCCTTAAGCTAAGGCACCTTAACCTAAGGTGCCTTACATTAAGATGCCCTAAGGATGTTTAGGTGCCTTAACCTAAGGCACCATAATTTAAGATGCCTTATGTTAAGGCACCTTACAGCCCTTAGGGCACCTTAACTTAAGGCACCTTTAGTTAAGGTGCCTTAAGATAGGGCGCCTTACAGCCCTTAGGGCACCTTAAGGCGTTTGTCAGCCTTAACGTGCTCTAAGGTGCATGCTTGTCACCTTAACATGCAATTTATTTTATTTATTTATTTATTTAACAATCATTTATATCCCGCATCTTCCAGAGTTCAGTTGCGGTTTACAATAAAACAAAATCCACAAAGCAAGAGCTTGGTTTTACATCGAACATTATGTAACAATAACAATAAATTGGTTAACAGCATAGGCTAATACATAACAGCATGAAACTTGCTTTTAAACTATGTACAATAAACTATATACAGATAAACTATATACAGATACAAGTAGTGGTACTTTAGGGTTTAATCATAGCGTTTTTAGTTCAGTGGTTTTTCTGTTAAATTATAGGATTTAGTATTACTCAGTCAGGTGATTTTAGCCGTTATCTGAGTAAATCAAGGGGTTATCTATGTTGCCGTAATGCATGGAGAATAGATAAGTTTTTAGTTTTTTACGGAGTTCCATAATTTCCTTTATAGATCTTAGGTCCTCTGGAATGTCCTGTTATTTATTTTATTTATTTATTTAACAGTATTTCTAAACCGCCTTATCTTAATAATCAAGGTGGTATCACAGCAAGCAATCAGGTAAAGTGTGTGTGTTGTACATGCAGTGAGGATAAAACTTAGTTGTGTGAGGGATGTGTTGGGTGCTTGATTTGTTTGAGCTATATACAGGGTGGGCTATTTACAGTGGTGCTAGAATCATATTTTATATATATTCAGTTGTTTGGGAGGATTGGAGTGCTGTTATCCATTCTCTTAGGTTATGTGATGTGACCATAGTGCTCTATGAACAGCATGGTTTTCAGTTGTTTTCGGAAGTCTTTGAGGTCTGGAGTTGCCCTTAGATCGTCCGGTAGATTGTTCCATATTGTTGGAGCAGCCATGGAGAGAGCTCTGTCTGTTGTGTCCTTGCGTGTGTGCTTGTACTCATTTGGGGTGCTGACTCGGTTGCGTGTTTGACTTCTTCTGGGATGTGCGCTGGTTTCCGGTTGTATGAGCAGGTGGAGGCTGTTGGCTGATGTGTGTTCTTTTATCTTAAATAGGTTTATGATAGTCTTGTATCTGATGCGAGCAATGATTGGGAGCCAGTGTAAGTCCTTTAGTGTAGGTGTGATGTGCTCCTGCCTTGCGGCTCCGGATATGATTCGAGCTGCAGTGTTTTGTGCCAGCTGTAGTGGTTTGAGAGCTTGTTTTGGTAGTCCGAGGTATATCGGATTGCAGAAGTCCAGTATTGGGGTTATCAGTGCTTGACAGACTGTACGGAAGTGTTCTGGAGCGAGGAGTGGTTTCAGTCTCCTGATGATTCGCATCCTGTAATATGCATGCGTTAAACAGCCAAGGCACCCTGTTAACACTCGTTAAATGGTCCATTGCTCCCTTTATTCCGGAATGCCCCCTACCTGCCCACTACCTAATATGGCTTCAGGTACCTTAACAATGCACTTACCGCACACATATTCCACTCACAACTTGTTCTACTGGGGATCTGTTCTCAGCCAGAGGGGGAGAATGATAGAAGCAGAGCATGCAATAGACAGTAGCAAACAGTCTAGTGACCTACAGAGCCAATCTGCTGTGCCACTGTTATATACAGAACTTAAAATTTGCTATACTGGGTCAACCAAAACTCCATCAAGTCCAGTATCCTGCTTACAACAGTGGCAGCACCTGGCAGAATCCAAAAAGGTAGAGAAAATTCATGTTGTTTATTCCAGGGGTAAGCAGTGGATTTTCCCCAGGCCACTTTAATAATGATTTATGGACTTTTCCTCCAGGTACTTGTCCAAAACGTTTTTTTTATACTCAACTACGCTATTAAAGCGCAAACATTAGCTGACCACTATGCCAGCAAACTCAACCCACCAACAGCAGGACACCCCACCCAAATTCAGACACCAAACTACCCCCCACAGCATGTCACAACTACGGACAGCAATGAGGAATGGAAAACACATTCTACACCATGGAGGACAGACAAATAGCAAACATAATCACAAGCCTAAATATCACAACCTCCCCATTAGATCCCTGCCCAGCAGCCTGGCTCAAGGCAACAAAACAAGAAATTGCCCAATACGTTACACACATAGTAAACCAATCACTGCAGCAAGGAATTATGCCAACTGAGCTCAAAAAAACCCTCATAAGACCCATACTAAAAAACAAAACACTCAAGAAGGACGACCCATCCTCTTACCGGCCAATCTCAAGTATATCATTCCTAGTCAAAACTATTGAAAAGGCAGTCCAGCAACAATTACAAGATTGCGTAGACGCCAGAAATGCACTCGATGACCAACAATATAGATTCTGTCAACATCATGGTGTGGAAACCTTACACCGTGCTTCTTGATAAACTATACAAAGGCTTGGAAGACAATGAGAAAATGTTCATTTTAATATTCATAGATATAACTGCTGCATTTGATACAGTAAATCATAGAACCCTCATCAACAGACTGGAAGCCATAGGAATAAAAGGGACCCCCCTAAAGTGGTTCATATCCTACATAACCAACATAATGCAGAAGGTCCAATTTAATGAAGAAAAAGCGAAGGCATTCCCACAAACTCAGGGAATACCTCAAGGCTCAGCATTGTCCTCCCTACTGTTCATCCTATACATAAAACCTGTCTGCACAATCTTCCAGAAACACAAGGTCAATTACCACATTTATGCAGATGACATAATGCTATATACTCAACTTGACATGACCAACCCGAAATATAACCACCTAGAGGACTGCCTAAATGAAATGCAAACTTGGCTGCAGCAGAACAATATGTCTATAAACCACAAGAAAACTGAAGTGATGTACATCTCCAAAAAACTAGATTTCAACTCTCCCTCAACAATCACCATAAAGAACAACTCATACAACATAAGGAATGAGATAAAATACCTAGGGGTGACATTCGACAGAAACCTCAAAATGGAAAAGCACCTTTGACTACTGAACCCGGGCAATATTCCATAAACTAAGGGTACTCCAACCTCTACGCAACATCATTGAACACACCAATTTCAGAACAGTAGCACAAGCACTCATTGCACCCCACCTAGACTACTGCAATGCCATTCTCCAAGGACAACCAAAGAAAACCCTCAATATACTGCAAATGGCTCAAAACATCACAGCCAGGATAATCATGAAAAGACAACTCTCAGAGCATATAACACCACTACTAATCAAATTAGACTAGCTTCCCATTCCTGTCCGCATAAGATACAAAATATTAGTAACAACATTCAAACTGATACACAACATAGCACCATCCTATCTCTCCAACCTCATCTCAACACAACCCCCCCCCAACAGATGCAGAAGAACACACAACTTAAACACCCTACATCCCATCTGACATCTGCACTGCCAAAGTTTACACAAAGCAACAGAGCATTCACCTATGCAGCACCCACATAATGGAATAATCTACCAGACAAACTGAGATTGATCAGTGACCTACAGGATTTCAGGAAAAAAGCTAAAAACTCACCTATTCCAAGAATATTATAACATATCATAAACAATGCAGAATGAACCAACTCAACTGAGCAAGGGTACCTAGAACCTATTTTTCACAACCACAACTGTATACAATTCTAGCTGTATAAATGCATCTGTAAATAGCTCAAGCTGTATAAATCCCAGAAAAAGTAATCCAAAATGTATAAACACCTACCCCTGAAATGAAGATGTAAACAGTGTGATTCTTAACATATGTGTAAATAGTGTGATTCTTAACCTATGTAACCATTGTTTTGCAGGGTAAGGTAAACTGCTACTGATCGCTGGAAGAAGAGGTATACAAATGAAACCAAATAAAATAAATAAATAAATAAACTACTCTAACAGCTTTTATGACAACCTCTGGCAACAAATTTCGGAGTTAAATTACACACCGAGCGAAAAAATATTTTCTATGATTAGTCTTGAATGTAATACTTTGTAGCGTCATTACATGTCCCTTAGTATTTATGCTTTTTGAAGGGGTACTTATTTACTTGTTCTAATCTGCTCACTATTTTATAGACCTACTTGGATCAACTATCAATAAATAAACAACAAGCAGTCAAAAAATCAGATGACACATTCCTCTTGGCAGAATGGCTATGAAGTACCTAAACAAGATTCTCAAGAGCAGAGATGTCTCTCTCCATACAAAGATTCAACTCATTCAAGCCATAGTATTTTCAATAGTCATATGAATGAAAAAAATTGGACAGTGAAAAAGATAGACAGGAAGAAAATTGATGCCTTTGAATTATGGTGCTGATGGTAAATACTGTGCATATCATGGACTGCCTAAAGAACAAATCAGTCAGTACCAGAGGAGATAAAAGCTAAGTTTTCTTTAGAAATTCAGATGCCAATATTTCAACTTTCATACTTTGACACATTATGTAAAGAAAGAGATCAATAAAGACATCACCGTTGGTAAGGTAGAAGGTCAATGCAAAAGAGGAAGGCCAGCAATGAGATGGATCAATACATTAATAGCAGCTATGAGCCACCTGAATGAAGACCAAAATCAGTTTAGGACAACTATTCAGAGAGTTGCCGTGAGCCGACACTGACTCATTGGCACCTAACAACAACATCATATCTCCCCTCAGCCGTCTCTTCTCCAATCTGAAGAGCCCTAACCTTTTAAGCCTTTCCTCATAGGGATATCCTTCCATCATCTTTGGTTGTCCTTCTCTGTACCTTTTCAAATTCTGCTATATCATCTTTTTAAGATGCGGCAACCAGAACCGCATGTAATACCCGAAGCATTATGATTTATTGATTTATTTAGCTAGGCTTATATATCGCTTTTCACCTGGTCAAAGCAGTTTATACTGAACAAAACATCAAGTACATGGAACAACAGAGAATTTAGTTAAGAAATAACAGAGTTGCTTGAACAAGTAATTCACTAGTTACATTCCAGTATGTGTGCCTAGGCCCCTGTGTGCCCAATCAGAATCAGGATGCACAGAGGTAAATTTGATTCCGATCCCACAGGGGCTAGATGTGCCCCATGGGATCAGAATCGTGTCTAGGGTCTGCACATAAAGACCCATGCCCGGTTAACTAAGTCAGGCCAGGGTTGGATTGTGGGGAATCCCCTGCACCTCCTCGCCTCACCTGCACTGCCTGGGCCTTCCATCCCCCAATGTCAAGGGGGACTTATTGCACCTCCGAGGTGGAATAAGTCCCCCATCCAGTCTGCCGACCCTGGATGTACAGGGCCAACCTCAGAGTCAGCCCTGTACATCTGGGGTTACAGACTAACCACTGCCCACCCTAACTCTCCCTCCGCAATACCCCCTCCTGCCCTTGTCTAAGCCTCCCCATACAAACACCTTGTTTGTATGGGAAGGCTTTTGATAGGGCTGGCAGAGGGGTGAGTAGAGGGGATGGACGTCCCATTGGGCGGGACAGAATAGACCCCATAGTATCTAATGTCCAATTATTTTCAAATAATGAACTATATACACTAGGACAGCTATTTGTTTTGTTGTTTTTTGGTGGAAGTTCTGTCTTGAGGGTGTTTGTCCTTTTGGTGCCATGTCGGTTGTCTGGCTATATGGTGGGACCAAAGTGGTCAGAGAATAAATGGGTTTTGAAGTGCTTTCAGAAAGAGGGGAGGTCAGTGATGTTCCTTATTGTGTCTGGTAGGGAATTCCACAGGAATGGTGCATACAGTTTGAATGCTCTGCGGCAAGTTTGTTGATTGAACTTTGTTTTAGATTGTGGTATTTTGAGTTTGTTTAATGTAGCAAATCTTCATGGTTTAGTTGTAATTAGTTTCTGAAGGAGGATTTGGAGGTGAGTGGCAGGGTGTGAGCATAGTGCTTTGTGTGTTATCAGTAAGGATGTATTTATTTATTTAAAATCTTTTCTATACCGCGCTCTTTAATATCTGTGCGGTTTACAATTAACAATTCTTGTACAAGGCAAGTCAGATCTATCTTGTGCTACATTGAACAGGATTGGTAAACTTGGAGTTGTAACTGGGTGAACTATTTACACATTAGACCATCAAAGATGTAGCGGGGTGACTATTTACATGTTATATGTTAGACCCAAACCGTATGGTTAGGACTGTGTCTTATCTGTTATTTACAGTAAGCATGCTAGTATATATATATCAACACATGTTCATTTAGACTTTATTATGCTGGGGCATGCCTTTTGGTGCTTTGCAGCTTACGACTCTCATTTCATGTGCAACTATATCAGCAGTCATGCATCCCAAGGGCTTTGATCTAACTGCATCACAAATGCTGACTTTACTCTGAAAAGTCTTCAGCTCCTCCCCAGTAGCCAATTGAGTGCCTTCTGACCTGGGGGTCTCATCTTTCAACACTATAGTGCAATTTGTTTTGTTATGACTATCCTTTGGGTTTTCATGGCAAGATACAGAAGTAGATTGCCAGGACTTTCTTTCACGCAGGTAATTCAAGTGTTGTTGCCATTGTCACAGAAATGTGATCCCCCAACAGCGTCCCATTCTGCGGCTGCACAGATGGGTGATTTCTCTTGGTTTGGCACCTTAGCTGAGACCAGTCCATCTTCGGAGACCCTGCCAGTAGTTAAGCTACCGATAGCTTAGCTCTCAGTATCACTGATGCACACAAGCCCTCACAGCACGACAAGCTGCAAACCAAGTGGGGGAATGGAATGAATCATTTAGCCATAGAATGAATAAAAAATAATAATTTTCTGTATTTATTTTCCATTTGTATGAAAACTTTGTGCTGGGTTCTACATTTTTTCTTCAGTTTCCATGCAGATACTGTATTTGTTTTAATTGTATTCCATTTTCCATTTCATGATTTTTTCTGAAACATAATTGCAAATTTTGTTTAAAAAAAGAAGAGAATATCACCTTTTCAATGGATAGCTTTAGCCCGGTCCCATAATGGCCCGGATGCATCTCATTTTAAAATGCATAGCTTTAGGGTTTAGAGATTTAAATAGCCAAAGTTATACATACAGTATAACTGTCCTGGTTTTTGAAAGAGACATCACAGCTGTCCTTTTGAATATCGACCAGGATATGATTCCATTGGCAGAGTTATGAGTAAATATTTAAAGTCATTCCAGCAGTATATCTCGTTCTGACCAGCCATATTAGTAACTCAATTCCATTTTTCATTTAACAATTCCAAGCAATACGTTATTAAAACGACATGGATTGTAAGGCTAGGCAATGAGTGCAATGTTGCACGGTACCTTTCGGTGTTCAGAAAGAGCTTACTATAGAGAAGTCAAGTAGGATATAATTTATTGGGGTTTTTTTGCCAGAAAGGAAAGTTTAGATGGAAATTATTCACTGCATACACATATATATGCATATGTGAAGATGAGATGATATGTTTTACTTGCCTGTAGTATTTTATTTTATTTTATTGTGGCATTTTAGCAATATTATCCATATTACTCAGTGCCCTTATACAACTATGACATGCAAGAGAAATGTGTCAGAATATGTCTTAAACACCATCACAGCAGGGTTATAAAGCTCTGAAAATATTATGCTTATTAACTGAGTTTCCTAACATCTCCTACTCTTTATTTTCCAGATTACTCCACATCAGCTTCAATTTACATTAATTTAAGATATTTCTGAACATACCCTATTAGAGGTAGCTTTCAGAAATTACTTCATGAAACCTGATTTTTTTTTTCAAAAAGATACACAATCTAACATGCTTTGATTTTAGCATTTCATGATTTTCATGACCAAAGAAAATGGCTAATTAAAAATGCATGCACTGGTGTTGAAAATTTAGAAGGCGTTACCTTTTTATATTTACAACATAATCTTGGCATTGGAAACAGATGTGCAGGGTCAGTGTGTTCCAGTGGTACAGACGAGCTGTGTTGGCATCGGTCATTGAATGGGTAATACACAGAGAGGCCATTCTCAATTAGATTCCTGTGTTATCAACAGCTGATGTCAGTTAACCGCAATCAGCACAAATTAATTTCATTCTAATCTCAGTCTAATCCTACATTATTAATGCTGGTTAATATAACAGGTTGTGGCAGATGTACTGACAAGTAAATGAATTATTGCCACTAAAGCCATTTTGTACAACACCATAGAGAGGGTTTACAAAATAAATTATTTTCCCATAGATGCAGAAAATAAAATAGAAAAAAATGGGCATGTATGAGATTTGTGGCATTCAATATGATCTAATTTCCGTAAACTATCCCTTAAAGAACTAAACAAGGTTATTTCTAGCACCAACAACACTACCTACTACTACTACTACTACTACTACTGAGCATTTGTATAGCTCTACAAGTCATATCAAATGTAATAAACATAAACATATGCAGCACTGTTCAAACATGTAAGAGACAGTCCCTGCTCAACAGAGCTTACAATCTAGTCAAGACAGACAACACAGAAGGTATAGACAGGGGTAAAACAAGGGGGAAAGATAAAGAAACAAGGAGATCAGGTGAGTCAAGATCCAAAAGCAGCATCAAAGAGGTGAGTTTTCAGCCTGGATTTGAAAAGGGTCAGAGAAGATGCCTGGCGTACAGACACAGGTAGTTTGTTCCAGGCATAAGGTTCAGCAAAGTGAAAGGAGCGATGTGTGGAGTTAGCAATAGAAGAGAAGGGCACAGATAGAAACAGTTTGCCAGAAGAGCGGAGTTCCCAAGGAGGGATGTAGGGAGAGATAAGAGAAGAAAGGTAGTGAGGAACTGCAGAGTGAGTGCATTTATAGGTCAGCAGGAGAAGTTTGAACTGGATGCGGAAATGGATAGGGAGCCAATGAAGTGACTTGAGAAGAGGGGTAATATGGGCATGACGAGGCTGGCGGAAGATTAGCCTCATCATGACCCCTGTCCAGTTAGCTGGCTAAAAGTGGTCCATACAGAACTAGCACCTTAATCCTAAAAATGGTCAACATGTCACTCACCCAGGGAATAATGCCTAAACTCCTGAAGTGAGTCTCAATGCACCCAATATTAAAAATAAGTCATTAGATAAACTCTGACCCACATCCTACAGGCCCATATCCAGCCTGCCATTTTTGGTCAAAATCATTGAAAAGATTGTTTACACACAGCTACAAGACCACACTGATACACATGTTCCTCTAGACACACACCAATATAGATTCAGACCATACTATAGTGTTGAGACTCTTCTTTCTGGGCTCTTTGATAACCTGATGAAGATCATTGATAACCCTAAACAAGCAGTTCTCCTAATATTTTTAGACATTGCAGCTGCTTTTGATTTGATTAGTCATTTCATCCTGATTGAAAGACTTAAGCATGTTGGGTTATACGGCAACACATTATAATGGTTTCAATCCTACCTTTCCGACCATTCCCAGCAGGTTAAAATATGACAGCAAACATCAAAGTCATTCCCATAGAAACAAGGGATACCTCAAGGCTCTGCCTTTTCTGTACTCCTGTTTAATATATCCTTGCAACATCTGCAACATTATCAAAGGATTTGATATTGTATATTCCATCTATGCAGATGATGTAATGCTAATCCTCTCGTTTGATATATAACAGCCTAACTTTATTAGCATCACTTCTTGCTTCACCAAAATTTCACAATGGTTAAATGACCATGTCCTCACAATCAATTACAAGAAAACTGAGGTCCTTTTTGTTACAAAAAATCAGAATTTTACACCACCACCAAACCTAAACTTTGAAAATATTTTCCTTACAATGCAGAATGAGGTAAGGTATCTGAGTGTGATACTAGATGGATCCTTAAGCTTAACCACTCACCTGAAAACAACAGCTAATATACTCTAAACAAATTAAGGCTCCTCAAACACCTGAGACTCTACTACCACACTAGGACCTCAGATTCATACTACAAGCCATGATTTTCCCCCCATATGGACTTCGGCAATAGCATCCTACAAGGTCTCCCAAGACAAGCTATAAACCACCTTATAATTGCTCAACATGCTGCTGCCAGGATTATCGCTAAAGCAAACATATTACTCTTATTTTATATAATCTGCACTAGCTGCCCATACACAGTAGAAGCAAGTATAAAATACTAATGATCACCTTCAAACGGATAAGGGAATTATCACCATCATACCTAACCAAACTCATAAAGAGTCCCTCTAATGACAGACTAAGAAGGGAATGTACGCAAAACACACTTCTAGTACCCTCATCCTATCGAAAATTTATCAGGGCGACCACCAGTAGAGCCTTTAGTTTTACTGCACCAATGTTATGGAATGCCTTCTCAGATAAACGTAGATCTTCTATGGACTTAATAACATTCAGATAAGAACATAAGATGCATCTTTTCATAAAGCATTTTGGCTCATCTGAATCAACGCAAAACCTCTTTCCTACCTAACAATGACATACCAATCCATCACGTACACAACACTGACCTCCTCTCACTTCTATACCCCACCTCCCTTTTGCCTTATCGATTACTTTCATGGAAAGGTAACTCTTCTGGGATCAGCCTTTGCTTCACTATTAGAATTACCCGTAAGATATAAATATGAATATCCTTGTAAATAAATCTGCTTGTACATACATTCCTACTTGTAAATAAGTTACATTGTTTTTTGGCACTGACCAGGTACAAACTTTCTAATTTATACTCTCTGTTGTTACCTGTTGAAGCTTATAAAGATGTAACGATTCCTTACTAGTTATTTGTAAAGCACTTTGGTTTTGCAGAAAGGCGGTATATAAAACCATTCAATACATAAATAAAAAATAAATAAATATCAGGGCCAGTGCAAGTGTACTGGGCGCCCTAGATGAACTTTAAACCTAACCGACCATCCTCTGAGCTCTTGATAATTAAACTCAACAATCATTATCATCCCAACACCATCCTCCCCACAACAATCCTCTAAAAATGTATGTGTGTACCCATTCTGTGAATGTAAACATAAGAACATAAGAACATAAGATATGCCATACTGGGTCAGACCAAGTTCCATCAAGCCCAGTATCCTGTTTCCAACATTGGCCAATCTAGGTCATACATACTGTGATGTAGAAGCCCCTATAGAGCCCATGGAAATAGAAAGAAAGGAAAAGGTTACCTTTAAAACTGACAGTCAGCCAGCACACATAGCTCACTGTTTACAAGAGAAAGACAAACAGAGAGAGATAGGAGCTGAACTGACACGCCCAAGCTCTGACATAGCAGCAAGCCTGGAGCTTGATCACTCACACCTGTTCAGAAAGGCAGGGCCAACCCTCAGGGAACAGAAATATAAATGCTGGTTGAGAGCAAAGGAGGGGCAGTGAGGACAACAAGAGAAGCAAGGAAGGAAGCCAGAGAGGGAGCAAGAGGAAAGAGCTCCTGAGAGACGTTGTTGGAGAGGCTCAGGAACCCTAGAATTGGAGACTTGGCAAAGAACCTACCTGCAGTTCTGGGAGAGAAGCCGGCAGATTAGAAGGTGGGAAGGCACAGCCTGTTGCCAGGAACCAGACTGGGCAGAGAGAACAGGGAGCCCTTCAGTCCTTACTGCCTGAGGAAAGGCTTCAGAGACCCAGCCCAAAAGCAGGGAGGTTAAGAAGCTCTACCTGGAACAGAGAGCCAGGGGGTGGCTCTAGTCAGGAATTACAAACGGAGAGTCACAGAGCATTTCCTTATAACTGGAAGGAACTAGATGAGAGCCAGAGAAGAAGCTCCAAAGCCACAGGTATTTCAAACCCTTGCTGACTAGAATTGTATACAGGGGAAACACCCAAGTTTGCAGAGTGAGGTTACCCTAAACACAGTTGTAACCGCTGGAAGCCAAGCTCAGTAAATCCTGAGCTGGAAGATATGCAAATGGACTGTAATGTTAATGATATAGCTGAAGTTCCAATGGATTGCATGCTTTGCTTAGCCGATGATATCGAGTCATTGTGTTAAGTCTTTGAGTTAAAGAGCTGTGAAAAAGCAAAGGAAAATAAGTTGTTTTACTTTGCCAGAAGAAACTGTGTGGTTTTACCATCTTTGTTATTTAGAAAAGGCATAGCACGTTTTGGAGCCAGAGTGTGAAAAGCAGCTACCTTATTTTGTTGTAAATAATCCTCAAGCAAACATCTGGACACTCTCCTATTTTGTTCTACACTAAATCCTAATGTGAGGGGAAACAATTTCTTGTCATTTTGCCTTAAACACTCGACTCATAACTATTCCTTTATCAGAAGTCTAAAAGGAACTACAACTCCCAAGAGGCATTGTGAAAAGCAGAAAGGTGTGGTCTCACTTTCTGATTAAATGACATCATGGCAGACCAGCCCTCTTAGCCCTAGGTGGAGGGCTGACCTTGTGACAATACCTAGCAGTTACCCCAAAAGACACAGGTTCCACAATGCTTGTATTGGGTCAAGCATTGATATCTGGGTCCCTTCTTAATAATGGTTTATGGACCTTTCCTCCAGGAACTTGTCCAAACCTTTTTTAAACCCAGCTACACTAACAGCTTTTACTACATCCTCCGGTAACAAATTCCAGAGTTTGATTACACATTGAGTGAAAACATATTTTCTTTTATTAGTCTTAAATAGTTTACCCTGTAGCTTCATTGCATGTCCCCTAGTCGTTCTATATTCTGATAACATAAACAATTGATGTATGTTTAGCCGTTCCACTCTGTTCATTAATTTATAGACTTCTATCATATCTCCCCTCAGCCGTCTCTTTTCCAGGTTAAAGAGCCCTAACCGTTTTAGCCTTTCTTCATAGGGGTATCCTTCCATCCCCTTTACCATTTTGGTGGCTCTTCTCTGAACCTTTTCTAATGCTATATCCTTTTTAAGATACGGCGATCATAATTGCACACAATATTCAAGGTGAGGTCTCACCATGGAACGATATAGAGGCATTATAATATCCTTTGTTTTATTTTCCATTCCTTTCCTTATGATACCTAGCATTCTATTTGCTCTCTTGGCCGCCGCTGCACACTGGACCAAGGGTTTTAACATACCATCCACAATGACGCCTAAATCTTTTTCCTGGGTGGTGGTTCCTAATGTGGAACCTTGCATTGTGTAACAATAGTTTGGGTTGTTCTCTCCTACGTGCATAACTTTGCACTTGTCCACATTAAATTTCATCAGCCATTTTGATGCCCAGTCTTCCAATTTATCAAGATCCTCTTGCAATTTTCCACAATCCTCTTGGGTTTTAACAACTTTAAATAGTTTTGTGTCATCTACAAATTTGATAACCTCACTCGTTATTCCCTTTTCCAGGTCATTTATGAATATGTCAAATAGCAGCAGATCCAGGACAGATTGCTGGGGTGCACCACTATTTACCTTTCTCCATTGGGAAGATTGGTCATTTAGCCCAACCCTCTGCTTTCTATCTTTTAACCAGTTCCTGATCCACAATAGTACACTGCCTCCTATCCCATGACTCTTTAGTTTTGCCAAAAGTCTCTGATGAGGGACCTTATCAAAGGCTTTCTGAAAGTCCAAATACACTATATCAGCCGACTCACCTTTGTCTACCTGTTTATTCACACCTTCAAAAAAACATAACAGATTAGTAAGACAAGATCTTCCTTGTCTAAAGTCATGTTGGCTGTCTCCCATTAAGCCATGACTATCTCCATGTTTAGCAATTTTGTTCTTTATGATGGCTTCTACCATTTTTCCCGTTACTGACATCAGGCTCACCGGTCTGTAGTTTCCCGGATCACACCTGGAACCCTTTTTAAAAATTGGTGTTACGTTTGCCATCTTCCAATCTTCATGTATTACAGATGATTTTAATGATAGCTCACAGATTACTAATAGCAGGTCTGCAATCTCACATTTCAGTTCTTTCAACACCCTTGGATTTATATCATCCGGCCCAGGTGATTTGCTACTCTTCAGTTTATCTAATAGTTATAATACATCTTCCCAATGTATTGATATTTCCTTCAATTCTTCCGCACCTTTAAATACCACTTCAGTCATGGGTAACATCCCTACATCTTCCTCAGTAAAGACCGAAGTAAAGAATTAACCGAGGCAAGCGTACCCGGTGCTCCGGGCCCTGCAACAAATTCTCCCCCACCTTCACCACCAACCCCCACATCCAAGAAAACACCACACCATTATTATGGGAAAATAACTGGTCGCAGCTTTATTAAGTAATAATTATTAACAATATTCAACCACAGAAAACATAACTAGGCCCCCTAGCGGAGTAGTGCCACACGAGCCATGCCTTAGCAAAGTGCCTACCACCGCAACGGCCCGACACTTGCCCCCGGCAAGTTTTCCCACCCTTCTCCTGACTTCGCCATGCCCATAGCAAAAGCCGGCCAGGGTATATCCGGGTCAGGGGCACCCCAACCCCCGCACAAGTATACCTTGAGGCACCGGACCCCGGACCTCTGGGATCCCACCCCAATCCCCCCCCCAAGCTGCAACACCCCAAACTGTCCACCCCAGGGCGGGTGGGAGGGAAGCCGGCACTCTGCAGGTCTCCTGCGACGACTGAGCACGCGGAGACCTGCAGCAGCCCCACAACCCGCCGCGCTCCACACCAGCCGCACCCCCATTGGCTCCCGAGCGATCGCATTCGCCGGGAGCCAATGGTTTCAAACCATAACCACCCCCCGGCCGCGCGCAGGGTCCCCGCACCGGGCCGCGCGCCCGGTTAATGCCGGCCGTCGGGACCCTGCCCGCGGCCTTGCTCATAACCGAGGCAAGCGTACCCGGTGCTCCGGGCCCTGCCACAAATTCTCCCCCACCTTCACCACCAACCCCCACTTCCAAGAAAACACCACACCATTATTATGGGAAAATAACTGGTCGCAGCTTTATTAAGTAATAATTATTAACAATATTCAACCACAGAAAACATAACTAGGCCCCCTAGCGGAGTAGTGCCACACCAGCCATGCCTTAGCAAAGTGCCTACCACCGCTACGGCCCGACACTTGCCCCCGGCAAGTTTTCCCACCCTTCTCCTGACTTCGCCATGCCCATAGCAAAAGCCGGCCAGGGTATATCCGGGTCAGGGGCACCCCAACTCCCGCCCAAGTGTACCTTGAGGCACCGGACCCCGGACCTCCGGGATCCCGCCACCGGCACACGACAATCTGTCGATGCACTGCCCCCCCCAAGCCTAAAGCTGCGACCAGCGTCTATCCCGCAAAACAACATACTCTAAGGCCTCCTGCCAGTCGTTAAGGAGTAGGTCCATGCCAACTGGGGACAAATGGACGCCATCACTCCTATAAAGACCAGCGCAGCCGACCTCCACCCATGCGTGCATGATCTGATAGCCACCATTAACACAGACCCACCGACCGATCTGCCGGTTTATCTTAGTCAGCCCCCTCGACCAGCGCCGCTGGCCCCAGCATGCTGGTCGAGGGATAATGTCCGACCACAACAAAATTGTCCCAGGGAGCATTTGCAAAACCACAGCCAAGTCGTCCTGTACTGCCCTAATCAGCTGCCGACAGGACCACGAGACAAGGTCATTGCCCCCCAAATGCAGTAGCAGCACCGCCGGTTCCTGCGACGTCCTCATGTGGTGATGGAGCAAAGGAAGCAGCTGCAGCCATCGTAGTCCTCTCTGTCCCAGCCATGAGACCGACACCACTGCAGGATCCATGAGCAAGTTCAGTCCCCCAGGTCGAATGGCAGCATGCTGACAGGCCCAGTGGACAAAGGAATGCCCCACCACCCAGGCAATACCAGGCTCGATGCCCCCATCTGAAAAACAAATAAACAATCAGTATACCTCCACCCCCAACCAAAACCAGCCCTTATAACCGTATGTAACCCTGGAAAGCACGCGATCGCCAACGACCTATGCACCGGACGTCATCATCCGACATTCCAGTCCCTGCCGCACTGGTGGCCACACCTATACAAAAGGAGTGAGAGGCAAAGCAGCCGGGGACCTCACCCAAGGCACTGAGAGCCAACCTCAGCACAGCCACTACCTGGAAACGAGTCAACACCCGATCATTCTCATGTCGAAAGAGAACCCCGGCCCGCTCCGGGCGCACCCGCAAGTACCTCCGCACCGCCTGCACAGGGCAAGTAACAAGACCTGCGACCTCCCGCAACACAATCCACAAACCCCGACCTCGCTGATCCGTCTTGGACTTTTCCAACAGGATCCGCATCTGGCCGTCCTCCAAATACACGTGGCGCCTGTGCAAACCTCCCCCAGCCCCCAACCTACCCGAATTGGCCACCAGCTCGCCCATGCGAAAAGCCCTGAAAAAAGCGAGACAAAAAACGGCCCGGAATAGCACCACCTCAAAAGTTGACGAGGCCACCTGGGGCAACACCTCTAGGAGGCGCACTAGCAACCCATGCGTAATGGGCTTGCGGCGATCCGCAGGTGACGGCCGAAGCCGCTCCCACCCACGAAGCAGGCGACGTGCCAAAACTCCCCCAGCAGCACCACCCCAGCCCACGGCGCCGGCAAAAAAGTTAAAACCCACCAGCTGCGAACGCACCAAGGTGCGGGACAACCCGCGACCCTTAGCCTCCGCTATATAACTACCAATGAGGGCATCAGGCACCTTACCCGCCAACCAGCCCCTCCCCCTCAAAAACTCCGCCACCTCGTCGCAGCCACGCCGGTACACCGACCACATCCCGGGCGTTACCGAACTTCGCAATAAGCTCAGCATCTCTCCAGGCCAATGCTCCACAAGGAATCGGGGACCATGGCTCCCTCCGGGTCCGCCTCCGGGGCCAGCTTGTGAAAACGATCCCACTGTAAACGAGAAAGCGCATCAGCTATGTGATTCTTGCAACCAGGGATGTGCCTGGCACGAACAGATACATTCAAGGACAAACAGGCTAACACCACTTCGCGCATCAAGCGAGTCACCCGCAAGCATTTTGGCGAGAAACGATTAACCACGCCGACCACGGCCTCATTATCACACCACCACACCACCCGCCGGTCCTGCAACCGCTCAGGCCACAACTTCAGCACTACCAAAAACGGAAACAATTCCAGGAAGGTGATGTTGGAGGTCAAACCTGACTTATGCCAGTGCTGGGGCCACCGCTGCGCGCACCAAGCCCCCCCGAAGTAAACCCCGAATCCGATGCTCCCGGCAGCATCCGTAAACAGCTCCAACTGCGCACTAGACACCTCTGCGCCCAACAAAACTGAAGTCCCATTAAACTCCTCCAAAAATTGGCTCCAAACCCGAAGATCCGCCCGCATCGGGACGGTAACTCTGATCCGGTGGTGCGGCTTCAGCACCCCGGCAGTCGAAGCAGCAAGGCGCCGGGAAAAAACTCTGCCCATAGGGATCACCCGACACGCAAAATTCAGAGAGCCCAACAAGGCTTGCATCTCACGCAAGGTGAGCTTAGTGGACGCAAGGACGTTAGCGACCAACGCGCGTAAACCAGCCACCTTTTCCGGGGGCAAGCGCGCGATAAGCTCCACCGAGTCGAGCTCCACGCCCAGGAAGGTGAGCCTGGTCGTAGGCCCTTCCGTCTTCTCCACCGCCAATGGTACACCCAACTCCTGCGCTAACTCCTGGAACCCTGCCAACAACGCCTGACACTCATCAGAATGGGCCGAACCTATGAACAGGAAATCGTCCAAGTAGTGGACCACATTCCGCAACCCAGTCTTCTGACTCAAGGCCCACTGCAAAAACGTACTAAACTTCTCAAATAAAGAACAAGAAACAGAGCAGCCCATCGGCAAACACTTATCAAAATAATAGCTCCCCAGAAAATGAAAACCCAACAACGGAAAAGAAGAAGGATGCACCGGCAGCAAGCGGAAGGCAGACTCGATATCCACCTTCGCCATCCAAGCGGACCGCCCAGCCATCCGTACCATCTCCGACGCCCTGTCAAAAGACGCATACCGCACAGTGCAGAGCTCCCGCGGGATATGATCATTCACAGATGCACCCATCGGACAGGACAGATTATGAATGAGCCGAAACTTTCCCGGCACCTTCTTCGGCACAATCCCCAGAGGGGAGACCACCATACCCGGAAAAGGCGGCTCCAGAAAAGGCCCCGCGATCCGGCCCATGCGCAATTCAGCCGCCAGTTTGCTCTGCACCACGTCTACAAACCTCCGAACCGAAGGGGAATTCCTTGACCGCTTAGCCTGCACTACCCCCCGAACCGGGATAACGAAACCAAATTGGAAACCGGATCCCAACAGCTCCCGATCACGCCTCCGCGGGTATTGCTGCAGCCAAAACCGTAAGGATTCCGCCCGAACCGGAGTTGGGGCCACATCAGCCCACTCACTGGGCCTTTGGCCCTGGCCCGGCGATGCCCTCGGGCCCACGTCTACCACACTTAACGGCGGAGTGACCCCCACCGCAGACAGAACAGAGGTGCTTGAATTTACAATCAGGAAAGGGGCAGGTGGTCCTATTAAAGCGCCAGCACACGTCGCTGCCACCCCCTGACCCAATTTTATGCTGCACTCCACCCCCCGCTGATCGAAAGGAGCGGCCCCCACCCGAAGGTCCCGCCGCGCCCCCTCTCCCCCCGGAGGCCACGCCCGACCGAGCAGACATTTGAGTCAACCATAGGTTGATGTCCTGCGTGCCCCATGACAAGAATCTATTCTCCTCCATCCTATCCCGAAACTTCTCGTCATAATTTAGCCACGCCCAACCCTCGTGCGTCTGCGAGGCTTCCAAAATAGAATCGGCATACGCCAGCAACATCCCATAATGCTCCGGTGAAGAATGCCCCCACACACTGGCCAGTCGCAAAAACGCCCGAGTCCAGTTGATCACGTTGCGCGCCACCTTCTGAAGCCGACCCGCCTTCTCGTCCTCCTTCCGCTTCTTCCGGCTCTCGCCGGACCTCTTCCTGCCCTCCAACAACCTAAAGATATCTATGTACCGGCGCTTCCGAATCTTACTCCGCAATTTCTTCGTAACCCCTTTCCACAACTCCGGAAAAGCTACCACCGACGGGGCCCCCCCACCCGACCGAGAACCCACCTCTTCAATCTCCGCCTCGCGACCGGAGGAAGACGAAAACGAATCCGCTGAAGAAGAGGAAGAGGAATCAGAACGGCGCCGCCTACGACAAGATCGACGCTGCTTCCTCCGCGACCTGCGCTCCACACTGTCGAGGGCCAACCACCGCGACCCCTCCCCACCCTGGTCCCCCAACAACTCACCTGCGGCCTGTCCATCCACCCCCGACGGCAAAGTCGCAGCTTGGACCCTCCGGCGACACCTTCCTCGGGTTGCGGCGTCCTGTACTCCAGCCTCCAACACCTCTGCGGCACCGCTCAGCGCCGCCGCACTGCCATCCGCCGCTGGAACCAGATCTGGGCTCGCAGCGCCGAGCTGCGCCATCCCCTGCACCTGCGGAGACAAAAAAGGAAAAACAGGGGGGGCACCCGCCGCAGGCCACATAGGGGACCAAGGCGCTCGCCAATCAGCTGACGAAGTGCCCTGCCCCCCACTCACCCAATGGTCCCATGGCGAAGTACCCCTCACCGGCATATAGCCCCCCAGAACAGATGGCCACAGTGCAGCAGGAGGCGCCCCAGGAAAACCAGGGGCCCCGCCTACCGGCAACGCACCGCACTGCCCCTGCCCCGTTCGGCCAACAGCATCGGCCCCCCCAGCCCCACCGTCCCCCCCCTCCACTATACTCCCCCCGGCACCCGCCCCCAGATCCTGCCCCCTCCCCGGCATCACAGCGCTAGCCCGCCGCCCCCCCCATTGCGCGCTCCCCTTTCCCCGCGCTTTTCCCTTCCGAGCCCCCCCAACAGATGCCCCCCGCTCCCCCCGAGAGCTCCCACGCCCTCGTGCCAATCCCCGACCCCTCGAGACCCCCCTCCCCACAGACACCCCCCCACACAACCCCCCTTCCCCAGCTGTAGTCCCCACCACCCCTTCAACCCCCCCTACACCCCCCCCCAGCTCTAGAAGGCACAGGCCGACGACATGCAGACCTGCTCGGCCCCCTTTCCCTGCCCCCGCGCCCCCCACGTGGTGGCATAATTAAACAGACAAGCAATTCCCCTGCTTGAGATATCCCCCGTAGGTGCTATGCCGTTTAGCACCAATCCCCCCCAAAAGGACTAACACCCACCGCTCAGCACAACCACGTGAGAGGCACTAGGCCCGCACCCCAGTCCCGCGTGTAGCCCCACTCCCACCACCAAAAAAACCCCCAGCTCACCGAGCAAAGAAAAGCACCTGCCTGCCAGCAACCACGCCGCTGACAAACCGCCCGAGACGCTCAGCAGGAACAGCAGGCCCCGAAAAACAGCACTCCTCCAGAAGCTGGCACTCTGCAGGTCTCCTGCGACGACTGAGCACGCGGAGACCTGCAGCAGCCCCACAACCCGCCGCGCTCCACACCAGCTGCACCCCCATTGGCTCCCGAGCGATCGCATTCGCCGGGAGCCAATGGTTTCAAACCATAACCACCCCCCCCCCCCCCGGCCGCGCGCAGGGTCCCCGCACCGGGCCGCGCGCCCGGTTAATGCCGGCCGTCGGGACCCTGCCCGTGGCCTTGCTCATTATTCAGTCTCTCCGCTATCGCCTTGTCGCCTCTTAGTGCCCCTTTAACCCCTCTATCATCTAATGGACCAACTGACTCTCTCACAGGTTTTTTGCTACTAATGTACTTGAAAAAGTCTTTATTATACGTTTTTGCTTCCGCAGCAAGCTTCTTCTCAAATTCTCCCTTTGCCTGCCTTATCAATGCCTTGCATTTAACTTGCCAGTGCTTGTGCTGTTTCCAGGTTTCGTTGTTTGGCTCTTTTTTCCATTTCCTGAAAGATGCTTTTTTGGCAACAACAGCCTCTCTGACCTCACCTTTAAACCATGCTGGCAGTCTTTTGGACTTCCTTCCACTTTTCTTAAAGTGTGGAATATAGCTGGTCTGGGCTTTCAAGATAGTATTTTTCAACAACACCCAAGCTTGATGTAAGTCTTTAACCTTTGCAACTGCTCCGTTTAGTTTTTCCTTATCTATTTTCCTCATTTTGTCTGGATTTCCTTACTATCCCTCCTCCACCAATTAAATCAAATGCAATCATGCTTTGATCACTATTGCCAAGTGGCCCCAACACCCTTATCTCTTGCACCAGATCTGGTGTTCCACTAAGGACTAGGTCCAATATGGCTTCCCCTCTGGTCGGTTCATGAACCAGCTGCTCCAAGAAGCTATCATTTTTTTCATCTAGGAACTTTATCTCCCTAGCATGTTCTGCCAAGGCACTGACCCAGTCAATACCGGGTAATTGAAATCACCCGTTATTATTACTATGTTGTAACTTTTGTTAGCTTCCTTGATTTCTTTCAGCATTTCATCATCCATTTGTTCATTACGGCCAGGCGGTCAATAGTACACCCCCACTGCCATTGCCTTCCTCTTTTTACATGGAATTTCAATCTATAGAGATTCTACAGTAAATTTTGTTTCCTGCAAAACTTTAATCCTTTCTGACTCAATGCCCTCTCCAACATAGAGCGCAACTCCTCCACCAATTTGATCAGCTCTATCATTACAATGTTGTTTGTACCCAGGTATCACAGTGTCCCACTGGTTGTCCTCCTTCCACCATGTCTCTGAGATTCCAATCATATCTAACCTCTTATTTAGTGCTATATATTCTAACTCTCCCATCTTATTTTTTAGACTTCTAGCATTTGCATAGAAGCATTTTAGAGACTTTATTTTATTCATATTAATTTGGTTATTGGTAGGCATTGGTAATTTGGGATCTTTAAGCTCTGTCTGCTCAATACTCGAGGGCATTTGGGTTACTTTACTCTTTTTTGGAATCTCTCTGCTTTTGGTAGTATCCTTCAAGGATACATTCTTCCGAACCATGCACTCTTGTGCGACTGTCGGCTTTCCCCTATTATCTAGTTTAAAAGCTGCTCTATCTCCTTTTTAAAGGTTAATGCCAGCAGCCTGGTTCCATCCCGATTAAGGTGAAGCCCATCCCTTCGTAAGAGCCCCTCCTTTCCCCAGAATGTTCCCCAGTTCCTAACAAATCCAAAACCCTCATCCTTGCACCATTGTCTCATCCACGCATTGAGACTTTGGAGCTCTGCCTGGAACAGGAAGCATTTTGGAGAACACTACCCTGGAAGTTCTGGATTTCAACTTCCTACCTAAAAGCCTAAATTTAACCTCCAGAACCTCCCTACCACATTTTCCTATGCCATTGGTACCGACATGTGTGCAGGTAAACCAATGTGCTGATGGCTGATATCAGGAATCTTGGTTTTGCTATGACTGTTGTTACTCTTTGCTGCCCTTCAGAAGCCGATGCCCTAGGTGACCACCTAATCTTGCCTAATGTCTGTTTTGTCTCTGTTCTATAAACTTGTATATGTTAGTACATAGGCTTTTCCCTTTCCCAGTATTTGATTGGTCTATTACTATATAAAAGAGGTAATTTTAAAAGCATGTCCGTGTGTAACTAGGGGCACTACACTGAGATTTTAGGGGGGGAGGGCGTGATTTGGGCATGGATGGGTGGGACAAAAATCTATATCTGTATTCTAATTGAGGGAATACACCTGTATTTAAGAATATTTCACCACTGGCTTTTCACCAGCTGAGAGGGAAACACATATTTTTATAAGACACCCATTTTAGGCCGGCTTTACCTGATGGATTAAAGGAATAAGGTGTATGTTTACTAACTTGTGCAAACCACTAACATGGGGTTTTGTAAGGGCATCATGCTAACCCTACTACTACTACTGCTACTCAGCACTTGTAAAGCGCCACGCACGCAGTGCTGCACAGCTGACCTACAAGAGGTAGCCAACATACAAGAGACAGTCCCTGCCCATCACAGTCAAGCTCATCGGAGCTTACAATCTAGTTAGAACAAAACATAAGTTAGAACAGTATAGAGCATTAGTCAGTTCTGCGCAAGGTAGAGCATTAGTCAGTTCTGCGCAAGGTACGGTTTGGTCAATAGTTTGGTCATAAATGATGACGGGGGTTAGGGTAAGATGAGGAAGGAGTCAGGATCTGAATGCAACAGTGAAGAGGTGAGTCTTCAATCTGGATTTGAAGAGGGCCAAGGAGGATGCCTGGTGCACAGATGCAGGTAGGCTGTTCCAGGCGTAAGGTGCAGCAAGGTGAAAGGAGCGCAGTCGGGAGTTCTCAGTGTGTGTAAAAGGCATTGATAGAAGTAATTTGTTAGCGGAGCGCAGGTTTCGAGAGGGGATGTAGGGAGGGATAAGAGATAAGAGGTAGTGAGGGGCCATAGAGTGGATGCACTTATAGGTTATCAGGGGAAGCTTGAATTGGATGCAGAATTGGACAGGGAGCCTGTGAAGCGACCTGAGAAGAGGAGTAACATGGGCATGGCGAGGTTGGCAGAAGATTAGTCGAGCGGCGTGATTTTGTATAGACTGGAGGGGAAGGAGGTGGCTTGCGGGAAGACCAGCGAGGAGTAGGTTGCAGTAATCAAGGCGAGAGGAGATTAAGCAGTGGATAAGCGTTTTGGTAGTGTGTTCAGAGAAGAAGGGGTGGATTTTGCTGATGTTGTATAGAAAGAAGCGGCAGGTCTTAGATACAGCTGGATATGAGCAGAAAAGGAGAGAGAGGTGTCAAAGATAACCCCCAGATTGCGGGCCGAGGGAACAGGAAGGATAGTAGATCCATCCACATGGATTGAGAGAGGGGGAAGTGGGGGGGAGGAGTTAGGTGGAAAGACAAGGAGTTCAGTCTTGGCCATGTTCAATTTTAATCAGTGAAGAGACATCCAGGCAGCGATGTCCGAAAGACAGGCAGAGATTTTGGACTGGGTTGCTGGAGAAATATCAGGTGTAGAGAAGTAGATTTGGGAGTCATCGGCATAGAGATGGTATTGAAAGCCATGGGAGGAGATGAGCGCACCAAGGCCTTGGGTATAGAGAGGGAAGAGGAGGGGGCCCAAGACAGATCCCTGGGGTACTCCTACATGTAGTGGGGTAGGGGAGGAGGAGGAGCCACCAGAGCATACACTGAATGAGCAATGGGAGAGGTAGGAGGAGAACCAGGATAGTATGGAATCCTTGAAGCCAAGTGAGGAGAGGGTGATGAGGAGAAGGTCATGGTCAATGGTGTGAAAGGCAGCAGAAAGGTCGAGAAGGATGAGGATAGAGTAGAGACCCTTGGATTTAGCCAGGAACATGTCATTAGTGACTTTAGTGAGTGCTGTTTCAGTGGAATGTAGGGGACAGAAGCCGGATTGAAGTGGGTCCAGGAGGGCCTGGGAGGAGAGGAAGTCGAGGCAGCGATGGTGGACTGCTCGTTCTAATATTTGGATATGGAGGGAAGGAGGGAGATGGGTCGATAGTTAGAAGGGCATGTGGGATCAAGTTAGGGTTTCTTGAGGAGGGGTGTGACAACAGCGTGTTTGAAGTCAGCGGGGACAGTTGCAGTGGGAGTGAAAGGTTGAGGATATGAGTGATGGAGGGGACAATGGTGAGGGAGATGAAACGTAGGATATGGGTGGGGATAGGGTCTGAAGAACAGGTGGTGGGTTTGGAGGGGGAAAGAAGGAGTGTGTTTTTTTCGTCAGAGATCGAAGGGAAGAAGGAGAGGGTGGCAGGGGGAGTATGGATGGGGAGGAGAAATAGGGAGGAGGGGAGGTAGATGAGGGGGTAGGGAATTGGAGGGTAATTTCGAGGATTTTGTCATGGAAGTAGTCGACTAGGGTTTGGGCAGAAAGGGAGGGTGGGATTGGGGGTGGGGGGACCTTGAGGAGAGAATTGAGGATGTTGAAGAGACAGCGGGTAGCAGTTCTAAGCAACAATAGGTAGCAGCTCTAAGCAACACTGGGTAGCAGTCCTAAGCAACAATAGGTAGCAGTTCTAAGCAGCACTGGGTAGCAGTCCTAAGCAACAATAGGTAGAAGTTCTAAGCAGCACTGGGTAGCAGTTCTAAGCAACAATAGGTAGCAGTTCAAGGCAATAATGGGTAGCAGTCCTAAGCAGCTAAACCAAACCCTTGCTAAAAATCCTATACTTACTAGATAGCATGTGATTGGGTGGGGGCTGGGCAGTTTAGTGGTGAAACATAGGTGTTGATGGTGCCTCACAGATAGCACATGCATTATAGGTGTGCACTAACCACAAATGTTGCTGCTAGCATGAGTGTACTTAATGCCACCTCAAGGGTGGCAATAAGTGCACCTGCATACCAGCTAGTGCAGTGCAGCACATTAGCAGCAGGAAGATGGATGCACTCACCCCCTACAATTATAACAAGCCTCCATGGTAATTTCTCAGTTTAAATGTGAACATTTAAACTTCTCCTCCTGACCTATAAATGTATTCACTCTTCTGCCCCCCAGAACCTTTCATCTCTCATCTCTCCTTACACCCCCTCTCGGTTGCTTCACTCTTCTAACAGTCTTCGTTTATCTGTGCCCTTTACTCATACTGCCAATTCCAGACTTCACTCCTTCCAACTGGCAGCACACTTTGCTTGGAATAGTCTTCCTATCTCTGCACCAGGCGTCCTCCCTGGCCATTTTCAAGTCCAGACTAAAATCCCACCTCTTCACTATTGCTTTCCATTCCTGTCTTACCCTATCTTGATCTCTCTATCAACATTTGCTTACTTTGTCCTGTGCATTTTTGTTATTTGTATTATGTAACTTATTTTGTTTTCTGTCTTATTAGATTATGAGCTCTGATGAGCAGGGACTGTCTCTCTTCTATGTTTCTACAGCGCTTCGTATGTTGCGGTGCTTATAAGTCTTTAATAATAATAATAATAATAATAATAGATGTGTGCTACCAGGTTTGCATTAGTCTTT
Source organism: Ichthyophis bannanicus (assembly GCA_033557465.1). Taxonomy (NCBI): domain Eukaryota; kingdom Metazoa; phylum Chordata; class Amphibia; order Gymnophiona; family Ichthyophiidae; genus Ichthyophis; species Ichthyophis bannanicus. Next base: position 122,939,513 of record CM066034.1, on the reverse strand, counting down.
AATCCCCTAATTCTCTTTAATCCCCGTGTTTTATTTCTTCCTCCAAAACTTAAAAAAGTGTCTTCACTGGTTAATTTACAGCATCTAGGATTGTAAAATGGACTCACTAAGGGGGTCATTTTAGAAGCCCTAGTCATGTTTTGGATGTCTAGAAATAAGCATACGGACATCCCAAGCATAGACATGTCTCTAGAGACATTTTAGAAAGCAGTTTTAAAGAAGTTCCCAGTGTGACAATGTCCAAGGTGGAATGGAGGTGTAGTGTAGGCACTCCTTAGGGAGTTCCCAAGAACATGGACTTCCTTGCCCAATTTCAGAAATGCTCTGGACTTCCTGAGCTGTGTCCAGGCTCAAACAGGAACAGGAAATGTGTTCCTCTTACCAGCCAAACATCCATAGAGTGTTGAGATGGAGGTGCACTCATATCCCCTGTATTTTCCATGTTGTAACAAACACTGACAGGAAATGCAGGCTCTTGTTTACGTTTTGCCACACTGATGGGCATTGCAGTATGCAAAGTAGTAGGAGACAGTCATCCCTCCCCAAGTGTTTGGTAGAGGGGACATTTGTATTAATGCCGGAATGAACATCTATGTCAGGGGCGTCCGTGTTTCCAACATCAGGCCAGAACAAAGACGTCCCTGGCGTTTTCCTGCACATTTTGCCCAGGATGTCCCAGACTGCGCCCATTCAAAAATGCCATTTCACATGTATAAGTGCCAACATATTACAACCAGATAGAAATAACATAGAACAAAACTATACGTTGAAAAACCTGCTGGAGCTCAACCCTCCGCTAATATACGGAATTTCAAAAACACAAGGAATTAATTAAACCATAACCCTACCAGCCTGTACTTTATCACAATATTGTATATAGTTAAATTTATAATATGTATCTGTAACATGTTCCCTTATTATGTAAATAGTTTGAGTTACTTGAGTTATTTAAATTGTTACCCTACAATGTTCAATGTTATATTCTTATTGCTATATGTAACTGCCCACTACTAAGTGTGCAGAGTTTAATTGTTAAATGTAAACCACTGCTGATCACTGGAAGGAGCGGTATAAAAATGTGTTCAAATAAATAAATAAATAAATAAATAAATTGTCATGTCTATGTGTAAGTAGAAACATTTATACAGGTTGATGTGATGACAGCAAGCTTTTTGCGCATATGTAGATTTATAAAATGGCTCCTCCCACTATACATACCTGAAAATACTTGTACATATATTTTACAAAAGGCTTTGCATTCAACAGACTCTTTTGTAAAAGTCCAGGGGAATCGTGTATGCCCCAGCCTAGATGTCTCAATTCTGATATCTATGCCCTAGTTAAAATGGGGCTTAAAAAATCGTAGATGAAAAACATTAATAGATATCTTTTGAAAATATTTGCTGTCGCTGAATAAGCCACTTCTGAATTATATGTTACAGTCTTGTCACAGCTGAACAGTAGTTAGACATTTACTATTGTACGTAACTAGAAAAGAAATTCCATTTGAACTGACTGATGCATGCTATTATTGTTTATCTTGCTGAAGGTCAATATGGCTTAAGGCCATATTCATTTTACCATTAATATGCCTAACTTGCCTATATCCTACTGCTGACCACTAATATCAAATATCTTGGTTTGGGTAGCTTGCCTTAAATTGCCTATAGCACACAGTTTGCCACTGATACCTCAACTTTTTGAAATCTGTAGCTTGCCTCAAACTTGCCTAAACTTGCATATAGCCTACTATTTAACACTGATACCTGAAACTGCCTTGAAGTGTGTAGCTTGCCTTAATGTGCCTTTAGCCTACTGTTTACTACTGATACCAAACTACCTTAGATTGTGTAGCCTGCCTAAATTGCTTATAACCTAATGTTTGACACTGATACCTCAAAATTGCTATAACCCAATGTTTGCAACTGATACTTGAAAACTGCCTTGAAGTGTGTAACTACCATATTATATTAGTTGATCACCCCCGACGTCAGAACATCACAAATCATCCATGCTTCTGCCGCTGTTGCTCAATTGGGCCAACCGTCCATCTGAAGCATAGTCATACAAAGCCACCACAAGTCCACCAGCCCTCGACAACCTGCACAACATACTTAGGCCCAAAACATCCCAACCGTAAGTGCAGTATCCACCATACAACCCAGACCTAAGCTACACGCACACTATGGCCCTAACAAGTACTATCGCACTGATCCTATCTCTTCTCTATAGGCCTAAGCAGTGTTACAGACCTGCCCGCCAGTCACAACCATATACCAATTCTCCAGAATCACAGGAGGAGATGGACAAGTACCACCTCCCACGATCCGAGTGAAGCCACCCGCACTCTCCATCACCATCTCTTACACATTGCACTACAACACAATAAGAAAACAAAACATGCAGAAAACCCTCTACCGCAACCCCTGAGATGTGCGCTCATAAATGCCCGTTCTATACGCAAGAAATGGCCTGTCATCTCGGACATAATACCACGCCACAACCTCGACATGCTCCTGAACACAGAATCATGGCTTACCAGTGACGACAATGTCCTCATCAACCAGCTCCTTCCTCCCAATTTTTCATGTCATACGTGCCATAGAGACAGTAAGAGAGGTGGAGGAGTGCTCGCCATCACCAAGTCGGACCTACAGTTCCTCCCGAGAAACGCAACCAGCACACCACTCCTTGATGCAATCACAATAGCAAACAAGAGCTGTGCCATCAACCTCCTATACAGGGCTCCATCAGCAGACCCAGATACCCTTTCAGCAATAATCGACCTCGCATCCAATACTCAGAACCCACGCACTCTGAACTGGATCTTAGGAGACTTCAATCTACCTTCCCTACAAGACTCCCACACTGCAGCGTTTCTCGAAGCACTTAAAGACCTAGGCTATAATCAACTAATCAAGGAACCTACTCATGTAAAAGGAGTCTGGATCTTATATTCGCCCCCAGGCAACTCTCAACTCACCCTCGACCCCTGAGATATCAATTACGGCAGTTCCCTGGTCTGACCACAAGCTGATCATATTCCAAATTCCACTGCCCACACACATCCAGAAGGAATCCAGAACAGTCAGCGGCCACTCCAAGGCCCCACCCCGAAGATTTCAGACATTCAACAAGGAACTGATACTAAGCACAGCACACCCGTTACTCACCTCGACGGCACTCGATCCTGAGGTTCTGGTCTCTGAATGGAATGAAACATTCAGCTCACTTTCACTATGTCCACCATCTAACAAACCTCCTGGGAAGCAAGCATCCGCACCCTGGCACTCTGCCGAGCTGAAATCCTCCCTCACCCTCCTAAGGAAGCTGGAGAGACGCTGGCTCCGCTCACGCACAGCTGAAGACCAAAGAGCATATATCTCCCACTTGACAACGCACCGCGAAGCGATAACAGTAAACATGCGACGATTCCACACTGACACGCTAAAACGATCACTGAGCAAACCACATGACCTGTTCGCCCTTGTCAAGGACCTGACAAAGGAGCCAGCCGCAGAGCAAACAATCGGGATCCATCCCCAAGAATTTGCAGACTACTTACTATCTAAGCTATGCCAGACCAACATTGCCCCACCGCCTGATGTCTCCTTCAAGTCGAGCTATCTAACACCACTCACCATCTTCTCCACACCACCCAAGCAGCGTATTGAGGACACCATAGCAGCAATCAACACGACCACTGCTCAAACTGACCCCTGCCCTGCATTCTGGATTAAAGACCTACGATCCAACCTTAGCCCCACTATAGCCAAAATCATGGACCAATCCTTTACAGCAGGTACATTCCCACAATCCCTAAAGCGCACGTCCATAAGACCTTTATTAAAAAACAGCAAGCTTGACCCCCAGAAGGTGGACTCATACAGACCGATATCAAGCATACCTCTGCTAGCAAAAATAATTGAAAAGGAAGTCCAGATGCAAATTCAAGGGCACATAGAAACCTCTGCACCACTGGACCCTTGTCAACACGGATTCAGAGAGGCCCACAGAGTTGAAACGCTCCTCACCACACTCATTAATAGCATAGTAACAGGAATCGACAACATCTGTCAGGGGGTTGTCCTCATCTTCTTGGACATTGCAGCTGCGTTTGACTCGGCAAGCCATGAGCTCTTGTTGGAACGTCTCAGGAAAAAGGGGATCACTGATAAGGCACTGGACTGGTGCAAGTCCTATCTTTCTGACAGATGGAAGCACGTACGTTCCGGGGCAGCTTCATCAAATCCATTCCACCAGAAGCAGGGTGTCCCGCAGGGTTCCTCCCTCTCAGCCCTGATGTTCAACGTATACATGCAGCCTATATGTGATCTGATCCGGTCATTCAGTGTCAACATCTTGATATACGCAGACGACGTTTTGCTATATATGCCTTTCTCAACGGAGAACCCGGACCTCTCGCCACTAACAAATTGCTTTAATGCCGTTTCTGACTGGCTCCAAACCCAAAACCTGAGGATCCAACACAAAAAAAAACAAAGTACTCTTTATTACAAGGAATCTAAACTTCTCCACAGCACCATTTCTAAGTGTCAAGGAGGCAGATCTCCTAACCAAACCCACGATCAGATACCTCAGCATCACTTTAGACCAAAGGCTGGATATGAAGTTACATATAGGCAATATAGTTAGGGCAGTATACCATAAGATACGATCCCTCAGACCCCTACGAGCCTTGCTGGAACCAGAAGACTTTAGGACAATTTACCAGGTGCTGATCATACCGCATTTTGATTATGCCAATGTGATCTTACATGGGCTCCCCCAGACCACTCTGAACCCACTGCAACTTGCTATGAACACTGCAGCTAGGGTCCTATACGGGGCATCCAGGAATGACCATGTCACGCCCATACTAAAGCATCTCCACTGGCTCCCGATTCATAGCAGACTCAAATACAAAACCCTATTGCTGACATTCAAAGCCATTCACAGGCTTTCATCCTCATCATTATCTGACTTCATCCAGACCACGCCCACTAACAGATCCAGAAGAACAGTAGCACTCAACACACTGACAGTTCCAAAGTCAATAACCCAATGTACCCAGTCAACAGCAAGCAGAGCCTTAAAATTCTGTGCGCCCAAATGCTGGAATTCTCTGTCCCCCAACATCCGTGCAATTCCTGACCTCTTCCAGTTTAGGAAAGCCTTGAAGCACCATCTCTTCCTCCAGCACTATCAGATAGACAATGACATATCAGCCTCATCCACAGGCACATCACAAAACTCCCACAACTAGACAAAATGATGTGAACCCCACCATGTTGCAAGATTGTAAATAGTTACCCCCTGTTATCCAAGTTTAAATACCTGTTCATTGTAAACACAAAGTACCCAAGGAAATGTGTAGTTCTATGTTTATTGTAAACCGCACTGATGTTGAATAGCGCGGTATAAAAGAGACTGGAAATAAATAAATAAATAAATAAATGTTCATGATTCTGTTTTAATTTGTAAATAGTTACCCCTGTTATCCAAGTTACTTTTGCCTGTTCAACTGTAGACACAAAGTACCATCGGAAATGTGTAAATTCTTTGTTCACTGTAAACCGCGCTGATGCCGAATAGCGCGGTATAGAAGAGACTATAAATAAATAAATAAATAAAATAAATAAATAATGAAAACTGATCTTGTTAATTGATTTATAAGAGATTAATAATATTACTAATACTAGTCGTTTGTAAAAATCTTCTTTAAAGATAAGCACCAATTCACTCACTAGACAATAATAATGCTTTCCTAGGAGTGTCTGCTATTCAATAATTTGTGTTTCCTTTAGACTCACCTAGCCTTTCTGCTCCCTTTTTCTCAGTGTTATTAATTCATGGAAATATCAATGTTTTGTAACCCTGTAGAATAAGTTTGTCCAAGTTTAGACGTCAAGGGCTGCAATAGGCCAGTTTTTCAGAATATCCCTAATGAATTTGTATAAGATAAATCTGCAAATACAGTTTTGTATACCACCTTATCCTTCAATCAAAGTGGTCACAACACAATTGGGGGATACATTTAACACAAGGGGATATGAGACACATACAATAATACTTACAGGGAACATGGGCAATGGAGGGTTAAGTGGCTTGCCCAAGACCACAAGGAGCACCTGTGGGACTAGAAACCCCAGTCCTTCCAGCCCAAGGTTGCAGTCCTCTAGTGGGATTTGGACCCCTAACCTTCTGGCCTGAGGTAACTTGCACCAACCAATAGGCCACTCCTCCCATCTTATTGTCCTCTAGGCCACTCCTCCCCAGTTATTGTCAACATTATTGGCATCTTTGCATTTTATGTATGTTGTGTACAATATTTTGAGAAGTAATTGGAAATATTTCAACTGTATGTGATCATAATGTTTTAATAGTTATGTTCAAAGATATACATAAGAGATGTCTGTGCAACTTAGACATGACAATTTCCGAGAAAAAAACAAAATATGACCTGGATAGGAATAATGGCACCTTTCACTAATATTTGGTTGCACAACTCTTTGCAGTGATGACAGCCTCCAAATGTTTCTTGTAGCCATCTAGGTTTTGTACATCTGTTTGATGGTATGGAATTTATGATTTGACGTTAATATATATATGTTTTTATTAGTTGGAGGATGACCCCTGAGGAAGTCACTTAGCCAAAACACGGCCATGTCAGGACTGTTCTAATAAAGACTATTTTCCTTCAAATCACTCCTGCCTGATTCTTGTTCTGCTTGAAGTGTGAGGGCTCTCTTTGTGGTACTTTTTTGGAACCTGACAGGGACTTGTCACCTGGTTTGACCACTATTGGAAACAGGATACTGGGCTTTGATAGACTATTGATCTGACCCAGTATGGAAGATTTTATGTTCTTATCTGTGTTTTCAAAAAACAGCCAAAACTTGCCCATCAGCGGCTTTTGAATCTTGACAATGCGGTTTGTGTGTTGAGAGTAGGCAAATTTGTGGCATGACACTATTTGATTCTATAGTTTGTCTAAAATGTGTATGGGGGATTGATAAATTTGAAATGCTAAGCCATTACTGATAGAAATGGTTTTAGGGTTATGGAAAGTGAAACATCTGATTGACCTAAATAAAGAATGCAAGGTCTTCAAAGCTGTTGTGCCACACCTTTCTTGTTGGTCCTATAAAAAGTGACACAAATGAGAAAGATTCTAGTATCTTATTTCGGGCCCAGTATTCAAAAGGCATTTACATGGTTTACAGCCTAGTAAACCATGTAATTGCCTTAAATTGGGATCTTCAACTGCCCTTCCACTGTTAGTGCCATTGAATATCCCCTTCCAATTCCCCTATGCGCTCTGATGTTATCCAGTTAGCATTGGGGCACGTCGGGGGTGGAACAGAGGCAGCTACAAGTGATAACCAGGCAGCAGCAATATTGCATACCCAATTAGTGATCTGCACCAAAAAGAGGTGAGGAGAACCCTTGCTTATCTTTTGGTACAGGATTTAATCGGGCAGCAGGCAATATCGCTGCTGCCTGGTAACCTAATAAGGCTTCCAGCAAGTGCAGTGATCCCTGGATATTCAATGCCGTATATGTAGAAATGGACAGACAAAGGGATACCAGAATCCCCAATATGTAATTGAAGATGGATGAATTTCTTGATACAGAATGTGTTAAGAAGTTTAGCTTTTCACCTACTTCCTCTTAAATAGAATAGGATGTCATGATCATAAGTTCTGTGTAACCTTTTTTAAAATAGTCTGGAACATTGTTAACATAAGCATAAAGAGTAAACATAGGCTATGAACTGTGCAACTATAGTTCATAGTACAGTCACTGCTGACAAAACATAATTTTTGCAACTTTTGCAATTATAAATAATTTTGTCATAATCAAGTGAATTTCATCTAATATACTGTAATCAGATCTTACTCTGTAAAAAGAACTTTGGCGACACCTTGTGTTATTTCACTGTTATAATAAATGACTGTTACTTCCCCTTTTTCTTTAATAAAAGGAGCTTTTTAGGAGTAAGAATTTGAATTCGTCAGGCGTGGAACTGTGCGTGTCCACAGACAGCTTGTCGTTTTCCCTCTGAGCTCAAAGAAAGTAGCACTTGTGTGTGTGATTGTGTTCTGTATTACTCTCTGCCTGTTTCTCACTGTTTGAGGACCAGAGACCAAAAAGAGCCATGGTATTGTGGCCAGATCATGGAGTTTTCTTCAGTTTGTGGCATGGCGCGGATCTCTGTGTTCCTTCAGCAGTTGGAAACAGCAGACAAGTCTCAAGGAAGGACACAGGCAGTGAGTGAGTATACTAAAGAATTGACAGATATCTGTGTGTATATTGTGATTGTAATGTAAAGCCGGTAAGGTTAATTAGAGATCTCAGTTAGATAAGTGGAATGAGAAGGCTCATGATATAGGGCAGAGAAAGGAAGCCTTAATTGTGAAATGAGGTGCAAGTTTGGTGATAGCGCCCTTATGTTAACATTCGATGACTGCCAGTAACCACAGTTTGCCGTTCCTCCTTTGTGGAACATTTCAGTAGGACAAATTGAGGTTGGTTACAGTATGAAATGGCTTTTGAAGCAAATCACTGACTTTGTGTTTGAAAAATGTAAAATCAAGTGTTTAAGATGGATAGTGTAAATATAGAAGAAACTTACAGGGAAATACTTAAGTCTTTGCTCTATGAAAAAATAGATTTAATCAAACAAAGTTAGGGAAGTATGCTGTGCAGTATAAGTTTTTTTTTTTTTACTGCAGTAATAATTTAGAGGTTTCTGGCAAGACAACAGCTTGGCATGACTGCAATATTAGCAGGAAGAAAGTCTTGAGCAACCGTGGTAAGATTTTCTTTGTTAGACTAACCATAAGCCTTATTGGAGAAGTTAAAAAAAAACTCCAAATGTAATTAACTATTTCTCTTACTTGTGTATTGTGATGTAACAGACTCTTGTGAAGCAATGGAAACTGATAGTGATCCGGTGGAGAGAACCGGTACTGCAGCGGAATGCAGGATTTTCTCTTCTGAGATAAAGAAACACAGAGCTAATCAAGAACCACACCTCACCTCAAGGCAGGTGAGGAGCCAAGTCTCTGATTGGACACGCCCAATCAGGAGGCGGGCAGTGCAGTACTCAAGCAGCTTGTTAAGAACCCAGAAACAGAAACAGTTAGAGGAGCAGCGAGAACATCAGTTAGTATTTCGGCAAGGAGTGGAGCAAGGAGAGGAGGAGTCAGGACACAAGCACCTGGATGAGGACAGGTCAGATGACCAGGAACAGGAACCATGGGAGAGAGAACCACTAAGCAGCTGTGATTCACGAAGGAGCAGACAGGATCTGGGAGACTCAGGGGCAAAGAAAGACTTCTGTAAGCAGAAGAATTCAAAGGCACTAAGAGACCCAAGGCTGCAGCTCAGGAGTTTAAAGGACCAAGCAGAACCTTAGAACAGGAGGCAGTGGGATAAAGAAATACCCTGGAAGAAGCCAAGCACAAGGTATCTGGTGGGTTTAGAACGGCTAGCAAGCTTAACAGTGGGAAGTCAGAAAGAGTGAACTTTAATTGTGAAAGACAGGACAAAGGCAGAAAGTTTGATAGTAATTGGTTAAGCCAAGAGAAGCCTGACTGTTTTCCTTTTAAAACTCTGAAAGACTCTCCAAGCACAGCTGAAGCGTTTTACCCTGCTCTTTCATATGGAGATAGGTGGGGGAAGGGAAAAGCTTACACGCTGAACTCTTGTCGAGTAGAAGCACTGATAATTGCCAAGAGATAAGAACTGTAAACAAGCATTGACCTGAAGGAGGATATCCTCAGCCTAGTTCAGAAAATACACAGGCTAAATTACTTCTCACTGAATTCAGGGAGTTCCTTAAGAGCAGAGCAGTTTCTCCCAATAAGGTAGCAAAGCCTATGAGCAGCTGTGAGGAAGAAATGCCTTTAATTTCTCTGCCGTCTACAGAGCAGGAAGTCCCGATGGACTGCTCTACTTGTGTGATTCAAAAGGACATTTAAGTGATATGCTTGCCGGTGTTTTATGAAGGAATATAAGAAACTTATCTCACTGATTGCCATGCTAAAGAAGCTTATCTGAAGAGAATAAGTGAAAGCATATTGTGTGCAATTCAGGAGCATTGCTGTTACCAGAGTTTTCTGTTACGTTGATGAAAAGAGGTCACATGACAATGAATGTGATTCAGAATGGACATTTAGCCAAGCAGTGAAAAGCCTTGTTTAGTTAAGTTTCTCAGCCTTGTTTTGTGCTACATTATTTCCTTTACATCTGCTGCATTTGAACTGTGAAAGCGGGAAATAAACCCTCACAAAAGAAATTTTCTTTGCCTTGCCTTACTACTTGAGCACCAACACAACTACAACCTTACCCTCAAGGGCAACCAAGGCCAGCCCCTCCCTTAACCCTCAAGGTCCAGGGAGTGGGTGGGTGGCAAAGTGGCGTAGTATTGAGGATACTGCGCAGGCGCAAGAAGTAGCTATACCAAGAGCTGCAGAAGCTGACTTCCAGGAGGTGCCCAGCCGAAGAGCTGACGAGCCCAGACAAGGAAGGAGACTGCAGGACTACAGGATCTTCTGTTCCTGACGTGCTTGTATACCACCTGAGCCAGGTAAAGGGTATCCACCCCGGGTAACCAGGATACCAGGGCAAGGGTGCAGCCTAGTGGTGACTAGGAAGAAAAAAAAAAAGGGAAAAAGCGCAGATAGACAAGTGTTCTGTGATTCCGCATTTGGGTCTGTCTTTTTGATTTGTTGCAAGTATTCCAAGATGGCAATGGATGCCAAGGAGATTTTTCACTGAATGGCGACGCAGCTGGTGCGCCAGAGAGATCTTGCCTTAGAGGCACAGGAAAAGGCCAACGCAAGCCTACGTGAACAGCAGCAACCGCTACTGACTCTCATGGAGGAATGGATAAAAGAGAGGAAGCAAGCCGCTGGACCATCAACATCCACTACAGGTTCCACTTTAACAGACACTCTACACCCTGTTGGTCTGCAGACAGGAACTTTGTTCAACTTTGGGCAGCTAACTAATCAGGATGATGTGGATGACTTTCTTGAGAGCTTTGAGAGATTAGCTCGCCTTAGCTCTTGGCCTCAAGAACACTGGGCGCTAAGACTAGCAGCATCCCTTACGGGGGAAGCGATGGCCGCTTATCGCGCCATGCCTGCTGCTATGGCTGGCAACTATGAGGAATTGAAAAAGGCCATAAGAGAGAGATTAGGGCTCACTCCCTTGGTCTACCACACACGTTTGAGGAGTGTGAGACTGAGGCCGAGTGAGACTCCTAAGTCATTGTGTCATAGGATTAGAAGCCTGATTGACAAGTTGTTAACTCCAGAAGGGAGGTCTGTGGAGTCAATACTTGATGACTTGGTATTGGAGCAATATATGAACGCTCTACCCCAGGGAATCCGCACCTTCCTAATCTTGCAGAATTGTAAAACTCCCCAAGAAGCTGTTGCACTCTCTGAGAGATACATTGAGGCAGAGCTAACTGCCCAGAGAGCTGGCACTACTTCCCAGGAGTCAGGCATTCGCAGATCAGAAAGGGACGGGAGGGTGCATGAAGACCCTATAAAAATGTGCATGCCTTTATGGAAAAGCTCTAAGAGTAGGATAAGATGTTACAAATGTGGGCAAGAGGGACATTTACAGAAACACTGTTTTGTTAAGACTGCCTTGATAGCGGGTAGTCCTATGGAAGATAGACCCGGGTTTCTTCTTGCTATTGAAGTACAGGGAATTACCACTCAGGCTCTGCTGGATTCAGGAGCGGAGTTAAGCATGCTCTCTGAAGAGTTTTGGCAGAGAATAGAAGCCATGCAGGGCAAGGAAGTAGTTCAGCCTGTTAGTTCAGTTAAAATAAGGTGCGTCCGTGGAGGAACTTCTACCTACCCCGTATACAAGTTACGCATAGCAGGGTTAGGTCCACCAAGGGCTGTCCCCTTAGCAGTTGTCCCAGGACTTCCCCACGCAGTAATTCTAGGCAGGGATTGGCCGCAGTTCTTCAGGGAGATGGAAAGGGAGTTGCAGGTGAAAGGTGCAATGGTCTCCACAAGAGCCCAGTCCTCAGCCTTAGAAGAGAAAGAAGATACCTCAGAGGATCTCGGAGAAGTTCTCCCCTCTGATGATGCGTTGATAGATACACCAGACACTAAAGTCAGGAAGCCAAAATCTGAGAAGCGTAAGGAGAAACAGTCTCGCTCTAAGAATAAGTCTGAAGTGCAGGCAGGGCAAGAGCTACCATGGGTACCAGAGGAGCTAATGAATAAGTTTTCCACATTCCCAAATGAGCAGCAAGCGGACCTCGCTCTCACACAGGCATTCAAATGGGCTCAGACTGGGGAGCGTCTTCTTTTCTGCTGCCTGTCTCCGTGGAGCCTGAGAGAGCCGGTGCAGAGCTTACCGGCGTGTGCAGGACAGCCCTAGCTGACGTCATTCTCTGCCCCCGATAAAGCTCTGGCTGAGTAAACTACTGTGGGAGCGTCTTCTTCTCTGCTGCCTGTCTCCGTGGAGCCTGAGAGAGCCGGTGCAGAGCTTACCGGCGTGTGCAGGACAGCCCTAGCTGACGTCATTCTCTGCCCCCGATAAAGCTCTGGCTGAGTAAACTACTGTGGGAGCGTCTTCTTCTCTGCTGCCTGTCTCCGTGGAGCCTGAGAGAGCCGGTGCAGAGCTTACCGGCGTGTGCAGGACAGCCCTAGCTGACGTCATTCTCTGCCCCCGATAAAGCTCTGGCTGAGTAAACTACTGTGGGAGCATCTTCTTCTCTGCTGCCTGTCTCCGTGGAGCCTGAGAGAGCCGGTGCAGAGTTTACCGGCGTGTGCAGGACAGCCCTAGCTGACGTCATTCTCTGCCCCTGATAAAGATCTGGCTGTTGGGCTACGGCGTTCTGCCGTCGGCATTCTGGGGCTTGCTCCTAAGGGGCGGGTCCAAAGGGGCAAGGTACGCCCCTTGTGAGCCCCTTAGGAGCATACTTGGAGCTGTTTCCTGAGTGAAAGGTGATGCCAGGCGGAAAGCGGAAAAAGAAAATGCCCCAGGAATCAACGCAGAAGGGGACGCTGGACAAACATGTGGTATCCACCCCACGCTTGAAAGCCTCAGGTACTGATCTCCCACCACCCCTTACCAACGGGGCAAGTTTGAGCTCTGTGGAGAGAACTCCTCCTCTTCCCCCTGGTTTTTTAGAGGTTTCCTCTGAGTATCAGAGCATAGTTTGCTCTTCAAAAGACAATGCGTTCCCCAGTGTTGTTACCTGGAAGGAACCGTTTGTCCCTATCTCAGATCCCCAGGCCACCACAGTTTCATTGTTAGATGTGTGGAAGGTTGTATCCCGTACTGAGTAGGTCTTAGTTGATATTATTCCTTCATTATGTCAATTTACCAAAGATACAGTTGAAAAATTTCAAGTGCTAGATTCTCAGGTTAGTGCTATGAGTTCTGTGGTTTCAAACACAGTTACTCAAGTTAAATTATGCACTGATTTCCATTCTGCCTATTCAAAGGAGAGTAGTATAATCCATCAGAAAATTGAAAATCTGGAAAACTTATCACGTATAAAAAATATAAGATTATTAAATTTTCCTTTATGTTCACTGTTGTCCCCTCTGATTTTATTTTGCAAGTATCTCAAGGACGTTCTCCTCCTCCCTCAGGCTGAATCCATTATTATTACTAAGTGTTATTATTTATTTGGAAATAGCTTTCCACCTGGGGTGACTGAGGGTGGTGACGTCCCTGCGATACCTGAGAACTTCGATTTAACCGCTTTCCTAGAAGATACACGTGACGATATTTCTTCTAGAGCAACGTTACTTGTGACTTTAACTTCAGAGGAGGATAAATCTGTTATTTTTAAAGCTTATTTTAGAAAGAAGGAAGTTAAGTTTTGTGGCGATTCTGTTTCTATTTTCCCTGATGTCTCTCGCACCACTCAAGAACGTAGGAAGGCTTTTCTTGTATTAAAAGCAAGGGTTCTTGCCCTTGGAGCATCGTTCTTCTTAAGATATCCTTGTAAATGCAGTGTTACCCTAGGATATGATAAATTTGTGTTTTGTGCAGCTGTTGAATTGGAAAAGTGGATTTTGGCTAGGGAAAAGAAGCCTTGATGTTACTTTTTTTCTATTTTCATATGAATATGTTATTATAAAGGGGTTTTTTTGGGGGGGGTAATTTTGTTCGATCAGGCTTAATGTAGGCCAAGGTTTGGAAGTTTTCTACCTTGGCTTTGGTTATTTTGTGTATAATTGTTGCTTTTCTTTCTATTTGAAGAAGCTCCCTGTGACGTGGACTATTAAGCTTGAGAGTGATTAATTTTCTGATGAGTTGTTTCTTTTTGTTGCTCTGTGCTGTATTTCTTTGTACTGTAATGTTTATTGTATATTGAAAAATTCTTTAAATAAATGATTAAAACAAAAAAATGGGCTCAGACTACTAGGGATACCTTACCTAGATTTATCCTGACTGCAGGCATACTCTATAGGGAGAGTAAAGATCCTTTCACAGGAGATAGTAGAAAGCAGTTGGTTGTGCCAACGACCTTTAAAAATATAGTGTTGCGGTTGGCACACAATCATCCCGTTGGGGGGCATAAAGGCATTCAGGGAACCCTCGATCAAATCTTAGCCAGATTCTATTGGCCGGGTGTCTTCAAAGAGACAGCAAAGTTCTGTGAGGCTTGCCCCACACGCCAAAGAGTTTCAGCAGCCCATCCCAGGGATGTCCCCATGATACCATCACCAGTGATTAAGGATCCCATACAGAGAATAGGTGTAGACATTGTCGGACCTCTGATTAAAACCCCTCGAGGTTTCCGCTATATCTTAGTGGTGGTAGACCACGCTACAAGGTTCCCGTGGGCCATGCCACTACGCACCATATCTGCCAAAGTAATAGCAAACAAACTTATTAAGTTGTTTTGTGAAGTGGGTTTCCCTAAGGAAGTTCTCACCGACAGGGTTGAGCAACTTCATGTCAAAATACTTAGGACAAGTGTGGGATGCCTTTGGTATTCACCACATTAAGACGGCAGCATACCATCCACAAACGAACGGTTTAGTCGAGAGACAAAACCAGACTCTTAAAAGGATGTTACGTAGGAGTTTGGAGGGGGAAATGGACAACTGGGATACAATGCTTCCCTTTGTTCTTTATGCATGCCGAGAGAGAAGACAGGCCTCATTAGGAACAGCACCCTATGAGCTACTATACGGGAGGTCTCCCCCAGGCATTCTCGATATTCTGAGAGAACAGTGGGTAGAACCCAATCCCAGGGAAGTAGAAGTGCCCGAGTTCCTGAGAAACTTAAAGAAGCGGCTACGCCGGACTTCACAGGTTGCAGTGGATAATCTGAAACGTAGTCAGGCCAAACAGAAAGCCTATTATGATAGGAACACAAAGCAATGGCAACTAAATGTAGGAGAGAAAGTTATTGTAATGGTGGCTGGGACAGAACCAAAATTTGAGAGCCATTGGAAAGGCCCGTGTCGGGTAGTACAAGCTGTAGGACCTGTATCTTACTTGGTCGAGAATAGGAAAGGTCGCAGGCAAGTCTACCATGTCAACGTGTTAAAACCATGGCATGACAGAGTAGCTCTAGCCCAATTAGCCACAATAGCCTCTCCGAGACAACAGCCTCAACAGGACCTCATCAGCACTGAACCCATAGATAGAATCACGTGCTGTGCCGTCAAGACTAAGCCAGCCCGTGATATCTTAAGGGGGGGATCTGTGATGTAAGAGACTCTTGTGAAGCAATGGAAACTGATAGTGATCCGGTGGAGAGAACCGGTACTGCAGCGGAATGCAGGATTTTCTCTTCTGAGATAAAGAAACACAGAGCTAATCAAGAACCACACCTCACCTCAAGGCAGGTGAGGAGCCAATTCTCTGAATGGACACGCCCAAGCAGGAGGCGGGCAGTGCAGTACTCAAGCAGCTTGTTAAGAACCCAGAAACAGAAACAGTTAGAGGAGCAGCGAGAACATCAGTTAGTACTTTGGCAAGGAGTGAAGCAAGGAGAGGAGGAGTCAGGACACAAGCACCTGGACGAGGACAGGTCAGATGACCAGGAACAGGAACCGTGGGAGAGAGAACCACTAAGCAGCTGTGATCCACGAAGGAGCAGACAGGACCTGGGAGACTCAGGGGCAAAGAAAGACTTCTGTAAGCAGAAGAATTCAAAGGCACTGAGAGACCCAAGGCTGCAGCTCAGGAGTTTAAAGGACCAAGCAGAACCTTAGAACAGGAGGCAGTGGGAGAAAGAAATACCCTGGAAGAAGCCCCAGCACAAGGTATCTGGTGGGTTTAGAACGGCTAGCAAGCTTAACAGTGGGAAGTCAGAAAGAGTGAACTTTAATTGTGAAAGACAGGACAAAGGCAGAAAGTTTGATAGTAATTGGTTAAGCCAAGAGAAGCCTGACTGTTTTCCTTTTAAAACTCTGAAAGACTCTCCAAGCACAGCTGAAGCGTTTTACCCTTCTCTTTCATATGGAGATAGGTGGGGGAAGGGAAATGCTTACACGCTGAACTCTTGTCCGAGTAGAAGCACTGATAATTGCCAAGAGATAAGAACTGTAAACAAGCATTTACCTGAAGGAGGATATCCTCAGCCTAGTTAACGGAGTTACTTACCTGTAACAGGAGTTCTCCGTGGACAGCAGGATAGGTCAGCCACACCTGGTGACGTCATCCGACGGCGCCGTGCGGAAGTGCTCTCTAGAGCTCAGATTTCTCTGAGCATGAGTAGGAGGTCCCACCTCCCTGGCCCGCCCCCAGCCAGATCAGTGAGTGATTAGCTATGCCTTACTCGCTAGGGCGCAGGCCGGTGCAGGCCACCCTCATACAGGGGAGGTGGGTGGGATCGTGTGGCTGACCTATCCTGCTGTCCACGGAGAACTCCTGTTACAGGTAAGTAACTCCATTTTCTCCTAGGACAAGCAGGATATGTGTCAGCCACACCTGGTGCCTCCCAAGCAGCAGATGCGCTGTGGGGTATGAGGGAGGCATGACAAAAAAAACAGCGTGGTAGACTTAGTACTCGCCGTGAGGCAAACAGGTATTTATTGTTGAAGGTGCAAACAGCAATCTGGTGCAAACACGTGCAAATTCAAGTAACAGTATATGTGAACAGCAAGGTGCCATAGTGCAAGTGCAAACAGAGCATACTAACACAACCAACGTGAGAAGGTCACAATGATCAACCATGAGGCGGCGAGCAACATAGCAAACAAACATCAACACGATAGCATAACTATGCAAGAAAAAACAAGTACTCTGTATCAATCACCATGTGGACTAGACTGTAGTCTAGACCTCAGGTATAAAGTCAGCTGCGGCTGGGCGACCCGACCTCAGGTAGCCATAGACAAGACAGCCCTGCCAAAGGAGCTGTCAGCTTCAGCCTGGAGGTCAAGGCAGTAGTGCTTCTGGAAGGTAGACTATGCAGACCAGGTGGCGGCCTTGCAGATGTCGATCACCGGAATCTCATGCAGGTTGGCGAGCGAGGTTGCTAGGGCGCGGAGCTGGTGCGCCCCTGCCCTGCTCGCTGGGAGGGACCCCGCCTTATGAAGGCAAAAAGCCATGCAGTCCGATATCCAACGGGAGAGCGTGCGCTTGGTGACGGGTCGTCCAGGCTTGTTCGGGTCAAATGACACAAAAAGTTGGGTCCCCTACCTGACAGCGGCTGTTCTGTCGATATAGATGCGTAGGGCTCGTACACAATCCAGTGAATGAAGCCGTTGTTCCTCCGGTGAGGAGTGTGGGGCTGGGAAGAACGTGGGAAGTTCTACTGACTGGTTTACATGAAAGGCAGAGACTACCTTGGGAACGAACTTTGGATGGGTCCGCAGAGATGCTCGGTTATGGAGGAGCTTAGTGTACGGTGGATGCGCCACAAGTGCCTGTAGCTCGCTGACCCTCCTGGCCGAGGTGATGGCGATGAGGAAGAGTGTCTTCCAGGACATGAATTTCCCATCCGCGGTGTGCAGTGGCTCGAAGGGTTCCTGCGTCAACTGCTGCAGGACAACATTGAGATCCCAAGAAGGTACCGGTTTCTGTACCGGGGGTTGCAGGTTCACGAGGCCTTTCATGAACCGCGCCACGATGGACAATGCCGCGAGGGAACCCTTGGAGGGTCCGCACCGTTGCTCGTGCAGAGATGCAATGGCGGCGAGGTGGACCTTGATGGATTGTGGTTTTAAGCCCATGCTGAAAAGGGTTGAGAGGTACTGCAGGACCTTAGACACTGGGCACGAGACTGGGTTGAGGCCTTGTTTAGTGCACCAAATACTGAAGCGCTTCCATTTTAAGCTATATGACTTCCTTGTGGAAGGTCTCCTGGAAGCTAGGATGATCTGTTGCACCTCCAAGGGTAATAGGAGGGAGTCGAGGTTCATCCTCTCAATCTCCAAGCTGTCAAGGCCAGAGTTTGCAAGTTCGGGTGCAGGGTGCAGCCGTCGTTCTGGGTGAGCAGGTCTGATCGCATTGGTAGCCGGATCGGCGGCTCCTGGGCTAGCCGAAGTAGAAGGGAGAACCACATTTGGCGTGGCCAATAGGGGGCGATCAGTATGGCGTGCACTCTGTCCATGACAATGAGCTGTAGCGTTGCAGCAAGCAGAGGAACTGGGGGAAAGGTGTACACCAGCGTCCACCTTCCCCATGGCAGCGTGAAAGCATCCGAGGCCATTCTCTTTGGTGATGGGTGCTTGGAGCAGAATGCCCGGCATTTCGTGTTGGTTTCTGTTGCGAAGAGGTCGACCTGGGGAGTTCCCCAACGCCGGAAGAGGCTGGCCGCTACCTCCGTGTGGAGTGTCCATTCGTGAGGTTGAAGCTGCCTGCTCAGCTTGTCCGCTAGGGCGTTCTGATCGCCTGGGAGATAAGTCACTTGTAGGACGCAGTTGTTGGCCAGGGCTAGGTACCACGTCAGGAGGGCTTCTTTGCATAAGGGATGTGACCCCGTGCCCCCCTGCTTGTTGATGTAGAACATAGTCACCTGGTTGTCTGTCTGTACCAGGATGGACTTTCCGGCCAGTTGGGCCTTGAAGATCTGCAATGCATATCTGACCGCCCTCAGTTCGAGCCGGTTGATGTGTAATGACCGCTCTGCTCTGGACCAAGCTCCCTGAGTGCTGAGTTGCGAGAGGTGTGCTCCCCATCCTGTGGGAGACGCGTCTGTGGTGAGGACGAGTTGGTAGCTGCGTGGTTGGAGATCCCTGCCCGCTGAGAGGTTGCTCCGTTTTGTCCACCAGCGGATGTCCTCCACGACCTTGGCATTGATGGGGACGTGGGTATTGAGCGGCTGGGAGAGTTGTTTCCAGTGGGACCGGAGATGCCACTGGAGGATGCGCATATGTAGTCTCGCCAGAGGCAGCACCGAAGTCGTCGCTGCCATGTGTCCCAATAGGCGTAGGATGGAGCGTGCTGTGGTCATCTTGGAGATGGACATCTGCTGAGCGAGGGACATGATTACCTCTATCCGTTGCTCGGGTAGGAAAGCTTTCGAGGCACAGGTGTCGATTATTGCCCCGATGAATTCTACTCTCTGTGTGGGGTCGAGGCGGGACTTCTCCTTGTTGAGGAGGAAGCCCAGTTGGCGTAGTAGATCTGTCGTTGATCGCACGGCCTTCTTTAGCTCGGAGGCCGAGGGTGCCGAGAGCAGCCAGTCGTCCAGGTAGGGAAAGATGGCGATGCCTTGCTTGCGTAGGTGCGATGCGGCAACCGCTACATACTTTGTGAAGATCCTGGGCGCTGGGGAGAGCCCGAAGGGGAGAACACGATACTGGTAGTGGACTCCCAGTGCTATGAAGCGCAGGAACTTCCTGTGCGATTCGTGGACTGGAATGTGGGAGTATGCATCCTGCAGGTCCAGGGTCGCCATCCAGTCTCCAGCTTTTAGAAGAGGTAGGATGGCGTTGAGGGAGTACATCCTGAACCTCTCTTTCGTGATGAAATTGTTCAGTTTGCGGAGGTCCAGTATCGGACGGAGACCACCGGACTTCTTGGGAATAAGGAAGTACCGGGAGTAGAAGCCAGTGTTGATCTCCCCGGGGGGCACCCTCTCTATCACACGAGCAGAGAGGAGGTGTAGCAGGAGCTCCGACAGTGGTGCTGTTAGGTGCGGTGGGGTCTGGCTGGTAGGCTGTGAGTGTTGCCACGGTGGGGAGGCAAAGCGTAGGCGGTAGCCTGATTGGATGATCTGAAGGACCCACTTGTCCATGGTGATCGCCTGCCAAGCCTGCATGAATCGTGATAGGCGGCCTCCCACCGGCAGAGATGCTGGGGTTCCTGGGGGCCCCGGCCGAGGCGAGTTGTCAGAAGGAGGTGGTGTTTTTTCCCGACTGCTGGGAGTTTTGCTTTTTCTCTTTGTTGCACTCCCTCGGCTGCTGCCTCTGAAAGGAGGAGGAGGCGGGGTAGTAGGATTGTTTGTATTTAGGTGCTGTCCATCTCCGATTAGAGTTGTAAAACTTCTTGGAGGAAGAGAAAGGCTTGCGGTAATAGTTCCCTTTTTGTGATGAGGAGCGTTCGAGTCCGTCCGCAGCCAGTGTTTGCAAGGTGGTACAATCCTCTTTAAGGCCATTCACAGTGTCCGCAACCTTGTCGCCAAAGAGCGATTCGCCCGTGCAGGGCGAGTCCGCGATCTTATCATGGGTGTCCTCCCTGAGGCCGGACGCTCGCAGCCATGCCCAGCGGCGGGCTGAAATGGCCGTGCCAGCCGTCCTGATGGCTGAGTCGAAGGCGTCAAAGGCCGTGCTCATCAGATGTTTGCTGCATTCGGCAAGGTCGTGTAATGTAGCCGAGGCTGTCGGTTGCGCGTCCTTGGGTAGTGCTGCGAGATGACTCTTGAGTTCGGCTAGGAGAGTATCCTGGAATAGGATGTGTTGGAACTGGTGCGCTGCCACTTTGGTGCTGAGCATCGCTCCTAGGTAGGTTTTCCTGCCCACTTCGTCGAGGAGCTTCGGATCCCGGCCTGGTGGGTGATTGGTCTGTGTGCGCGAGGATTTCACCTTCTTTAGTGCAGACGACACCACAATAGACCGGTGCGGGAGTTGAGGTTTACTGAATCCCGGAGCCAGGTGGAGGAGGTATTTATTGTCCAGCTTCCTGGAGCAGGCATGGCCAGAGGCCAGTGACTGCCATAGCGCTGACTGTTTGTCCTGAAGTTTTCGGTGAAGCGGTAGGGCTAGAGCCGGTCTGGGGTCACTCAGGTACTTCATAACCTCTGGATCCTTTTCGCCTGCGGCGTCCTCAGTGAGAAGGCCGAGCTTGTTCATCACCTTCCTCAGGAATTTGGGATAGGTGAGGTCCTCCGGTGGCAACGGACGCTGGGTTTCTTCTGTATCCTCTGGCGTCGTCTTGGAGATGGGAGAGTCGGGGGCCTCTCCCTCTTCATCGCTCTCGCCAGAGGTTAAGACTTGTTCTGGTGAGGGGGACCTGAGAGGCGTGCCGGAGGGTGCCTGTGGAGTCCTTGGCCTCACCGGGCTGGGCAGGGCTGCAGGTAAGGCTTCTCTGGAGGCGGACCTCTCGATGAGCTGGGCTGGCGCGGTTTGGTCCACCAGGCGTGCCAGCAGCTGTAAGATTGCGGCTGAGGTGCTGTTCTCAGAAAAGCAGCTGCTCCTGTGTCTCCTTGAGGAGAAAGAGCTGGAGTGAGAGTGGTGCCTGCTTCTCCTATGACCTTGGGAGGCGCTGCCACACGAGCTTCCCCTGCTGGAGCTGGACCACTTGCGTTTGCCGTGTCCGCAGTCATATGACCTGTCTCTCCTGTCCAGATGCTTCTTCTTGCTGCTATGCTTGCCACTTGCCTCCTTCGTGCGATCGCGCCGTTTTTCTCTCCCACGCCGATGTTCTGTGCTGGGGCTGCTGTAGGCTCGAGGAAGCTCGGCGCGGTGGAGGGATTCCCTGGCCTGAAGATCAGCGCGATCAGGGGATTCCCTGCCCCGGGGGGGGCGAAGCAGCGTCGGCGCGGATGAGGCGGGCCTGGTCCCGGCCAATCAGAGAGGAGGAGGCGTGTCTGGGGGCGGAGTCAGAGGCGGCACCCTGGAGCACAACGTGGATGGCGCCATCTTGAAGGGAGCTGGAGGGACCGCATGCGAGACCGCATGGCCCAGAAGCTACCCCGGGTGATTCTGAAGGAGGGGAGCTCACCGGATTAGCAGAGAAGTTCGTGGTGGCGTTAGTGCGATGTCCGGGAGATGCGCCAGAGTCCTGTGCAGCATGGCCGGGGATGGAGGCTCTACAGAGCACATCCCGTGCCGCTGTACCCAGAAGGTCTTTTGAAGAGCTGGGAACTGCTGTCGAGGAGGCTGCTGCAGGCGCGGGCTCCGAAGAGGAAAGGAAATCCTTCAATGTATGCCCCTGAATTCCCTCGCTCTGGGCGACATCCGTGCACAACTGGGGCAGTCCTGGACGTTGTGGCTTGCCCCGAGGCATCGGAGGCAGGATTGGTGAGTGTCTGCAGCATTCATCTTCCTTTTGCATTGCAAGCACTTTTTAAAACCCGGTTTGGGCATTATTTTTTGTAGAGAGCTAGCAATTCCATCTTGAGGCAAAGGCTGGGGGCGGGCCGGGGAGGTGGGACCTCCTACTCATGCTCAGAGAAATCTGAGCTCTAGAGAGCACTTCCGCACGGCGCCGTCGGATGACGTCACCAGGTGTGGCTGACACATATCCTGCTTGTCCTAGGAGAACAGAAAATACACAGGCTGAATTACTTCTCACTGAATTCAGGGAGTTCCTTAAGAGCAGAGCAGTTTCTCCCAATAACGTAGCAAAGCCTATGAGCAGCTGTGAGGAAGACATGCCTCTAATTTCTCTGCCATCTACAGAGCAGGAAGTCCCGATGGACTGCTCTACTTGTGTGATTCAAAAGGACATTTAAATGATATGCTTGCCAGTGTTTTATGAAGGAATATAAGAAACTTACCTCACTGATTGCCATGCTAAAGAAGCTTATGTGAAGAGAATAAGTGAAAGCATATTGTGTGCAATTCAGGAGCATTGCTGTTACCAGAGTTTTCTGTTACGTTGATGAAAGGAGGTCACATGACAATGAATGTGATTCAGAATGGACATTTAGCCAAGCAGTGAAAAGCCTTGTTTAGTTAAGTTTCTCAGCCTTGTTTTGTGCTACATTATTTCCTTTACGTATGCTGCATTTGAACTGCGAAAGCGGGAAATAAACCCTCACAAAAGAAATTTTCTTTACCTTGCCTTACTACTTTAGCACCAAAACAACTACAACCTTACCCTCAAGGGCAACCAAGGCCAGCCCCTCCCTTAACCCTCAAGGTCCAGGGAGTGGGTGGGTGGCAGTATGTATAGTAAATAAGTTTTGTTTTTTAGGTCTGGATCTGAACTTATTTTGGGTTATGATAATTTATCTACTGATTCCATTCTATATGTAATAATGCAAATGCTGAAAAATATTATTAGAAACATTACTCCTCGGTGCTTCTTATGTCTCTGGATGCTTTGGGAAAAAATGATTGATGATATATTCTCCAACTTGTATTTCTAGTTATAATTGATGTGAATGAAGGGGAAGATCTACCATGCTTTGATATATTTAGATATTTGATAAATTGTGTGATGTGATAAAGGTTAAAAAAATAAGTGTTTTAAAGGAAAGAGAAGTTAGTAACTTAACTGGAAAAAAAATTGAATTGCTTGTCAAGTTAAGTCAAGCAAGTTTATTTACTTAAAGGGAAAAAGTGACTGATGCAATTGCATTCAAACAAGTGAATTAAGTAATTTAAACAGTATGGTGAATATATGTATAATGTTTTATTTTTTCTTTTGTGATAGTGGACTAGATGAAAATTACAACTGTGATAGTGTATGAGTAACAATGTCTGAAGAAAAAAATGCTGATATTTCTCCTAGTCTCTTTTAAACTAATCTGCAGGAGTCGATTGGAGGAGTGATCTTAAATTCTCATGTAGTATATGTTTTAGTTATTATGGAAAGACCTCTGCAGAACTGATGTTATTAATTGCAAGTGTGAAGCAAATGCCTTGCTGCTAGTGAAATAGTTTTAAATTAGTATCACTGAGTTAGATTTAATATGCCTACCTCTTCTATTGCTACTGTTTGTGTTCTCACTCAGAGATTTCCCACTAGACCTAAGACACTGGGCTATTTTTCAGTAACCGAGGTATCCGGATGCCCCAACCCGTCTTCCACCCCCACCCCACCCCCACCCCTCTCACCTCCCACCACCCCTTGACCCCTCTGACAAAGACAAGCAGGCAACAGGTAGTGGTGCAATTGCTTGGTCGCAGTTTTTATTTTAAAGGTATTAAAACACCGGCCCAACATGAGTCCAAATCAACATTCATAACAATAACCAAAACACCCCCCCCCCCACCCGTCCTCTGGATGACGCTCCCACCAGCCATTTCTAGCAAAGTGGTGCATCATCCACACACCCCTTTTTCCCCCTACCGCCCGCCTCGCCATGTTATTAGCAAAGGCTGGCTCAAGGGTTGCCAATTTCCGGGCAGAGACCCCCAGCCGGGACGTCTCCCCCAACGAAAAGAATAGTGCCGCTCCCGTGGAAAGCGGCATAAAGCTAAAATGCCCCGCCGGATCAGCGAGCACCTGCTCGCCACCCCGCCCCAGCCCAAGCGATGAGTCCCCCACCAGCTGCAACGCCATTTTCTCCCCCCCCCCTAAAACAACGGGAGGGAGGGAGGGAAACCTGCCGGCAGCGCGAGCAACCAGGAAGAGGGAGGACACCAGCCGGCACTCCCTCGTTGCTTGCGCTGCCCCCGCCCACTGACCGCCCGCGCGGTCCAATCACCGGGCTCCACCTTCGAGCGTGGAGCCCGAGCGCGGAAGCCCCGCCCGCTGCGAGCCGTAGCTGACCCCCCCCCCCCAGGAGACAGGCCTGCCACGCGGTCGGGCCCCGGGAACCCGGTTACTGGGCCGGCCGCGGGACCGGGGCCCGGCGGCACAGCCCGTACTAACCGAGGTATCCGGATGCCCCAACCCGTCTTCCACCCCCACCCCCACCCACCCCTCTCACCTCCCACCACCCCTTGACCCCTCTGACAAAGACAAGCAGGCAACAGGTAGTGGTGCAATTGCTTGGTCGCAGCTTTTATTTTAAAGGTATTAAAACACCGGCCCAACATGAGCCCAAATCAACATTCATAACAATAACCAAAACACCCCCCCCGACCCGTCCGCCGGATGACGCTCCCACCAGCCATTTCTAGCAAAGTGGTGCATCATCCACACCCCCCTTTTTCCCCCTACCGCCCACCTCGCCATGTTATTAGCAAAGGCCGGCTCAAGGGTTGCCAATTTCCGGGCAGAGACCCCCAGCCGGGACGTCTCCCCCAACGAAAAGAATAGTGCCGCTCCCGTGGAAAGCGGCATAAAGCTGAAATGCCCCGCCGGGTCAGCAAGCACCTGCTCGCCACCCCGCTACCGGCGCAAAGGTAGGCTACTATCCTTGCGCCGCCCCCACCACCGAAAGCTGCAACCAGCACCAAGACTCCAATGCCTCCTGCCAGTCATTTAAAAGCAAGTCCTGTCCCACCGGGGCAAGATGAACCCCATCGAGCCGGTATAGGCCGGCACAGGAAACATCCGCCCAAGGGTGCAGGACCTGAAGCCCCCCCCCGTCTGCTGTACAAAGCATCCAATCTGCCTGTTAATCTTAACCAGGCCCCTCGACCAACGCCGCTGGGACCAACAAGCCGGACGGGGCACGATGTCTGACCAAATAATAGCCACCCCCGGGAGGAGCTCCTGCAAATGAGCAATGTCTCTCTGCACAGTCCGGATGAGCTGCCGGCAAGACCAAGCCACCAGGTCATTGCCGCCCAGGTGGAGCAGCAACCCCACCGGCCGCCGCCGCAGTCCAATTTCCGCCTGGACCCGAGTCAGGAGCTTCCCCCAGTGCATGCCACGTTGACCCATCCAGCACAGCCGCACTCCAGATGTGGCGAGACCAAGATGGGCACCCAACGGCCGGACCTCCGCCCGATGCTCCACCCAGTAGACGTAGGAGTGCCCAATGATCCACCAGTCGCCGGAGCACACGCCATATGAAAGCAGAAAAAAGCGGACTGCCACCAGCAGGCAACTCTGAAATAGGAAGAAGACATTAGTAGCCCCAAGCCCCCCCCCCACCCCCACCCCACCAAGGGACCAAAGCCCTGACGCCCGCCGGCTCTAGACCGCACCACCGGGAGCCGACGGGCGCACATACCCAGCATAAGCCCCCGAACGCCACCTGCCAATGCGCTGAATAACCTGGCCGTCCAGACCCGCAGCCACCGCACTAGTAGCCGCCCCAATACAGAACGAATGTGAAGCATACCGGCGATCGGCGCAACCCAATGCACGCAGCACCAGACGCAGCACCGCCGTGAACTGGAACTGAGTCACCGGGTTGCCATCCGCGTGGATGAAAAAATAGCCACGCGCCGCCGACCGCCGCTGAACATAGGTGCACAGCGCGCGAACCGGGCAGGATAACAAGGGAGGGATGGGACTTAAGAGGACCCAACTCCCCTTCCCGGACTGATCCGTCTTCGAACGCGGTACAAAAATCTGCGCCTGCTCCGCGTCCACCCAAACGTGCGAAACGTCGAGCCCGCCAAACGCCCCCCACCTGGCGGAGCGGGGAACAAGCTCGGATACCCGAAATGCACCGAAGAAAGCCGTGGTGAACAGAGCATGAAACAAGACGGCCTCAAAACGAGAGGCCACCAGGCGCGGTAAGGCCTCGCAGATTCGCAGTAAAAGCTCGTGCGAAACCGGGAGCCTCCAGTCCCCCGACGCAGGATGAACCCGAGCCCAGCCCGCCAGCAACCGCCGGACCAAAAAGGACAAATGAGGGTTACCCCAGCCAGCGGCCTTACAAAAGAAGGAAAACCACGCCAATGCTACGATGACCGCCGACCGAGCCCAGCCCTCCTTCTTAGCCGACAAAACAAACCGGCCGACAAGTCCGTCGGGTACCACCCCCCCTGACCAGCCCTGCGCACGAAGGAATGCACTCACCTGTGAGTAGCCCCGCCGGTAAGACGCCCAGGTACTGCGTGCCACCGACGTGGACAGCAAGGACATCACTTCAGGGTCCCAACCGTCCAGAGATGCTCCGGGACCCGCGAGGCCCGCTCGTCCCCCCCCCCGGGGCCAGTCGCCGGAACAGTGCCCACTGAAAATGGGATAAAGCGTCAGCAATGGAATTCTGGGCGCCCGGCACATGCCGTGCTCGAGCGGTGACATTCAGACGCAAGCAGGCCAACACGAACACCCGCATCAGCACAACTACACGCAGACAATGAGGCGCATGCCGGTTAATGACCTCAACCACTGCGGCATTGTCACACCAGAACACCACCCGCCGGTCACGCAGCTTGTCCGGCCATATCCAGAAAACCGCCACTATCGGGAAGAGCTCCAAGAAGGTGATGTTCCGAGTCAAACCGGAACGAACCCAATCCGCCGGCCAAGGCTCCGCGCACCAGGTGCCGTGACAGAAGGCACCGAAGCCAGAACTGCCAGCTGCATCGGTAAACAACTGCAGATCGACATTCGAGAGTTCAGGCAACTGAATCACAGAGCAACCATCGAAACCAACTAGGAACGCATCCCAAATCCGCAAATCCTCCCGCATCCCTGCAGATACCCGGATCCGATGATGAGGGAGACGGAGGCCCGCCATCGCCAAAGATAAGCGCCGCGCAAAGGGGCGCCCCATGGGAAGAACACGGCAAGCAAAATTGAGATGCCCAAGCAACGACTGAAGGACCCGGAGGGAAACCTTAGCGGCGGAGCCGACCGAAGCCACCAGTTCACGGAGCCGCTGGACCTTCGGCGCCGGCAAGCGTATGACCATCGCGACCATATCGATATCGATGCCTAAAAAAGGTGAGGCAAGTGACCGGCCCCACCATTTTTTCGGCCACAATAGGAATACCAAAGTCAACAGACAAGGCCAGGAAAGTCCGCAGGAGAGTGGAACACGTAGTAGTCCACTCCGGCCCGACAAACAGGAAATCGTCAAGGTAGTACACCATGCTAGAGACCCCCGACTGCCGCTCGACCACCCAATGCAAGAAGGTGCTGAAGGCCTCGAAATAGGTGCAGGAGATCGAACAGCCCATAGGCATGCACTTATCGAAGTAGAACTGCGCCTCGAAGCGAAAGCCGAGCAAAGGGAAAGCCGCAGGATAGACCGGCAATAAACGAAAAGCCGATTCAATGTCCACCTTGGCGAGCAACGCTCCAGGCCCACACTGGCGCACCAAGGAAACGGCCGCATCAAAGGAAGCATAACGTACCGTACAGAGCTCGTGGGGTATGTGGTCGTTGACAGAATCACCTGGAGGGCAGGAGAGGTTATGGATCAACCTGAACTTACCCGTCTCCTTCTTGGGAACCACCCCCAATGGCGAAACCGTGAACGGGGAAAAGGGGGGCGCCGAAAAGGGGCCCGCAACCCTACCCAGAGCATACTCCTCCGAAATCTTCCTACGCACGAAATCGCCATGTTCCTGCACCGAAGCAGCGTTACGGAGCCCACCCCGTGCGGACGCACCCTGAACAGGGATGCGGAAACCCCCCGAGAACCCCTCTAAGAGCAAACCGGCCGCCTGCCCGTGACGGGACTGCCCGGACTCCACCAACCACGGACGCATCGCCTCGATCCGCACGGGAGTAGGGGCCAGGCCCCCACCCCGGCCTCACTTACCTCCAGAGGGGGCTCCCGCGACCCCCTTTTGGCTACACTTAGTGGCAGCGTGGGCGCCCCCGCACAAGGAACAGGCATGCTTAAATTTGCAGTCGGGGAACGGGCAGGACGCCTTGTTGAAGCGCCAGCAGACGTCCCCCCCGACAGTTCCCCCTTGGGACTGAGGCGGGGCCAAGACTGGGACTCGAAAGGAACGCACCCCCGCTGGGACCGGAGCGTAGCCCCCCCTGCCAACCGCAGCACCCGATCCCCCGACTCGCCCCTTCACGGACATCTGGGTCAACCAAAGATTGATGTCTTTCGTCCCCCATGACAAGTGACAATTTTCCTCCATCTGATCCCGAAACTCCTCGTCATAATTCAACCAGGCCCACCCATCGTGCGCCTGGGACACCGCCAAGATGTTGTCGGCATAAGCTAGTAAAGCCCCGTACTGATCCGGGAAATAGTGACCCCAGACACTCGCTAAACGCAAGAAGGCACGGGTCCAATTGAGCGTATTCCGGGAGGCCTTGCGGAACCTACCCGCCTTTTTGTCCTCCCGGCGCTTCTTCCTGCTCTCACCAGAACGCTTCCGGCCCTCGAGCAGGCGGAAGATATCGATGTACCTGCGACGCTTGATTCGCCGGCGCAATTTACGCGGAACGCCCTCCCACAACTCTGCACAGCGGACAACGGAGGTCCCAACACCCGCCCTGGCGTCAGACGTCCCAGGCGCCGAACCACGGGAGGAGGCCGAGGACGACGTCGAGGAGGAGGAGGACAAAGACGCCCACCGACAACGGTGCCCCCGCCGATGCTTTGCCCTTTTTGCCGCGGGCAACCTGGGAACGGGAGCAAGGGCCCCTCCCACAGCCCCACCGGAGACCCCTGCATACTCACCGGTCCCACCGGAAGAGTCCACCGGGGCACTCCCCGGAGACAGCCCAGGCGCCTCAGCTACCAGCACATTCACGGGACACGAAGGACCTGGACCGGCCCTCCCAGCAGAAGCAGCCATGGATGTCGAAGGTGTCGAATTCCGCGGGACCTGCGAAGAGAAAGAAGAAAACCCAGCAGCCAGAGCCGCAGGAGTACTAGGCGCTGCACTCGGCCCGGCTCCCCAGCCTTGCGCTGAGGACCCCAGACCACCGGCTTCCCATGCCGCCACACTCCCAGCTGCCCCACGGCCATCGCCGAACCAGCCACCCCAGCCCCCCCCCCCCCAGTGCCCCAGACCCCCCCATGGGACAGCCCCAAAAGCCCACAGGCCCGGGGGAGCGAGGAAGCTGGGCGGGGAAGGGGAACCCAGAGGGGCAGGGGAAGGGCACCCAGCAACCGGAGACGGCAACAGGCCAGCAGGCCCGCCAACCGCAATGACCGGGGATGAGCCAGCAGCCAAGATCCCCGGGGACTCCACCGCACCAACAACCATGCGGCCAGGGTCCCCCAAACCACCTAATGCCACTGAGGCACCAGCACCATCCACCACCCCCGAGTGGGGGGACAGCGCACTGAGCGCGCCCTCGGCCTCGTGCAGGGGAACAGGAGGTACCCGAGCGGCCCCACGACCCCGTGCCCCTCGGGCCGCGCTACGCCCATGCCCCTGCCTGGCCCCCCGCAGGATACTGGGAACCGGGGAGGCGGGGCGCCCAGCCCTACCGCGGCCCGGCGGCGCGGCCCCATGCCGTGCAGGTCCGTGCCCCCGAGCCAACCCCCGCGGCCCTTTGGCCGCACCTCGCCCAGGAATACGCCGGGCTATGCTCCCCAAAACCTGGGACTGCAAAGAGCTAAGGGCGGAACCCCTTTAGTACCCTATTTGCTTTGCCCCTTTTTTTTTTTTTTTGTTCTTGAATTATCTGTTTGTTAGTATTTATTTTGTCCTATTCTTTTTTGTTTTTAGTCTTTTTTTTTTGTTTTTTGTTTTTTGATAATGAGGGCTATGAGGCCCGCCCCTCTATCATTTAGAATAAATTTATTTTAAAGATAGCTAAAGGTGAGAGGGAGAGCTGAAGGGCAAAGCACCGAGCCCCCCAGCCCAAAGTTCGCCCAGCAAAGTCCCCCTCCCCACCGGGACACCCACAGGCCACAGGGGAACAGGAGCGCCGGTTGGGCGTCCCCCACGTGGCTCTCCTCCGGTCGAATTAATGGATAATATGCCCGTGTTAAGTTTTGCGTTTTTTTTTTTTTGTAGGAAAGGACGGCGCAACGTGAGCCCCTCAAGCCGACCAAATAAAGCCCCCAATGCCCGAAGAGGAGGCCCGAATCCCCCCGCAGCGCAAAAGACAAACCTGCCGGCAGCGTGAGCAACCAGGAAGAGGGAGGACGCCAGCCGGCACTCCCTCGTTGCTCGCGCTGCCCCCGCCCACTGACCGCCCGCGCGGTCCAATCACCGGGCTCCACCTTCGAGCGTGGAGCCCGAGCGCGGAAGCCCCGCCTGCTGCGAGCCGGAGCTGACCCCCCCCCCCCCCCAGGAGACAGGCCTGCCATGCGGTCGGGCCCCGGGAACCCGGTTACTGGGCCGGCCGCGGGACCGGGGCCCGGCGGCACAGCCCGTACATGTTTGTTGCCCTGTTGTAGCAAGAATGACTCCATGTTTTCAGTTTTCTGGCAGCAGTAGTCTTTGCAATCCAAATTACTGATTTTCTAGTACTATAATATGCCTCTCATTCAGTTTTCGTATCTTTTACACTTGGAAAAACCAGCTTTCTTCCAGCTCTTTCCTTGTTACTGTTTGACCTCACTCTGTACTGATGGTTCTGCTTTGCACAATGAATAAGGAAAATTTGATGCAATTATAAGAGTTGATTCTGTGCAGAGTCGGCTGCTTTGTTATTTGCTAATGCTCAACTAGCTGGAGTGTTTGCTCTTTCTAGAACTCTTGAGTTATCTGCTCACTTGATTAATACTGATTTTGTCTCAGGCTTCTTGCATGAGGAGCTCTATGTGCTGATACTACTATGCTGTTTTGTTCTGAAAATAGTGTAACAAAGATAGAACTGTTAAGCTATTAAGAAGTGGTAATTGACTTTCTAGTTGGTTCAAATTTGATGTTAAAAAGGTTTTATAGTTTATGAATGTATACACCCTTATATAAATGTTCCTTCTTTGTGAGCTTAGATGTCTATGCGAATTAGAATGGAATAGAGAAGTAGTCTAATGACTAGAGTACTAGCACTCCTTGTGACCTTGGATAAGTCACTTAACCCCTTATTGCCTTACAAAGAAAAATTCCAAGTTATCCATGTTCCTGTTTTATGTGCTGTACCAAGTTTTAGTTTCAATGTGAACTGTTGTGATTAGTGGGGAAAGTAGTATTAAAAAAATAACATAAAAAGGAAAAGGGTACATAACTGATAATGTTTAAAGTAATGCGAGTTGAACCATCACCTAAGATAAGACAGTAAGACAGCCTTCCTAATAATTGTTGACAAACAATTGAAATGAGTTTAAATTATTTGTCATAAACTGCTAGTTATGTTTTAATGTTGTTACCCCTTGAATAACCAGATTGACTATATCTTGTATATTGTTAAAGCTGGAGAATACATCACAAATATAATTAGTGATATGAATATGTACAATTGTGTTCCTGACAGGAAAAAGAAATGTGTCTATCAGGCCACATGATAACATTTGATTTGGCAAGTAGACAGAATAAGTTTAGGAATGTAGATGAAAATAATAAGTATGTTACAGACTAGCTATGTAATAGTTTAGTGCTAGCTATAGATGTATTGTAATTAACAATAGATAATATAATTCTGTTCAACTATTCAAGACTGTCATTAGGGATGAATAATTGTGCTTGTTTGCAATTGTATGGCATCAAGAGAGATGCTGTAGTGGAGAATTCGAGTTTTACAAATTATATATTGTATGCACTGAATCCTATGGGCCGAAGATGAAAACGACTGAATGAAATGCTACAGAATATGGAGACTCCTGATAAAGATCAGTGATTCCAGCGGAACTACTCATGTATACGCAGCAGTGAAGCCTGGGTGGACGGTCACTGAAAAAGATTAATCTAAGATGTGCATGGCACAGCCCATGGTGAGAAAGGATGCTACTGAAGAATCTGGAGTGATGACTGGTGTCATGATATGAGGGACTAATCTCTGAATTATTGCTAGATCTACAAGAAGCAGTTGGCCACTGCTGGATGAGGTAGTGTTTACAAGAATAATTGGTAAAGTCTTGCTCTCTGTACACATTTTTTCATTGAGGCTAAGCAAAGGTAAACAATGTCACATGATTTTGTATAACGATTTCTTCCAACGAACAAGATGGAGCTCACCTATGGATCAGATGTACCTAGGACTTTGAAAGAACATCTGCAAAATGAAGCCTATTGTAGAATTATTCTGGATTTGGACATGTTTCAGCTACCGCTCTTTTGTAATGATTCTTTATAGAATCACAGGGAGGACTGTAGAAATGGACAGATAAAGGGATACCAGAATCCCCAATATGTAATTGAAGATGGATAAATTTCTTGATGCAGAATGTATTTAGAAGTTTAGCTTTTCACCTACTTCCTCTTAAATAGAATAGGATGTCATGATCATGAGTTCTGTGTAACCGTTTTTAAAATAGTCTGGAACATTGTTAACGTAAGCATAAAGAGTAAACATAGGCTATGAACTGTGCAACTATAGTTCATAGCACAGTCACTGCTGACAAAACATAATTTTTGCAACTTTTGCAATTATAAATAATTTTGTCATAATCAAGTGAATTTCATCTAGTATACTGTAATCAGATCTTACTCTGTAAAAAGAACTTTGGCGGCACCTTGTGTTATTTCACGGTTATAATAAATGACTGTTACTTCCCCTTTTTCTTTAATAAAAGGAGCTTTTTAGGAGGAAGAATTTGAATTCGTCAGGCGTGGAACTGTGCGTGTCCACAGACCGCTTGTCATTTTCCCTCTGAGCTCAAAGAAAGTAGCACTTGTGTGTGTGATTGTGTTCTGTATTACTCTTTGCCTGTTTCTCACTGTTTGAGGACCAGAGACCAAAAAGAGCCGTGGTATTGTGGCCAGATCACAGAGTTTTCTTCAGTATATGACCTGTGATAAGGAAGCTTATCATAGCTCAGGTAGGAGCTATAGAAAAGATGATGTGACTCTGAACAAGCAACCTGTCAGTTTTGGTAGAAGTAAGAAAACAGAGTTTTCACATAAAAGACTACCAGTCCCAGAATGCACCAGGTTTCCAGCAGCCATGAGAGGGGCTGAAGTGAGAAAATGTGTGTGCAATCAAGAGAGCTATGAGGTAATCCCTAAGCACTCATCTCAAAGGGCAGGGCCTGATTCAACACAGCTGTGCTGTGTTAGGGAGGAGCACACATTAGGACAGAATAAGAATAGAGCTTATTCTTCAGATAACAGCTACAGAAAGAGCTTCAGGAAGAGATACAGAGACAGAGACAGCAACGGCTACAAGCTCAAGCACCAATATCACCTGGAGAAACAGAAGCCAAGCCAAGCGGATAGAGAAAGAAGGAAACTCTCTGGAAGGAAGAGAAGAAAGCCCATTGGATGGTCTGGGAGAGTCCAAGGCAGTACCCATACTGGGAGGTATTCCAGGTGCCAGCAGAGTCCATTGGACTGGAATCAGCCAGAGGAATGGAATGGCAGAGATAGGAATCACCAGTGGCTACCTGGAAGAGAGAAGACTGCACGTGGAAAGGACTTTCAGACCAAGGCCAGAAGGTATGTGAGAGGAGATCCAGTGTCCAGGGATCAAGATTGGAAGGCTGGACATCAGAATTGGATTACATACTGGCCAGGCTATACAGAGAGGAATTATGATAGCAGGAGAGGCTCAGGTATGAACACTGATCCAGACCCTATCTATAATAGTGAATGGCAGCAAGGGAATAAGCATTCTCATGATAGTGCCTTAATGAAAGACTCGTCTGTGCCAATGTATGATAGTGACCCTATGCTGATTGATGAAGGGGAAGATACAGCAGATGAAACTATTAATTACATGGACTGTTCTCTATCTAAATGCTATTGCTAGCTTTCTGTAAGCAAACACATCAGCCATCACAAAGAAACCTAACTTTGTTCTTATTTCTACTGCAAACAGCTCTTAAAGCAGGATTTGGGTTCACACAGTAGCAGCCAGCCAGCTAAAGGGTTTCAGCTGGACAATTGATAGTAATTAAAGCTGCACCTGATTGTGTGTGTGAGCCAGGGAGAATCACTGCTGGATCTGAGTGGAAAATAAGCAGAAGTTAACCTAACCAGCAAAGTTTATTCATTTCTTTGTGCCTTTTTATTTGGTAATTATTTGCTAAGAAAACATTAGCTAATTGCATGACAAGCTGAAGGTTGTTTCCTGATTTGCTTTGTGACTTTATGTTATCCATTTAAACACTGCAAGCAAGTAACCTCATTTATATTGCTAACAAGCATACTTGTGCTGGGTGAATTAAACCCCATCAATAAAAGAAGTATTTTATTGGCTTTACCACTGGTTACACAACTCAATTATTGTCTTCAGCTGTGTTTGGAGTGAAAGAACTACATTACCCACAATACCTTGCAAGAATCATATGAATATATGCATCGTCAAGATTGTGTAAGTTCTCACCCTAGGCAGCCGTCTGACAGACCCCAGCATTGAATATCTGGGTTAAGAGTCGGCGGACAGGGCTATGTGCCATAGCGGTACATAGCCTGTTTAAAAGAATATCAGGCCCTTCATTTTTTACCCCACATTGCATTGCTGTTTCCTCTTATGATACATGATACTTTGCTTGATGTGAAACTCCGGATAAGTGCAATTGAAGATTAATCAGTGAAGATCAACAAGAGAGGCATATGGGCCTGATATAGTAAAAGGCTTTTCTCATTTTTAAGATTAATTTTACAATAACACACATGGAGAATATTTATTAAAGAGAATGCCAATAGTGCGTGTTTGGGCAGCAAAACTAGCAGGAAGGCCTGCATTAACTATAGGAGACATGTGAGTCCATCTTCCTGCCATCAGAATATTACCAATGCACTGAACTGCACAGAGTATTACCATCCACTGGACTGGCATTAAGTACAACTGCACTAATAATAATTTTTCAAGGTTGGCATGCAAGCCCAAAATGTCTATGCTGTAATGCTCTGTTAATGCCCATGTCCTGGCCCAACCTGTCCAGTCCCCACCCAATTGCATGCTATCCAGTTAGCAGGGACCCCATGCTGTTAGTATAATACACTTACTGCACACTAAACCCTGCACTAACCCTGCCCCTTAGAGCTCTGTTGACCAAACTGCATTAAGATTTTGCAGTTTGCCATCCATTAATTGCCAAAATTAACACACAACAACTGAACAACCTCTGCATTAACTGTTTGGGGCATTTCCAGCATTTTCCCATCAGGGGCGGCCCAAGGGGGGTGCGGGGCCATGTGCGGAGACTCGGTGCGGGGCCTCATTTGCATAATTATTTGCATAATGTTACCATATACTAACTTTTAGTAAACATGCCTCTTAATGAGTGTATGGATAAAGAAAGACTAAAAGATTTCTACATTACTATAATCCAGTGCCAACCGCCAGACACATTTGGAACTACTACAAACACTGCCCATTTAGAACCCATAGCAAACCCGCCATATCCTGACAGCATTACCAGGACTCACAAAGCACCATACCCTACCTATCAAAAGGAAACATGCAAATATTAAACCAATACATTTCAGAGAACAACAATACATGACCTACTGGGGAAAGAGAACAAGTGGCAATGTCAAATAGGAATTATATAAACAGAACACCTCAGCTCAGTTACACATGCAGAACATAGACCATCACCAAACAAGGAATCACAATTTAGAAACAGGAAGACAATAATTAAACTGGGAATCCCAAAAGCCAAACTTGGAATGTACAACACTGTAGAACTAAAACTATACATTAATTTGCTCTTGTACTAAACAAAGTGCAGACGTTAATGATGCACATTTACCAGAGCTGACATATTCCAATTAATAAATTCAAAATAAAGAGATATTTTTCTACCTTTTGTGCATTTTTTTTTCAGCTGCAATTGCTCCAGCCACTTTCTTCTGGTTTCTTCGTGTCTTCTGCTAACTCTCCATCGTCTGCTGTCCATTTGTCCTTTCTTCTCTCTTCTAGTTTTTTTCCATTCTCTCTCTCTACATCTGCTTTAACATACTAATCTTTCTCCTTTTGCTCTTTCCTCATTCCTATTTCATCCACTCAAATTTTACCCCTCCATCCTTAATCCCCACTTACTCTCCCAATACCCGGCCAATTGTAGATTTTTTATCCCTCCCACACAAAATATTTTCCCCTCTCCATTTTACTCTCCCAGCCCCATCCCATTCTAATCCTCCCCCAACATCAGCTCCCTTCTAGTTCCAGCCTCACCCAGCATCCATTCCCTTCTAGTCCCTGCATCAGCCCATTTCCAGTCCTAGCAACCCCCAACCCAATACCAGTCCTAGCCCCCCATCAACCCACTTCCAGTCCTAACCCCCATCACCCCATTTTCAGTTTAAGCCCCCCCTATAACCCATTACCAGTCCTAACCCCCCATCAGCCCACTTCCAGTCCTAACCCCATCAACCCATTTCCAGTCAGCCCCCCATAGCCCATTGCCAGTCCTTACCCCCCCATCATCCCACAGCCCATTACCAGTCCTAACCCCATCAGCCCACCGCAAGTCCTAACCCCTCCCCATCAGCCCATTTCCTGTCCTAGCCCCCCCATAGCCCATTATCAGTCCTAACCCCCCCCATAGCCCACGGCCAGTCCTAATCCCATCAGCACACCTCCAGTTTTAACCCCCCCATCAGCCCATTTCCAGTCCTAGCCCCCCCCCCATCATAACCCATTACCAGTCCTACATAAGAACATAAGATATGCCATACTGGGTAAGACCAAGGTCCATCAAGCCCAGTATTCTGTTTCCAACAGTGGCCAATCTAGGTCATATGTACCTAGCAGTTTCCCCAAGAGACGCAGGTTCCACAATGCTTGTACTGGGTCAAGCATGGATATCCTGGGCCCCTTCTTAATAATGGTTTATGGACCTTTCCTCCAGGAACTTGTCCAAACCCTTTTTAAACCCAGCTACACTAACAGCCTTTACTACATCCTCCGGTAACAAATTCCAGAGTTTGATTACACGTTGAGTGAAAAAATATTTTCTTTTATTAGTCTTAAATAGTTTACCCTGTAGCTTCATTGCATGTCCCCTAGTCTTTCTATATTCTGATAAGGTAAACAATCAATCTACGTTTACCTGTTCCACTCCGTTCATTAATTTATAGACTTCTATCATATCTCCCCTCAGCCGTCTCTTTTCCAGGTTAAAGAGCCCTAACCTTTTCAGCCTTTCTTCATAGGAGTATCCTTCCATCCCCTTTACCATTTTGGTGGCTCTTCTCTGAACCTTTTCTAAAATCGCTATATCCTTTTTAAGATACGGTGACCAGAATTGCACACAATATTCAAGGTATGGTCTCACCATGGAACAGATAGAGGCATTATAATATCTCTTGTTCTATTTTCCATTCCTTTCCTTATGATACCTAGCATTCTATTTGCTCTCTTGGCCGCCGCTGCACACTGGGCTGAGGGTTTTAACATGTTATCCACAATGACGCCTAAATCTTTTTCCTGGGTGGTGGTTCCTAATGTGGAACCTTGCATCGTGTAACCATAGTTTGGGTTGTTCTTCCCTAGGTGCATAACCTTGCACTTGTCCACATTAAATTTCATCTGCCATTTTGATGCCCAGTCTTCCAATTTATCAAGATCCTCTTGCAATTTTCCACAATCCTCTTGGGTTTTAACAACTTTAAATAATTTTGTGTCATCTGAAAATTTGATAACCTCACTCATTATTCCCTTTTCCAGGGCCTCACAGGCTCATCTGTTAAGCCGGCTCTGGAAGCTAATACGTATGTATGTTACATTATTTTTCTATAGGAATGTACGCACATCCTTAACTTCCAAGAATTATCCCATGGAAAATGCAAGCACCTTTACTCCTGCTATTTAATACACACAAATGATGCTCAAATCTTTATGGGCATACTTTGGAAAACTGAGGTGTATGTGCGTGTCCATATCCCCTGCTAGCTCTACCTCTAGGAATGCTCTGCTCATTGTGGTTAAAAGTATGACTGAAATGGCATCATGCACTCACTTTTATCCACATGTAAGCCAGATAGCATTTAAAGAAGACATTTCTGTGCACCTAAAGAGCTTTAAAATTTGCCCCTCTATGGATGCCATAGTTATGTCACCACATCTTGTCTCCACCGCTAGTAGTGCTGTGTCCTGATTGATGTTGACTCTGAGAAGCTGATCCATTTTGGCTTTTGTGACTGTGCATCTATAGGCCTCTAGTCCCAGTTTCATTAATAATAAGTTTGGAAGGTAGGAATGCCATCACTGAGGTTTGCAATCCTCAACCCCGGCAATATTACCCTTTCCCCACTGGATACTAGAACAGCAGCAAATACAATTTCATAGATGCAATGGCGCAAATCCAGAA
Source organism: Ichthyophis bannanicus (assembly GCA_033557465.1). NCBI lineage: Eukaryota > Metazoa > Chordata > Amphibia > Gymnophiona > Ichthyophiidae > Ichthyophis > Ichthyophis bannanicus. The sequence goes on along the minus strand of CM066034.1, from coordinate 122,900,293 downwards.
CTGCAGAACTGGATCAGACAAGCAATCGGGAGTTTGAGGAATGCGCCTTTCTCCTTCTAGTCCTGCCAGTCTTGTTCAAATTCATCTTCTTCCTTCCCATCTCGCGCACTGCTAGTTTTTTAAAAGCCTTTGGCCCGGACCTCCCCCTCTACCTCTACCTGACTGTCTTCTGCGGCGCTGCCTGGGGGCCGGACGCTTTATATGGCATGATCCTCGGCTCCCAGCTCTGCGCGCTGTCCGTCCCCAAACCCACTGGGACCGAGTTGGGTTTTCGGGCCGCGTTGAGGGGCCCTGCTGCCGCGACACCTCCTCGGCTCCCGGGCTCCGCGCCCCGCACGGCTCTTCCACCCAGGTGACACTCAGCAGGCTGAGAGTGAAGCCCAGGGAGATGCCAACCACCACCGGCCCCACAGGGCGCACGAAGGACAGCACCATGGAGAGGTGCATGGCTGCCGCGGGGCTCGGCAAGCCCCTCCGTGCCGGCTTTGAGATTCGCGTCTCTGTTAAGCCTGCAGGGTCAGATGGGAAATTTCCCATCAGCCCCTGCGGGCTTAACAGAGACGCGAGGGAGACACTCTCCCTTCGCGAATCTCAAAGCCAGCACAGAGGGAGGAAGGGAAGGACTCAGCCGGGCAGAGGAGGCCCCGCGGGACACTCCATTCTGCCGCTGCCGCAGCGGCCAGCTTTTTTTTTTTATTCAATGTTGAAAAAAAGCAGAATGTTCTTTGCGCGGGGCCCCCTGAAAAGCGGGGCCCTGTGCAAAAAACATTCTTGCTCAATGGACGGGCCGGCCCTGTTTCCCATACAGTTAACACAGAGACAATACACTTCACATGATTTCACTGCATGATAACATGATTCAGCTATCTCCATCTATTGATGTAGCATTAACTGCCCTGAGTTATCTAACATGTTAGAAATTAAAGTATAGTAACTACATTTGTGTAAAGTTCAGTCTTGTCCATTGCCCCCCAGTCCTTTCCCCAATGCATGTTAAGAGGTTAACATGGAAATCAGTGCATGCTGACCAAGCTGTAACCCCAGGCCCATGTGGATAGCACATGTTAATTCCCCTGCTATCTTAGCATACCTTAGTAAACAGAACCCATGGTTATAAAGTACTTGGAAACTTGTAACATGTATTCCTTATGCACATTTTGAAAGATATTTAAATTCTTGGTGTCTGTCCTTGAAAGTTTTTAAGAGCAAAATACACATGCTGAAAGCATTCATGTACTTTGCACATACTATTTCTGTCGGTCAACAAAAGAAATCTAGCATGTATGCATTTGAAAACTGAATGTGCATGTGCTGCTTTTCTCCGCTCAACCTGAGCACGCCCGCAGAGTGGCTCCTTTTCCTGTTGCTAAAACAGCAGCTGGCCTGAGGAGGATGGCTTTCAGTCAAGTCATTTTATCTGAGTGAATCACTTTACCCACTTAAATAGCTTTGGAAATAAACCTCTTTGTGTCTATGGAAACATCCTTAGTAGACATAATCTTGAAAAATAATGTTCCACAGACACATGCAATAGATGTTTAGTGCTTCTCAACCATTGAGAGTTGTGCTTCAGTCTTGCTTACTAAAGGTTAGCGTGTGTTAAGTGCTGCAATGGCCCGTAGACATGAATGGGCAGTGAAAGCATTTAACGTGCATTAACCTTTAGTAAACATGCCCCTTAGTCTGCCAGCCATGGCCCATGGATGTCCTGAGAGTTGCTACAGCAGCCCATAACCATCCTATGGACCTAGCTTGGCTACTTCTCTGTTGACTTGAAAGGACAAAACTGCAGGTTTCTTTTTCCTCTAGGGAGACACTGAGGGATTTTGCATACCAGCAAGCTTATAATACAGGCAAAGAAAGTTGGACTTTTTCTAATGAGCTGCAGCTTGAATTTGATGTTTTATATTTGATTTGGGGTGAAACTAATATAAGAGTACAGTAATTTGGGCACTTATAAATGGGATGTAGTTGGAAACTGTAGTGTTGGCATGCTTATTTGCCTATGCTTAGGAAATCTCTTACATTCACAGTAATATTTTTTTGAATCCTGGCTACTACCGGTGTTCTTCCTAATTTCAACATGCAAGAAATCTCTAAGGGCAATTAATAGGTCTTATGCATGACAGGTATTTATTTATTTATTTAACATTTCTTATATACCGCGCTCTTTGTCATCAGTGCGGTTTACATTGAAACAATATAACACTTGGTCATTTGAGTATGACTTTCGTTTGCATATAACAGGGATTTTAACATGGAGGTAAACTGGGGAAAACTATTTACATTTCTAGCAATATACATGTTGGTACTCAGCTCGCAGTAGTTTTATGCAATTAGCTATCAGAGGTTAGGAAATGTCAGGGTGGGGGAGGGCGAAGGGGGGGGGATATCTAGATGTTTAAAATGCAAAAGAAACAGGTAGTGTTTGATGGCTTTTCTAAACTGCCTAAGGTCCCTGAGATAAAATACTTCAGAGGATATTAAAGGGGTTATTTTAGAAGCCTTAGTCAGGTTTTTCACTTGTTGGTGCCGACATAAATATGTGTAAATGGCAGCTATGTCAAAATGGCCAGTTTAAGAAGGACTCAGTTTACATGTGGCCGTCCTGATCATGTGCAAGTTAAATGGGGGGGGGGGGGGTCAGGAGCATGGTTAGAGAATGGCCATGGTGGGTCAAAACTCTAGATGTATATTTCACGTCACGTTAAATACCTGTTCCGTAGCAGATTCATATTTTTAAAACATGCTCGTTTCTGCCAGCTCTTTACAGGAGGGATTAAGGGGGCTGTCCAGCTTAATCTCCCTTAGTTCATTTCTCACTTCAAATTGTCTTTAGATACAAATAGAGGCCTATGCAGTTAAGTAGAAGAAGCTACATGCTTGTTTGCAAAATGTCTCAACTGTGCATGTGAGCGCTGACATTTCCATGTACAAGTTGTAAAAAGAGACGGCACTCGCATCTATAAATTGGCAGGTTTCCTCTGTCAATTTTTTCCACGTACATTTGTAAAATGACGTTTCCTGCTGCACGTGGCTATGTGTTTTAGGAAGAGGTCCATGTTTCGCAGAGCCCTTTCAAAAATACCATCAGAACTGAGTATGTGCTGGCCTCAACATCTCAATCCCTATCTCCACGTCCTGACTAAAATGTCCTTTCGCACTTGCTTTCTTTCTTCATGGTCTATGACCTCTACAAAATGTCTCTTACAGATAGCAAGTCCTATTATTTTCCCATCATTTTCCTGTAATATATAAATTGGAAGTTGGGTTCAGTATACTAATCATCCAGTGCTGCTTCTTTCGTCCTCGCCATTTGCTTGCATTCTAGATTGCTGATCGCCAAAGGACCTGCGTGTGTCCCAGCTTAACAAATTGACTTCAGAGAGATTGTGATTGTGCTAGTGGCCTTGTCATTGCATTTGGCCACATAATTAAACTGCTCTATCCTTCTCTATGATAAAACTGCCTTTCTGTTTTATTCTGAGAAGTAGAGAAATGAATTTGCCTTCTTTACATAATACACACATTTCTAGTATAAAATTCCTTAGGTAAGTGTCCTGCATTCTAAAAAAAATGGTTGTTCTCTAAGGCTAGTTCCTCAGTTGCCCTCATATATATTTTATGTAAACATGTCCTGGAAATGCTTAACCTGCTTACAGAGTGTCTAAATTCTATGAGGGAAATGTTTCTAATGAACATTTACAAAAAATATATGTTTGCAGTTTATTTATTTATTTTCTTTGTGGATTTATATTCCATCTTTCCAAATATGTGATCAAAACCAGATATAAGAAGAGTGCTACTATGTTATCCATGATATTTCCACATTGAAAAGTAAGGATTTCTCCTTTGTCAGTATAGTTTACATTTTTTAAACAGCCTCCAGCTAAAACTGGTATATTGAAACACTGACTATATTAAGATTATTATTATCATAACTTGGATGTACAAAATGTAGGTAGCACTTTACATAGGTGCATACTTTTATAATCAACTTTTGCATGCTGAAGGAGGAGCTTATAAAAGAGGGGGGGAGCGATTTCATAAACTTTTCCCATATACAAAACCCAGTTTTATGGAATAAAAGAGCTTTTATAAAATGATGCCATGGAATATACAGATATAAGTATTCATGGTGGAAAGACTACATTGCATGTAGGTGTGTTCTGGGGTGGAGATTGTGCAGAGTGGGGGTGAACAAACAAAGCATTCATATTCTATATAAAATGCAGACAGTCTCGGAGACATACATCACACTAGCTCCCAAGATGATGCAAATGACCACAGCCTCAGTCTAGCCACAGTTTCTGCCAGTGTATCCCTAGTATTTTATATAGCTCATTTATGTGGAAGAGGGGCTGGCCCAACCATCCAGTAAAGTAAGCGGTCATCTAGGGCAGCACTTCAGAGAGACAACAATGACCAACATGTTCAAAGCTAAACCATAAGTTATGACAGCCAAGAGGGGTGTAAATCTTAAGGTTTACCTAGGGCTCCAATACCTTGAACCAACTCTAGGGCTGGCCCTGTGTGGAAGTATAAACATAGAGCCTGGCAGCAGTATTTTAGAACAGCAGTTAAGAATGTGTAGAAGAGATGCCAAGGGTGGCCCATCCCAAAGAGTGAGATTTACTATCCCAGTGAGTGAAAGTGAAGGTCAATGAGTGAGGTTTTCTCATTGTGCATTTGGGGTATACATTTGGAAAGATTTTTCATCTATTTGCTCCACAAGCTCTTAACAGAATTCCAGCTGAGTGCAGAGTTTTGATCATCACAATCTGCTCAAAATTGTATCCTTTGAGAAACATTGCCCTCTATGTTTTTATTTTTATAATGTTTATTTAAATTTTCACAACAATACACACATCACACTTAACGATACGACAATTAACAGCTATTATGAAACTCCCCCCTCACTTGGTTTGCAGCTTGTCGTGCTGTGAGGGCTTGTGTGCATCAGTGATGCTGAGAGATAAACTATTGGTAGTTTAACTACTGGCAGGGTCTCCCAAGATGGACAAGTCTAGCTGAGGTGCCAGACCAAGACAAACCACCCATCATAGTGTTGATGGCAGAGGATCACATTTCTGTGAAAACGGCAACAACACCAAACTTAAACTGCGCGGAAGAAAGGCCCGGCAATCTACTTCTGTATCTTGCCATGAAAACCCAATGGATAGTTGTAACAAAACAAATTGTGTTGTAGTGCTGGAAGATGAGATCCCCAGGTTGGAAGGCATTCAACTAGCTACTGGGGAAGAGCTGAAGACCTTTCAGAGTAAAGCCAGAATTTATTATGTGGTTGGATCAAAGCCCTCGGGACATCTGACTGCTGATGTAGCTGTGCATGAAATGAGAGTCAGAAGCTGTAAAGAGATCTTACACATTGGAACATGGAACGTATGAAGCATGAACCAAGGGAAGTTGGAGGTGGACAAGAATGAAATGGAACATGTACAACTTGATCTGTTGGATGTCAACAAACTGAAATGGACTGGCATCGGGCACTTTGCATCAGATGATCACATGGTCTACTATGCTGGAAATGAAAGACAAAGAAGAAATGGTGTTGCATTTATAATAAAGAAGAAACTTGCAAGAACTGTAATGAAATACAATGCAGTCAGCGAACACTTAATCTCTATTCGTCTACGAGGAATGCCTATCAACACAACTATAATTCAAGTATATGCCCCAAACAACAGCTGCAGAAGAGAATGAAATTGAAGAGTTCTATGAACAAGTACAAGCTGAAATTGATAGAACATGCAAACAGGATATCCTGATAGTCATGGGTGACTGGAACACAAAAGTTGGCAACAAAGAAGAAGACAAAGTAGTTGGAAAATATGGACTTGGCAACCGAAATGAAGCTGGAGAAAGACAAATAGAATTCTGCAAGACCAACGATCTATTCATCTCAAACACCTTCTTCCAGCAAAACAAGTGGCAACTGTACACATGGACTTCACCCAATGGATTGTATAAAAATCAAATTGACTACATCTGTGGAAGTCAACGATGGAAAAGCTCAATAACATCAACAAAGACAAAAACTGGAGCTGACGGTGGTACAGATCATCAACTACTAGTATGCAAACTCAAGCTAAAGTTGAAAAAGAGCAAACCACTCATGAGTGCAGCAAAATATGACCTTGATAATAAACCACTGGAATTTAAAGACTGCCTACAAAATCGATTTGCTGCTTTAGATACAAATGACAGAGCTCCAGAAGAGTTATGGAATGACATCAAGAAGGTTGTGTTGGAAGAAAGCAAAAAGTCTCTACAAAAGGTGAAAAAAAAAAAACGGCCAAAATGGATGATGGAAAAAACTCTGAAAATTGCCCAGAAACGCAGAAAAGCTAAAGCCAGAGAAGAAAGAAAGACATTCACAGAACTCAACAGAGATTTCCAACGTGCAGCAAGACAGGACAAGGAAAAGTACTACAATGACACATGCAAGAAAATAGAAGCAGAAACTATTAGAGGAAGAACAAGATCGGCTTTCCTAAAGTTACGAGAGTTAAAGAAAAGGTTCCAGCCTCAAATTGGAATGTTACAAGATACTCAAGGTTCTATGTAGAATGATGCTGAGAAGATCAAGAAAAGATGGAAGGAATATACAGAGTTTTTATATGATAAAGATCAAGTGGACCAACATCCGTTTCAACCTGTACCTTATGATTGGGAACCATTGGTGATGAAAGAAGAAGTTGAAGCAGAATTGAAAGCTTTATCAAAGAACAAAGCACCAGGCATTGATAGCATTCCCATAGAAGTATTACAGCAATCTGATGCAGCTGTTACCATACTTACAAGGCTCTGCCAAGAAATATGGAAGACAACATCATGGCCAACTGACTGGAAAAGATCTGTGTTTATACCAATGCTAAAGAAAGGTGATCCAACTGACTGTGGAAATTATTGCACAATCGCTCTGATCACACATGCCAGCAAGATTCTACTGAAGATTATTCAAAAGAGACTACAACCATACCTGGAACAAGAACTACCTGAAGTGCAAGCAGGTTTCAGGAAAGGATGAGGAACGAGAGACATCATTGCTGATGTGAGATGGATCCTTGAAAAGACTAAAGAATACCAAAAGGATATCTATTTGTGCTTTATCAACTATAGCAAAGCTTTTGACTGTGTAAACCATGAGAAACTCTGGGCCACATTAAGAAACATGGGTATACCAGAACACCTGATCATACTCTTGCACAATCTGTACATTGATCAAGAAGCAACAGTTTGAACGGAACAAGGTGAAACAGAACGGTTTAAAATAAGCAAAGGTGTAAGACAAGGCTGCATACTTTCCCCCTACCTGTTTAATTTATATGCAGAACAAATCATCAGAGAAGCAGGATTGTATGAAGACAACAGAGGTGTGAAGATTGGTGGAAGACTCAACAACCTTTGCTATGCTGATAATACCACATTACTGGCTGAAAGTGAAGATGATCTGAAACATTTGCTTCTCACAATCAAAGAAAATAGTCTCAAAATGGGCCTGCACCTTAATGTAAAGAAGACAAAGATCATGACAACTGGCATAATCAACAGGTTCGTCGTTGAAGGAGAAGAAATTGAAATTGTGAACAACTTTAATCTACTTGGATCAACTAGCAATAAAGAAGCATCAAGCAGTCAAGAAATCAGACGACACATTGCTCTTGGCAGAATGGCTATGAAAGACCTAGATAAGATGTTCAAGAGCAGAGATGTCTCTCTGCATACAAAGATTTGACTTGTTCAAGCCATGGTATTTTCAATAACATCATATGAATGTGAAAGCTGGACAGTGAAAAAATAGACAGGAAGAAAATTGATGCCTTTGAATTATGGTGCTGGCAGCGAATACTGTGTATACCATTGACTGCCCGAAGAACAAACTAGTCGGTACTAGAGGAGATCAAACCTAAGCTTTTTTTAGAAGCTCAGATGACAAGATTTTGACTTTCATACTTTGGACACATCATGTGAAGAGAGAGATCATTAGAGAAAGACATCATGTTTGGCAAGATAGAAGGTCAACGCAAAAGTGGAAGGCCAGCAATGAGATGGATCGATACAATAACAGCAGCTACAGGTACCAGTCTCTCAATAATGAGCCGCCTGACTGAAGACCAAACACAATTTAGGATAGCTATCCAAAGGGTCGCCATGAGTCGACTCTGACTCGATGGCACTTAACAACAACAACAACATGAAACTCCCATCCCTCCCCGTCCCCCCCACACTTCCCATCTCCATGTGGGCACCCTAAAGTAGCCTGTAAATAATCCAGTGTATACATTTAAGCCCCAGCTGTAAGAATTATAATATCATATACTTATTCTTGCTTTTGCAGCATATTCATCCAAAAATTTCCATTTGTTTAAAGACATACACAGGTCTGTCCTGTTTCCTTGCAAATTCCCAGACTGCAAGGCTCTCAATTTTCCACTGCTTGGGCACCCCCGTGCGACCAGAATCTCCTGCACCTTTTCGTAGCTGGCATATAAGCAGACCAGGTTCCACCAGTGGTGAACATCCAGTCTGCTAGAGTCTTTCTAGCAAATCATAATCAGTTTTAAATCTGAAGTCAAAAGAGTTCCCAATTATGTCTTAAATTGTAAATAGTTACCCTGTTATCCAAGTTGCATTACCTGTTCAATTGTAAACACAAATTACCATCGGAAATGTGTATTTTATTGTTCATTGTAAACCGCACTGATGCTGAATAGCGCGGTATAAAAGAGACTCCAATAAATAAATAAAAATAGCGACTCGAAAATCAAATAAAAATGATTCCCTTTCACAATTGGGAAATTACAAGATGTAGAGCGCAGGATCACTAGCTGCCAAGTCAGGGGTGTCTGAAAACGCAAAACTGTCTGGATTCTCTCCCAGACTAAAGACCAAAAACTCTGAATGTAAAGGCAATCGAAAAACATATGCTTTAAAGTACCTACATGTAATGAGCAAGACCAGCATTTATTTCAGACTTCTGGATCCCACCTGGAGAGTCGGTTGGCAGTGATATATGCACGATACAACATAAAATATATGGTTTGAGTTATACCAGCTGCTTTGGAAACTCTGTTGACTTTAGTCCAAATCAAGGACCATTTCTGAGGTGAAATGGATATACCCAGGTCATCTTCCCAGCTTTTCCGAGGCCCCAATACTGGTTGTGCACCACCCTCTCTTAATAGGGCACAAAATTTTGATGCCGCACCAGCCTTACTAATATAAGAGAGGGCCGTCTGCTGCAGGCCCCAAACCTCCGATAGGTTCTTGATTCCTGTCCCGGACTTTGTCAAGCAATTTTTTAGCTGGATCCACTGGAATTTGTAAAACTCTGATAGATCGAATTCTTTTTGAAACCTAGCTCAAGATTTCCACCCGTCCGCCATCCATATTCCTTTATTTTGCCAGTTTTTCCACGTTATTGTTTTGTGCCCAATTTTGAACCTAGGATTATGCCATAATAGCACCTCAAAAGACAGCGGATTATCCGCCACCATGCACCCCGCCAGGTTGATATAGGCCTCTTGAGTTGCCACTACTACCCTTAGGACTGTGGAGGAGACTGGAAACTTCATACCTATCAGTAGGGCAACGGGGTCGGCTCTACCAGCCGTTTTTCCACCTCTACCCAGATCGGTCTCTGTCCTAGATCCCCCTTCGGGCACTACAAAGCTCTTTGTTTGAGTAAAAAGGCCTGATGATTCCACCTAAAGTCTGGGAAGTTTATCCCACCTTTATCCTTGTTCGCTTTCAGCTTACTGAATGCTATCCTGGGGGGTTTACCCTGCCATAGAAAGACACTCAGTGAACGTTCCCACGCTTTATTTGTGAGGTAAAGACACTGGTAACATTTCCAGGATATAATTTACCTTAGGAGACAAGACCATTTTTATAGATTCAAGCCGGCCCCACCAGGACAGGTGCAGCGGAGAACATTTTATCTCAAAGGACTGGATCAATTCCTCTATGTGTTTATAGTTAAGATGAGTAGTCTCTTCCAATGAATAGCAAAACTTTACCCCAAGATACTTAATTGCCTTTGCTTCCCACATAAATGAGAATTCCTTTATGTCCTCAGAAAAAGTGGTCCTGTTCATTGGAAAGGCCACTGACTTAGTCCACTTTATCTTATAGCCCGATACTTTTTTAACATATCTTTGTTTAGCTTTTAACCAAATGTAACACACACCATAAACCGTAATTTCCATACAAAACAAAGGAAAATAAACAACACAGAGACAATCCACTCCAAAACCCCCGTATATCCCAGCACCTCCCCCTCCCACCCTAGCCCTCCCTGGTCCATCAAGGTCCTTATCTCCGCTAAACCAAGGCCATTAACCAGTAAAAAATGTGAGGAGTACAGTAGGCAGCAAGGTGTATATTATCCAGCAGAATACACAGGGCAAAAACCTCATCCCACTATGTACCACTTAATCATTATAACAACCAGCGGCCGCTCCAAAGTCTAAAAGAGCTTGCCATTTACGCCTATTGGCGGGATGAAGGACACCGCCTTTTCGGGGCATCTGCTCAAACTTACTATAACTACATACATTGTTCCACCAGGCTTGCCAGTGGAGCTCAGCGGTCCGCTTCCAATTACACACTATCTGATGTAGAGCCACCCCCAGCATGAAATCCAGCAGGAAGTATCCCCCTTTTTCTAAGGAAGGAATCTCCACACTTGATCTAAATATTATGATCTTCCAGGAAAGGGGAGCTGTAAAGCCCAACACCTCTTGTATCCTAACCCAGACCTGCCGTCAGAAAGGCTGCACATGGGGGCATTCATAGACCACATGCATCAAAGTTCCCGTGCTACCTTGGCAAGCCCAACATACCTTACTTGACCTCTTATCCCACTTGACCACTCTAACAGGGGTATAATACGCTCTATGAGCAAAGAAAAATAGCGACTGGGTGATCGAGGCAGATTTGGTTATCCTGATCTTTTTAGACCAAAACTTATCCCAGTTCTGTAGAGAAATCGAACTCCCCGTCCCATGCTCCCATATACGCTCAAGCCATATTCATTAATTTATAATAAAAGGAGGTCCCCCCCTTTAACCAATTGGGCTTCTTGGATCTTTATATATACCCCCCATTCTTCATCGAGAGATTTAATATTTACTTCAGATTTCCCCACACAGTCCCACAACTGAAGCCACTGGAAATGTGATGTAGCCGGAAGACTAAACTCCTGCTGCAACCTATCGAAAGCCTTCCAACTACCATCCTCGAGCAATTGCCCGATGGTCCATATCCCCCTCCCATACCACTGCGGCCAAGCAAAGGACTTATGTTGTATTTTGAAAAGGGGATTATGCCACAGCGGGATACAGGTGGACATCCTCTGTTGCCGCTCAAGTAGTTGAAGTAACTCTTGGAAGTCTTTTTGTGTGTCTCTCACAATTTGCGTCTTACCAAGCTTGTCTCTCATGAGCATCCCCGGGAGAAGACTCAACGAGAAAGGAAACATCAGTTTCTCCTCTAGCGCCAGCCACCTCGGGCTTTGTGCATTTAAATGCTCCATCCATCTGGAACCCTGCCTCAACAGGAAGGCGCTATGATATCTCCGAAAGTCTGGAAAGTGCACTCCCCCTTTTTCTTTACTAGCCTTAAGCTTCTTAAGCACGATCCTGGCCGGCTTATTATTCCACAGGAATTGCGTCAATACCCTCTCAACCTGTCAATAGAATTGTAGGGGCAAGTAAAATGGCAGCATTTCTAGGACATAGTTGATTTTGGGAGCGATAGTCATCTTAATTGTCTCCATGCAACCCCACCAAGATAAGAACAGCAGGGACCACTTATTAATCATATTCTGAATACTAGCCATTATGTTGCTATATTTACACTGATGGCCTCCTCCAGTGGGTAACCATAATACACCCCCAGGTATTTAACCATTTTGGATTCCCATATAAACGGAAAATCTTTCAAGTCTGCTCTGTGCACATGGGGATTGAGAGGGAAAACCACAGATTTAGACCAATTGATCTTGTAATCCGACAACAGCGAGTACTGATTTATCTGATCCAGGATATGTGGCACAGATTTGAGGTTAGAGAACAGCAGGAGATCATCTGCATAAGCCGAAAGCTTAATCACAACCCCCGCTATATTTATACCATGGATCCTGGGATTTTGACGGAGCAGAAGAGTCAGAGGCTTCAATGCTAGATTAAACAGCATTGGCGAGAGAGGGCAACCCTGGCGAGTACCTCGACCCAACAATAGATCCCTGTACTGAGTTGCATTAACACAAATGCTAGCCAGTGGCCTGGTATACATTACTCTCAAGAAACTCAGAAACCCTTCTTCAAAGCCAAACCACTTAAGCACTGCAAACAAAAAATCCCATTCTAAGCGATCAAACACTTTTTCAGCATCAAGGGATAAACCCACTAGTGGGGAAGTGCCACTCTCCGCCTCTGCTAAAACATGGCACAAAAGTCTGGCGTTGTCCGCTGTTGATCTCCCTTCTACAAAACCACACTGATCCGGATGGATCAGCCCGGGAATAACCCCGGACACCCGACGCGCTAAAACTGTAGCATAGATTTTGTAATCAGCATTTAAAAGGGATACTGGGTGGTAGTTGCCCACCCATTGGGGATCTCTCCCAGCCTTCTCCAAGACAATAACCTTTGCTGCTGCAAAAGCATCCACCTGCAGGCTCTCCTCCAATAGTGACTGATAGTATTGCTGTAAATGGGGGCCAAGTTCTTTGGCAAACATCTTGAAAAATTTGGTTGGAAGGCCATCTGGTCCTGCCGCCTTTCCCCCCGCCAGTGACCTAATCGCTTGATTAATCTCCTCTAGAGAAATTGGTTTGTTCAACTCTTCTGCTGACTCTTTACTCAGTATTGGCCTATTGGCTTTATCCAGCAAAGCATCGAATGCCTCCTGCGAGAATTCTGCTTCAGCTGTATAAAGCTGCTCAAAAAAAGATCTAAAGGTTTCAGCAATGTTGGGCTCTCTGGTTAACAACGCCTGAGTACGCAGATCTCTCACTGCAGAAATCCGGCCGGCATCCCTACGGGCCCGGAGGGAATTGGCCAGTAAACGACCAGCTTTATTACTCTCCAAATAATACATGTTCTTTTGAGCCTTAATACACTGCGAGGCTTCAGAGGACAGTAGCAAATTATATTTAAGCCTAAGCCGCTGCAGGCGTAGCAAAATGTTGGGATCTGAGCGCTTTGCAAGAATTCTCTCTCCAGCCTTTATCTGCGTGTCTAGTTCCCACATTTGCTCTTTCCGCAACCTAGCTTGCCTAATACCAAAACTAGTGATGGAGGTTTGTATTGTAGCTTTGAAGCCTTCCCATCTAGCCCAACCAGCAGTTGCATGAGGAGAATTAAACTGAAAATATTCAGCAATGGCTGCTTGGGTATATAGACGAAACTCCATACTATCCAAAAGAGATCTATCAAAAAACCATCCCGTAGGCTTGGGTTTCTGAAAATCTACATTCACCAAAATCGAGATGGCAGCATGATCTGAAATATGAGCCGCATGTATGTTAGCAGATACAACCTTGGAAACTAAAGCTTTAGAGACCAGAAACAGATCAATCCGCGATAAGGATTGATGGGGGGGCAGAGAAGAAAGTAAACTCTTGATCCGCTGGGTGCAGCAGCCTCCAGATATCCTCTAGGCCAGTCTCCTTCATCAGGGAAACGAGAACTAAGTGAGATTTAAGGGGTCTAGTTACTCTTAGGGGTTTCCTGTCTACTAGGGAATCCAAAACAAGGTTAAAGTCCCCACCTAATATAACCACTGGAGAGGTATCAGCGTGTATTTCATCAGCAATGGCTTTAAAGAAATCTGGATTATCATTATTTGGGGCATAGATATTCATGAGAACCAGCTCGAACCCACCTACCTCAAACCTTACTTTGGCCCATCTTCCTTCTTGATCAGAACGTGTCTGAAACACTTTCGGAGCAAGCGCTGACCTGACCAAAATGGCTACCCCATTATGTTTATGTAGGGCGGCCGAAAAAGCCACCAGCATGTAGGGTTTTAGGTTCAATTTCAGAGATTCCCTTAAGTCTAAATGAGTCTCTTGCAGGAGAAAAATATCAGCTTTCTCTTGCTTACCATATAAGATTTTTTTTTTCTGTTTTATAGGGTTCTGGATCCCTTTGACATTCAGAGAAACAATTTTAAATGTTAACATTTGTATGACATCCTAACATCTCGCAGATCTGCTAAGTTGGGGTACAACCTACCTGTCCAAAATCTAACTAGCCCTCTTTAAGGATCCTCCCCACATCTTTTCATACACAAAACAACAATGTCACCCCCAACAGGAGCCATAAAAAACAACCTGCTACCATATCTCCCCACAGTTGCATGCACTACCAGCCTTGACAAAGTCCCAACAATAACCACCCCGATGGACCCAAAAGGAGAGCACCCCAACCAACGAACCATGGGTGAGCCCTGAGTGTACGAAATGGGCACAGAAGGATGCAAACAACATTCTTTTAGTCTACATACACAAATATAAATATCACATGGCACACACAATGCGCTAAATCAAACATTCTCACACAATTAAGGCTTCAACAGCACCAAACCTGCTTGAAGCCCTCCAAGCCAGACTGGCCTCACAGGGCCAGGCGAGACACAGTTAACCTCACTGCTTCTCGCCTACCCATACAAAACACTTGGGTCAAGCCTACAGCCGTCAAGGCCTCAGCGCATTAACGATAGTTCCTTGTCCTCCAGAAATGCTTGCAGAGCCTCCGGGTCTTCAAAGGACCGCGTCTGGTTATGCAGAGTAACTCACATTCATGCCGGGTAGAAGAGCCCATATCGTGCCTGAAGCTGCTGCAGTCAGGGTCTCAGGGCCAGTAGGCTTCTTCGTCGATCAACAGTGCTTTTCGCAAAATCAGGAAACACCAGTAGACTATGACCTTCAAATTCCACCGGCGCTCTGGACCGAGTCGCAGCCAAAATCTGGACAACTTGCTGGTAGCAAAGAATTTTCATGATGATCGGACGTGGGTGATTGTTGCCAGGTGAGATCTGAGAGGGAACCCGGTGAGTGCGCTATATTTCGAGCGGCATTTCAAAGTTCAGTTTTAAAGCAGAAGGGATCAATTTTAGCAAAAATGCAAACATATCTCTCCCCTCAGTGCCTTCAGGGACCCCCACCAGTCTTATGTTATTTCTGCACGCCCGGTTGTTTCCGTCCTCGATATCCCTCTGCAAGGCCTTGATTTGTTTAGCCTGCTTATCCAGTTCCCTTAACCTCTTCTCATGCACATTTAATCTCACCTCGATCTTCTCATGGCTAATTGAAAGTGCTTCCATCCTGCCTTTAAGCAGACCGATGTCCTCCTGCATACAGGCAAGCGACTCACCGTTCGCCTTCACCATTTCTTTCACTGCCCGCACTTCCTTCAACAGTTCTTGCAGGGCCCCGGGTTGCTCTTGCCCGGCGGCCATTTTCTGCGGAGAAAGAGATTCGGTGTTAGAGCACTTAGCGCTAGTATTTTGCATTGCAGCAAACTCTAACCGAGTCTGCTTTGCCCCGACCGGCTTCCCCGGCTTGGTAATGCGACTTCCAACTCTTCTGAGGGCATTTCAGTCATATAGACTCAGGAATCAGCAGGAATCCCTCCGGAGCAGTGCTCTATGCATCCATTCTGCCCTGTCCCAGGCTCCACCTCCATAGCCCGATACTTTTGAATAATCTTCCATGACCCTTAACACCTCTGCCATGGAACTAGGTTGTAATAAGAGTAACAAATCATCAGCGTAAGCCGATAGCTTTACCTGAAGGTCCCCGACCATGATGCCCTGAATCCTTTCTGAGTGTCTGACCATCAGCACTAAGGGCTCCAATGCTAAGTTGAACTGGATCAGCGATAAGGGACAACCCTGCCTAGTCCCATGATGAAGTGAAAAGGGGGTAGACAGCAGGCCATCCACCAGGATGCGAGCCTGGGGAGCGGAATATAGAACCTGGATCAATCTGATGAAAATCTTCCCAAACCCAAACCAACGCATTACCCGAAACAAAGAAGTCCATTCAAGCCTATCAAAGGCCTTTTTGGCTTCTAAAGAGATCCCAAGAACTGGAGAATCTAGCTGCTCTGTTACAGACAAGAGGTTCAAGAGCAAACGGGCATTATCTGACGTTGATCTCCCTGCCATGAAGCCGCACTGGTCAGGGTACATTAAATCCAAAGTTACCTTAGCGAATCTGCTCGCCAGGGCAGAGGCAAATATCTTATAATCTGCATTTAAAAGTGATATCAGCCTATAATTCTCCACCTTAAGCGGATCTCTGCCAATTTTTTCTAGAACCACGACTGTGGCTGCATTAAATCCACCCACTGACGGAGCCAGCTCATAAAGAAGCTGATAGTACCTTACCAGGTAGGGGAGTATGTCCTCCTGAAACACCTGATAAAATTCAACAGGGAACCCATCAGGGCCTGCTGCTTTCCCTTTTTTTGCTGATTTAAGGATGGCCCGAAGTTCGCACATTGAGAACTGCACATCCAAATCTACAGCTTGTTGTGTGATGAGATTAGGATGTGAAATATGTTCCAGAAATTCACCACAAGCTTTCTCATTGTCCCCATCCTCAGAAGATTACAACCCAGAATAAAAAGACCTAAAGGCTTCAGCTATATCAATAGTCTTGGTATATAAGTCTTGTTGGTCTTTCTGAATTGCAGCAATTTTGGTTTTTTCGGCTCTGCTGTCAAAGGCCTTTTTGGCTTCTAAGGAGATCCCAACAACTGGAGAATCTAGCTGCTCTGTTACAGACAAGAGGTTCAAGAGCAAACGGGCATTATCTGACGTTGATCTCCCTGCCATGAAGCTGCACTGGTCAGGGTAGATTAAATCCGAAGTTACCTTAGCGAATCTGCTCACCAAGGCAGAGGCAAATATCTTATAATCTGCATTTAAAAGTGAGATCGGCCTATAATTCTCCACCTTAAGCGGATCTCTGCTGATTTTTTCTGGAACCATGATTGTGGCCGCATTAAATCCACCCACTGATGGAGCCAGCTCATAAAGAAGCTGATAGTACCTTACCAGGTAGGGGGAGTATGTCCTCCTGAAACACCTGATAAAATTTAACAGGGAACCCATCAGGGCCTGCTGCTTTTCCTTTTTTTGCTGATTTAAGGATGGCCCGAAGTTCGCACATTGAGAACTGCACATCCAAATCTACAGCTTGTTGTGCGATGAGATTAGGATGTGAAATATGTTCCAGAAATTCACCACAAACTTTCTCATTGTCCCCACCCCCAGAAGAATACAACCCAGAATAAAAAGACCTAAAGGCTTCAGCTATATCAATAGTCTTGGTATATAAGTCTTGTTGGTCTTTCTGAATTTCAGCAATTTTGGTTTTCTCGGCTCGAGGTTTCAAAGTTGATGCCAATAGTCTGCCGGATTTGTTTTGCTCCCGGTAGTACCTCGCCTTCTTTGTATGTGAAGGTCTCTCAGCCTCCATGCTTAGTATGTTATTATACTAGTATCTTAACTTTTGAAGGAAAAGCAGAATTTAGGGATCTGCTCTAGACCGCAAGAGTCTCTCGCCCGCTAGGATTTGAGACCCAAGCCCCACCAATTTTGCTTTCCTTTGTCTCGCCACATTTATAGAGAAACTCGTTACCTTAGCACAGATGGAGGCTTTGAAAGCCTCCCACCAAGCCTATCTAGCCATGTCTTTGGGGAGGTTTACAGCAAAATAGTCCTTAATTGCACTCTTCATGGATTCCTGAAAAGTCAGATCTTCTAGAAGCGTTCTCTGAAAAAAATATCCTGAACCCCTTAGAGGGACAGTCCTGTTGCAAGAGTCAAAAAGACCGCGGCATGGTCCGACACAGTAATGGCCCCAATTTTTGTCTCCTCTACTGATGCGACTAAGGACTTAGAGATTAAGAAGAAATCGATCCTCAAATGAGACCCATGTGGAAGGGAATAGAAAGTAAACTCCTTTTGAGTGGGGTGGAACAGTCGCCAGATATCAGTTAAATTCATCTCCTGAGCCAAGGCCATAACCACAGCGGTGGCACGGCTTGGTCTGAGGGATCTATAGGGTTGTCGATCTATCAGAGGGTGCAATACCAGGTTAAAATCTCACCCAAGTATGATCTCACAGGCTGCTAATTCATGTACTTCCTCTACAACCTTATGATAGAAAGACACATCATCGGAGTTTGGACCGTAGACATTCACTATGCCAACCTTCCGCTCACAGATTTGTACCAGGACCTGCACCATCTCCCTCCCGGGTCAGCTTGGGCCAATTCAACAACCAGCTATAATGACTTTCTAACCAAAATTATTACCCCATTCTTCTTATGGCAGGCCTCAGCTAGCCCTACCAGTGCATATTGCCCGGTGCCCAGCTTTTTTGCTTCACCTAAAGCCAGGTGAGTTTCCTGCAGAAGGATAACATCCGCCCTTTCCTTATTACAGTATAGAAGGATTTTTTTACGTTTAATCGGATTGTTGATTCCCTTTACATTCAAAGAAAGTATCTTAAGTGAACCCATTGTGCAAGCTTAGCAACTGGACAAACTTACTAGGGCTTCCAACATATCTCTCAACATACATAGCAAACATTATATACCGACCTACCCCGCATGGAGACATCTCCAACCGAAACCAATATACAGATCCTGGGTGAGCCATCTAATGCAAGGCTACCCCTTGAATCCCCTCGATGACCCATTTACAGCCCATTTAGAAAACCCTCCTCACCTTTAAACTGCTCCCTTGCAAACCCTCTTTGTCCCTAGTTCAAGTATTTTTTTTTAATGTTATATTATTTTATCAATAGTATGTTATAGAATCCCCTTCCAAAAGGATGATCATTGTTCAGTACAATTTCCTCCCCCTTCCCACCAGAACCATCAAGTATAAAGTGAAAACTATGGCAGGACTATACATACAGATTTATTTATTTATTTATTTAACGTCTCTTCTATACCGCGCTATTTAGTATCAGTGCGGTTTACATACAACAAAGATTTTATACAGCGCAGACAGCTGCACTGTATTTACAGAGAACAAGGTACTATAAACTTGGACATTGCTAGGGTAACTATTTACAGAATATATATATCGTTACAGGGTGTAGGTATATACAAGCTGCTATTTACAAGGTATGCATAATCAACCATGGTAGGGATATATACATGGTGCTATTTACAGGTAAGCATAGTTGATGCTGGCGCTAGGGGGTGTGGATGCCTTATCGCATGCTGTGTGTTGGTGTGGTGGGCCTGGTGGTGGGGGGTGGCTGTATGTGCGCTGTCATCTGAGTAGTGTTTGAGGAAGAGGTGGTGCTTTAATGCCTTTCTAAATTGGGCCAGGTCGGAGTTCAACTGAACTACAACTCTCTAAGTCCACATCCATTCTGTAACAATTCCCTCCAGATCTGTGTCTCTCTTTACTGGAAACATAATCAAGTCTCTACCGCATCAACATTGCTTCTTGCTCTTCTATAAAATTTAGCAGGGTTTGAGAATCTTCAAATGTGTGCTTCTGATTGTGAAATATCACCCTGAAGCGAGCAGGAGAGAATAGGCCATATCGGGCCTGGAGATGTTGGAGACGTGACCTGAGCGCCAGCATCTGCTTTCGTCTCTCTACCGTTGTTTTATTAAAATCCGTGAAGAAGGCGATGTTGTGGACTTCAAATCTCACCGGCGCCAAGGCCTTTGCCACAGCCATTATTTTCACAGCCTGTTGATGCCGCAGCAACCGCATGATGATTGGTCTCAGGTTACTCCCTTGTGGTCCTGCCTGAGCAGGAACGCGGTGTGCTCGTTCAAACTCGAGCAGCGGGGCGAACTCCAGCCGCAGCAACTTTGGTAGGTTTACCTCTAAGAAAGTCATCATGTTGCCAGCTTCAGCGCTCTCTGGTACACCGATTAGGCGTACATTGTTCCTACATGTTCTGTTGTTGAGGTCCTCCAGGTTACATTCTAACAGGGTGAAACGTTTGCTGTTGGCCAGAGTGAGTTTTAAACACTCTTCATGACACTCGACTTTGACTACAAGTCCGGCCAATTTCTCCGATAGCCCCATTATTTGTTCTTTCAGCTCTTTTAACTGTGTAATATCAGCCTGCACTCCTAATAGCATTTCCCCATTAGCCACAACCATCTCTCTTATCGCTCGAATCTCAGTGACCACCTCTTGCATGGCATTCACGTTTTCTCGCATGCTCGCCAATTTTTGAGGAGAAGGGGGATCCGATTTCGGTCTTTTCACATTCATATTTGTGGCAGCGCTGAATTCCAACTGACCGGGTTTACCTGACACCATCCCACTTCTGTATGTATCTTAGGGGAGTTCTTCCGATTCTGCAATGCATGGGGAGAGCAGGATTTATGCACAGAAAGAACAGCAGCTCTTGCAGGACCAAACAGGAAACACAAGAAGCAAGAGCGGTGATGACACAGTAACTTTTATTGGTAGTCCCCAATAAAAGTTACTGTGTCATCACCGCTCTTGCTTCTTGAGAGCAGGATTTATGGCAGGATTGTAGGGAGAGTGAAATCAAGCAGCCATCTTGCACCCGGTCAGGCTCCGCCTCTATGCCCTCTAGTTTTACAGCTTCCCCGTCTTTGGAAGAGGTTTGTTTGTTCATTATTTCTCTTTAAGTATTTAAAGGTCTGAATCGTATCTCCCCTATCCCTCCTCTCCTCCAGAGTGTACATATTTAGGTCTTCAAGTCTCTTCTCATAAGGCTTCTGATGCAGGATCCAAATCATTTCGGTCACCTTCCTCTGAACAGTTTCCAGACTTTTTAAATCCTTTGCAAGATATGGTCTCCAAACCTGAACACAGTATTCCAAGTGAGGCCTCACCAGTATCTTATACAGTGGCATTAGTACCTCTTCCTTTCTGCTGGTAATTCCTCTTTGTATGCAACCCAACATCCTCCTGGCTTTGCCACCGCCTTGTCACACTGTTTTGCCACCTTGAGATCCTCAGAAATAATCACACCAAGGTCCTTCTCCTGGTCCATGCACACCAACCTCTCGCCCCCTATCATGTACATTTCCCTTGGATTTCTGCTTCCTGAGTGCATGGCACTGCACTTCTTTGCATTAAATCTTAATTGCCAAGCATTAGACCATTCTTCCAGCTTTTGTAGATTTTTCCTCATGTTCTCCACTCCCTCAGGGGAGTCCACTCTGTTGCAAATTTTCATGTCATCTGCAAAAAGACAGACTTTTCCATTCAGACCTTCAGTAATATCACTCACAAATACATTAAACAGTGCCGGGCCGAGGACTGAACCCTGGGGCACCCCGCTAATCACCCTCCTTTCAGTCGAGTGAACTCTGTTTACCATCACCTTCTTCAGTCAACCAATTTCTGATCCAGTTCATCACCTTGGGACCCATCCTCAAACTACTGAGTTTATTGATAAGCCTCCTATGAGGAACAGTATCAAAGGCTTTGCTGAAATCCAGGTAGATGACATCCATCGCACGCCCCTGATCTAGTTCTCTGGTCACCCAGTCAATGAACTCAATCAGATTTTTTTGGCAAGATAGTCCTTTGGTAAAACCATGTTGCCTCGGATCATGCAATCTGTTGGTTTTGAGAAAGTCCATTATTTGCTCTTTCAGGAGGGCCTCCATTACTTTTCCGACCACTGAGGTAAGGCTCATGGGCCTGTAGTTTATCACTTCTTCCCTGTCACCACTTTTGTGAAGAGGTACCACACTGGCCCTTCTCCAGTCCTGAGGAACTTCTCCTGTTTCTAAGGATCTGTTGAAAACATCCTTTACCGGCTCTGCAAGAACCTCTCTGAGCTCTTTCAGTATCCTGGGCACTGTTCCCTCTAAGCTGTGCGCGTGTGCGCGTGCACACACCTCGCCGAGCGAGCGCACATACTTTACAACAGAGCGCACAAAAATTACAGCTCTGATTCTGATAGAAAACAACACAGACGTCTTAAAATTTAAAAGTTATGATTGTAAAGGGACGGGAGAAGGTGGGAGGGACAGGGGAAAATTACAGGGGTACTGTGTAATTGCAGGGCGGATGTGTCTTCTCAGTTGGTGGAAGAAACAGGATGTTCCCCCCTTAGCGGAGGTGGTGGGGCGATTGGAGCAGCTTTGGGGGTACTGTGCGATAGAAGCCCATCAAAAACATACTGTTCCACGATATAATAAGGTGTGGGAAAGATATGAACAATGGAGGGTAGAGAGGGGGGGGCTTGGCGGGGGTGGGGGGTAGTACGGGATAGGGGGGGGAGAGGGGGGAGGGGAAGTGTGATCTTTGTGGTCATTATGCCGGTGCGGTACACACTGTAAGACTCACTGCCCGGTGGGTGGGCGAGCGGTTAGTAGAATGTGGAAGGATGGGTGGGGGGCGTGGAGAATGTATGATTGGGCTAATGTACAGTGTTAGAAATGGGGTTAAATTGTAAATTGTATATGATGTGTAACGGGTACATGGGAGGGTTTCTGGATTAAATGGAAAATATATGGTGTAGCACTAGGAACAGGGGCCTCTCCCACTGGTAAATGTTATTGATGTTACAAATGTATATTGGTATATATATGTGGGGGGGGGGGGGTTCACGGATTAAGTTGTGCTGTGTATGTTGTGTTGGGTGCTAATAAAAATACAAATTTAAAAAAAAAAAAAAAGTTATGATTGTAATTACTAGAAATTTCCCGCTTCATTTAGTAATCGTCTATTTTCATTTAATTTGATTAAAATCAATGTGGTGTACATACTGTATTCTGACGTGTAGTCAAATTTTAAAGTATATAACTCCGAGTGTCGTTATGTGGCGCACAAAAATTTAACCTTCCTTCAAAAGCTGCACACAGCTGATATTTTATGCGCACACAGCCTACAGAAAATTAGAGGGAACATTGATCCTGGGATGTATCCCATCCTGTCCCATGGCCTTGTCCACTTTCAGTTTTGCCAGTTGTTCTAACACATCATCTTCTGTGAATGGTGTGGCATCTACTTCATTCCCATTTTTGTATTTGGGAGTCACAGGTGGTCCTTCTCCAGGATTTTCTTTAGTAACAACAGAGCAGAAGTATTTGTTTAGCAATTTCACTCTTTCAATATCACTTTCCAGGAGTCTGTTCCCAGCACTTCTCAGTTGTTAATCCCTCCTCCGTCACTTACTTATGATGTCCAGAATGAGTATGGAAGGAAAAGCCACTGGCTCTGCTCCTCCAGAGAGTGAGTGAGAAAAAATAGCACAGCGGTGGTGCTCATAGTAGCCAGTTACAGGACAGGGCTAGTCTTTCGCCGAGTTCAGTCTTGAAATTTTCCAGCAGGAGGAGGAAGGCCACAGCCTGAAAGCAACTAAAGCAGTACAATCTTTTTCAACCCCATCTGCATGTCACCATAGTGCAGGCAGTGCAAGACAGTTTCACATGCCATGCAGATGACTGATCCACTCTCATGAGACTAGCTCTCCCTGTCTCCCAACACCATGATGCTCAGAAGCTGAAGGCTATAATGACATCCTTGCTCCTGTTGGAAGCATAAGGGAAGGAGGTGAAATAGGAGGAGGATAGTTAATACTGGAAGAAGTAGAAAAACTGAGGAGCACATGCAATGTCTCAGGAATGGTCTCAAATGTGTGAGAGAAGGGGGCCTTTGTATGTGAGCATGTGTTGGTATGTATGGTGTAAGTATAATATAAAATTGCCCCAAGAATACACATGCACATAAAAAAAAGTATTGCTGAAAATATGTGTTTAATTGGGCCAAAATAGGGTCACTTCCATATGTAAAATACCCTTGCAGTCAAAGGGGATGAAGACATGCAAATAGAAGCAAAGTGGATATTCACATAGAAACATAGAAATATGATGACAGAAAAAGACCACATGGCCTATCTAGTCTGTCCTTCCATAACAACTACAACAGTTCCCTTTTTACCTTTAGAGATCCTCTGTGTTTGTCCCATGCATTTTTGAATTTAGTTACCGTCCTCATCTCTACCACCTCCACTGGGAGACTATTCCACGGATCCACTACTCTTTCCGTAAATAAATATTTCCGCATATCACTCCTGAATCTATCTCCCTTCACCCTCATCCCATGTCCCCTCGTAGCAGAACTTGCTTTCAATTGAAAGAGGCTCTCTCCCTGAACATTTATGCCATGGAGATATTTAAATATCTCAATCATATCACCTCTATCCCGCCTTTCCTCTAAGGTGTACATATTAAGATCCTTCAGTCTGTCCTCATATGCTTTATAATGAAGACCACTAATCATTTTAGTAGCCACCCTCTGCACCGACTCCATCCTTTTCACATCCTTTTGAAGGTGCAGTCTCCAGAATTGCACACTATACTCCAAATGAGGTTGCACCAAAAACTTATACAGAGGCATTATCACCTCCTTTTTTCTGCTAGCCATTCCTCTCTGTATGCACCCAAGCATCCTTCTAGCTTTTGCCGTCACCTTTTCTACCTGTTTAGCTACTTTAAGATCATCAGACACAACCACACCAAGGTCCCGCTCTTCTTTAGTGGACAAAAGTACTTCACCCCCTATACTATATTGCTCCCTTGGATTGCTGCAGCCCAAATGCATGACCTTACATTTTTTAACATTAAATCCCAGCTGCCAAATTCTAGACCATTCTTCAAGCTTAGCTAGATCCCTCCTCATGTTATCTACCTCTTCCTGGGTGTCTACTCTATTGTAGATTTTGGTATCATCCGCAAAGAGGCAAACCTTACCTGAAAGCCCTTCCGCTATATCACTAACAAAGATGTTAAAAAGAATCGGACCAAGGACAGATCCCTGGGGCACACCACTGATAACATCCTTCTCCTCAGAGTGAGCTCCATTTACTTGTACTCTTTGTCGCCTCCCACCCAACCAATTTCTAACCCAAGCAGTAACTTTAGGGTCCATCCCTAGGGTGCTCAGTTTGTTTATAAGTCACCTGTGAGGAACAGTGTCAAAGGCTTTACTGAAATCTAAATACAACACATCTAGGGCTCTCCCTCGGTCAAACTCCCAGGTCACCCAGTCAAAGAAATCAATCAGATTTGTCTGACAAGACCTGCCTCTGGTGAATCCATGCTGCCTTGGATCCTGTAATCCGCTGGACTCCAGAAACCTCACTATTTTCTCTTTCAGCAGCGTTTCCAATAATTTACTCACCACTTAAGTTAAACTAACCGGCCTGTAGTTTTCAACCACATCCTTACTTCCGCTTTTATGTAAAGGCACCACATGAGCCTCTCTCCAGTTCTTTGGCACCACTCCCGACTCCAAAGAGGCATTGAAAAGGTCAGTCAGTGGAGCTGCTAGAACGTGTGTCATAGGCCCACTCTTGTTGCCATCATGGTAACCTGCATGTGGAGGTGATAGCATTTCAGACACTACACATGTAGGATCCATGTATAAGTAAGTTTGACCATCATTTACATATGCCCACCTGTTTTCTAGGTGCACATGGTGTGACTTGTCCTGCAGAACCAAATTTAACAGTGTCCACAAGTGGGCCTTCCTTAGAGAGCACCAACATGGTGACTAGGAGGGAGAGAACATTTTCTGATGTAGATGGCAATCTCCTAGTATTCTTGTTCTTAAATGAGGGCACCCCTTTTCTGCCTGGGTGGCCAGAAACGATAGCATGCTGCCACATGAAAGGTTTGGAAGTCAATCCAGATAACCATGGCAAGGTAAGGAGACTTCAAGTGCCCTTACACCTACTCCAAAACTTGGTAGACTTCTATGGGGCAAGAACTGAATATTTTACATTCAGAAATGCTTTGCCATCCTGCAAGAGATTCCCCTTCACACAAAAATATAATGTTGTGAAGGCTCGTGGTCCTTAAACATGAGGTTAGTACACTATACAGGCAAATCATATGGTCAGAGGCAAAGGCAGCCTGGATGCTTTTCACATGGATGTAACAGCGAAACTGACTCTGCCATCTGTCATGGCTCATAAAGAGGAATGGCAGGAAGTTATCCCCCTCTACCACCTTAAAGTATATGGCACAATCATCAGTGTGGCATAACTAATGCAGCATTATTTTTCTTTACATACATGGACAATATGTACCACATGCAAAAAGCAGATGACAAAATAAGATGCTACAAATTATTTCCTTAGACTCTAATACTGCAGCAGCAGCAAATATACATTTTTTTTCATCTAATTTGGCTGATGGTGGGAGGGGGGTTAGGACTGGTAATGGGCTATGGGGGGGGGAGGCTAGGACTGGTAATGGCCTATGAGGGGGTTAACTGAAAATGGGGTGATGGTGGAAACACTTAAAATGGGGTGATGGGGGTTATAACTGGTAATGACCTATGAGGGGGTAACTGAAAATGGGGTGATGGGGGTAACACTGAAAATGAGGTGATGGGGGGGGTAGTACTGGTAATGGCCTATGAGGGGTAACTGAAAATGGGGTGATGGGGGTAACACTGAAAATGAGGTGATGGGGGGGGGGGTTAGTACTGGTAATGGCCTATGAGGGGGTAACTGAAAATGGGGTGATGGGGGTAACACTGAAAATGGGTGATGGGGGGGTAGTACTGGTAATGGCCTATGAGGGGGTAACTGAAAATGGGGTGATGGGGGTAACACTGAAAATGGGTGATGGGGGGGTAGTACTGGTAATGGCCTATGAGGGGGTAACTGAAAATGGGGTGATGGGGGGGTTTAGGACTGGTAATGGCTATGAGGGGTAAGACTGGAAGTGGGCTATGGGGGGTTAGGACTGGTAATCGGCTATGGGGGGGCTAGGACTGATAATAGGCTGGGGGGTCTGCTAGGACTGGAAATGGGCTGAGTGGGAAGGGGGGCTTGAACTGCAAATGGCTGATGGGGAGGGGGGCTTGGAATGGAAAATGGGCTGTGAGGGGAGGGAGCTAGCACTGGAAATGGCTGATGGGGGGGAGCTACGATGGGACATGGGCCGAGGTGGGGCTAGGACTGAACATGGGCTGATGCAGTGACTAGACGGGAGGGGGTGCTGTGTGGGACTGGAACTAGAAGGGAGCTGATGTTGGGGGAGGATTAGAATGGGATGGAGCTGGGAGAGTGAAATGGAGAGGGGAAAATATTTTGTGTGGGAGGGAAGACAAATCTACAATTGGCCAGGTAAGTGGGGATTGAGGATGGAGGGGTAAAATTTGAGTGGATGAAATAGGAATGAGGAAAGAGCAAAAGGAGAAAGATTAATATGTTAAAGCAGATGTAGAGGGAGAATGGAAAAAGCTAGAAGAGAGAAGGACAAATGGACAGCAGACGATGGAGAGTTAGCAGAAGGCACGAAGAAACCAGAAGAAAGTGGCTGGAACTGAAAAAAAATGCACAAAAGGTAGAAAAATATCTTTATTTTCGAATTTATTAACTGGAATATGTCAGTTCTGGGAAATGTGCATCAATAACGCCTGCGCTTTGTTTAGTACAAGAGGAAATTAATTTATAGTTTTATTTCTACAGTGTTGTTGTACATTCCAAGTTTGGCTTTTGGGGGGTCCCAGTTTAAATTGTCTTGTTTCTAAATTTGGTTCCTTGTTTGGTGATGGTGTATTCTGCATGTGTAACTGAGCTGAGGTATTCTGTTTATGTAATTCCTATTTGACATTGCTACTTGTTCTCTGTCCCCAGTAGGTCATGTATTGTTATTCTCTGAAATGTATTGATTTAATATTTGCAGTGTTGCCTTTTGATAGGTAGGGTATGGTGCTTTGTGAGTCCTGGTAGTGCTGTTAGGATATGGCGGGTTTGCTATGGGTTCTAAATGGGCAGTGTTTGTTTGTAGTAGTTCCTAATGTGCCTGGCGGTTGCCACTGGATTATAGTAATGTAGAAATCTTTTAGTCTTTCTTTATTCATGCACTCATTAAGAGGCATGTTTACTAAAAGTTAGGGTATGGTAACATTATGCAAATATTTATGCAAATGAGGTCCCTTATGCAAATGAGGTCCCACGTCTCATGCGGCCCCCGGGTTATTTTACAAGTCCTCATTTGGCCCTCAAAGCAATTTGAGTTTGAGATCCCTGCCTTAGAGTATAAAGGAAGGAGTAGGAATTGAACCCTACTCTAATTCACCTTGCTATAGCAGACTATAACTACAAACTGATCTGAGAGTGGCAGGGAGCATCAACACTGAGGTAGGTGTCCACAAAAATTGTTCTCTTCTCTCTTCTGTTCTAGATATTTCAAGATCTTCAAGGATATTAAAACCCCACAAAATGAGGTTCCAGGCCATCGAACAGCAATACAAGAAAGTAGTTGCCTCTCATATCAGTATAAAGACCTTTGGGCCATTTGATGTATGCTGCTACCATACAGCTAGGGCACTGACCCCTTAGAAGGTGTGCACACAAGCACAACCTTGGCCTACACTTACTTGGAGGGGAGGACTTGGCAATGTAACTTCAGGACCGTCCCATCCACTAGGCAGGCTAGGCGGCCACCTAGGGTGGTATACCATGGCAGGTGGCACACCATGGCTGGTGGCATGGTGGCTTTGTGCCACTTTTTTGGTGCCCGTGGCAGGCCATGTGCTTTGGTACACATGGCTTGCCACTTCTGACTCCCCTCCAATGCAGCTTTCTGTTGGAAAGGGGCGAGAAGCGACAGGCTATGTGTGCCAAAACACATTGTAGACTTGCAGGCACCAAAGAGGTGGCACAAAGCCACCGCTTTGAAACTGCTAATGCCTCCAGCCCCCCAGGACTGAATCAGTAGTGGCAGTGGGGGCTGGTGGTGGAACGACTTTGTGGGGGGGTGGCTCAGTGTGGGGGAGAAGCAACATGGCTGGGGCTCCTGCCTGGGATGGCAAAAACCCTTGGGCTAGCCCTCTGTAGCTTCAGATACTCATCTACAAGAATATTGCCACATATGCTGAGCTAAATCTCCATGCTCCCTGAGTTAACCTAATGTCTGGAAATGCCAGCATTTACGGCCTGCCACACACCGAAATCCATGAGCTGGCACAGTAGAGTACCTGCCAATGGGAGACACCAGACAACCACCTGACCTTAAATTGATCAACTGCAAGGAATCCTTTAGCCCATCAGGCTAAAGAAGCTAAGTGAACAATAGAAAATCCCTCTCACTAAAAGCAGATAGGGATACATGGAAACGTGGCAGTTGACCCAGATGTATGTCCACTGGCATTGCACTAGTTCCATAATACAATGGTAACTATTTCCTTATTCCAAACTATGCCATGTTGTGGCCATTCACCAAAAGGGGATGCTGCACTATTTAGGTATTCTGCAAATCCCCCCCTACCCCCCATAGAATGTGGCCAACAGTGTTTCATCAGAGATAAATCTTCCTCTTTATATTGTATCCATAACCTCACCAAGTATCACCGTTGCCCTGACCAATGGTTCCCACCAGATTAAAGGCCAGGCCTTGCAAAATATATCTAAGTGGTCTTGTAACTCCCCTCTCTTGATCTCAAACATGTATTAATGCTTGTTTTGGACAGCAGTAGGGCCACGCTGGATGCACTGAAAAATAGTGCAGGTACATCTGTGCTATCTGCCAATGCATCTAACTTGGGCCTGTGCAATAAGTACATGACCTGTGTGCTAATTGTGTATAGCCTTTGCACTTACCACAGGTTAGCTTTTGCCCCTCATGAGCAGTAAGTTCACAGACTTACTGCACTCTCTATGTCAAGAGTTGAAACGAGCATACATTTTCAGTTCTATATGTCTATATGTGGGGATTCTGAGCAAAGTTCTATCTGCACAAAATTTACTTATGTATTTCATCTTCAAAAACTGATATAGAGTCTGCAGGTAAAAAGTGTGTGCAGTCTGTTCTGAAGAATAGAGTTTGGAAACTGCCTCCTGTACAGTTAATGAGGATTGGTTGAATTAAACAAAAAATGCATAGTTTGCATAGAAGCAGATATTGCTTACTGGTTATGATACCTTCTATCGGACTAACAAGAATTATTCAAAGATGATATGCAACATACATTCTTTCTTTCTTTCTAGAAGTCTCTTAGCAGCTTATTGCATGGTGCTGGTACCCCCCCCCCCCCCCCCACACACACACACACCAAGAGATGTAAACTTTGCTTCATGGGCTCCCTGGTGACTAGGTGGGGCAGGAAAGATCCTCAGCTCCTCAGACATCCATTGAGATGGTTAGGGCTTTCAGGTAAACTTATTCAATTTAAGTTTCACAGGATTATTTAGCGTTGAACAAATCCTTGATTACATCAGTGGATGGCCTCAGAAAAATCTCCTAGCTCCTGTTGTTTTGAACCAAGGCCTTCCATAGCTAGGACCACCACCCGTCCTAGAAATCTGTTTTACCGAGGAACAGTAAAAATGTAAATTTGTTTTTCAGATGGTGTCTTTAGAATGGTGTTTGCTTGTGGTACAAAAGGATTCACTTTTTTCTTCCCTTTTCCATCTTTTTCTGTTGTTGCAGTGGTTTGTTGATTCTGCCTGCTTTCTTTTATGGAGGAAACTGCAAGAAAACAGGATGGCCTGCTAAGAGTGGTCGGCCACTTCAAGAATGGGTCCCTGGCACAAAGGGCAGGAACACACATGAATACATTCTCAGGCTAATGGCATTAGAAATTTGCTAATTCTTTCCGGTAGAATGCTATCATTTGTATTGAAACATCTGCCTGCCCTTGTAAACTCTCAGGAAAGCAGGACCTGTTGTTGAAGCTAACCAATTTGAATTATGCCTACCTCTGTAGGGTGCTTGCATAAAAGGCTGAGCCATTTACACAGATAATCCATTTATAAATCACTGTAACAAAATGGCCATCTAGACAGTAGTTCAGTGACATTCTTTCGCATTTACAGCTGTATCCAGGCAACAGATACATCTTACATAGGGGAAAAGACTGGATTAGGAGGGTTTTTTTTCTCTTTGAAAATGGAAGGAAGGGTAGGGGGTTAAAGATAAACTAGCTTAAAACCACCGGGATATTAAATTGTATTACTTGCTTCTTTGAAGAATAAACATGAAACAGAATACTAATAAGACACTTTTCGAATTCTATCAACATGAAAGTGTTAGAGCTATGCTGTGTTATTACAAAATGTTCTTTTGTAACATGATAATAGAAGGCATACATGTATTGGCTCTCTATTGTTTCCTTTGGGGATGAATCTAGCTTGCAGTGCTTAGGTACATAATAACTAATCTGATACCTATACATCTAGAGATGTCTATCGGTAATGAAAGGAATTCATATATTCCCGAGCTAGCTAGTGGTAGAGTTATTTTCATTCACACCAGAATCATGGCAGCTGGATGCAGTAAAGTGCACTGCCATTAGTGCAGGCAATAGTGATGCATTTCTGCACAAATTCCTGCGCTCACATGGGTGTAGAATGCAGGAAGGAATCTAATGTGCTAATGGGTAATGAAGCAATTACCCAAGCAGCGCAGATGCCGAGAACTGTGCAGAAGACCAGAAGGTTGAGTTTAATGCTTGCATTTTAACATGAGGTCTGAGGAGGCGTTAAGGGTTAGCTCGTAGGTCCGCGGTTAGTGCTGGTGAAGCGTTTATACCTGCCTCTTCAGTGTACAGTCCCCGTAACTTTTCTTCTGGCAACAGAGGAAGTGTGCTGGAACAACGTTATGCGCATGCTATCAGGTGCGCAAAAAAGCAATATTATTCTGCAGAGGTTCTGCTCAAAATAATGCCGGTGCTTATAAACAGAACTTTTGCTCAGAATAATATCACTTTTTATGCACCAGATAGCAATTCAGCACATGCACACAAGTGCCAAACTGTGTCTTTTTGTGCACAGGATATAGGTGCTGCTAACACAGACCTCCCTGTGCTCTCCTTGTTTGGAACAGTTTTATGCACAGCTTTCACATGCTGTTTGCTTACAGCAGTGCTGAACAAAACTTCTTCTTTTTCGAGCTTTAGCGCTGGGCTCTGTCACAGGGTTTCTGCATCTAGCCCTTGGATTGTACAAGTTACCCAGCTCCATGCGTGAGATTGTTTGCCAGTTATGGCTTTAAATTTGCATTGCAATGCAGTGCTGTATTTGCAGTCCAAGATTTTACCCATTGCAACCAGTGCTGTAGGTCTCCTAATCATTGCATGGGTCTCCAACTCTGGTCCTGGAGGGCATCAACCAGACAGATTTTCGGGATATCCCTAATAAATTTGAATGAGTTTTATTTTGAAAACAATGGGGTAGTGCATGCAAATATATCTCATGAATATTCATTAGAGATATCCCAAAAACCTGACTGGAATGGTGCCCTCCAGGACTAGAGTTGGAGACCCCTGCCCTAAGGCATCAGAATGAGATTGTCAGAAATCCAGGACTGGCTTAAAATCTCACTCCTGGAACTGGGTAACTTGACATCTCTGAAACTTTACACTGTTGAAAAAGATTGCCCACCAGGTCCAGCTATAGTAGTTGTTCCTAGTAATGTACTGCTATTTTTTAAATCAGGACTCTATTGCTATTATTTGTTATTTGTTTATTTAAATTCATTGAAGTATTTACAATATGTAGATCTAGTAGCAAACCATTCATTGTGGTGAACATAAGGACATCCATAAGGCTAAACATAAAACAGTAATTAAGCAATAAAAGACAAAATAGCTCTACATCAGAGAAATACTTTTGTGTTCCTAAAACAACTTAACAAGGGATTTCAGATTCTGGAAGCTTCTTGTCAGTGGTTAACCCTATCTTCTTGCATCTCAGCAAACCTGATTCTGGCTCTGATTTTTTCCCTTCTTTTCCCTTATTATTATGTTTGGCCTTTGTCCCAAGAATGCCTGAATTCTATGGATTTTCAGGGGCCAATATTTTGCGGCGGCAGCAGCCAGCATCTTAAATGGCCGACTTTTGCTTCTTGAAGCTAAACCCAGATATTCAATACCAAGAAGCATACTGTATCCAGCTACCGGCATCGAATATCCAGTGTGCCTGGTTAGTATTTTAACTAACTGGCAGCAGCGATGTCGAGCCACGGCTTGGTTAGCTAAACCAGCTAAAGTTAGGCTCAACAGCACTACAGGCTAGTTAACTGCAATGCTAGTCTCAGAATGCCTCAGCGCTACATGGTTAGCATCGGGGAGTTTAATGGCTTTAGGAGGGTATATTCCATGGCACAAAATGGCTCTGTAACACTGAATATCTCACTCACCGTGATTAATGTGGTCTACTAACAGTGTTAAATATGCCCCCCCCCCTTAGCTTATAACCATCTATTACTACTACTAATACTTATTATTTATATAGTGCTATTAAGTATACATAGCACTGTACAATCTGTTAGGACAAACAAATAGAACAAACAGAGGAATAGCATAATTCTTTAAGAGAAATGATTAGTGCAGTCATGGGTTTAGACAGAAGAATAAGGGGTCAGGATCCAAAAGCAGATTCAAATATATGAGGTTTTTACCTGGATTGGAATACAGAGATCTAACACTCTCTCCATGAAATAGCAGATTTACTCACTATGGACGGCATTCCAAGACACAAATAGTGGATTTGTACGTCCAGGCTGGAGTCCAACCCCTGATCAGGGCCGGAGCTGTTTTCTGGGCCTCCTGCTCCCGCATGCACAGGGTCTTTATGCGGCTGGGGAGCTGCGGAGGGTCTAAGCAACAATAGAAAAACTGCAGAACAACGTTATAAGACTGCTCTATACTATTAGTGCATATATACTTCTCTGTTTTTAACCTATGTATAAATACCGCCAGGCCACCATATAGCCTCCTTTCTCTAGGCTGAGCTACTGTACCATCTCACAAGTTCTACTTAAACCTACCTTAAATTCCGAACCCCAAACCTATTTACTGTAGTAAAACATGGCTTCCCTAGAAGTACCAGCTCTTTGCCTTCTCCTTATCTGCTATATCCTGCTTAGCTCCTCAGTTTCAGCATTTGCATTTAACCCCATATACAACCTACCTATACCCACCATCCACAATCAGATACCAACATACACGTGTCTACCTCAGACACACAGATAATCCAAACCTAATGTCAACAGACTAATCAATCTAAAACTAAAAAAAAAATCCCTCTAACAGTCCCAACAATGACTTCACCACAACCTATAAATTTAAAATATTACCTTGTCTATGCTAGATCAATTAGAAAGAAAATACCAATCTTTCTAGACTTACTTACTGACAACTCTCCAGACCTTGACTGTATAACGGAGACCTGGCTCTCTGACACAGACATAGTAATTAACCAACTTAATGCTCCAGGATATGAAATATATCACTCTAACAGAACCTCTAAAAAAGGAGGAGGAATCCTCATAATTATAAAAGAAGAACTGAAATTGTCACTATTCACATCAGACAACAAAGAAAACATGGACTTACCATAAAAATCAAACACCTCTACATCTGCTTAGCATATAGACCGCTAGACCCAAAACCTGGAAACCTGGACATACTAGCTGAACTTCTTTGCTCCTCCACCAACAATAACCCTATTTTACTATTAGGTGACCTTAATTTACCATTTCTATCACACAATCACATGGCGGCCTTTCTCACATCCATAACTGATATGGATTAATACCACATAATCAACATGCAAACACACGTTAAAGGCAACACACTAGATCTAGTGTTCTTACCCACTTCTATCTACAATACCTACAACCTAACATCACTAGAAGTACAACCTATTCCCTGGACTGACCACCACCTAATAAAATTCCATCTTCCATGCTATGACACTACACTCAAAACCAACATATACTCCCCATTACAAAAGATTCAAGAAATTTGACAAAGATAACTTTCTGAAACAAACCACTCTGCACCTCACCCAAGTTCCTACTGACCTTGATGAAGCAATAACATCATGCAACAATACCATATCTAATGCAGCCATTTTACACTCACACCACACCTACCCCACAAAAAAACAAAATGCTCCATGGTTCAGCCTTGAGCTAAAACAACTGAAAGCAGACCTGCATAAATGCGAGCGCAAATGCCGCAATGTTGTTGTTGTTGTTAAGTACCGTCGAGTCGGTGTCGATTCATGGCGACCCTCTGGATAGTTGTCCTAAATTGTGTTCGGTCTTCAGTCAGGCAGCTCATTGTTGACAGACTGGTACCTGTAGCTGCTGTTATTGTATCGATCCATCTCATTGCTGGCCTCCCTCTTTTGCGTTGACCTTCTATCTTGCCAAGCATGATGTCTTTCTCTAATGATCTCTCTCTTCACATGATGTGTCCAAAGTATGAAAGTCGAAGTCTTGTCATCTGAGCTTCTAAAGAAAGCTTAGGTTTGATCTCCTCTAGTACCGACTGGTTTGTTCTTCGGGCAGTCCATGGTATACGCAGTATTTGCTGCCAGCACCATAATTCAAAGGCATCCATTTTCTTCCTGTCTATCTTTTTCACTGTTCAGCTTTCACATCCATATGATGTTATTGAAAATACCATGGCTTGAACAAGTCAAATATTTGTATGGAGAGAGACATTTCTGCTCTTGATAATCTTGTCTAGGTCTTTCATAGCCATTCTGCCAAGAGCAATGCATCATCGGATTTCTTGACTGCTTGTTACTTCTTTATTGATAGTTGATCCAAGTAGGTTAAAGTTGTCCACGATTTCAATTTCTTCTCCTTCGACAATGAACTTGTTGATTTTGCCAGTTGTCATGATCTTTGTCTTCTTTACATTAAGGTGCAGGCCCATTTTGATACTATGTTCTTTGATTGTGAGAAGCAAATGTTTCAGTTCATCTTCACTTTCAGCCAGTAATGTGGTAAATGCCGCAATACAAAATCCTAAACCTACCAAACACAATATTTGAACACTCTCAAAATCTACAGGGATACCTTAAACACTACTAAAAAGGGCCACTATTCTAGCATAATATCCAAATCGCTAAACCACCCAAGGGAGTTATTTGAAATTGTGAAATCCTTAATTAATAAATCTGCTAACAAAGACTCAACTGAGCCATCCATAGCACCCCAAACCCTCGCTAATTTCTACAAGGATAAACTTAAACTTCAAGATTTACACATAACAAACCTAAATATACTCTACCCAATACAAAACTCCACCTGGTCAATTTTCTTCTTCTGCATCAAAAGATGCACTCAGAAATGTCATTTCTAAACTAAACACCACTAAATCCTATCTCGACTCATGTCCAGTGAGCTGGATTAAAGCAACAATATCAGATCTATCATCATTCATCCTCCCCATTATCAACCTTTCTCTACATGATGGCCACTTTCTCGCTTCCTTGAAACATGCATTAGTCCGCTGTATCCTGAAAAACAACTCCATGTATAAAAACTCCCCTACTTCATATAGACCTATATCCAGCCTCCCCTTCATGGCTAAAATCATTGAAAAGATAGTATAAGTACAACTCCAAGATCACATTGACTCCTTTGCTCCATTAGACAAACACCAATATGGCTTTCACCCATATCATGGAGTAGAAACACTCCTCACTGTCCTATTTAACAAACTCACACATGGCATTGATGATACTAAAGAAGTGTTCCTCCTGATATTTTTAGATATCACTGCAGATTTTGACAGTATAAACCATCACATCCTGCTCTCTAGACTACAACAAATAGGTATCAAGGACACAGTACTG
The DNA here is from genome assembly GCA_033557465.1 of Ichthyophis bannanicus. NCBI lineage: Eukaryota > Metazoa > Chordata > Amphibia > Gymnophiona > Ichthyophiidae > Ichthyophis > Ichthyophis bannanicus. The sequence continues at coordinate 122,863,659 of CM066034.1, read as the reverse complement.
AAATGGTTCACTTCTTATCTATCTGATAGAACACAACAGGTCAAAATTGAACATCAAATATCTGTTCCTTACAAACAAGAACAAGGTCTACCACAAGTTTCTTCTCCTTCAGCCCTCCTCTTTAACATTTAGCTCCAACCCATATGCTCCATTTTTAAAAACTTCCAGTTAAATTATCACATATATGCAGATGATATAATGATATATCTCCTGTTCAACATTCATAACCCATCAACTCAACAAATTACAGGTTGTTTTGCAGAGATAACAGTATGGCTCGCAAACCACAACCTTAAGATCAATTTTAACAAAACTGAAGCATTGTATGTTACAAGAAACCAGAGCTTCAATCCTCCTACATCTATCAAGATCCAAGACACTAATATTTCAGTTAAAAATTAGGTAAGATACCTTGGGGTAGTCCTTGACTGCACTTTCAATATGACAGCACTTTCAATATGACAATATGACACCACTTGCGCTGCAATCGCAGTGGCAGGGGCATGGCAATCATTTATCGCTCCACCCTTCCCTTTACAGACACTGTTTCCCCTCCTTCCTACCCTGAGTCTCTTCTCCTCCGTTACGGTTCACCACCCTCTGCTTCTTTCCTCCTTCTCAATGCTCCCCCGTCCAATCGTCCTGATCTCTGGGACAGTCTGTTAGCTTCATTCTCGGAAGCTTCCCTTTTGTCCTTGAACCTTGTCATTCTTGGTGATTTTAACATCTATTTTGAGTCCCCCTCTCATCCAAAGGATAGAGCTCCGCTGTCCTTGTTAGAGGATCTCTCTTTTGTTCAGCATGTTTCCTGCCCCACACATGTCGCTGGTCATACATTAGATCTAGTATTCACCCCCTCAGCTTCCACAGTCTTCCCAGCCCACATTTCACCTCTCACTTTACCCTGGTCAGTTCATTCTTGTCTTCTTTTCTCATTATCCCTCCCACCCTCTCAATGTCTCACACGTCACTCCCTTCCACCTCCCCCCAGTCTTAGGCTTCACATTACCCCACTGACTCTTCAGCAATTCCCTTTAGCAGATTCCCTCTTTCCTTTATCTTTGTCTTCTCTCCCCGTGGATGAACAAACAGACCTATGGACATCTACCCTCACTACTGCAATAGATAAACTTGCTCCCCTCCATCCTCTTCCTCCATCTCACCCCCCATCACGTCATCCCTGGTTCCATCCTAGCCTCTACCTTCAGTGAACCTACCTTCGCCGCGCAGAACGAGCATGGCGCAAGCATCCTACTTCAAACTCACTAACTACCTTCCGCAGCTCACAGATGCTCTACCATACAATGATCACTGATGCAAAGTGGTTGTACTACTCTGATCATATCTCCTCCTCTTCCAGTTCATCACAACAACTATTCAAGATCCTTCGTTCTGTTACTAATCTGTCCACTCCCTCTACAACCTCTTCCTCTCCCCTTGACGTGCCTGATTCTGATTGTCTGGCCTCTTTTTTCTCTAGTAAAATTGAGTCTCTTCGTGCTACCTTCCCAGCCTGTCCCCCACCTCTGTCCCCCCTCTCCAATCACACTCCATTCATGTATCCCCCTCTCTCTCTCCTCCCCCTTCCAACGGGCTTTTCCCCCACATCTGGCACACGTTTCGCCCAATCACTGAGTCTGAGTTGTCCATTGCTACCTCTCATAAAACCACCTGTCCACTTGACCCTTTACCTTCCTCCTGGCTGTCAGACCCCTCCCTCACCCTGATTCCCTATATACTTCACATCTTTAATAACAGCCTCTCCTCAGGTGTCTTTCCTTTAACTTGAAAACATGCCCTCATTCACCCACTCCTTAAAAATTCATCCCTCGATCCTTCCATACTGGCTAATTGGCGTCCCGTGTCCAACCTCCCTTTCCTGTCTAAGATTTTGGAAAAGCTTGTGTTTGTCCAACTCTCTGCTCATCTTGATTCTACCCTCTCCCTTCACCCACGCCAATCTGGCTTTCGCACAGGTCACAGCACTGAGACCGTTCTCACTTCCCTCCTGAGCAAAGTGCACCAATCCCACGACTGGGGTGATCTTTCCCTTGTGGTGGCGTTGGATCTATCTTCTGCTTTTGACATTGTGGATCCTCGCACCCTCCTAGCCTGCCTGGGTGATCTCGGGATTCATGGGTCTGTTCTCTCTTGGTTTTGTTCTTTTCTCTCTTCTCGCACTTTCTCTGTAAAGACCAGCTCAACCATCTCCCCTCCTCGGGCTCTTCTCTGTGGGGTCCCCCAGGGTTCATTTCTTGCCCCCCTCCTTTTCAACATCTTTCTCGCCCCTCTGGCACTCATTGTTCAACAGTCTGGTATTTCAGGCTATTTCTATTCTGATGACATGGTTCTTGTTCACCACACCAGCTCTCTCTCGCCAGATCTTTCTGCCCTCAACCTCTGTCTCGCTCGTGTTGCCACATGGATAAGCAGTAACTTCCTTCATGTTAACCCATCCAAATCAGCTGCACTCTGGCTTTCCTTTAGTACATCACCTCCTACTTATTCCCCTCTCTTCCTTTCTTCTCCTATTCCTCTGGTCTCCTCCCTCTGCTATCTCAGAGTTACTCTCAGCTCCTCTCTTTCCTTTCACCACCACCATATCTCCTTGCTCGTCCGTCGTTCCTTCCTATTCCTGCACCAGATCCGCGCTGTTCACCCCTTCCTCCCCTTCTCCTATCTCACCTCACTAGTTATCTCACTTGTTCTCTCAAGGCTGGACTACTGTAACACCATCTTAGCAGGTCTCACACAATATCAACTCCGGTGCCTCCAATTGGTTCAAAATACAGCTGCACGTCTGCTCACTCATTCCTCTACCCAGGACCACATCACCCCCCTCCTTTTCCATTTGCACTGGCTCCCACTCAAATTTTGTTTCCTCTATAAGGTTATCATTCTTACCCATAAAGCATTACACACCGGCTCTCCCCAATATCTGGCTGACTCCATCCATCTTCAGCCTTCTCCCCATCTCCTTTGCTCAGCATACGGGAATCACCTCTTTCTTCCCTCCCCTTCCTCAGCTAACCTGGAATCCACACATTACTCCACTTTCTTCTTCTTGGCCCCTGACCTCTGGAACTCCCTCTCCCTTGCCCTCCATACCAAACTGTCTTATTTACGCTTCAAGAGCTCACTCAAAACCCACCTCTTTCAGCAGGCATTTGACCTCCCGGATCCTTAAGACTTCCACACTCCACCAGTCCCCCCGCCACCAGGCCTCTCCTCCACCCTCCTTTACCCTGCCTAACTGTCCTCTTCTGTCTCTTCCTGTCCCTCTCTGTCCTGTCTAAACAATGGTGTTCCTTTCTTTTTCCTCTTTCCAATTGATTTTATTGTACACCGCCCTGACGCATACGCTTGGGTGGTATATCAAGTGATAAATAAAGATAAAGATAAAGACATAATACAAATTACAAAAAAGGATATTCTTTAAACTCAAATTGTTAAAGCAACTTCGTCCTCTGCTTTACCAACACAATTTCAAATCTGTCATCAATGTAGTTATCACACCACACTTCGACATCTCCAACACTATTCTACAAGGCACTACCAAATAAATGTTAAGACAACTACAACTAGCTCAATACGTCGCAGATAGGATTACAATGAATAGCAAAAAATACTCAGCACAGCATTTAAACTAATCAAAGAAATTGCCCTATCATATCTCTCCTCGCGCATCACCAAGGATAATATCACTCGCTCATAACATGACTGTAATAAAAATAAACTTGCAATATCAATTGGGAAGTAAGAATCAACTAGCTACACCACAAGAGGGATAAAAGACCTCAGAATCAAAACCAAACACATACCATAAATCAGGCATTTTTCATGGCTTAATGGAATTCATCCAAACCACAAGAATTCCCCTGTTAATCTTCCACCAATAATTATTACTGGAAAAAACAATTGTGCTGTTAATGATGACTTTAGCTTCAATATGTATTCATGCTGTTAATATGAGGACACTATGAAAAATACAAAAATAGGGGGAAGTATGCCCTTTGGTCCCAAAATAGATCCAAATCTATTAGATAGATCGATATCATATAGAACAAGGGCTCACATCCGCACTGGTCAGAAAACCCCCCAAAACACCTTGTAATTATTTCATATTACATACATTTTTTTTCGTATATTTTTAAGCTTATTTTAAAAAAAACGCTTGTTTCATTTCTCATTCATCTTGATAAAAACTCCAAATGAACATATCTGGTTCTTGGTCCACCGTCACATAAATCAATTCGCTGAAGACACATTGGGAGTCACTCAGCAACATTGATAGTGGATCTTGTGTTCAATATCCCCATCTATGCATGCAACAGATTTAGCAATTAATGCCGCAATAGAACACACATCCTCTCTATTCCCTAACGCCAGATTCAGAAATTAGTATTGAATTCAAAACATTCAAAAAATAGGAAGTGTCCTTTAGATAAGAAGGAATCTGTGTTAATAGAATTCATACCATCTGTCATAAAAATCCCCTCTGATTCAAAATGTTTAATAACAATTTTTTATTTCAACAAAATAGTTTTGAAACAAAACAAGCAATGCAACAATCAATTCCTACCGCAGCCTATCTGCTGATTCTTATCAAGTGCCCTCCTTTCTTCCCCTTTAATTGCAAAAACTGACAAGCGAAAAAAATGAATTCTGCACTGAACTCTTGATATCTTGAAAAATGCATTGGATTGAAGAATATTATAAAAACCTTTTTTCTTCTATAGAAAAAGCCTCATAAGAACATTGAATAATCTATAGCAGCATTCAATCCATCTGAATGTACTGTACACAGTAAAAAAAAAATCCATTTAGATTCCAACTGTGGCAAATGTTAATATGATTGATGGCTATCACCTTTAAATCCTCAAACTTATGTAAATGTTTCATATAGTGTGAAAACATTGGAGCAATTTCTTTATTGTGTTGTAAACTTTAATGATGTTCATTAATTCTAATTTTTAGCAATCTACTGGTCTTGCCAATATAGACCTTAGACAAAAAACTTTATAAGGTCTCTATCAAGAGTGAACTACAATCACACAAGAAAAATACTTAAATTCACTCTACTAAATCTAAAAATCACAACTCATTTGTCTTTTTGTTCTATTTTCTAATTATTTCATTTTTTTAATATTTTTTCTTCTTTTGCCAATGGTCTCAGATAAACGGTTTAGCTTGACACACTTTTTTATGGGTAATGAAACTCGCCCAATATAGTGTCCGTTCACATCAATGACCTTAGGCATATATTTTTTTCTCAGAATGTTTAACTATTACGTTGCACTTTTTTGTAGATAAACATTTAATTTTTCTTAAAAAGATTTGCGTATCAATCACCATGCCACTTATCTTATGCGGAATGGTGTCTCTACTTTCCCTTGTTGAACGGACACTATATTGGGCGAGTTTCATTACCCATAAAAAAGTGTGTCAAGCTAAACCGTTTATCTGAGACCATTGGCAAAAGAAGAAAAAATATTTAAAAAATGAAATAATTAGAAAATAGAACAAAAAGACAAATGAGTTGTGATTTTTAGATTTAGTAGAGTGAATTTAAGTATTTTTCTTGTGTGAATATAGACCTTAGGGCAAGGGCAACGTATACAATAAATGACAAAATCCGTCATACAGGTAATGTGGTAATGCAGCTGGAATTTACAACCTGTTTGAGGATCAATAGAAGGATCAGTCTCCTCCATATTCATACAAGACTTACAACTTCTGTATTTAAAGTGTCCAGGTATCTCAATGGGTTCCTCAAATTTATATTGTATAGCTGATGGACTTAGTAGTTCTTTTAAATTCTTCTCTCAACTATAGATGATTAAAACGCCCTCTGGAAAACACTGAAGTAGTCATAAGAGAGACCACATTTTTTAAAATTATTTTAGCAGTATTAAGAGCAGTAGATGAATAATGTAGAAGACAGGTCATAAAATCCTCTGTCTTAGAAGCAGGTTTTCCCTGTGGGATCAAAAGTACTCCTCTGTCATTAAACAGTGCCCTATTATAGGCTTTTTTCACAGTTGTCTTTGGATAGCCTCTCCTCAATAATATGGCATCCAACCAATGCACTTGGATTTTGTACTCAATGGTTAAAAAACAAATTTGATGATAGTGGAGCATCTGAGAATATGGTAGATTGTCCTTAAAATGCTTTGGATGGGATATGGAGAGAGGCAAGATGGCGGTGGTGTCTATCTCCCGGTCGGAGGTCTGATTCCTGAGGAGTTTTGGATCCGTTGGCGTTTCCCCCAGAAGCCGACATGGGCAGGAGGAAACAGAAGCAGGCTTACCTGCCCTCCGGGGATGCTTGCTCTTCTACTACGGCGCAAAAAACTCTTCAGATGTGTGGGTTCTCCATTTCGGGGGATCGAGCAGCGTCTTCGGCAGGCCTGCAGGGATCTGTGGACCTGAGCACATCCGGGGTTTTCTTGTCCCCAGAGCAACGGCCCCCCCTGCCGTGCCCCGGAAGCAATTTTGCCGGTTGCGGTGAAGCGCCAGTCGGCGTGAAGACTAGCACGTCGAAGCAAGGTGCGGAGGAGGGACCTGCAGCTGATGAATTTGCTCCGAATGGGTCCCTGGAATTTCTGATAGTTAGGGAGGGATCAGTTGGGGATTTATTGTCTTGTACGGCTGACGCATAAGTCTTACACCACCTGTTTTTTCTTTATTTCCTATGTTTGACTTAATATATTTTCCTGTGGCCTCTCTCTTAATAATTGTGGGCTAATTTTGGTATACTAATGTAATTATTTTGTTTGTTATCCCTTTTATGGGATTATTCTATTTTTTTTTCTGTTACCATTTTTTCATCATTCAAGTTTGTTGGCTGAATGTATTTGAAAATTTGAATAAAAATTAAAATTGAAAAAAAATGCTTTGGATGGGAACTTTTATAGTGTAATAAAGAATTACGATCAGTGGGTTTAGTATAAACTGTTGAAATCCTTGTTCTATTTGTTGCACTAACATATCTAGAAAATGTATTTCACTCTTACTGGATGACATTTCAAACCGGAGATGATTATTACAGTTATTTAACCAGTTAAAAACTGGTTAAGTTCTTCAACTGATCTTTGCCATAAAACAAAGATGTTGTCAATGTATCTCTTCCATAAAAAAATTGAAGAGTAATACGGAGATGTTGCTATAAATTGCTCTTCAAACGCTGCCATATGGCAAGAGAGGGGGCAAAAGTTACTCCCATTGCTGTACTGAAATTTGTAGATAAAACTGTTTTTGAAAAACAAAGAAATGATGTTTCAAAGTATTGCTTAAGAGAATTTGAAGGAACAGTTTGAGATTTGTTTCAGGTCTCCAAAGAATCAGAAAGGATGACTATAGCATCATCTTGAGGAATAACTGTGTAGAGGGATCGAACATCAAGGGTTATCATCTTGAACTTAACCCCAGATTCAGAAATTAGTATTGAATTCAAAACATTCAAAAAATGGGAAGTGCCCTTTAGTTAAGAAAGAATCTGTGTTAATAAAATTCATACCATCATCTGTCATAAAAATCCCCTCTGATTCAAAATGTTTTTTAATAATAATTTTTATTTCATCAAAATAGTTTTGAAACAAAACATTCTCACTCTTGTGTGCAAACAATTCTTTCAAAAATATTTCAAAATCATTCATGTAAATTCATATGTTTCTTTTCAAATGCAGTATCTGTCAGAATGGATCTCCCAAATTCATTAAGGGACCCTTTTATAAAAGTGCACTATGCCGTTACTGGTAGCGTGTAGCCAGCACATTTAGCAAATGTCGATTCTAACTGTGCACAATGCATTGGGCTTAGTGAATGGCTTGTAATCAGTACATCCAGGCTAACTACAGTGCTCACAATTAGCATGGGTGCAATTACTGCCACCTCAATAGTTGGAAGTAAGTGCACCCAGGCAGATTTTGGAAAGCGTTAGGGTACAGTGCAGCGTGTTAACTGACAGAAACATGCTGTTCATACCCCCGATGATTAACACAGTGGTGTTGCACCTAACGTGCCATGATTTTGCATGCTATTGATGCATTAGGTACAAAACCACAACATACTTGAGTAAAAGGGTCCCTAGGTATCTCAAAACTGAATTCACAGTATCAGTCCATCAGTCTAATATAAGATCATTTCAATTAGAATATCATGTGCCTCAAATTCATATTCACAGATATATCTCCCATAATGCTGCTATTGGCCATCATTATGCCAAAGCAGGGCCAGTGTTACCATTAGGCAAACTAGGCAGTCACCTACAGCACTGGCCCTCCGGGAGCACCCACTACCATCTTTAGCACCTCTCTCTGGGACATCGAGCAGCGGCAGTGGACACAAACAACCCTGCGGCCCAAGGGATGAGTTTTGCCTGGTGCACCTCATCTCCTTGTGCTGGCCCTGCACCCAAGGCTGTGTCAAGGCTCTACAAAAATCAAATATAGACACGATTGTCTAGTCATTATAAAACTCCAATTGCAAAAGTTGCAAAAATGGACAAATAAAATACTCATATGAACAAAGTATTTGATCTCAAATCTGTTCCACTTCAACAAAATGATGACCAACTGATATAAACATCAACAAATAATCATGTGATCAGAAGTAGCCAATATTCAACCCAGAGGGATATGTAAATTGCCCTTGAACGGCATATGAATAAATGCCCAAACCTACAAAATTAGCATGAGCTCCAGTGGTACTGGTGGATTCCCAGGGACTGCTTTCTACTGCAACATTTCACTTTTCACTTTTTATCTTTTAGCTTCAAATTTTATTGTTCTATGAACAACAGCATGGAACAGATATGGTACAATAAGATGCCCTGTGCCCTGCCAACTTCACAGCTGCTGTCACAGTGAAATACATCCTGATGCAATAATCTCTGCCATTCACTCAGCATTGTCTCAAAGCTCAAAGACACTGCCCCTTGAAGCCCCTAGTATGGCAGACTGCCTAGCAAAAGAAAGGCAAAAACACCTTCCTTGGAAAGAAAGAACAATCTAAAATCTCTTCTTTCTGAGCTTTCCTATAGCAAGGCAAAGATAACTCAGGCACAAGCTGAGCTTGAAGTTCTTTCTTTTCTCAGCTTTATTGTCCTCAAATGCCCCAGACACAGCCCTATAGCAGAAATGCCAGTGCCATTAGCAAAGCTGGTATTTTTTTCTTTGCGACCTTACCGCTGTCACAGACAAACTCGCTTGTCTCTCTTAGAATCGTAAAACCAGCATCAGCACTCCTTCCTAACCTTCTGAAAATCAGATCTCAAATACTTGTCTATCCTTGTGTTTGCTGTGTGTTGTCGCCATGCTGTGATGTGACAATTGTGTTTCGATAAGGCAAAAGATTCACTTATGTGCATCAGGGGAATTCGCTGGGATACAGCCACTCTCCAGCCGACTGGGGTTTTGTGCACTTGCTGAGGGTCCATCCCTCACAGTTTAAGATGTGTTTGTAGAGAATACTAGGACAGGAATCACTGGGGTCGGTTCCTAAAGCCACATACCATTTGATACAAGTTCATATTTACATTCTTTTACACCATGTTAGGGTGCACTGGGCTAACCTAGCTCTTTTAAGGGCATGAGGGAGTTTTGCCTGGTATATGGTCTAGGTTGCAGCAGCTGCCATTTCTCATTGGTATTTATGTCTAGTGTACATCAGCAAACTACTGTCTGTGATGAGCAGCTTAGGAGATGCATGTTTTTCCCAAGGGGCATGATGTCAGCGGGTACATCACGGGGATGGGTAGGATCCTAAACATGTAACTTTTCAGAATACAGTGGGTGAGGGGATGTCCAAAACATTTACCCGCATCCAAAGCACAGGCTGGCTGAAAAGCGCTTGCATGTGCCGTGTCAAACACAGCTATCTCACCGATCCTGGACCCACAGGCGGAATGAAGTTCATAGGGGGCCCATTTTTGATTTAGACATGTCCGCGGGCTGGACATGCACATTATGGAATTGCGCTCCACATGTGTATCTTTGCAGTAGCCACATTAAATTTCATCTGCCATTTGGATGCCCAGTCTCCCAATTTCTCAAGGACCTCTTGCAATTTTCACACTTTAATTTAATTTTGTGGCATCTTCAAATTTGATCACCTCGTTCATTATTCCCCTTTCGAGGACATCTATGGATATGTTAAACAGTAGCAGGCCCAAATCACATCCCTGGGTACTTCACTATTCACCTGTCTCCATTGAGGAAATTGGCCATTTAGCCCTGTTCTCTGTTTTCTATCTTTTAACTGGTTTCTGATCCACAATAGTACACTGCATCCCATCCCATGAATTTTTTAATTTCACCAAGAGTCTCTCATGAGGGTCTGTAGCTAGCATCTGTCCTCCAGGAGATGTAATATCCTCTCACACCTAGAGCAGGGGCGGCCCAAGGGGGGTGTGGGGCCATGTGCAGAGACTCGGTGTGGGGCCTCATTTGCATAAGGGGCCTCATTTGCATAAATATTTGCATACTGTTACCATACACTAACTTTTAGTAAACATGCCTCTTAATGAGTGTATGAATAAAGAAAGACTAAAAGACTTCTACATTACTATAATCCAGTGCCAACCGCCAGACACATTAGGAACTACTACAAACACTGCCCATTTAGAACCCATAGCAAATCCGCCGTATCCTGACAGCATTACCAGGATTCACAAAGCACCATACCCTACCTATCAAAAGGAAACGCTGCAAATATTAAATCAATACATTTCAGAGAACAACAATACATGACCTACTGGGGAAAGAGAACAAGTGGCAATGTCAAAAAGGAATTACATAAACAGAATACCTCAGCTCAGTTACACATGCAGAACATAGACCATCACCAAACAAGGAATCACAATTTAGAAACAGGAAGACAATAATTAAACTGGGAATCCCAAAAGCCAAACTTGGAATGTACAACACTGTAGAAATAAAACTATACATTAATTTGCTCTTGTACTAAACAAAGCGCAGACGTTAATGATGCACATTTCCCAGAGCTGACATATTCCAATTAATAAATTCAAAATAAAGAGATATTTTTCTACCTTTTGTGCATTTTTTTTCAGCTGCAATTGCTCCAGTCACTTTCTTCTGGTTTCTTTGTGTCTTCCGCTAACTCTCCATCATCTGCTGTCCATTTGTCTTTTCTTCTCTCTTCTAGTTTTTTTCCATTCTCTCTCTACAGCTGCTTTAACATACTAATCTTTCTCCTTTTGCTCTTTCCTCATTCCTATTTCATCTACTCAAATTTTACCCCTCCATTCTTAATCCCCACTTACTCTCCCAATATACGGCCAATTGTAGATTTGTCTTCCCTCCCACACAAAATATTTTTTCCCTCTCCATTTCACTCTCCCAGCTCCATCCCATTCTAATCCTCCCCCAACATCAGCTCCATTCTAGTTCCAGTCCCACCCAGCATCCGCTCCCTTCTAGTCCCCGCATCAGCCCATTTCCAGTCCTAGCCCCCCATAAGCCCATTTCCAGTCCTATCCTAGACCCACCATCAGCCTATTTCCAGTCCTAGCTTCCCCATCTATTTCCAGTCCCATCCGAGTCCCTCCATCAGCTCATTTCCAATCCCAGCCCCCCATGAGCCCATCAGCCCATGTCAAATCCTAGCTCCCCTCCACTCAGCCCATTTCCAATCCAAGCCCCCCATGAGCCTACTTCCAGTTCTAACCCCTTCATGAGTCCATTTCAATCCAAACCCCCACCACAGCCCATTTCCAATCTTGGCACCCCCCCCAACAGCCAATTTTCAGTCCTATTCTAGCCCCTCCATCAGCCCATTTCCTGTCCTAGCCCCCCCAGTCACCCATTTCCAGTCCTAGCTTCCTCCCCCTCACAACCCATTTCCATTCCAAGCCCCCGTCCCCATCAGCTATTTGCAATTCAAGCCCTCCTTCCACTCAGCCCATTTCCAGTCCTAGCAAAGCCCCCAGCCCATTAACAGTCTTAGCCCCCCAGCCCATTAGCAGTCCTAACCCCCCATCAGCCCATTTCCAGTCCTAGCCCCCCATAACCCATTACCAGTCCTAAACCTCCCCATCATCCCATTACGTCCTAACCCCCCCATCACCCTATTTCCAGTCCTAGCCCCCCCATCAGCCTATTTCCAGTCTTAGCCCCCCATAGCCCATTACCAGTCCTAATCCCTCCCATAGCCCATTACCAGTCCGAACCCCCATCAGCCCATTTCCAGTCTTAGCCCCCCCATAACCCATTACTAGTCCTAACCCCCCCATCAGCCCACTTCCAGTCTTAGCACCCCCCATGACCCATTACTAGTCCTAACCCTCTCCCTTCAGCCCACTTCCAGTCTTAGCCCCCCCATAACCCATTACCAGTCCTAAACCTCCCCATCAGCCCATTTCCAGTCTTAGCCCCCCCATAGCCAATTAATAGTCCTAACCCCCATCAGCCCATTTCCAGTCTTAGCCCCCCCATAGCCCATTACCAGTCCTAACCCCCCATCAGCCCCCTTCCAATCCTAGCCCCCCCCATAACCCATTACCAGTCCTAAACCTCCCCATCAGCCCATTTCCAGTCTTAGCCCCCCCCATAGCCAATTACCAGTCCTAACCCCCCCATCAGCCCATTTCCAGTCAGCCCTCCCCATAGCCCATTACCAGTCCTACCCCCCCCATCAGCCCACTTCCAGTCTTAGCCTCCCCCCCCATAGCCCATTACCAGTCCTAAACCCCCTTCCCCCCTATCATCCCAAATTAAAAAATAAAAAAAAAGCTGCTTCTGCCGCGGCAGCATCAAGAGTGCCGCCGCGAGAAAGGAAACTCTCGCGGCTCTGAAAGAAGCCCGCGTTCGGGGATTCAACGCTAGCCTACGATGCAGGGAGGCTCTGCCGGGCAGGGGGGGGCCCGCGGCGGCACTCTTGATGCTGCCGCGGCAGAAGCAGCTGTTTTTTTTTTTTAAACTTGGGATGATGAAGAATGTTTTTTGCGCGGGGCCCCCTGAAACGCGGGGACCTGTGCAAAAAACATTCTTGCTCAATGGACGGGCCGGCCCTGACCTAGAGGTGTCTCCATGACCATGTGACCTTTAGGGAAGGGTTAGTATGGCCCTTATAGTTGGTGATTCAGACATTACGCATGCAGATAGCTGGGTAGCTGGTGGAAATTAGGATTGCCTTGTAACTTGCCTGCCTGGTGCGAAGTGGCAGACCTCACATGCCACTTAGATAAGGTTCTAGACAGTGCTAGGAATGAGCCTGCTGTCTTGGTACATGTTAGTAGCATTGACATAAGAAAGTGTCAGAGGGAAATTCTGGAAACTAAATTGAGGCTTTTAGGTAGAAAGATGAAATCTGGACGTTCCAGGGTTGCACTCTTAGAAATGCTTCCCATTCCACGTGCAGAACCCAAGAGACAGGCAGAACTCTGGAACCTTAATGCATGGATAAGATGATGTTGAAGGGAAGAGAGCTTTAAATTTGTTAGGAACTGGTTAAAATTCTGGGGAAGGGGCTACTTTTCCAAAAGGATTGGCTCCACCTTAACAAGGATGGAATCAGGCTGCTGGCATTAACTTTTTAAAAGAAGATAGAACAACTTTTAAACTAGAAATGGGAGAAAGCCAAGAGTCACTGAATAGTGCATGGTTTGGAATGTTTTATATTTGAAGGATACTAGAAAAGCAAAAGAATTTAGGACAAACTGATAGAGAAGTTCCAAAACAGGTAAAAGTAACCCAGGTGTCTTTAAGTAAAAAGCAGAGTTGAAAGATTTCAAATTACCCCTATCCTCTGCTAACCAGACTGTTAATATGAACAAAAAACACATTTTGAAATAGCGGTATGCAAACATTACGTCTAAAAAATTATGATGGGAGAAGTAGAATATACAGCACTAAATTAAAGGTTAGATATAATTGGCTTCTCAGAGACCTGACAAAAAGAGGATAACCAATGGGACCCTGTAATACCTGGGTACAAATTATATCACAATGATAGCACAGGCCAAATTGGTGGAGAGGGACACTATAGGGTTCATTCTGTTCTGGACATAGAAGCGCTCTGTATGTCCGGTCTGAGATGGACATACAGAGGGGATCGCAATTCTGATACCGCAGGGCAAATCTAGCCCTGCAGGATCAGAATCACGATCAGTCATGTACATGTAAGCTGGGAATGTGATTCAGTCCAGTCTGCAAGTACATGACTAGCCCAACTAACTCAGTCAGGGCTTTTAAATGGAGCCACAGTGCCATGGCACCGAGGCTCCATTTAAAAGCCACAATGCTGGCCACTGGAAAAAATGATTATTCCCCGCAGCCTATGGCCAGGGTCGGGCTGCGGGGAATGTCCTCTGGCCCTCTCTGCCCCATCTGTGCCCTGGCATTTAAATAAAAACACATCCAGTGAAGTTATTCCACCTCGGAGGTGGAATAACTTTCCCGCACATGTCACCGGCCCTGTATGTACAGGGCCAACATTAGAATCGACCCTGTATATCCAGGACTGGCGACTGCCCAGACTCCACCCATGAGCTTCCCCTTCCCCGCCCCCATCTAACTTCCCCAGACAACTAGCAGGGAAGTTAGACGCAGGCAGAGAAGACACGAATAGCGGGGATAGACGTCCCATTGGGACATCCATCCCCGCTATTCATGGTACAGAATTGGGCCCTATATGTTAAAGATGGACTTGAATAAAAGTTTTGCAAGGAAAAAATACACTGTAGAATCTCTATGGATAGAAATTCCACGTAAAAATTGAAAGATAATAACAGTGGGGGCATTCTACCATCTGTCTGGACAGAATGAACAGACAGATGATGAAATACTAACAGAAATTAGGAATGCTAACACAGTTTACAACACACTAATGAATGATTTCATTTACCCCAGTAACAACTAGGTCAATGTCATATCAGGACATGCTAGGGAGTTAAAGTTTCTAGATGGGCCTTCTTATTTTTAAGATATTCATAAATGACCTGTAAATGGGAATACCAAGTGAGGTGATCAAATTTGCAGATGGCACAAAATTATTCAAAGTTATTAAAACACAAAAGGATTGTGAAAAATTGCAAGAGGACCTTGATAACTTGGAAGACTGGACGTCTAATAACAGATTAAATTTAATGTGGACAACTGCAAAGTTATGTACCTAGGAAAGAACAACTCAAACTACGGTTACATGATGCAAGGTTCCATATTAGGAACCACCACCCAGGAAAAGGATTTAAGCATCATCATGGAAAGTACATTGAAATCCTCCACCAAGTGGACAGCATCAGCCAAGAAAGCAAATAAAATGCTAGGAATCATAAGGAAAGGAATGGAGAATAAAACAAAGGATTTTATAATGCCTCTGTATCATTCCATGGTGCGACCACATCTAGAATATTTTGTGCAATTCTGGTCGCCATATTTTAAAAAAAGATATAGCAGAATTAGAAGACCTACCAAAATGGTAAAGG
This sequence comes from Ichthyophis bannanicus, assembly GCA_033557465.1. Lineage (NCBI taxonomy): Eukaryota > Metazoa > Chordata > Amphibia > Gymnophiona > Ichthyophiidae > Ichthyophis > Ichthyophis bannanicus. Next base: position 122,848,211 of record CM066034.1, on the reverse strand, counting down.
GGATGGAAGGATACCCCTATTAAGAAAAGCTTAAAAGGAGGGGGGGCGGAGCCCGATGTCCAGCGGGATGGTCGCATAATGCTGAGGCTCCCGAGAGGCCTACTCAGAATCCTGAATTAACACCGGACATACTTGAATTTCTGCTCTGATCTTACCGGGGCACATTGGTGAGATGGCGGGGACCAAACCTACGCGCCTGGAATTTGGATCTCCAGCGGCTTCTCACGGCAAACGCTCCAAAACTGAACCCCCGTCCCCGCAGAAGGGGCTGGCTCTACGCGAGGGCCCCGAAATGCAGCAGGAAATCCTCGCAGAGATCAGAGGGGTTAAAGACCTCGTGCAGTCAAACGGGGAAGCACTCCGAGCGCTGCGGGAAGACCTTGGTGTATTGCAAGGCAGGCTAGAGGGGCTCTCCTCGCGTCAGGACAAAATGGAGAGCATATTAGACTCCCATGTGGTCCGGCTGTCCAAACTCGACAAAGTTGAACGTCAGGTGCGGGCCTTGCAGAAAGAAGTGGAAGATGGCAATAATAGAGCGCGCCGCAACAACCTACGACTAGTGGGCATACCGGAGGGAGCGGAATCGGGAGACATGAAGGAGTTTTTATATAAAATCCTCCCTTCTCTGCTCCAAATCACCTTTACCAAAGAATTGGAGATCGATCGCGCTCATCGTGTACCCACAAACATAACGCTCAACAGGAAGACCCCGCGGCCTATCATCTTTCGACTTTTGAGATATCAACATGTGGAGCAAATTCTCAGCGCCTCTCGGGCAAAGGGCCATATGGAGTTTGAGAGCCACAAGATCTCCTTCTATCCTGACTTGGCTAAACCCACGGTTGATCGCCGAAAGCGCTTTCTGGAATTCCGGCCGAGGCTTCAACAATTACAAGCACGCTATGGCCTGATGTACCCGGCCAAGCTCCGAGTCACGCTTCACAATCAGACAAGAACATTTGAGGACCCTGATCTACTAGCGGAGTTTTTGGATGCTAAAGAAGCCGACTTGATGCGCTGACTTCCAGAGTTTTCCTACCAGTGTTCTCATATCCGCTGTACCTGCCATCTTGGATTTGCCACGGTTCAGCAAAGAGTCTGTCGAGGGCGGTTTGTTGCCTTATTTTGATGATATTTGTGACCCGACTCCATCTACCCAGAGTAGCCTCGATGAATATCAGAGACAGTGTTAATTATGGACTCTGGTGTTTCTTTTCCTTTTTTCATGTCTCTATCCTCCTCTCTAGGGCCTCCTCCCGCAGACATATGGTCGCCATATTCATTGGGGGTTTTGCTTCTTCTCTAAGTTACTTTGGTACATGCTTTTCAATATGGGGTGTATTAGCCAGCATATTCGGTGATTATGTCATTGTTGTACAGATTCTGCTTATGTTGTATATTTTCAAGCGCCCTTACCTAAAATGTCTATTACCGATTGATGGCACCATGTAAGATTTTATCATTGAACGTAAAAGGCATCAATAATCCGATAAAACGGAAGAAAATCCTGAGCTATCTAAGTCATGAAGCTGCGGACCTGATTTTCCTCCAAGAAACGCATTTAAATTCGAAAGAAACTCTTAAACTCAATATTAAACCTTACATGGTGGCCGCCTATTCCCCAGCTGTTTCTAAGAAATGTGGGGTTGCCATACTGGTTAGGAAATCTCTGCATGCTACTATTATTGCGACTAGCTCAGATACAGCAGGCAGATGGTCCAGGGCTCACCTCAAGATAGGTAACCTTGAAGTTACATGTATATGCCTTTATGCTCCTAATGTAGATGACCCTGCCTTTTTTGCTACCATTGCTCAGGTTGCGCAGGCCTCTGCTAATACTTCATTGATAATTGGGGGGGATTTCAATTTAGTTCTTGATCCCCTGATTGACAAACAGCCGCCTAGGACGAGTGGTCCCCCCAAGAGTCACACCACGCTTACCTCTATGATCAAAGATCTTGCTTTAGTCGATCTATGGAGGTTACTACACCCCAATGAGCTTGACTTTACCTTCTTCTCTTCCCCTCATAAATCCCAGTCTCGCATAGATTTCTTTCTAATATCAAAACTGTTAGTTCCTCAGGTGGACACTGCAAAGATTCACTCCCAACATATCTCAGATCACGCTGCTATTTCTTTTCAATTACACACCACTGCGCCCAACGGAATTCGGGGGCCTGGTTCTTTGATAGAGCCCTATTAACTCAACCAGAGTTCCAGTTAGAAATTCGAGCAGCCATACAAGATTACTTTCACTTTAATTTACCCCAGGACACTGCAAATTGGGCTTGGTGGGAGGGTTTTAAAGCGGCCATTCGTGCAACGATCACTAGTTATCAAATTCGCCTGCGGAAACAACGCAAACAGCAGCTCCTTATACTAGACCAACAAATCAAAGCAGGCGAACGAGTTCTAACTTCACGTACTGATCCATGCGTCTTAGTTCGCTTACAGCGTCTCCGTTTTCAATATAATGCAATCCTTTCAACTGCAGCTTCTCAGAGTATTGCACTTCAACAAGGGACATACTACCGTGAAAGCAACCGAGCCGGTCGACTTTTAGCCAACGCCTTGAAAGGTCAAAAAGAACCCAAACGCGTAGCGGCCCTTCGCGCCCCACAGGGAGGGGGCATACTGACCACAGACTCCGATATCGTAGAACTCTTTCAGGATTTCTATACCCGTCTATATCAATCTGAATGTGAGTTCTCATCCGAGCCCTTCGAGCGCTTGTTTTCTGGTATTCAGCGGCCGACCCTTCCTGAAGCTGATAGGGATGCGCTGGATGAACCCTTCTCTACTTCAGAGATCCATTCTGCCCTAAAACGAACAGCCTCGGGTCGAGCCGCCGGGCCTGATGGTCTCCCGACAGAATTCTACAGAACGTTCAGTGCAGATTTAGTTCCCTACTTAAAACTTTACTTTACTGCCCTTGCGGTAGATACATCCTCTTTGGGATCCTTTTCTGCAGCTAATGTGGTAGTTTTTGAGAAAGAAGGCAGAGACCCGCTGCTAACCGCCAACTACCGTCCAATCTCCCTACTTAATGCCGATTATAAGATCTTCGCAACGATCTTGGCCACCCGGCTATCTGACAGGATGGCCACCTTAGTCCATCCCGACCAATGCGGTTTTATACCCGGCCGCTCCACCGCTGACAATGCTCGGACCTTGTGCCATGTGCTATCCAGTGCTGCCAATTTAGACCACCCATGGGTGGGTCTTTCCCTAGATGCTGAAAAAGCCTTTGATCGCCTAGAATGGCCCTTCTTATTTGCAGTTCTCCGATGGTATGGCTTTGGGGAGGGCTTCCTCCGATACCTCCAAGTCATGTATTCTCAACCCGTTGCCAGTATTTGTGTAAATGTCATTAAGTCTCGGCCTTTTAATCTCCAAAGAGGCACGCGTCAAGGTTGCCCCCTATCACCAATGCTCTTTGATCTAGCTCTTGAACCCCTCGCCCTCCTTATTAGACAGTCCGCACGTATTCGAGGTGTCCCCTTCAGTCACAGAGAGATTAAACTCTCTGCATATGCAGATGACCTTATGCTCTTCGTATCCCTTGACTCGGTCCCAGCTGTCTTGGACCTGATTGATGGATACTCGCAATTATCGGGCTATAAAATAAACTGGACCAAATCCGTAGCATTCCCACTGAACCGCTGGGTACATGAGGCTGACATGCAGGCCTTTCCTTTCCTTTGGCAATCCCGCATGGTGAAATATCTTGGCGTCCACTACTGTTCTCCTTTAGAAGACACTATTAGTTTTAATGCCAAGGAGGTAGTCTCCAAAGTCCGTGAGCTCACAAATCGTTGGTCTCCCTTATCCCTTACATGGTGGGGCCGCCTAGAAACCGTGAAAATGATGATAGTCCCCAAAGTGAACTATATTTTAGAAATGCTGCCCTGCTTCCTCCCGCTGCACACCTACAAAGACATTGAGGGCCTTCTCGTCCGTTATCTCTGGCAGGAAAACCACCAAGGGTAGCTAAACAAAAACTACAGTCTGCGAAGGAACTAGGGGGTACCCGCTTTCCTGATTTTCTTAGATATCATCAAGCCTTCCTACTTAAACAAGGTGCCCGATGGCTAGCTGCCTCAACAGACAACAGACCAGTTTGGCTTGACATTGAAGAGGAGCTAAGTAGCCCAATTCCGTTGATCCATCTCCCCGGTATGTCCCATCAAGTAGACACCCGCCATCCCCCAATGATTGTCGATACTCTTGCGGCCTTTAACACTCTCATTCTGTCACTGGGCCCAAACGTATGTCCTCAGGACGGACTCCCGCTGTGGAATAACCCCAGAATTCAAGTCCTAAATAAAACGATCGCATGGAAACCCTGGTACTCTAGGGGGATCTGGACACCCCAACAACTCTTCTCTGCAGCTCGTTGGAAGACCTTTTCTGATTTACAAAAGGAATTTGCGTTACCAGCGAAACATTACTTTCAATTGATGCAGCTTCAACACTGCCTCAAAAGTGCTCAAATCCTGCCGCCCTCTGCCCCTACTGAGGACGGGCTATTAGAACTAATTCACTCTATTAGTAGTACACATGGGGTAGCCTCTAACTTTTATAAATTATTATGTCAGGGTACCGATACTGCTACTTGTAGAGCTCAACAAGCCTGGGAACGCGAACTGCAAACCACTTTAACCCCTGTGCAATGGAGCGTTTTCTGGAGCAAAGTAGTGCGGGTTTCCCGATCTGCCTCTGTTACCCAAACTCTCTTCTTTTTTGCACATAGATGCTTTTATACTCCAGAAAGAATAGCCAAATGGAACACAACTGCTAGGGACCAGTGTTGGTCTTGCCATACTGCTGTGGGAACCCTCGCTCATGTTCTTTATGAATGTCCTCAACTGCAGGTTTACTGGGGGCGGGTCTGGGGTCGTATTCAATCCATCTTACACCTCCACGAGCCTCTTTCTTGGAAGATTGTGGGACTCCGCTCAGTGGCGGAGGTCCCCTCTCTTCCTAAGAAGGGTCGCTTTCTCCTTGATTTCATGCTGGGTATAGCCATATGTTTAATCACGAGGAATTGGAAGGATAGCTCTCGAATTACTGCCAATGAATGGTGGAACCTCGTCTGCTTATATAGTAAATATGAGCAGATATCTCGGAGAGCTATTCCCCATATCCAAACTCACTCTCGCTTGTCTAAATGGCAGATGCTCAATGATTATGTACAATCTGCTCATTGCTCCGACATGTCTGTTTAATGTAAACTCATCATGTTTCAGATCACCGTTAGGTTTTGTACCACAATAATGTCAGTACACGCCCGTTTTCGGGAATGATTAGTTTCTAGAGAAGAAGCAGGGGGGAGGGGGGTGGCAGGGGTTTACTTTGGTGTCTGTATCACATTCTATGTATGTATCTGTCTTTAGCTGTATGTCTTCCTTTCCTTTGTTGTTATAAAACGAAAATAAAGCATTAAAAAAAAAGAAAAGCTTAAAAGGCTAGGGATCTTCAACTTGGAAAAAGATAGCTGAGGGGAGAAATGATAGAGGTCTATAAAATAATGAATGCAGAGGAATGGGTAAATGTAGATCGGTTGTTTACTCCTTCAAAAGGTAGAAAGCCAAGGAGGCATGCAATGAAGCTATAATATACCCCATTTAAGATTAGTCGGAGAAAATATTTTTTCACTCAACATGAAATCAAACTCTGGAATTTGTTACCGGTGGATGTAGCAAAAGCTGTTAGCTGGGTTTAAAATGGTTTGGACAAGTTCCTGGGGGAAACGTCCATAAACCATTATTAAAGAGGAATAGGGAAATCACTGTTTACCCTAGGATAAGCAGCGTGGACTCTGTATATCTTTTTGAGAACCTGACAGGTAATTGTGACCTGGTTTGGATGCTGTTGGAAACAGGAAACTGAGCTTGATGGAACATACTGACCCCGTATGGCATATCGTATGTTCTTATGTTCTTAAGATCACTTCCTGACCCACCAAGGTGATGCTTTCCTTTCAGGTGACAGATCTCCTCCATGGCCACATAGACACTGCTAGATTGGATGTAAGACTTCTCTAATTTATTTATTTATTTATTTATTTAACAGTATTTCTAAACCGCCTTATCATAATAATCAAGGTGGTATCACAGCAAACAATCTGGTAGTGTGAGTGTTGATACATGCAGTGAGGGTGGAAATTTCGTTGGGTGTGTGTTGTCTTGTTTGCTAGATTGGTGTGAGCTATGTACAATGTGGGCTATTTACAGTGGTGCTAAAATCATTTTATATACATCTAGTGTTAGGCGGTAACGTGTGCTGCTATACAGTTCCTTAGTTTATGTGATATGTCCAAAGTGTTCTATGAACAGTATGGTTTTCAGCTGTTTTCTGAAGTCCTTGAGCTCTGTAGTTGCCCTCAAATCGTCCGGTAGTTTGTTCCATATTGTTGGAGCAGCCATGGAGAGTGCTCTGTCTGTTGTGTCCTTGCGTGTGTGTTTGTATTCACTTGGGGTGCTGACTCGGTTGTGTGTTTGTTTTCTTCTAGGACGTGTGCTGGTGTCTGGTTGTATGAGGGTGTGCAGGCTGTTGGCTGATGTTTGCTGTTTTATCTTAAATAGGTTTATAATAGTTTTGTATCTGATGCGTGCATCGATTGGTAGCCAGTGTAAGTCCTTTAAGGTGGGTGTGATGTGCTCCTGTCTTGCAGTTCCGGATATGATTCGTGCTGCGGTGTTTTGTGCCAGTTGGAGTGGTTTGATGGCTTGTTTCGGTAGTCCAAGGTATATCGGATTGCAGAAGTCCAGTAGAGGGGTTATCAGTGCTTGACAGACGGTACGGAAGTGTTCTGGGGCGAGGAGTGGTTTCAGTCTCCTGATGATTCGCATCTTGTAGTAGGCTTTTTGTATTGTTTTGTCTATGTGTGGCTTGAGATTGAGTTTATTGTCCAGCGTAACCCCGAGGTATCTTACTTCTGACCTTATTGGTATAGTAATGTTTTGTATCTTTATATTTGGTGGGTGTATGAAGCTTTGGTTCCGAGTGATGATTAAAGCTTCAGTCTTGTTGTAGTTTATGGCGAGGTTGTTGTTTTGACACCAACTGGTCATTTGTGTAAGGCAGTCTGTTATCTTAGAGAAGTCCGGGTTGTCGATTGATATCGGGGTGTATATCATGATGTCGTCCGCATAGATCGTGTATTGAATGTTGTTCTCTTTCATGATGTTGCAGATTGGTTGGATGTAGATGTTAAATAGGAGTGCTGAGAGCGCAGAACCTTGAGGTACACCTTGACGGACTTTGATGGGTCGGGAGGTGATGTGTCCCACCTTGACCTGTAGCTGTCTTTCGGTTAGGTACGAGTGGAACCATTTCAGTGTGATACCGTGTATACCAGTGTTCTGTAGTCTTTCTAGGAGCGTGTTGTGGTCCACTGTGTCGAAGGCTGAGGAGATGTCGATGAATATCATTATTATTCCATTCCTGGTGTTGTCAATTATTCTTAGGATGCTGTCGAAGAGGTAGATCAGTAGCGTTTCGACACCGTGGTTAGGACGAAATCCGTGTTGGTTGTCGTCGAGTGTTTCGTGTTTGTCGATGTGATCCTGAAGTTGTAGTTGAACTGTTTTTTCGATGACTTTTGCGAGGAAGGGTATGCTGGATATTGGTCGGTATGCTGCTGGATCTTTTCTGTCGAGAGTTGTTTTCTTTGTGATTGGTCTCACTGAGGCAAGTTTTAGTTGCTTTGGCATGAGACCTTGAGTGAGTGAGTTGTGTACCATTTTATGTATGGTGGTGATGAGGCTTGATTTGGTGGCTTTGACCCACGACACTGGGCATGGGTCTGTAGGAGCGGTGCTTGTGTTGATTGTAGAGATGATGTGGGATATCTGTTCTGTTGAGGGTGAGGAGAATGTGCCCCAGGTTTTGGAGTGTACATCTGTCCTTGAGGTTCTACTAGGCGATGTTTGTTCCGTTGAGTGAAATTTGTCCTTGATGTGGTCGGCGAATTTCTGTGGATCAATTTGTGCTTCCTCCTCTTCTGTTGTTTGCTCTTTTGTGAGGATTTTTACTATTTCGAAAAGCTCTCTGGGTTTGTTGATGGAGGTGTTTATCATGTTTGTGTGGAATTCCCTCTTTGATTGGTTGATGTGTTCATTGTATTGCTTTTGCTTTGTTAGATAGAGATGCTGGTCGGCAGTTGTTTTGTTTTTTCTCCATCTCCGTTCAATCTTCCTGAGTTCCCTCTTTTCCTGTCTTATTTTTGCTGAGTACCATGGTTTGTTTTGTCTCTTGTTGTGGTGTTGTTTCTCGGTCCCGTCATCTGGTGGTTTTGCGGCGTTGGCTAAAATGCTGTTCCAGCTGGAAACTTGTTCCTCCAGGTCGTCCGTAGTAATGTGCAGGTGTTGCATTGTGTCCTGTATGAATTCGTCCTTGTCGAAACACTTGAATCGTCTTTGTGTGTGTGAGGTGTTTGCTCTTTCGTTTGTCTGGTCCTCTTGTGACCGCAGCCTTATCTCGATTAAGTAGTGGTCAGACCATGGCACTGGGGTAATGGTTGGTGGAGAGATCAGGTCTCTTGATGTTAGGTAATTGGATGCGAATATGAGGTCTGGAGATGATCCATGTCTGTGTGTTGGAGCATTGATTATTTGCGTGAATTGCAGTGAGGACATTGCTTGCAGGAAGGCCTCTGCGTCTTTGACATTGGTGGACTTTAGGTTGAAGTCTCCAATCAGCAGCGCTGGTTTGTTGTTTGTTGTTATGGCACAGGCTTCTTCGAGTGTGAAGGCCAGTTCGTCGGGTGGAGCTCTGGGTGCTCTGTATGTTAGGCAGATTGCAATGTTCTTGTTCTTGATGCTAATTGTGTTACATTGCTGTGTATCGGTGAGGCTCTGTGTCTTGAACTTCATTTTTGTTTTTGCCATGATCAGGACTCCTCCTCCACGCCTGTGAGTGCGTGGGCAGTTGTACGCTGAATAGTTGTTTGGTACAAGTTGGTTGAGTAGAACATTGTCAGTCGGGTTGAGCCATGTCTCTGTGATGCATATTATGTCGGGCTGTCGCTCTTCAATGTGGTCTACAAGCGTGTGTATCTTGTTGCAGACGGATCTGGCATTTATGAGCTCTATCGTTGTTGTCTTTGTTGATGAGTTTGCTGTTACATGTGCTTCCTTTGTGCGGGTGTGGGAGTTTGATTTGTGTCTGTTTGGTCGCTTTGCCTGGGAGGTTCCGAGTGTCTCTTTGTATGTGTGCTGTGGTTCCAGATATGGCAATACAGTTGGAGGGTGCCATGTTGTGTTTGCTTGTGGGTGGTGGAGGTGTGTGGTTGGTGGGAGGAGTTGTGTAATGAGTAAGCAGAGCGGGAGGAAGTATGTGGCGTGCATGTTGGTTTTTTGTGATGTTCTTTTAAGGAGATGCCTGTTGTCTTAAGTCTTCTTCTTGTTGGCTGTTTGGAGAGAGCTGTATATTGTGCGATAGTCTTTCTCGTGGAGGGGGAGCCGGATCTGCGTAGGGCGTCTTGGTGCGGGAGCCTGTCCCGTGGAGGGAGCCTGTCCCGTGGAGGGCGAGCCGGATCTGCGTAGGGCGTCTTGGTGCGGGAGCCTGTCCCGTGGAGGGCGAGCCGGCTCTGCGTAGGGCGTCTTGTTGCGGGAGCCTGTCCCGTGGAGGGAGCCTGTCCCGTGGAGGTCGAGCCGGCTCTGCGTAGGGTGTCTTGTTGCGGGAGCCTGTCCCGTGGAGGGAGCCTGTCCCGTGGAGGGCGAGCCGGATCTGCGTAGGGCGTCTTGGTGCGGGAGCCTGTCCCGTGGAGGGAGCCTGTCCCGTGGAGGGCGAGCCGGCTCTGCGTAGGGCGTCTTGGTACGGGAGCCTGTCCCGTGGAGGGAGCCTGTCCCGTGGGGGGCGAACCGGCTCAGCGTAGGGTGTCTTGGTGCGGGAGCCTGTCCCGTGGAGGAGGCCGGATCTGTTGGGATGTGTGTAGTGGAGGTGCGAGCTTGGTGGTGGGGAATGTGTGATGTACTGTGAGAGTTCTACTTGCGGTTCTGACGTCCTTCGCCTCGGTCTGCTTCCTTGCTGGGTTCTCCTGTGATGCGGTCGGCGCTGTTGTTTCCTGCTGCTTGGCTACGTGCCTCGCCTGGGGTTCCGGAGTGGAGTGCAGAGTCGTTGTGGTCGTTGATCTTCATTCGGTGGCGGAGGGGTCTGTTGGACATAGCGTGTCTTTTCGGGGAGGAAGGAAAGTTGGTTGGTTGCTTTTGTGCGCCTCTGTGCCGCGCCTAAGGGCCACGCCAAAGGGCCCTCTGGCGAGGCCCTCAGGCGCGGGCGCGCCCACGAGGGATGCCGCTTTTATGTTGGCGGGCCGCTTCTCCCCTGCTCTCCCACTGCCCGGATTGGACAGGAGCACAGTGGGGGGAGTTGGAGTGTTGGCGGCAGCAGCGGCTCCCTCCGGAGGCGAGGGACGCCGCTTTTATGTTGGCGGGCCGCTTCTCCCCTGCTCTCCCACTGCCCGGATTGGGCAGGAGCACAGTGGGGGGAGTTGGAGTGTTGGCGGCAGCAGCGGCTCCCTCCGGAGGCGAGGAACGCCGCTTTTATGTTGGCGGGCCGCTTCTCCCCTGCTCTCCCACTGCCCGGATTGGGCAGGAGCACAGTGGGGGGAGTTGGAGTGTTGGCGGCAGCAGCGGCTCCCTCCGGAGGCGAGGGACGCCGCTTTTATGTTGGCGGGCCGCTTCTTCTCCCCTGCTCTCCCACTGCCCGGATTGGGCAGGAGCACAGTGGGGGGAGTTGGAGTGTTGGCGGCAGCAGCGGCTCCCTCCGGAGGCGAGGAACGCCGCTTTTATGTTGGCGGGCCGCTTCTCCCCTGCTCTCCCACTGCCCGGATTGGGCAGGAGCACAGTGGGGGGAGTTGGAGTGTTGGCGGCAGCAGCGGCTCCCTCCGGAGGCGAGGGACGCCGCTTTTATGTTGGCGGGCCGCTTCTCCCCTGCTCTCCCACTGCCCGGATTGGGCAGGAGCACAGTGGGGGGAGTTGGAGAGTTGGCGGCAGTGGTCTCCTCTATAAATATCTTTGTCTGCCTTGGCTCCTCCAAGTCTGCTACTTTGCCTCCAGAGATTAAACGTGTTCCCTGAAAGCAAAGAGCTCTTTGTACCTAGTTTATTATAAGACCTCTCACGAGCTGGGACTCTCCTCATAGGGGTATCCTTCCATCCCCTTTACCATTTTGGTGGCTCTTCCGTGTATCTTTTCTTATTCTACTATATCCTTTTAAAATATGGTGACCAGAATTGCACACAATATTTGAGGTGCAGTCACATCATGGAACAATACAGAGGCATTATAATATCCTTTGTTTTAGTCTCCATTCCTTTCCTTATGATTCCTAGCATTCCATTTGCTTTCTTGGCAACCAATGCATACTGGGCAGATGGTTTCAATGTGTTATCCACAATGACACCTAAATATTTTTCCTGGGCAGTGGTTCCGAATGTGGAAACTTGCATCATGTAACCATAGTTTGGGTTGTTCTTTCTTAGGTGCATAATTTTGCACTTGCACACATTAAATTTCATCTGCCATTTGAATGTCCAGTCTTCCAATTTATTAAGGTGTGTTAACAACTTTGAATAAATTTGTGTCATCTGCAAATTTGATTACCTCAGTTGTTATTCTCAATTCCAGGTTATTTATGAATATGTTAAAAAGCAGCAGACCCAGCACAGATCCATGGGGTACTCCACTATTCACCTTTCTCCACTGGGAAAATTTGCCATTTAGCCCTACCCTCTGCTTTCTATCTTTTAACCAGTTCCTGATCCACAATAATACACTGCCTCCTATCCTATGACTTTTTAATTTTGCCAAGAATCTTTCATGAGGGACCTTGTCAAAGATATTCTGAAAATCCAGATACACTACATCGACCGACCCACTTTTGTCTACCTGTTTATTTACACCTTAAAAAACCAACAACAGATTAGTAAGACAAGATCTTCCCTGGATAAAGCCATGTTGGCTGTCTCCCATTAAACCATGACTATCTACATGTTCAGAAATCAGGCTCACCGGTCTGTAGTTTCCAGGATCACCCCTGGAACCCTTTTTAAAAATTGGCATTACATTAGCCATCCTCCAATCTTCAGGTATTACTGATGATTTTAATGATAGCTCACAGATTATTAATAGTAAGTCTACAATCTCATATTTCAGTTCTTTCAACACCCTTGGATGTATACCATCTAGTCCAAGTGATTTGCTACTCTTTATCAAATAGTTGTAATACATGTTCACGGTTTATCAATATTTCTTTAAATTCTTCTGCTGTATCAGTTTTAAATACTATTTCATACATTGGCAACTCTCCTACATCTTCTTCAGTAAATACGGAAGCAAAGAATTCATTCAGACTCTTCGCTGTGGCCTTGTCCCCTTTTAGTGCCCTTTTTACTCCTCTATCATCCAATGGCCCAAATGACTCTCTCACAGATTTTTTGCTGCAAATATACTTGAAAGATTTTTTTATGTGTTTTTGCTTCCACAGCAAGATTTTTTTTCAAATTCTCTCTTTGCCTGCCTTATCAATGCCTTTTATCTAACTTGCCAGTGCTTATATTGTTTCTGGTTTTCATCATTTGGCTCCTTTCTCGATTTCCTGAAAGATGTTTTTTTGGCCACAACAGCCTCTCTGATCTTACCTTTAAAACATGCTGCCAGTTTCTTGGACTTCCTTCCACTTTTCTTAAAGCGTGGAATACAGCTGTTCTGGGCTTCTAAGATAGTATTTTTAAATAACACCTATGCTCGATATAAATCTTTAACCTTTGCAGCTGCTCCTTTTAGATTTTTCCTCATTTTATCATAGTCTCCCTTTTGAAAGTTAAAAGGTAGTACTGTGGATTTCCTTGCCACCCTTTCTCCCTATATTAAATCAAACACAATCGTGCTATGATCACTATTGTCAAGTGGCCCTAACACTCTTATCTCTTGTACCAGATCTTGTGTACCACTAAGGGCTAGGTCCAAAATAGTTTTCCCTCTTGTCAGATCATGAACCAGCTGCTCCAAGAAGCAGTCATTTATTTCATCTAGAAGCTTTATCTCCCTAGCATGTCCTGTCGTGACACTGACCCTGTCGATACTGGGGTAATTGAAATCACCCATTATCATTACTGTACTGTAAATATTGTTAGCTTCCATGATTTCTTTGAGCATTTCATCATCCATGTGTTCATTCTGGCCAAGCGGTCGATAGTATACCACCACTGCAATTGCCTTGCCCTTTTTACATGAAATTTCAATCCATAGAGATTCGATAGTGTATTTTGTTTCCTGCAAAACTTTAATCCTGTGTGACTCAATGCCCTCTCTAACATAGAGCACAAACCCACCACCAGTTTGATCTACTCTATCATTGTGATATAATTTGTACCCAGATATCACAATGTCCCACTGGTTGTCCTCCATGTCTCTGAGATGCTATTCATATCTAACTTCTCATTAAGTATTATACGAGGTCCCCAACTTGAGCCAGTTCAGGAAGGCCTTAAAACACCTCCTCTTTACTAAGTACCTAATAGACTCCTCCGAACCACAGCCACCATGCATGACTAACACACAATAACTCCATCCCACAGGCATACAATTACTTATTTCAATGTTCCACACATGTAGATAGTTTTCCCTGGTTAGCCAAGTTGATGCTCCTGTTCTTTGTAATGACCTGACTCTTGTTTTTTGTCGAAAACTGTTAGTTCTATGTAAACCGCGCTGATCGCAAATAGTGCGGTATAGAAGAAATGTAAATAAATAAAATAAATAAATAAAATAAATGACAAAAAAGAAACGAGACTGTGGCAGCCATGCCCATGACTCAATGCCAATTGGCTAACCGCTTATGTCACCGTGTTGTGCAACATCTCGCCACTATTCTGCTATAACATTTTTCATCTCTCTCACTCTGCTTTTCTTTTTCTGTTTTTTTTTTTATAGCACACTGCTCCATCACTCTGTCACACAACTGGAGGTGGCAGAAATATGGAGCAAAGGATCAATTTGAAATTTCTGGTTAAGTAGAAGAAGGGCCCAACTGAGTGTCTCCAACTTCTCCAAAAGGCTTATGGAGAAGATGCAATGTCAAAGCTGCGAGTATTCAAGTGGCACAAATGCTTCAAGACTGGCCACGAGGAGGTGTAGGATGACCCCAAGTCAGGATGGCCTTCCAAGACGGCTGAGAACATTGACAGAGTGAACCAGCTGGTGCGGAGTGATTGCAGATTGATGGTGCGGATGATAGCTGAGGAGCTTAGCCTGAACAGGGAGTCAGTGTGGACCATCTTGGTGCAGGAGCAGGGGATGCGGAAGGTGTGCACCAAGATGGTGCCCAAGCTTTTATCGGATGACCAGAAGGAACACCGGGTCAAGGTTTGTCAAGACTTGCTAGACAATGCTAAGGACGAATCTTTCTTTCTTCTCTGCTGGCTTAAATCTATAAATTCTAACTGTTGATTTTTGGTGGGATTACTAGTATAGCTTTCAACTGTTGTTTTAGACTAAGCTTGGGGGCATTTGGACTGCTTTCCTTGTATAGACTTACATCAGATATCAGTGTGTGCGGCAGATAGAGAGTTAACTAGATTTTTACCCTTGCTGCACTGGTTGGTGAAACCCTATTCCCAGGGAGGAGCTGATTTGGAGCATTGCGCACCTGGCCTGGCACTGGTCTGAGCCAGTTTTTGCAGAAGCTGAGAAGCCTCCATTACGCTAAGAACAAATCTTTCTATCTTCTCTGCTGGCTTAAATCTATAAATTGTAACTGTTGATTTTTGGGGGGATTACTATTATAGCTTTCAACTGTGGTTTTAGACTAAGCTTGGGGGCATTTGGACTGCTTTCCTTGCATAGACTTACATCAGATATCTGTGTGTGTGTGGCAGATAGAGAGTTAACTAGGTTTTTACCATTGCTGCACTGGTTGGTGAAACCCTATTCCCAGGGAGGAGCTGATTTGGAGCATTGCACACCTGGCCTGGCACTGATCTGAGCCAGTTTTTGCAGAAGCTGAGAAGCCTCCATTACGCTAAGAACAAATCTTTCTATCTTCTCTGCTGGCTTAAATCTATAAATTCTAAATGTTGATTTTTGGGGGGATTACTATTATAGCTTTCAACTGTTGTTTTAGACTAAGCTTGGGGGCATTTGGACTGCTTTCCTTGTATAGGCTTACATCAGATATCAGTGTGTGCGGCAGATAGAGAGTTAATTAGGTTTTTACCCTTGCTGCACTGGTTGGTGAAACCCTATTCCCAGGGAGGAGCTGATTTGGAGCATTGCACACCTGGCCTGGCACTGGTCTGAGCCAGTTTTTGCAGAAGCTGAGAAGACTCCATTACGCTAAGAAAAAATCTTTCTATCTTCTCTGCTGGCTTAAATCTATAAATTGTAACTGTTGATTTTTGGGGGGATTACTATTATAGCTTTCAACTGTGGTTTTAGACTAAGCTTGGGGGCATTTGGACTGCTTTCCTTGTATAGACTTACATCAGATATCTGTGTGTGCCCACGGGTCAGGAACAGCCTACTCGCCAAAGACACTTAGGTTCCCGCCCACCCTACCCCTCACCCCACCCACCCCAGGGGATACATTGTCTTTATAGGAGTCACATACGTGCCATCTATCCTTTCTTACTTGGGTTAAAAGTCCACATCTTCTTCATCCTTTCTTCTTCTTCTTCCTCTCTGGGACTGCTTAACCAACATGTCGTGTATTCAGTGCAATAACTGCAGTACTTTCATTCCAAGACAAATCATTTGGAACCTAAGAGCTTGTCCTATGTGCCTCAGATCAGCTGCCATGCATGACGAACTGACTCTACTAAGGAAAGACTTAGCTGCCATGCATAAATAAATGACTCTACTCAGGGAGGAAATAGCTGCAATGAAACACACCTCTTCTAGGATACAAACTGAACAAAGTCCACCACCGCTCCCACAAAGAACCAAACACCCCAGGAACAAATGGATCACAGTGGGTCCTGGAAGATTGTGACCTGTAATGCAGAGACATCCTATACATCAAGAAATATCCCTGCATAATGCCTTCTCTGCCTTGGCTAATGAGGATGCTCAATTCAATGAAACTGAAGGGCCCTTAAATGTGACAGACAATGCCAAATCTCCTGCTAAAGCACCAAATATGAAGAAAACCTCACCAAACAGAAAACTACTACTACTTGGAGATTCCATCATCAGAGGCACCAACTTGGGAACACGGTTCGAAGGAGAGAAGATAGTCATGTGCCTACCAGGCTCGACAGCCAGCAGGAATGCAAACCAAATTGTTGAAGTACTTAGCACAAAAAGTGAACACTCCAAAAGTGATGTTGTTATCCACTTGGGCACAAGTGATCTGGCTAGAAATAGTGCCTCTACAGTCAAAAAGGACTTCCAGTCTCTGGGAGAGAAACTCAAGCCCATTGTTAACACTGTTGCATTCTCAGAGGTTCTGCCTGTTCTTGGTAAGGGGAAAAAAAGGCTGCATCACATTAACAGCTTTAATACATGGCTCCAGACCTGGTGCAAGCAAGCCAGGTAAATGCTGGAAAGCAATGAGCACAAATGCTCAAAACTTAGCCAACAAAGTTCCGGACCTGGAAGCCCTAATGGTGGAAATGGATATGGACATTGTGGCTGTTACAGAAACATGGTTTAATGAATCACATGATTGGGATATAGCCATAACTGGCTATAATCTATTCAGAAGAGACAGAGAAAATGGAAAAGGAGGAGGAGAAGCCTTGTATGTCAAAAGCAATATTAAAGCTACTGAAATGCAAGGGACATGGGGAAAGAAGCGCTCTGGATTGCGTTGGAAAGAGGAGATGACACTGTCATCCATACTGCTGTAGTCTACAGACCTCAGACTCAAATTGAAGAGATAGATAACGATTTGATTATAGATAATGCCAAGATAGCCACAAAGGGGGAAGAAATCATTTTGGGTGACTTTAATCTACCTGATGTGGATTGGATTACTCCTTCTGCACATCTGGAAAGAAGCAAAAAAATTGTAGATGCTCTCCAAGATGCATCACTTAGACAAATGGTGATGGAACCAACCAGGGAAAGCTCACCGCTGGATTTAGTGCTCACCAAGGTGATAGTATGTCGAATGTCTGCATGAGTGCCCCTGTGAGCAACAGCGATCATCACACGGTGTGGTTTGAAATAAAAGCCAAGGTACAGGCCAAATATAGCAAGCTCAAAGTCCTAAACTTCAAAAACCCTGACTTCAATAAAATGGCCGAGTACCTAAAGGAGGAGATGACGGGGTGGAAGGAGATAAGGGAAGTGGAATTGCAATGTGCTAAACTAAAGGTGGCAATAATAGAGGCAACAGACAAATATGTAAAAAAGTAAACAAAAATAAGAGGAGAAGGAAAGCTATTTGGTTTTCCAAAGAAGTGGCTGCTCAAATAAAGGCAAAAACACAGCTTTCACAAAATTCAAAAGCTTGCAGAGAGAAGAACACAGACATGAATACAGGATCAAACTCAAAGAGTCAAAAAGAGAAATAAGGATAGCAAAATCAAAGGTAGAGGAAAAGATGGCTAAAGATGTTAAGGGTGGCGACAAAACTTTCTTCAGGTATATTCGGGAAAGGAAGAAGATCAGAGTTGGAATTGCAGGACTCAGAAGTGCTGGGAAAGGACTCATGGAAAGTGACATAGAAAAGGCAAAATTGCTAAACAAATACTTCTGCTCTGTTTTTACTAAAGAAAATCCTGGAGATGGACCAGCTGTGACTCCCAAATATAAAAATGGGAATGTAGTAGATACCACACCATTCACAGAAGATGAGGTGTTGGAACAACTTGCTAAACTGAAAGTGGACAAAGCCATGGGACCAGATGGGATACATCCCAGGATACTGAAAGAGCTCAGAGAGATTCTTGCAGGGCCGTTAAAGGATGTATTCAACATATCCTTGGAAACAGGAGAGGTTCCTCAGGACTGGAGAATGGCTGATGCCGTACTTCTACACAAAAGTGGTGACAGGGAAGAAGTGTCAAACTACAGACCCATGAGCCCTACCTCTGTGGCGGGAAAAGTAATGGAGGCTCTCCTGAAAGAGCGAATAGTGAACTTTCTCAAAACCAACAGGTTGCAAGATCTGAGGCAACATGGTTTTACTGAAGGACGGTCTTGCCAAACAAATCTGATTGACTGTGTGACCAAGAAACTAGATCAGAGGCATGCGATGGATGTCATCAACCTGGATTTCAGCAAAGCCTTTGATACTGTTCTTCATAGGAGGCTTGTCAAAAAAAACTCAGTAGCTTGGGGATGGCTACCAAGATGGTAAACTGGATTAGAAATTAGTTGACTGACAGACAACAGAAGGTGATGGTACATGGAGCTCACTTGGATGAAAGGAAGGTGATTAGCGGGGTGCCCCAGGGTTCGGTCCTGGGCCCGGCACTATTCAATGTATTTGTGAGTGATATTGCTGAAGGACTGAATGGAAAAGTCTGTCTTTTTGCAGATGACACGAAAATTTGCAACAGAGTGGACTCCCCCGAGGGAGTGGATAACATGAGGAACAATCTACAAAAGCTGGAAGAATGGTTTAATGCTTGGCAATTATGATTTAATGTGAAAAAAGTGCAGTGTCATGCACTTAGGTAGCATTAATCCAAGGGAAATGTACGCAATAGGGGGCGAGAGGTTGGTTTGCATGGTTCAGGAGAAAGATCTTGGCGTGATTATCTCTGATGATCTCAAGGTGGCAAAACAGTGCGACAAGGCGGTGGCAAAAGTCAGGAGGATGTTGGGCTGCATACAAAGAGATATTACCAGCAGAAAGGAAGAGGTACTTATGCCACTGTACAGGTCGCTGGTGAGGCCTCACCTGGAATACTGTGTTCAGTTTTGGAGACCATATCTTGCAAAAGATGTAAAAAGACTGGAAACTGTTCAGAGGAAGGCAACCAAAATGATTTGGAGCCTGCGTAAGAAACCTTATGAGAAGAGACTTGAAGACCTAAATATGTACACTTTGGAGGAGAGGAGGGATAGAGGAGATATGATTCAGACCTTTAAATACTTAAATAGGAACGATGAACAAACAAACCTCTTCCAAAGACCTGGAAGCTGCAAAACTAGAGGGCATAACATGAAGCTGCAAGGTGGAAAATTGAAAGGCAATGTCAGGAAATATTGAAAGGGTGGTTGATGCTTGGAATGCTCTCCCGATGGAAGTGGTGGGGGCAAACACGGTGACGGAATTCAAAACAGCATGGGGCAAGCACAGCGGATCCCTTTACAGCAACAGGATAAAAACAAACTGAACCATCCATCTTCTCAACAAATAGTGGTGTCCTACATGGAGTGGTGGGTCCACCCCTAAACAAAGACATGGGGAGGGGTGGACTGCATAGAGTGACAGGTGCACCTACTCTTGCCGTATCTTGCTGGGCAGACTGGATGGACCATGCTGGTCTTTATCTGCCGTCATTTACTATGTTACTAAGATCGGAGAAGATCCAGAGTTTGTTGGCCGAGTCATCACAGGAGATGAGACTTAGGTCTTCTAGTGCAACTCTGAAAGGAAGAGACAGAGCCTGCAGTGGAAGGCTCAACTTTTACCCAGACCCAAGAAGGCGCGTATGTCCAAATCAAGGATAAAGGTCATGCTGATCGTATTCTTTGACCAGAAGGGAGTGGTCCATCATGTGTTTATGCCTGAGGGTCAGACAGTCAACCAGCACTTCTACCAGCAGGTCTTCAATCAACTCCATGACTGGGTTTCGCGCAGCAGGTGGGATCTGTGGACAGACAAGTCGTGGCTGCTCCACCACAACAATGCACCCGCATACTCTGTGCTCAGTGTGAGGCAGTTCTTGGCCAACAAACAGATCACAGCTCTCGACCACCCTCCTTATTCTCAAGATCTCGCACCTTGCAACTTCTGGCTCTTCCCAAGGCTGAAGACTGTGCTCAAAGGAACTCATTTTGCCTCTGTAGAACAGATCAAGGCCACTGTGACAAGGGAACTGAGGGACCTCAGGAAGGAGGACTTTACTGAGTGTTTCCGTACGTGGCAGAAGCAAATGAAGAAGTGCATTAACTCTGGGGGGATTACTTTGAAGGGGAGAGTGCACAATTTCTCTGTAGTTTTTATAATAAAACATTTATGGTATAGTCTTATTTCTTTTTTGTCACACCTCATATATTCTAACTCTCCCATCTTAAGTTTTAGACTTCTAGCATTTGCATACAAGCAGTTTAGAGGCTGTATTTTATTCATATTAATCTGGTTACTGGTAGGCAGGGGTAATTGGAAATCGTTAAGTTCTGTCTTCTCTATACTTAATGGCATTTGGGTTATTTTTGTCTTTATTGGAACCTCCTTATCATTATGCCCTAACTTCAATCTTTTGCTAGTATCCTTCAAGGATACATCGTTCTGAACCATGTGCTACTGGGCTACTGTTGGCTTTCCCCTATTATTTAGTTTAAAAGTTGCTCTATCTCCTTTTTAAAGGTTAATACCAGCAGCCTGGTTCCATCTCGGTTAAGGTGAAGCTCATCCCTTCAGAAAAGCCCCTCATTTCCCCAGAATGTTGCCCAGTTCTTAGCAAATCCAAACCCCTCATTCTTGCACCATTGTTTCATCCATGCATTGAGACTCCAGAGCTCTGCCTGCTTTTTGGGTCCTGCGCATGGAATGGGAAGCATTTTGGAAAATGCTACCCTGCAAGTTCTGGCTTTCAACTTCCTACCTATAGCCTAAATTTGGCCCCCAGAACCTCCCTCCCACACTTACCTAGGTCATTGGTGCCAACATGTACCAAGATAGCAGACTCCTCCCCAGAACTATCTAAGTCCTTGTCTAGATGGCACATGAGGTCTTCTACCTTCGCACCAGACAGACATGTTACCAGGTGATCCTCACGTCCACCAGTCGCCCACATGCCTAATGATCGAATCACCAACTGTAATGGCTATCCTAACTCTTCCCTCGTGAGCACATGGCCTTGGAGAAACTTCCTCAGTATGAGAGGGTTTTACATCACTTGGAGGACAGGTCCTAGCTACAGGATCACTTCCTGCCACACCAGGGTGATGCTCTCCTATCATGTGACCTCCATAGCAACAGGGATGCTGCCAGACTGGAGGTGGGACTTGAGTACGAGTACAACGTCGTTGTAGGTCCTATCTATGTACATCTCTGTCTTCCTTATGTCCTCCAAGTCTGCTACTCTAGCATCCAGAGATTGGATTCTTTCCCTGAGAGCAAAGAACTCCTTTCACCTAGTGCACATATAAGACTCCTCAAAACTGTGAAAATATCATACATGTGACACTCAATGCAAAAGACTGGAAAGCCCCCATCTTGCTGCTGGACTGCTTTCTGCATCTTAGTTTTAAGGTTATGTTTATGTATTTTAATTGTTCACGCACGTAGATTTGCTGGGGATACTAGTACTTATAAAGTTATATCTAATACGTTTAATGGATTTTGTTTACCTCAAGATTAATTAATCTTAGGTCCTTAATGTATGCTTGATGAGGATAAATAGCTACATGTGAGAGTGAATATGGGCACCTACTTCCCTTTAAGAGTTTTAAGAACCTGTAAAGCTACGATTATCTCAGGGGTGGGTGGCAGTGAGGAGAGAGGGGGGAATGAAGACCTATGAAAAGTTGGTTTGCTTCTAAGGTAAAGGCTTTACCAATTTCCTGGGTGACTCATGAAGCCCTTGGTTTGATAGAAGGGGCCTTTAAAATTGCCCCTTTCATCTGTCACTTGCCTTTAACACCTATTCAAGACAACATCACAGATCTTTTGCCTCCTAACTGGAAGGCCACTTTGTAAAGGTCACTAGAAACAAATTTATTTCTTCTTACTCAGGACTATTCTACCTCTATGCTAAACTATGCTCTGATTTGATTAAGATAAAAAGCTCTCTAGAAACAACTTTATTTCTGTAACTATTTACTCTGACTTTCTATGTTTAAGCTATACTCTAATTTCATTGAACTGAAAAGCTCTCTAGAAACAAATTTCAGAGTCTATTTACTCTTAATTTACTTTCTATGCTAAGCTATATTCTGCTTTGAGTTAAATACAAGGCTCTCTGGTAGTACTAAGACCTGACTGACTCAGCAAAAACACGGAATTTAATTTAGCTGAGCATTTGTCTGTTAAAACTATACCCTGACTGCCTGTAATTTAACTGAAAGTTTGTTAAACTATATCCTGACTTAAGCACATAATTTTAAATAAATACAGGTTTTCTCAGCTGAACCCAAAGAATTCCTTTTTCCCCAAGATTTTGAGAATTTCCTAGTAGGTAAATATTTACCACTTCAGATTCTTTCACAACAGTTAACAGATCATATCTCAGCATAAAACATAAGCTATACATGTATCTTATCTGTCTGCCTTATACCCCTGATGAGGTACCTGATACCCCCACTCTGCAATTCCCCCTGGTACTTACCAGGGTGGGTTAATGGCTGGGTAGATGTTATGTCTGGATTTACATGTCCAGTCTCTACCCATATCCTAACCACTCCCTTCTCGTACAGTGATAAGTATGCATTAAACATGATCACTACATAGCGCACTTCAGTAAACATGCTTGTTAAGCATAACTGAATAGGTGGAATATTGGCACTGTCTGGATAGAGCTAATCCATGTCCTGGAATGTCCCAAGTGCTACCTGTCCATAGTTGGATAAATTTGGACCTGCTGGCCAGACAAAATGTATCTGGTCATAAATGCGTATATGTGGGGTGGAAGGGGTAAAGAGATTTTCACAAAGACTTATCTGGATAACACACACAGTTACCCAGAAGATGAACACATTATCTTATTTTGTATATGAGATCACATAATCACCTTATTCTGTTTTTGCCTGTGACTGAAAGTTAAGTTAGCTCTTTATCAGAAATCACCTTCAATACTTGTCAATGTTTTTGAAGTCTCTTTGGAATAAAGTTAGAACATAAGCTTGCCATACTAGGTAAGACCAATGATCCATCATGTCCATTTTCCTGTTTCCAAAAGTAACTAATCCCAGTCACAGTTTTGGCAGGATCCCAAAAAATAGGCAGATTTCATGTTGCTTTTCCCAGGGATAAACAGTGGATTTCCTCCAGTCCACTTTAGTAAGTGTTTATGGACTTTTCCTCTAGGAATTTCTCCAAACCTTTTTTAACCCTGTTATACTAACAACTATAATTATACCCTCCAACAATAAATTCCAGAATTTAATTGTGCAATGAGTGAAATAATGTTTTCTCTGATAAGTCTTAACTGTACTACATTGTAACTTCATTGCATGTTGTCTAGTCTTGTAGCGGCAGAGCGCAAACAATCCAATAATACCAGGAGTCTGTTCAGAAGGTCCAAATCATTTATTTGTGCACAAGACTCAAGCAGAATCACATTCAAAATGGCTGAGCAATGGTTTCTAGCAAAACAACAACTTTTATAGCCTTCTTCTCCATTCTGGACATAGGCAAACTTTTAATTGGTCCCAGTAACCCCTTCTATCCCATCTATTGGTCCCGGTACCATTACGTAGTCATCCAATGAGGACCTTGGTCTGGGCTCAGCACCTGGTTGCCCCCCTTACAGTCCCCATTACAATGGACAGTTCTTAAACTCTTGATACATCTCTTCTCCAAGGTCACTAGCTAGCTGGAATATGTGGGAAAGCAGGGCACTGTAACCTTTCTTATAGCAAGTTAATTAATTCCATAGAAGCTTCTCACATCCTTATCAATACCAATTAGAGCTGTTTTCTGTCTTTTCTAAGTTTCGTTTCTGCTTAGCTATGTTCAGTTAAGCTTAGTTAAGTTTCAATTCTATGGTGGCATCAATCGGGTTTTCATTCCTCTGGGCCTAACTACAGGCTTCATTTACAGGTCAAGCTGCTTAGGCCTGTCTGTTTAGTTCAAGCAGCATGGATCATAGGCCTTCGCCTACCACATTCCCCCCTTTGATTATTCTCACCCGCAAGTGAGAAAGGGTGAGAATCAAATCACATAATACTAGGTAAAGGTATCACTCTGTGGTATAGGGTAGTAGTTTCACATAGCTAGTAGCTTGGGAGCTGCCTTGCGCTCTACAGTGTTATTAATAACGGAAGTTATCATTCGCAAGCAAAGTGGCAAGAAACAAGGGAGCAACAAGCAGATAATCAGAGTCCATAGTTTGACAAGAGTGGGAAAAAGAACTAAAGGAGTAGAAGGTTCAGGAGCATTTATGCCGGACCACCAAGATGTCTTCTTTGTTGTGCTGTTGTAAAACTTCTGATTTAGACAGTCCAGCTGTCCAATCTTCATAGCAAATTGTGGTCCGGTGCAAACAAAACACAAACTGTCAACAATGGGGTGGGCCAATACCCACTCACTAGTAGTATTATGTAAATCAGTCTGATTGTAGGGGATGGAATAATTCAGTTCTTGAGCCTCCCCAGGCCACTGATCTCCCATCTTGGTTCCTCCACAAAGAAACAGTTGCTGGCTTTACTCGACTATGATGGATCCAAAGTTCGAATTCTGTGACTTTTACTGCAGTTGGAGATGACAGGATGACAACATAGGGTCCCTTCCAATGCAGGTCTAATGGTATCCTTCTCCACTCTTTGATCCACACCGAGACTCCAGGCTTGAAAGGATGCAGGGTTCAGGCAAATTGATGGGTGATCGATTTTGTACCCAGGTATGAAGACTCTGCAAAACAGAACTTAAAACCAATAGTTCATGTCTAATAATTTCAGATCCTATCTGTCTCACATCTCCTTTTATTCCCTATAAATAGGCTACAGATTCTCAGAATCTCAAAAAGGGGGAACTCCTAAAGACTTAGCAGGGGCTAAGTATATAATAAAAAGGGCTATAGGAAGAACCTGGGGCCACCTCAGGTAAACCTCTTGGCAAAGTTTGGACAACTGAGATTTCAAGGTTCTATTCATACATTCTACTTTTCCTAGAGTTTTGAAAGCTGTAGGTAGTATGCACCTGATAATGTCAATATCTTGGGGCCATACTTAATAGACTTGCTTCCTAAGGTTATCCACCCTCATTATTTGTACGGGGTCCCATGTGCATGCAAGGTTGTAAGGGCATACTTGGAATCTGGGTACACATTTAGACAGAGCCCTTTTCCTATTGTTAGTGCTCTAGTGAGGGCTATCAGTTCAGCTTTCTGTGGTTGTTTCTGGGGCCAGGGCTGAGGACTCAACTACCAAATCAGGGGTCACCACTACATATCTAGCACAACAATGTCCATTGATGATGAAACTGCCTTCAGCCACAAAGAAAGTCTGTTCAGGGTTCTCCAGAGGGACATCAGTCAAATCCAGGCGGCTTGAGAATACAGTGTCCATAATTTCTAAACAGTCATGATCAGGGGATCAAGACCAACTGGTAACAACATAGCAGGATTCAAAGCTTGACTGACCTTCAGTTGTATCTGGGGGTTTTCACGCAACATACTCTGATACTTCAACATTCGTAGATTTGTTAGCTAGTAGTTTCCTTTGTGTTTCATATTGGTTAGAACAGAGTGTGGTACAGTAACTGGAAGATTCTGTCTCAAAGGGATCTTGTTAGTTTTGCTCACTAGGAAGGCTGTAGCTGTAACAGCTTCTCAAATAAGGTCCAATAGATTGAATCAACACTCCTAGAACATTTCCTTGTGACTCATGAACATAGAGACTTAAAGGTTTTCTGGACATCTGGTAGACCCAGAATTGGTGACAACATCAGAGTGGTTTTCAAAGATCAAAAGGCTGCATCCTTTTCAGGTCCCCATTCTAATGGAGACTTTTCCATTCCTTTGGTAGCTTGATACAATGGTTTTGCTAGCAGCGCAAAATTGGGGATCCATATACAACATACTCTGTGACACCCAAGAAGGCTCTCACTTGCCTCCTGGTGGTTGGAGTAGGAATACTGCATACAGCTTCTTTGCATTCTGGTCCCAGGCGTCGAATTCCGCTGGACAACGGGAATCCTAGGTATTTAACTGGTTTGACATAATTGTGCCTTGGCTCTTGAGACTTTGTATCCAGCCTCATTAAAAAAGGTGCAAGAGTTCACTGGTGGCTTGTAGACATTCACTTTCTGAGTTGGTGGTTATGAGCAAGTTGTCCACATATTGAAGTAGAATTCTTTCTCCTGGAATTACTGGATAACTTGTCAAATCTTTTGCTGAGTGAGGCGAGTTCTTGAATCCTTGAGGTAATCTTGTCCAGGTGAGTTGGCCCCGCCTTCCTGTAGTGGGGTCTTGGGCTAAGCGTATGCAGAAAAAAAACATCTTTTAAGTCCAAAATGGTGAAATGTGTAGCTTCAGCAGAGATCAGTCCTAAGAGTGTGTAAGGATTTGGCACAACTGGATGTATAGTTCCAGCTGCATCATGCATTCTTTCTTAGATCCTGCACTGGGCGGTAATCACCTGTCCCAGGCTTCTTAACAGGAAGAAGGGGAGTGTTCCAAGGTGACTGACATTCCTTGAGAAGTCCATACTTCAGCAGTTTCATTAAATGGCAGTGGATTCCTGCAATGGCTGGTCAGGGAAGAGGATACTGCTTCATATGCACTAGTTCCGCTTCTGGCTTGAGGATGACGATGACAGGGGCTATGTTCTTCGCTAGGCCAGGTGGGTTATCTTCTGCCCATACTTCAGGTGGGGCTATAAGGTTGGTGTGTATACAGGAACTTGTTGACTTGACTGGAGGTGTGTTATAGAACTGCCACTCCTCTTCTCGGGGAACAGTCAGCACCATAAATCCAGCAGGCTCTGGGTTCACAGTCATTTGCATTTCTCTCTCTCCAGCAAAGGATATCTGTGCCTGAAGCTTTGCAAGCAGATCTCGGCTCCAAAAAGTGGAATAGGGCACTCAGGCATATACAGGAACTGGTGCATTATTTTCTGTCCCCCTAGTTCACACATGCGGTTCTGCAGAAAAGGCTTTGTGGCCTTAGCCCCAGTAGCTCTGATAATGGTGATGCATCGAGAAAAACACAGGGGCTACTGGCTTTAGTATTCTGCTCCTGTACCCCCCATAAAGTCCATATATTGGCCCCTATTTTCAGACTGACTCCTGGGGACCCAGGGAAACTTGGAGTCCGGTCTGGCCTAGTCTTCATTCATAAATCAAGTACTCCCTCCTCCCCCCTGGGGTGGAGTCAAGATACGGGCATTCACTTCTCCAATGTCCTCCTCTGCAATGGGCGCACTGACTCGCACCCAGTTTTTACTTCCTCTGCTCCTTCGATCAGGATAACCTCCTCCACATCATTCAACTAAAGTATCAGCAAGAAGATCTGTTCTCTTCTCCATCTTTACACTTACTTTCTCTGTCACATTCAACAATTCACATACTTTCTGATCAACTTCCATTAACTATCATGCCCGCAGATCCATCCAGTTTCTGTAATTCCTGTTTTATATCTCTCTGGGACTGACTGACAAAAATGCAAATTCTCCTGAATAATACTGTTCATTTGTTCAATTAAATCCTAAAGCTTTCAGTTCAGTAAATCAGTGGCAGAGGGAAAGGCACCTAAACAAGTCTGGTCAGCTGACTGGCTGGCAAACTACTTGGGAATCTACAGGGAGGAGTCCCCCCCCCCCCTGCCCTAGGCCCACACTGTTTCTCCTAGCAACGCTCTATCCGGGAGGTTTTATTTTTTTTTTTTCTGCTGTGGGCACATTAGTTCACGCCTACCGGGGGGTGACATCATCGGTGGACTGGGCCCCCTCCCCCCACCTTAAGCACTCTGAACGGAGCCGGGGCTTCTTAGGGAGCTGCTTACAGGGAGAGAAACTGTATCTAGAGATTCTGGGGCAAAATATGGTGAACTAAGGAGATATGGAGCAACTAGCAGAAGCCACTCCCTTTCACATAGCATTCCTAATTGGGACAGAGACATTTTATTACCATAGTCTTCAGTAAATCCCTTACTGAAATTCTGTAAACATAGGGCAGGCAGAAAACATAAGCTTATTGCAATTTTTTTTCCCAAACAGGGACAATTTAGATACAGTTCTTAAAATATAAAACTATTATTTTGCAACATGTTATAACATCTATTCTTATAGAGAGAACTATAGCTATCTGTTACGTATAACTGGAATGAAATTACTTAGCATGGAAACTAACTGCCAGCCGTAGTCTGCATGTCTCTGCAAAAGAAATTATTATTTTATTTTTATTAAATCTTACAGTTCAGAAAGCAGATATTCAAGAGACATGAAACGGATACTTTTCCATCGCGTTGGTGGATATCTAGAATGCATATACACCCTCTTTTTAACAATAAATATGTCTTCTATCAGGTGCTTGCCACAGTATATCAGGAAATAACGTCTTGAAATTTAAAAGTCTTTCAAAAAAAAACAAAGTACCCCCTTTTCCTCTGGACACGGACACACAAAATTCAAATACAGAAAAACAAATGAATTTATCTTGAATTGTAAAGGTCTTCATTAGTCACTAGTACAGAGTTTAACAATTCAAAGTAATTACCTTAAATCTTACAGTATGGGGAAGCACGCATTCAAATGACTTATACTTGTTCATAAAAAGGTTGGTAAATATCTGGAATGCACAGCTGTAAAGTAATAACTAGAAAACTAATTATAAATTCATCTCCTATCACACTTTGATTGAATGAGTCCTTTATTTTAACAAGCAAGAGACTGTTCAATCGGGAGCGGCTCTCTCATTTTTTTTGTTCCCTAGCAAGCTGTGTGAAAGCCACACCCCTTCGTTCACTGAAAACGAAATGAAACAACTTAGTTTCACAGACATACAGAGACATGCTAGCAAGAATCATTTAAATCAGTGTCAAGTCGTGATCTAATAATTACTTTGTAGGTCAAAGGAAAAAAAAACAAAAGCAGTGTGCTTAGTTTCTCTATCATTTCTGTTTGAACCATAAAACACAGGGCAAAGCTAAGCCCACGAATGTATTATACCTAGCAGCCTATCTGACCAGAGTAAGTAATCTCACCCTGCACACTAAAACTTTACGGACAGATCAGAGAATATAACTAGAAACAGTTTACGGAGCTCCGATGAGGTTAATACGACCTTCAAAACTAAAATTCTGACTAAATATTCCTATCGAATGGTATATAATACCTGACCATAGTAGAAGGAACATCACTATTAAAACACAGTAAATAAAAACAGGTATAATTGCCCTAAAATAAGCTCCAATTAGCCCAGCAGCAGAACGTTGAAAACATGCCTTCATAGGGTTTAAAAAGCACCTCTGCACAGACACGCCCCTTGTCAGCCTCACGCTGTACTGTAGGAAAAGCTGACTGAATGAGACATGTTCTTGATTTTTCAGTGAGTCAAGCGGTAAATTGTCATAAATTACCCAACAGAATATAATCTTACATTATACTAGAAGGGAAACTCGTGGTTTCAACAAATACCAAAAAAACAACAAAGACACATAGACAAACATGCTAGCAACATATCCCAAAAAAACCCCAGTCCTGTCTCTGCTGACTAGGCTATATCAAATTCCGAAATCTAAATAAAAAAGACGATGGTTTCGCCCCGCGCATACTCATGCAGGGTTAATCGGACCGTCTTGAGAGTTGATCATGCTCTCTTACCAAATAACAAATTCCAAAGTTTCAAAGTTTCAAACAACAGTTCTGCTCTGACTCAGCTGTCTAGTCAAATCAAAACTATACTCACCGGATCCGGTCCCTGTTCCCAAGCAAGCGCATGAGTTGGACCTCGGACTCCCCTCACGGGTTCGAGGTGTTGGCTCCGACTGGGTCCAGCACCCGCCGAGGCCTGGCCCAGCTCCCTCCGATGCAACTGGACCGGTGGCGCCTGGGAGCCGAGCCCACGTCGGGAGGAAACGAGCCCAGCAGGACCAAACCTATAGAGGCAGAAAGTCGTGGTATATCAGCTCATATACCCTCTACTAACCACACCTTCCCGGCTCCAACGCACCAAGAATATGTAGCGGCAGAGCGCAAACAATCCAATAATACCAGGAGTCTGTTCAGAAGGTCCAAATCATTTATTTGTGCACAAGACTCAAGCAGAATCACATTCAAAATGGCTGAGCAATGGTTTCTAGCAAAACAACAACTTTTATAGCCTTCTTCTCCATTCTGGACATAGGCAAACTTTTAATTGGTCCCATTAACCCCTTCTATCCCATCTATTGGTCCCGGTACCATTACGTAGTCATCCAATGAGGACCTTGGTCTGGGCTCAGCACCTGGTTGCCCCCCTTACAGTCCCCAATACAATGGACGGTTCTTAGACTCTTTTTTTTTTTTAAACTTTTATTTTCATTTTACAACAAGCAAAAAGAAACAACACACCAAAGGAAACAAATACAAGCATACAATAAGGAAAAAGCAACCCCAATTACCCCCCACCCCTATGCTTCTTCTCTAAGCTGATAAGTATCATCATATAAGCGCTTACAAACAACAGTAATTGTACATCAGAACAAACAGAAATAGTATCTGCGATACAGAATGATCATGTGACAGAGATTTACACAGATTTAAACAGTCAGATGAGAGCATTTAGCAGTTTGAACATAGTCGTTGAGCATCTTCCATTTAGACAAGTGGTGAGGGTTCTGAGCGGAAGAAGCTAACATACGAGGTATTTGCTCATATTTACTGTAGAGACAGACATGATTCCACCATTCATTGGGGCTCAGATGGGAGCTATTTTTCCAGTATTTCGTAATTAGGGAAATAGCTATGCCCAGCATAAAGTCTAAAAGGAAGTAAGCCGATTTGGGAAGAGAGGGGATCCCCGCAGCTGAGCGGAGTCCCACTATCTTCCAAGAGAGGGGCTCGTGAAAGTGCAAAATAGATTGAATACGACCCCAGACCCGACTCCAGTAATACTGTAATGCGGGGCATTCATACATAACATGAGTTAGTGAACCAATGGCCTCATGGCATGTCCAGCATCTATTACTCTGGGTGGCATTCCATTTGGCTAACCTGTCAGGAGTATAGAAACATCGGTGGGCTAGAAAGAAAAGTGTCTGAGTGAGTGAGGCGGATCGAGAGACCCGTGTCACTTTGCTCCAGACTAGGCTCCATTGCTCCGGGGTCAAAGTTACATGCATTTCCCGCTCCCAGGATTTCTGTACTGTAGGAGAGCCTCTATTTACAGTATTACATAAAGCTTTGTAAAAGTTAGATGCCACACCCTATAAGCTCCCGATAGATCGGATAATCTCCGACAATCCTTGGGTATGGGTTTCCGATGGCGGGAGCACCTTAGCCTTCCGAAGACAATGCTGAAGTTGCACCAACTGAAAGTAATGTTTCGCTGGGAGACAAAATTCAATTTGTAATTCGCTAAAAGTTTTCCAGCGACCATCATAGAACAGCTGGTTAGGGATCCAAATGCCCCTAGTGTACCAGGGGCTCCACGCCATCGGTTTGTTTTGTATTTGAAATCGAGCATTGTGCCAAAGCGGGAGTCTATCTAGCGGACAAAGTCGGGAGTCTAGAGATTGCTCAAGGGTATTAAAGGCACCTAAAGTGTCTAAGAGCATTGGTGGATAGTGGGAGTCTGATGGGAAAGTCATACCAGGGAGATAAGTAAGAGGAATTGGTTTGCAAAGGTCCTCCTCTATATCTAGCCACACTGGTCTACTCGGTGTTAGGTCTTCCAGCCAACGAGCGCCTTGTTTGAGAAGAAAAGAATGGTGGTATTTCAGGAAATCAGGGAATCTGACACCACCATTTTCTTTATCTGCTTGTAACTTATGTTTCGCTATCCTAGGTGTCTTGTTTTGCCATAAGTATCTAGTCAGAAGACCCTCTAAATCTTTATATGTACGTCGAGGTAGGAGACATGGCAGCATTTCTAAAATGTAGTTCACTTTGGGAACAATCATCATTTTAATGGTTTCTAAGTGGCCCCACCAAGTAAGTGTTAAAGGAGTCCAGCGTTGAGTAAGAGCCCGGACTTTAGAGGTTAAGTCTTTGGCATTAAAGGTGATGGCGTCTTCCAAAGGAGAGCAGTAGTGCACCCCAAGGTATTTGACCATGCGAGGTTGCCATAAAAAGGGAAAGGATTGCATATCTGCCTGATGGATCAGAGGATTTAGTGGAAAGGCTACCGATTTGGTCCAATTTATCTTATAGCCCGAGAGTTGTGAATATTTACCAATTTGCTCTAGGACAGCCGGCACTGAGTCTAGGGAGACAAAGAGCATAAGGTCATCAGCATATGCTGAAATTTTGATTTCCCTATGAGAGAAGGGGACTCCATGAATATCCTTGGATTGCCGGATTAGTAAAGCTAAGGGTTCGAGTGCGAGATCGAAAAGAAGTGGAGACAGTGGGCATCCCTGGCGAGTACCGCGTTGCAGGGGAAATGGCTGAGACTTTAAAGCATTAGCACAGATACTAGCTGTAGGCTGTGCATACATGATTTGGAGACAACGGAGAAAGCCTTCTCCGAATCCGTACCAGCGGAGAGTTGCAAACAAGAAGGGCCATTCTAAGCGGTCGAAGGCCTTCTCAGCATCAAGTGAGAGGCCAACCAATGGTCGATCAAGATTAACTGCGGCAGTCAGTACATGACAGAGAGTCCTAGCATTATCAGCAGTTGATCTACCGGGAATGAAACTGCATTGATCTGGGTGTATTAAAGTAGACATCTTGTCAGAGAGCCGGGTGGAGAGAATGGTGGCAAATATTTTATAGTCTGCGTTTAATAGGGAAATTGGACGATAATTAGCTGTTAATTGCGGATCTCTCCCCTCTTTCTCAAAAACTACTACATTTGCCATTGAGAAGGATCCAGAAGGAGATCCCTCCTCGGCCAGAGCAGAAAAATAAAGTTTCAAAAACGGAGCTAAGTCAGCGTTAAAAGTTTTGTAGAATTCAGCTGGGAGACCGTCCGGGCCTGCGGCTCGACCTGTGGCACATCTCTTGAGTGCAGATTGAATTTCTGATAAAGTGAATGGTTTGTCCATGGCCTCTCTATCTTCGTCAGATAGGGTCGGCCGTTGTACCCCTGATAGTAATCGTTCAAATACTTCTGGCTCGAAGTCACATTCAGATTGATAAAGCCGAGTATAAAAATCACGAAAGAGTTCTAATATTTCTGCATCTTTAGTGACCAAGCTCCCCCCCGACGGATTGCGGAGAGCGGTAACACGCTTGGCTTCTTTTTGACCTTTCAGGGCATTAGCTAACAATTTGCCAGCACGATTATTTTCCCGATAGTACATCCCTTGTTGTGATTCAATATTTTTAGCAGCAGCGGTATATAAAAGCTGATTGTATTGAAAGCGAAGGCGTTGTAAGCGGAGTAAAATACATGGGTCAGTACGGGACGTGAGGAGACGCTCTCCAGCTTGTATCTGTTGTTCTAGAATCAGTAAATGTTGCTTTCTTTGTTTCCCCTGTCGAATTTGATAGCTAGTTATAGTTGCACGGATAGACGCCTTGAAACCCTCCCACCAAGCCCAGCTCGCAGTGTCATGGGGTGAATTAAAATGAAAGTAGTCTTGGATAGCGGCCTTTATGTCAACCTGAAAATCTTTTTGGTCTAGTAGGGATCTATCAAAAAACCAAGCACGGGGGTGTTCACCTTGCGTAGTGACATGTAATGAAAAAGATATGGCAGCATGATCTGAAATATGGAGAGGATGAATCCTAGCCGTGTCCACTTGAGATATCAGTGCTTTGGAGATAAGAAAAAAATCTATTCTAGATTGTGAGTGATGGGGGGCTGAGAAAAAGGTGAACTCTAAGTCGGAGGGGTGAAGCAGCCTCCATATATCTACTAACGCAAGATCTTTCATCAGAGCTGTAAGGGTATCAAGACTCTTGGGTGGACCACTCGTTCTAGGCGGCAGTCTATCTATCAAAGGATCAAGTACTTGGTTGAAATCGCCGCCAAGTATTAATGGAGTATTGGCAGAGGCCTGTGCCAACTGCGCAATACTTGCATAGTAAGCAGGGTTATCCACATTCGGAGCATAAATACAAATACACGTGAATTCACTATCTCCAACCTTAAGGTGTGCACGGGCCCATCTACCCTCCTTATCAGAGCTAGTATCCATTACAGTAGCTTGCAAAGACTTCTTAACCAAGATGGCTACCCCACACCGTTTGGAAACGGCGGGAGAGTAGGCAGCCACCATGTAAGGCTTAGCATTAAGTTTCAGTGTTTCAGCGGAGTTTAAATGCGTTTCCTGAAGAAACACTAAATCAGCATGCTCATGATTAAGATAGCTAAGGATTTTCTTTCTTTTGATTGGACTATTGATGCCTTTTACGTTCAGTGATAAGATCTTACATAAGGCCATTCAGAAGGGTTAAAAATTCTGAGAAAGAACATGATAACGCACATAATTTCACAATGTCCCTCA
The DNA here is from genome assembly GCA_033557465.1 of Ichthyophis bannanicus. Taxonomy (NCBI): domain Eukaryota; kingdom Metazoa; phylum Chordata; class Amphibia; order Gymnophiona; family Ichthyophiidae; genus Ichthyophis; species Ichthyophis bannanicus. The sequence goes on along the minus strand of CM066034.1, from coordinate 122,813,830 downwards.
TATTAACTGTATATGGCTGTACACATGACATGATAGAAAATAAGCTAATGAAAAACAATGAAGCGCCCCATATAAAAAAATAAGCACCGGAGTGCATTAGAGAAGAAGCAGAACCCCAGAAATTACTGGCGACCATATGTCTGCGGGGAGAAACCCCAGAGAAGGCCTAAATTGAAACATATAACCTGTATAGCTGTGCGTGTTCCGAATCCAACCGAGGTGCACATCATGGAGGGATAGGAGACCAAGAAAGTTATATATAGAGAGAAAGAAAAGTCCAGGCAGTCTCTGTTCCAGGCTGTGATCACTGCGTCGGGCCATTCAAAATGGCGGGCAGATCCGGTGGATTACAGATCCAAGTTGTTGGATTAGCGCATCTGGTCTGCTTCTTTGGAATCTAAAAATGTTGCTAGTAGATCAGGATCTTCGAAGGTTCTAGTTTGGTTATGGAGAGTCACTCTGAGCTTCGCTGGATACAATAGGCCAAAGCGAGCCTGTAGCTGTTGAAGTCTAGGGCGAAAAGCAAGGAGTCTCTTCCGACGGTCAACTGTGGGCTTTGCCAAGTCAGGGAAGAAGGAGACTTTATGACTTTCAAACTCCAGATGATGATTCGCCCGGGCAGCATTTAGAATTTGCTCAACTTGCTGATATCTCAGTAATCGAAAGATGATAGGCCGGGGGGTCGTCCGATTGAGCGCCATGTTGGTAGGAACACGATGTGCTCGGTCAATTTCCAGATCTCTGTGAAAAGTGATCTTCAGCAAGGAGGGAAGAGTTTTGACCAGGAATTCTCTTATATCTCCTGCTTCCGCCCCCTCCGGTACTCCAATGAGCCTTACATTGTTGCGACGGGCTCGATTATTGCTATCCTCTAACTCTTTTTGAAGATTCTGTATCTGACGCTCAGCCTTGTCCAGTTTCACCAAGCGCACCGCGTGCGAGTCGAGGACCCCCGCCATGTTGTCCTGCCGTAGTGAAAGACCTTCAAGCCGGTCCTGAAGCATACCGAAATCTTCTCGCATGGCTCGGAGCGCCTCTCCGTTGGACTGTACCAGTTCCTTCACACCGCGTATTTCCTCCAAGATCTCCTGTTGCATTTCGGGGTTTTCCCGAAGTGGAACTGTCTTTTGTGGGGAAGACAACTCTGTTTTGGAGCGTTTTCCGTGTGAAGAAGAGGGAGACCCGAAGTCTAAGCGCGCTGGTTTGTGGGCCGCCATCCCCCCCGAGGTACCCCGGTAAGTTCGGAGCAAAATATTAAGTTTATATAGGTATTAAGGCAGGATTCTGAGTAGGCCTCTCGGGAGCTTCAGCGCGAAGCGTCTAACCCGCTGGACATCAGGCTCCGCCCCCCGGTTCTTAGACTCTTGATACATCTCTTCTCCAAGGTCACTAGCTAGCTGGAATATGTGGGAAAGCAGGGCACTGTAACCTTTCTTACAGCAAGTTAATTAATTCCATAGAAGCTTCTCACATCCTTATCAATACCAATTAGAGCTGTTTTCTGTCTTTTCTAAGTTTCGTTTCTGCTTAGCTATGTTCAGTTAAGCTTAGTTAAGTTTCAATTCTATGGTGGCATCATTCAGGGGGGTTTTCATTCCTCTGGGCCTAACTACAGGCTTCATTTACAGGTCAAGCTGCTTAGGCCTGTCTGTTTAGTTCAAGCAGCATGGATCCTAGGCCTTCGCCTACCACAGTCTTAGTACGCCTTGAAAAAGTAAACTACTGATTCACATTTACTCGTTCCACGCCACTGATTATTATAGACCTCTATGATATCTCCCCTCAGCTGTCTCTTTTCCAAGATGAAGAACCTTAAACTTTTAAACCTTTCCTCAATAGAGTATCCTTCCATCCTCTTTATTACTTTGGTTTCTTTTCTCTCTTCTCCATTTCTGCTATATCTTTATTTAGATGCAGTGACCACAACTGCACACAATAGTCAAATGATACCGAAGAGCGAAAAAGATGCATTATGATATCCTTCGATTTATTCTCCAGTCCCTTCCTTATAATTCCTAGCATTGGGTTAGCTTTCTTAGCTGCTGCTGTGGGAGGCTGATAGGAGAGATTTTATTGTGGGAAATGGGATCAGCTCTTAAGGGGGAAGAGGGTGCTAATGTAGAAAAGCAGCTGCACTTAATTCTGCCTTCCAAGGTGGCGTTAATAGCAGCCACATTTTCAGCCGTTGTGACAGCTAGCATGTGGTGTCATCCTGTACTCTAGTTGTCACCAGCCGACATGCCCACCACTGCACCGATCCCATCCCATTGCACTCAAAACAGTTATTGTGGGATTTTTATAATGCTGACGGCTCTTAGCACACAGTAACCATGCCATGGGCCGTTAATATGCACTAAACCTGCAGCTACCGCTACCACACTTTAGTAAAAGAATTTTACAGAGGTTTTTGTATCATTTCTTATTGTGAAATATTTCCATAGGGTTTGGAGAAGAGATGAACATCTTTTTGGTATAATAATGGCAACATTTAGAATTTGTAGATTCATGTTTATAGCTTTGTTCTAGAAGAGCGAGAGACAATTAACATCATGTGCTTGAAAAGGGCCCGTATCTGTAGGACTACCTAATGTGCTAATGTTTCAGGAAAACTCATCTTCCTAACATATGGCTCATAAAAATGTGTCATGGAATTTTCCAGAATAGCAGCATGTCATGGAAGTGGGAGGAGGGGCTATAATTGTACACATGCATACACAGCACCTAATCAAGAAGCAGATAAAAATATCCCCCTCTTACTGGAAATATAGAGGAGCTTTTTACTGAAAACTCAGTGTTGACTATCTCACAGTGATTATTCAGAGCAATATAAAGTGTAAAAGATAGAAGCAATGTAGCCATAAGAGATACCAAACTCGCTGCAGTTCAGAGGTGTCCCCATATAACCCTGAAAAATGCATATTTCAGAAGAAGAAAGTGTATTGGTATTTGGATATGTGTCCTACATCACTTAATCAGAAGAAATGGCTGGGTATTGAAGGTCAGATCTAAAGAACAAACCAACATGGCCTGGAAAGCTATGAAGAAAATATTGGCTATGTGGGCTAAATGTCTTTTAAACATGACGTGGCACCGGAAAAACATGGAAGCCATGGCCATGTTTAAAATGCCATTTTAGAAAGGGCACAAAATGCATATTTCCATGCCCAGAATGTGGATCTCTGCACTACTCTGCCAGAAGCATAATGGGGGCATTTCTGGCAGTGGTCTGGACAGCACGCCTTTCACATAAGCCAGGGACATGCAGGGTACATGCCATCTACACCTGCTAGAAATAATGGGACTTTATAATTAATGGGATGGGACTTTGTTGTATTTTGGGACTGTTTGTGGTGTTGGTGACTGGAGGAACTTGGTCTATGAATTTCTGGATGACTGTCATCTGTGTCCACATAAGTGTCTTTTGAGCTACCGTTTGTTCCCTTATAGTACATCTTGTATCTTTCTCAAACCTATCCTCCTCCCAGGACCTCTTTAGCCCTTTAAATTCCCACGTCCTCTTCCCCTCCCCCTCAGCTGTTTCAATCCCAAACTGCCTGGTGACACACTCCCTGCCCCTTGGGCATCACTCTTCCTTCTGCCCAGTCTCTTGCTCCCTGTTTCTGTGTGGCCCAGAGTCCCTGCAGCCTCTGTGTGGTTCCCTGCTTCCTGTGAGAGTGTGTGTTTGTAGAGGTGCATGTGCAGTGCTTTGGGTACTGGTGGTGGGAAGAAGCAGCCATGGAATAGATTGGTTATACTGTCCCTGCTGCAAGAGGCCCACAGTGAGCACAGGAGAGACACTTCAGGAGGCATCCATATCAGACAGCCTTCAAGCCAGAATCCAATTTCTGGACCTCATGGATGAGCAGTGCCTCAACAGATTCCATTTTGACAAGGCAGCCAGCCACCACCTATGCCTGGAGCAAGAGTTGCTCCTCTGCTCCACCACACAAAGGGATCTGCCCATCCTGTCCACCTAAAAACCATTGCAGCCCTCATCTTCCTAGCCACTGGCAGTTTCCAATCCATATTGCTTACCACTGTCTCAGAGTGCATTTCATAGTTCATGAGAGACTTTCTAAGACATATTGCCCAGTATGCAGCAGAGACAGCAATCTATAATACAGTTCCATGAGGTGTCACACTTCTCATCAGTGCTGTTGCTCATTGATTGCACATATGTGGCACTAATGCTCCCATGATGAAGGGAGGCCACCTACCACAGCAGGAAGGTATTCCACTAACTCAATATTAAGGTTGTCTACAATGCATGGGGGTGATAACTAAAGTCTTCCCCAGATTTCTGGGTTCCTGACACAACACTTATGTCCTCACCCACTCTGGCATCTATGAGAGATTTGAGATTAGAGATATTACTGGTGGATGGATACTAGGTATGCTCCGCACCAGCACTCTCCATCACCATGCACATGCTTGGAAGTTACATTGTATTCTTGGAGTGGCAGCACTTGGTCCAAAGAGACTGGGTCTGTGGTATCCACCCAGCACATGAAACATCTCACCTCTGCTACCATGCAAAAGGAAGTCTACACAGGGAATCAAAGATGGTGGCAGGGTAAACAGCCTTTCAGCACTGAAGGTTTAGGTAAGTGCTAAGGGGCTGTCTGAAGCCATTGCCACCATTGCAGGTCCAGAGGAGAGGTGGAGGTGGAGCAGCAGCAATGGAGCAGTGGGATGCAAGGAATGAGGCTTGATTAGAGCATCTCATATCCCTGCACTGGACCTACATACACAGGCAATTCATGTGAAGGTAGAAGTTTATTTGCTGGTACAAAACATATACAATATGATGTATATTCTCCAATATCCCCCTCCTACTCCCATGCCTATCTCAGCCCATACTGCCACCCAGTTCCACCAGCACCAGCCCTGTGAAACACCCTACACCCCAACAGCATCATCCCCATCCTTTGCACCAACCTTTTGCAACACTCTCCCCCCACCACCACCCCCAGTGGCAGCACCAACAAACCACCCTTCTCCAAGTGTCCAATAACCCTAACCACCCCCAGGAGGCAGCCCCCTATCAGCCCCCAACGGATCCTATAGGAACATAGTTACTTCTTCTTATGTCCCTTCTTCGATAATGCCCCTTGGCACCTTTCCCCTGCCTCAACCTTCTGACCCTGACTATGGTGGCATAAGGGCATTCTGGCTGATGTTTCACTGGGCTCAGAGGAGCTGCTGGAGATATCATCCAGCACAAATGACTGTGGAGAGACCTTATGGAAGGGAGAAAGCAGAGGAGTTTCCCCCTTCCATGGGGCACAGGTTCAAATATGTTGAAAGAGGGCACAGTGGTCAGACAGATGGTGGCACTGATGTGCCAAAGATGGTGGTGGTGGTGGATGGTGAAGGCATCCTCCTTTTTGGGGCCCATACAGGTGGGGGAAAGATGGTATTGTGTTGGTGTCCAAACATGAAGGGGCGCCATGGTCCCTGAGTAGATGTACTGCTGCAGGTCTCCAAGGAGCCACATGATTGATTCATTGAGGATGCTGCATAAATCATTACTGGAGTTGGATATGCCATTCCTGCAAATACCAGTGGCCATCTTAGAAGCTCTATCACCTCAGTGTGCTGTGTTTGATGTTGGACATTGTGCTGCATGAGAAGTTTAACACAGCACACACGTCGCTGACTCCAATGGCTAGTTCTAGGTATCTTCTGCCTGTCATCTACTTCTGTACCCTCCCCAGATGGAAGAGCATCATCGAAGGGAGAGGGAGATGGAAGCTTTAGATCAGCCCCTTTGATAGCACCCTCTTCCTTCGCCATTAGGCAGCCAACAATGTTAATATCCTAGAGTCTTGTTCCCTGATTGTCTACCTCAAATTCCCTGCCACCATTGTCTGAGATGATAATGGGCTGTGGCATGGGAACCTATCCAGGAGGCTGGCAGTTGGGGTCTGCACTACTGCTCTTCAGGATGTCTGCAAACTTCCCATCTCTTGTAAATAGGACATGAAATGCAATCAGTCTTGAAGTACTACGACTACTGCTAATCATTTATACAGTACTATTAGGCATATGCAGAGATGTACACATACACATAAGAAACAATCACTTCTCCATAGAACTTACAATCTGCAAAGACAGACAAACAGAACAAATAGGGGATTAGGATAATTCTTTAAGGGAAATTATTAAAACACCCATAGATCAGGAGCCAAAAGCAGAAATGATTATAGCCTGAATTTGAATAGGACCAGAGATGAAGCCTGAGGTATCAACTCAGGTAGCTTATTCCAGGCATATGGTGCAGCAGGGTGGAAGGAATTGAGTCCTAAGTTCACAGTAGAAAAGAAGGGAATAGATGAAAATTGTTTACTTGATGAGTGGAGTTGCCAAGGGAAAGTGTAGGTAGAGAGAAGAGAGAGATATGTTTATGTTTATTAAAAACTTATTATACTGCCCAATACCATAGGCATCTGAGCTGTTTACAATCATAAAAAAAATACAAGGCTGCGGAAAACAGAAAAAGAACGCCAATTTAAAATAAAAAGGATAGGAAAGAGAAGGAGAAAAGGCAAGAGAACAAGTAATCAGAATGCATCAGTGAGGGGGGAGGGAGAGAGGGGTGAGGAGAGGGGGGACATCAAATGCCAGACTGAAAAGGTGAGTTTTGAGTCTTGATTTGAAGGATTTATAGGACGGTTCTGAGTGGAGGGGAGGGGGAAGCAAGTTCCAGAGCTTTGGGCCTAGAAAGTAAAAGGCTGAAAAACGAGCGGATTCAAGGTGAGCTTGTGATGGAGAGGGAAGGGACATACGGTTAAGGTGAATGGAACGGAGTGAACGGTGTGAAGTGCAAAAATGGACCTGATCTGCAAGGTAAAGGGGAGTGCCTGTATGAATTGCCCTGTGAACAAAAGTAAGAACCTTGTATTGAATTCGAGACAAAACGGGGAGCCAATGTTGATGTATAAGAAGGGGGGTGACGTGATCAAACTGGGAGGCATGGGTTAATAAACGAACCACAGTGTTCTGAATACGCTGAAGACGGGAGAGCTGGGATTGTGGAAGACCTGCTAGAGAGACATTACAGTAATCAAGACGGGATATTACAAGGGAAAGTAAAAGCGTGGCCAGAGCAGAGAGGAGAGAGGAGAAGGAATGCTGGATAACCAAAGAAATGTGTTCCTTAAAAGAAAGGAAAGAGTCAAGAATAACACCTAAATACCGGAGGGAAGAAACAAGAGGAATGGGCTGGGAGGAAAAAGAGGGAGTACAAGTGGGGGGAGGACTCCCAAGCGTGAACCAAATAGCAAAGGACTTGGAAGGATTTACATGAAGGAAATTGGAGGAGAACCAGGAAGCAACAGCAGTGAGACATAGATTAAGGGGAGAAATATCGGGAATAAGAGAGTCAGTATGGTGAAGGAGAATTATATCATCCGTGTAATAATATGCGTAGATACCAAACTGTTGAACTATAAGGGCAAGGGGGACTAGAAAGACATTAAAAAGAAGTGGAGCAAAGACAGACCCCTGAGGAACACCACAGGAAAGGGGGGGGTGGGAGCTGAAGAGGAGGATCCAACAACAACCGAAAAGGAGCGACAGGAAAGAAAAGAATGAAACCATTGAAGAACCGTACCCGAGAGACCAGCTTCTTGGAGATGAACAAGGAGAGTGCAATGATCCACCAGGTCGAAAGCTGCAGAGAGATCAAGAGAGACAGCAAGAGTGAAAAGACCGTGATCATGAGTGGAATGAAGCTCGTTAAGAAGGGAAAGAAGAATAGATTCTGTGCTGTGACTGGGGCGGAAACCAGACTGCCGAGGGTGAAGGGTGAGGGAAGCTTCGAAGTGGGAGGAGAGTTGAAAGAAGACCAATTTTTCCAGAAATTTTGAGAGAAAAGAAAGATTGGAGATAGGGCGCCAGTTAGAGGGAACAGAGGGGTTGGCGGTGTGGGATTTCAAGATTGGCCGAACCATAGCATGCTTCCAGAGTGTGGGGAAGATGTCAGAGGACAAACTAGAATTGAAAAGAGAAAGAATGTAAGGGGAAAGGGATAGGGAAGGTTCCAGGAGCCAACGAGAGGGAATAGGATCAGCGGGACAAGTTGTTTTGCGAATAGAGGAAAAGGTGTTTTGTAGAGTAGCTGGAAAGATCATCTCAAAAGAAGAACAGGAGTGTGATAGCGCAGGGGTGGAAAGAGGAGGAGAGGGTGGGAGGGTGAGGGAAGATATGGCAGGAGGGGAGGGGGGGGACATGAGGAGAAGGACAGATGAAGGGTAAGAACCTTGCAGGCAAAAAAGGAAGCAAGAGAGGAAGGGTCAGGAAGAGTAGAGGGGGGAGAAGGAGAGGGAGATGAGGCAGAGTGGGATGCAGAGAGGGAACGGAGGACAGAATACAATTGACGGGTAGAGTTTCACAAAGAAGAGATAAGCCTAGAATAGTAGTCGCGTTTTGCAGAGTGAAGAAGGGTGCGATAATGACGGTGGCATGATAGGAAATTTTGAGATAGGGGTGTAGGGAGAGATGCATTTACAAATCAGTAGGAAACGTTTGAATTGTATGTGGAAATGGATAAAGAGCCATTGAAGTGACTTCAGAAGAGGGGTTATATGAACATAGCAACACAGGCAGAATACTAGCTGTGCAGCTGATCTTTGAACAGATTGAAGGGGAGACAGATGATTAAATGGCAGAACAGTGAGGAGCAAGCTGCAATCAGTCACCATGTTGCAGCTGTCTACCCACCCTAGGTTAGTGATACACACTCCTTCCACACATCTATACCGTCTGATGGAGTGTGACAGTAGATGGAAGAGAGTTGGACATGGCCCTGTTGTATCAGCATTGACAAAGGTGAGTTGCACCATACGAGAGAGTCAGGGTTGTGGCGAGAAGTGACATCGGTAGAGACTAAATTCTGTGCTATCCAATGTAACACACTCTTCATATCCACAGAAAATCATGTGTTCTACAGTGTACATTTGAAGCAGGTGTTGGCATCATCACATACAATGTAAGACTTAAGCATCAAATGCACAAATGCCCATACATATCCGCTTGCCCCAACATAAAAAAGATGTAGCAAACTGGGGGGCGGAGCCTAGCACTGAGGAAGATGGCCGCATAGAGCTTTGGCTCCGGAGGGCTTTTACAGTTTTCTTTTGCCAGCATAACTGGATTGTTGGGAGTCGGAGTTTTTCCGGACCGCAGTAGTTGGGGAGTATGTCCGATTCTAAACCGACGCGACTAGACTTTCCTGCTACCCAAAACAGCGGCGTGAAGCGCTCGAAAATGGAGCCCCCCTCCCCGCAAAAGATGGGGGCTGCCCGGGAGCCTGACGGCCAACAGGAATTGCTCTCAGAAGTCAGGGCAGTGAGGGAAATGTTCCGGGCGAATGGGAAGGCCCTCTCCGCTGTGCAGGAGGAGGTAGGAGCGTTGCGGGTCACTATTGAGGCACTTACCCTGTGGCAGGAGAAAGTTGAGCAGGTGCTGGACACCCACGACACACGTCTGCGTCTCATGGAGAGGCAAGCTAAGCAGATCAAGGCTTTGCAGAGAGACCTAGAGGATGGAAATAACAGGGCCAGGAGGAACAACATGAGGATCGTCGGGGTCCTGGAGGGAGCGGAAGGCAAGGATGTTTTTGCATTTCTACAGAAAATGATCCCTCAAGTGCTGCGCTTAACCTTTGAGCTTCCATTTGAGATTGATCGCGCGCACAGGGTTCCCTTGCAGCATCAGCTGAATAGCACTAGGCCGAGGCCAATCATTCTTCAAGTACTGCATTTCCAGCAGGTGATGCAAATAATGGAGGCATCGCGGCTACGCTCGCCTATTGAATTCGAAGGACCTAGGTTGTTTTTCTTCCCTGATTTGGCTAAAAGCACTATGGACCGGCGCAAGGGTTTTTTGGCCCTTAAGCCTCGGCTGCAACAGCTCCAGGCGCAGTTCGAATTGATGTATCCATCGCGGATGAGAGTAACTCTGCATAACCAGACACGGACTTTTGAAGATCCTGAGGCCTTGGTCACATATTTAGAGGAGAAGGAGCAGTCGCAGATGCGGTGAACTGAAACTTGGTGATAGCCTTTGGTCTTTTCCATGGGGCGGTGGCGGTTTTCAGCTCTGTCAGTGCTGTTTCAGAACAATTTTGTTTTTTGGGGGATGTTTGGCATTGTGGCAAATTGTCATTGGGGGAGGGTGTTGAGCATAGTGTGTAACAGTTTGCTGTTTTTATCTTCTTGTTCCCTTTCCTTTTTGATGATGAATGCGGGCGGGTGGGGGGGTAGTTGGAGGGGTGTGGATCAGGTTTCGGGGGTTTTCAGGCTCTGGTTTTGAGCTTATGCAGGTTGGTGAATGCTGGGGATAATGTGTCTTTGTGTTGCCCTCTGTGCCTATCTTTCTCTCTGGGTTCCCCTATAGGTGGTGTGAGAGGGTCTCCAGCTTCAGTGTGTGCGGGTGTGTTGCTTATGGGTGGGGAAAGTCCATGGGTGCAAGGGGGTGCTATTGATAGTTGTGCCGAGGGTGTAATAAGGGGGCTCTGTAGAGGGAATGGTAGGGTGTGTGTGGGTGGAGTGTTGGATATGGCGGGCGGTGGGCCTGGGTTTTCAATGGGCGACTTGTTAAATAGATATGGCTATGGTTAAGATATTGTCATTAAACGTCAAAGGGATTAATAACCCCATTAAACGCAAGAAAAGTTTGCTGTATGGGAGGCATGAGCTTGTTGATGTTTTGTTTTTACAAGAGACTTGCCTTAACGCGCAAGAATCTCTGAAGCTGGGTATGAAGCCTTATATAGTAGCGGCTTACTCCCTGGCTATTCATAAACGTAATGGTGTGGCTATTTTGGTTAGACACTCCCTGGTTTCTGGGGTCCTTCAGATGTGTGCGGATAAGGAGGGTAGATGGGTTAAGGTGTTATTGAGGGTGGGGGGCTCCGAGGTAACATTTATGAATGTTTATGCTCCCAATCTGGACAATCCTGACTTTTTTAGAGTTGTTGCAGAAGAGGTCCATCATGAGCTGCCAGGGGCCATAATATTGGGCGGGGATTTCAACATGGTGATGGACCCTTTAGTAGACAAGGCCCCACTTAGAGCAGGCAGGCCGTCTAGAGCGCGGGTTGTTCTTCATTCCTTGATACATGAAGCTGGGCTTGTAGATATATGGCGGCTCCTGCATCCAGTAGAGCGGGAGTTTACCTTTTTTTCATCACCTCATCAGTCTTCGTCACGAATTGATATGTTCTTGATCTCAAAAGCATTGTGCCCTAGAGTGGCTGCCACAAAAATACATGCCATACATATTTCTGATCATGCTGCGATATCTTTGTCAATTAAGGATGATGCGGCAGTTTCAAGTGCGGGGAGGTGTTTTTTTGATAGATCGCTTTTAGAAGAGGAGGATTTTCGGGTGCATGCTCGGGCTGCTATAGTGGAGTATTTTAAAATTAATAATATTGCGGACTCGGCTGGTTGGGCCTGGTAGGAGGGGTTTAAGGCCTACATTAGAGCCATCATAACGAGCGATGCCATATCTCAGGCCAAGAGGATCAAGGGGCAGCTGCGCAGCATAGATGCCCAAATAAAGGCTGGTGAACATATTTTCGCCCTGCGGGCGGATCCTGGGGTTTTGCTTCGACTGCAGCGGCTTAGGTATCAGTATAATTTTATCATGGCTGATGAAGCTGTACGAAGCGTTAAAGCTCAGAATGGGGTTTACTATTGGGAAAGTAATAAGGCTGGGAGATTATTGGCCAACTCCTTCCAGGCTCGTAGGGAGAAGAGCCGGATTGCGGCTCTCCGTAGACCGCAAGGGCGGGACCTTCTTGTTGTGGATGACAAGATAGCGGAGTCCTTCAGACTCTTCTATCAGAATCTGTATTCCTCTGAAGTTGATTTTGAGAAGGAGAGGCTTACCGTGCTACTTGCGGGGATACAGCGACCTACTTTAGATGGGACAACTGCGGGTTGGTTAGATGGCCCTTTTTCGGCTGCCGATGTGGAACGAGCTATTGATTCGTTGGCAAGGGGGAAAGAGGCGGGACCAGATGGTCTCCCTATTGAATTTTACAAAACTTTTTCCGCTGAGTTATGCCCTCAGTTGCAGCTGTACTTTCAAGTCCTGGCTAGCGAATCTGAGCAGGTAGGAGCTTTTGCGACGGCAAATGTAATTGTGTTAGAAAAACCCGATAGAGACCCCCAGCAAGTAGGCAATTACCGTCCTATATCCTTACTAAATTCAGACTATAAGATTTATGCTACTATTTTGGCTTAAAGAGTTGCTAAGGTGGCCCCTTTGTTGATACACCCGGATCAGTGTGGTTTCATTGCTGGTAGGTCCACGGCGGACAACGCGAGAATGTTGTGCCATGTTCTTGCGGGGGCGGAGAGGGTGTCTTACCCTGTCATTGGCCTGTCTCTTGACGCTGAGAAAGCGTTTGACCATTTAGAATGGCTGTTTATGTTTGCAGTCCTTGAGTGGTTTAGCTTTGGGCAGGGTTTTGTCAACTGTCTTAGGGTGTTATATAGGTGTCCTACTGCCACGGTATGTGTGAACAGTGTTCAGTCGCAGGCTATGGAGCTCGGGCGGGGTACACGGCAGGGTTGTCCCCATTCCCCACTGCTCTTTAACTTAGCCTTGGAGCTGCTTTTATTGTTAATTAGGCAGAATCCAAGTATCCAGGGAGTTCCGATTGCAGGGCTGGAGGTTAAGTTGTCGGCATATGCCGATAATTTACTGCTATTTACTACTCCGAGTTCTGTGGCCATGATCCTTAGTCTGATCACACAATATTCTGATATGTATAGTGTGACGCTGCAGCATTGCCAGAAGCCATGGAAACAGAGGGTGACCCGGTGGAAGGTCCGGGTACTGCAGGTAAATGCAAGATATTCCCTTCTCAGCACAAGATGCACATGGCTAATCAGCTAACACAGCTCACCTCGGGGGAGGGGAGAAGCAGAGTTGCTGATTGGGCACGCCCTAGCAGGAGGCGGGTTCCCCAGAGCAGAGGCAGCTTGTTAAACAGGAAGAAGGAAGACAGAGCAGGAACAAGAATTAGAATGAGAAAGGGAACAGGAACAGGAACGAGAAAGAGAAGCCGAGGAGGTGGAAGGAAATACAGGAAACAGAAGAGGCAGATGTGTGCTTTAGAGACGGAGTAGCATTGGATGCCAGAGCCTTTGACTTTGAAGGAGAATGCTCCCCAGCTGCAATTCCAGGAGAACGCTTGTAAAGCCAAGAAGCAGGTACCAGGGAGACTCAGTGCATAGAAGAACCTTCTGGGAGCAAGAGAAGGGCGAGGCACTGAGAGACCCAGGGGTAAAGCCTATGCTTTTGGAACAGAGAGCTGACCCGTGGAAAGAATGGCAGACTGCTAAAGAACATTCAGGCATTCCTCAACACAAGGTACAAGGTGTCTTTAATTCTGATAACAGCTTTTATGAGAAGCCAGACTGTGTGAGTGCTTATTTTAAAACCCAGGGCAAACCCAGGTTTTATGAGGGCAGTTGGCTGCAACCAGAAGCTCATTCAGATAAACCTTGTTTTTCTCCTCAAACTGCTGACAGAGTTAGCAAGCAAGCTAGCTACAAGGACGTAGCAGATATATTTGCTAGAGATATATGCCAGAAGGTTTTAGGAGGTTCTAAGTTTGAATTGCTGTCTAAAAATCCTTCACCTGCAAATGAACTGACTTACCCAGACACTTGCTGACAGAGACAAGTGGGGGAGGGGTAACTCCAGTGCAGGGAATGAGCATAGTAAGAGAGACGGCATTGTTTGCTTGCCTGAAGAGAAACCCACAAGCTATCACTCACCCCAGGAAGGAGTTAATTCCCTGCCTAGCCCATATAGCAAGCAGGCCGAAGCACTCCTGAAAGAGTTTAAAGCTTTCCTAGAGAAACGAACTATTCCTGGACAGAAAGTAGTTGAATCAGTACAGAACCCAGAAGCACAAGCTCCATTGGTTCATCCCTTACCAATGCTGGATTTGAATCAGCCAATGGACTGCTCGTCCTGTCTCATAGACAAAGAATAGTCAAGCAAAGCTTGTGTGGTCATTCGTTATAATATGCTGAAATGCATGCTGTTTAAGTTCCTTACCTGAAGAGCTTATGAAGAGATAAGAATAAGCTGAAGCACAACTTAGTTACAGTGCATGAACTTTATTGTTTGCTCTTTAAGTGATGTCAAAGTAAAGCTCACATGACAGGAATGTGAACTCCTGTGTTAAAGGACAGTTTTGAACACAGTGTTAGAAAAAGCCTGTTTTCATTTGTTCTTGTTTTAATAATAATAAGCCACCTCGGATCGCCCTGAGAAAACTTAAAGCCAGAAAAGAGGATGGTGGGGTTAAGTTTCCCGATTTCTGGTCTTACCACACTGCTTTCCTGTTGAAACAGGGCTCTAGGTGGACTGAGCATATTTCTGATTTAAGTCCAGCATGGTTGGTGGTGGAGCAGAAATTGGTCAATCCCTTTCCAGTTGAGCTTTTGCCCAATATGTTATGCCCAAGTTCAAGAGTCCCTGTGGTGATATCGGATACACAGAGAGATTTTTTAATCTTGAAACATGCTGTGGGGATGGAGAAGAACTTTTCGGCAACCACCCCTTTGTGGTACAATCCTTTCTTTAAGATCCATCGGGAGGTTTTTGCTTGGCCTCGGTGGTATTCACGGGGTATATGGAATTTGGGCCACTTGGTCACAACGGCTGGTTGGAAAAGATTTGATAGGCTGTAACGGGAGTTTGGTCTTCCAGGAGCGCTATACTTTCAATGGTTGCAACTTAGACATTGTGTGAGGAAGGCGGGGGTTGACATTATGAGATTGGGGGAGGCAGAGGGGTGGATTCTTTGATTGGGCAGGTCATGCAATTGGTAGGGGTGGCCTCCCGATATTACAAGCTGCTACATCTCAATGCTCCCTTACCAGTAAAGGGGTTATTGCAGGTTTGGGCTCACGATGGCGGGGTTTCTTTAGAGGGGGTGAAGTGGGAGACATTGTGGACGAAGGCAGTGAGGGTTTCTAAAGCTGCCTCTGTAACTCAAACTTTGTTTTTCTTTGCTCATAGAGCTTACTGTACGCCAGTAAGATGAAGCAGATGGAACAAAGAGGACAGTGATAAGTGTTGGTCCTGTCAGTCGTCCATTGGCACCTTGGAGCACATTATGTTTAGCTGCCCTTGCATTAGAAACTTCTGTGCCCAGGTTTGGGAGCGGGTACAATTAATTTTGGACTTTCGAGCCCCACTTTCCTGGGCAATAGTAGGCTTTAGAACATCTGTGGAGATTCCCTCTTTGGAGAAGAGTTACTATTTCCTGGTAGATTTTATGGTGGGGGTGGCTGTGTACTTGATTGTTAGAAACTGGAAGCATACGTACATACGATGTCAGTTTGGCATCATGGTGGAATTTGGCATGTGTGTATAGCAGGTATGAACAAATGCCAAGAAAAGGGATGGCCAGAGGCGGGTCACAGTATCTTAAATGGAGAGCCCTCAATGATTTCGCCGCACGTGCCCATTGATGGGGGGTTGTGGTGTTGCTTATGTATAGGTGAATGAATGAAAGGGAGGTTTTGGTCGCCCACTGCGCTTTTTGAATGGATGTGTTGTTTGGCTGAATGCATTGGTAGGGCCAGCGCACACTGGAGAGGGGGGTGGGGGGGGGGTTTGTGTACTTTGAATATGCTTGTAATTTAAAATGTGTTTTGCTTAGGGGGGTAGAGGGTTGTGTTGGGTTGTTTGGGGGGTTACATATTTTTTCTCTTTGTTTTCTCTTTATTTTCTCTTGTATGGACTTTGTACTTCTGCTTTGTTTTACGGTTTTGGTGGAGAGTTTGGAAAAGATAAATAAAGCTATTAAAAAAAAAGATGTAGCAAACTATAGAGGGACTGGCAAGGGCAAAACAGTAGTTGGGCAAGAGGGTGGTGATGAATCTAGTGCATGGCTGGGAGCTAGGGCCGAAAGAGTTAGGGCTGAGGTAGATTTTGCTCATAAACCTTCATATCAGAGGGTCTTGGATATGGCCTATGGGTCCCTTTAAGATCTCTTTCAGATGCTCTGACATGCCTTTAGTGGTAGCAGAATGCTGTGAGGAGATGTGCATGACAACTGCAGGCATGCTGTGTGGGTCACAACCTCTGCACACACAGAGTGAACTGAAGGTGAGGTTACCAGAGAAGCAGGCTGCTAGTACAGCAATCCAGCCTTGGAGAGTGGGGATAACCCCCCACTAATGCTGACTATAATCCAGGTCTCTTCCATTGCATGCATTGCATTCCTGTCAGCAAACAAACAAAAAAGTTCAGACTAATACCAGAGTTATGCTTTAAAAGGTTTTCCAAAAAGGACAAAAATAAATGTCGGACGGTTTGCTAAGGGAGGGGAAAGCCTCTCAAGACACAAACCTTCCCTTTATTCTTAATAAAGTTATGAAAACCAAAACCTGTGAATGTGCAAAAACACAATGTGCAAAAACACAATTTTCCACAAGCTCAGAGCTATACAGCCTCTAAGGAACATCATTGAAGCTACCGATTTTAGGACAGTAGCTCAAGCCCTCATCATACCTCATTTTGATTACTGCAACGCAATTCTACAGGGCCTTCCAAAGAAAACCCTAAACATACTCCAAATGGCACAGAACATCGCAGCCAGAATCATCATGAAAACAGGCCTTGCTGAACACATTACACCAGTGCTAGTCGAACTACACTGGCTCCCCATCGTAGCTCGCATAAAATACAAAACCCTAGTAACCACTTATAAACTCATCCACAACCTGGCACCAACTTTCCTCACTAACCTAATCGACATGCAACCTGCTAACAGAAACAGGAGAACCACCAACCTAAACAACCTACATGTACCAATAAGTATTAGAACAGTTAAAATCGCCACAAGCAACAGAGCATACTCCTACACTGCACCCACACTCTGGAACCAACTCCCACCTGAGCTGCGCTCAAACAACGACCTGATGGACTTCAGGAAAAAACTAAAGACGTACTTATTTCAACAAGCCTACAACATGTCCTGAACAGTAATGAAGCAACCATTATCTGCAGAAACAAAAATGTAGTTAAGTGTAAAATGTATATATGTAAATCCTCCCCTCTCCCCTTTCCTAACTGTGTGTTGTGCATATCCCGTGAATCACGTTGTACATATTGTGAAAATGCTTTGCCCTTGATCTGACAACCTTGACATATAATCCTGTAAATCACGCTGTAATTTTTTGAAATTTGTCCTTGATCTGACAATCTCCGTTACATAATCAAACCGCTCCTGATCGCTGGAAGTAGCGGTACACAAATATATGCTAAATAAATAAATAAAATAAACAATATGTAGTGTCAAACACAAAATAGTGGTACTTAAGCTTTTTTTTTTTTTTTATTGATCAATCTTTATGCTAATGTTGAGAGTGCCAGATATTTACTGTCTTAAAAGGCTACATACATATATTTTTACTGTGGGATGGATCGCTGGGAGATTTGGTTTCATTCTGTCTTGGCTAAACACATGCAAACCAAACATACAATTTACTGCAAAATATGACAGTGACCATACTGAATTCCTAGATGCAATGGTATATAAGAATTCTCTCAAGCTAAATACTACAATCAACCATGGTATCCTTCTGCAAAGACTCCAGTCCATCGGAATCGATAACAATGTTCTGAAATGGTTCCATTCATATCTATGCGACCAACAACAGCAAGTCAAATTGGGAAGTAACACATCATTTCCTTACCCACAAACTCAAGGCATCCTGCAAGGCTCATCTTTATCAACTCTACTTTTTAACATAGAGAAAGATAAAAACATGATGACAGAAAAAGACCACATGGCCTATCTAGTCCGTCCTTCCATATCAACCACTACAAAAGTCCCCTTTTTTCCTTTAGAGATCCTCTGTGTTTGTCCCATGCTTCTTTGAATTCAGATACTTATCTCTACCACCTGGGAGACTATTCTATGGATCCACTACTCTTTCCATAAAGAAATATTTCTGCATATCACTCCTGAATCTATCCCTTTTCACCCTCATCCCATGGCCTCTCATAGCAGAGCTTGCTTTCAATCGAAAGAGGCTCTCCTTTGCATTTATGCCACAAAGGTATTTAAACATCTCAATCATATCACCTCTATTCCTCTAAGGTGTACATATTAAGATCTTTACATCTGTCCTCATCTGCTTTATAATGAAGACCACTAACCATTTTAGGATCCACCCTCTGTACCGACGCCACCCTGTTTATATCCTTTTGACGGTGCGGTCTCCAGAATTGCACACAATACTCCAAATGAGGTCGCACTAAAGACTTATACAGAGGCACTAACACCTCCTTTCTTCTGCTGGCCATTCCTCTCCCTATGCACCTAAGCATCTTTCTAGCTTTTGCTGTTGCCTTTTCTATCTGTTTAGCTACTTTAAGATCATCAGACACCTAGGTCCCGCTCTTCTTTAGTGGACAAAAGTACTTCAGCTCCTATACTATATTGCTCCCTTGGATTGCTGCAGCTCAAATGCATGACCTTGCAGTTCTTAACATTAAATCTCAGCTGCCAAATTCTAGACCATTCTTCAAACTTAGCTAGATCCTTCCTTATGTTATCTAACTTTCCTAGGTGTCTATTGCAGAGTTTGGTATCATACGCAAAGGGACAAACCTTACCCGACAGCTCTTCTGCTATATCATTAACAAAGATGTAAAAAAGAATCGGACCAAGGACAGATCCCTGGGGCACACCATTGATAACATCCTTCTCTTCAGAGTGAGCTCCATTTACCTGTATCCTTTGTCGCCTCCCACCAAGCAGAAACTTTAGGGTCCATCCCTAGGGTGCTCAGTTTGTTTATAAGTTGCCTGTGAGAAGCAGTGTCAAAGGCTTTACTGAAATCTAAATGCACCACATCTAGAGCTCTCCCTCGGTCCAACTCCCTGGTCACCCAGCCAAAGAAATCAATCAGATTTGTCTGACAAGATCTGCCTCTGTGAATCCATGCTGCCTCAGATCCTGTAATCCGCTGGACCCCAGAAACCTCACTATTTTCTTTTTGAGCAGCACTTCCAATAATTTACTCACCACCGAAGTTAAACTAACCAGCCTGTAGTTTTCAACCACATCCTTACTTCCACTTTTGTGTAAAGGGACCACATGTGCCTCTCTCCAGTCCTTTGACACCACTTCTGACTACAACGAGGCATTGAATAGGTCAGTCAGTGGAGCTCCTAGAACGTCCCCAAGTTCCCTTAGTATTCTAGGGTGTATCCCATCCAGTCCCATTGCTTTATCTACTTTAAGTTTAGCTAGTTTCTCACAAACACAGTCTTCTGAAAATTGTTCAAGATGCCCCTCGCTTTGGTTCCTGTTGTGGGTGTTTTCTGAGGTCCTGCTCCTGTTTCTTCATCTGTGAACACAGAACAGAAATGTTTGTTAAGCAATTCCGCTTTATTCTCATCATCTTCTACATATTCTTCCCCTTCACCCTTGAATCTGACAATACCACTTTCGCCCTTCATCTTCTCACTGACATATCTGAAAAATGTCTTATCCCCCCATTTTACTGCATTGGCTATTTCCTCTTCTTTTTTAATCTTTGCTTTCCTGAATACTTTGCCAGCTTCTCTAAGTTTTTCCAAATATAGATGCCTGTCTTCCTCTCTCTCTGATCTCTTGTATTTCATGAAGGCATCCCTATTTTTCTTCACCTTTTCAGCAACTTCTTTTGAAAACCATAGCGGTCTCTTTTTCCTTTTACCTTTTCTTAACATTTTAACAAAAAAGGTGATTGCCCTTAAAATATCCCTTTCAGTTTTGCCCACTGTTTTTCTACATCCCCCAGCTGTTCCCATCCCGCTAACGACTCTCTGGCCCATCTTGGCAAAGTTAGTTTTCCTAAAGTCTAAGACCCTTGCTTTTGAATGGATTTTAACAGCCCTAGTCCTAATACTGAACGACACCATCTGGTGATCACTGAATGCAAAATGATATCCCACAAGTTGCCTGAATAGTTCTCCCTGTAGAGAATCCAGGATCTCCTTACTTCTAGATGATACTGCAGCAAGAATGTGCCAAACAATATCTGGCATATTGAAATCCCCTATCAGTTGCACTTTGCCTTTCCTGATAATACTGCATATGTCTTCAATTAACTCTCCGTCCACCTCTTCCTCCTCTGAGGGAGATCTGTATATCATGCCAATGCAAATAGATTTCTGATTCCCTCTTTCTAGTGTAACCCACATCTGACTTTTAAGCTCTGTAGTTCCAAAGCTTTAATATTATTTTTTACATATAGTGCCACTCCTCCTCCCAACCCACAGTGCCTCCTCTCTTCCTTTTAAGCTCTGTAGTTCCAAAGTTTTAATATTATTTTTTACATACAGTGCCACTCCTCCTCCCCTTCTTCCTACCCTGTCCTTTCTGAATAAAGTATAGCCTGGTATAGTCACATCCCAGTCATGGTTTTCTGTGAAACATGTTTCTGTAACTGTCACTAAATCCAAGTCAGCCTCTTCCATTAAAGCTTCAACATCTGGGATCTTATTTCCCATGCTACGGGCATTTATACACATCGCTTTCCATATGTTGTCCCTTTTACCCATTTCCATAAAGGTATTTAATGTTTCACTTACCTGGGGGCTTTCTTCACCCATCCCTAAAGAATCTAGTTTAAAGCCCTCTTCAGTAGATTAGCCAGTCTGCTACTGAAGACATGTCAACCTTTCTTGGACAGATGGATGCCATCTCCACTCTGCAACCCTTGAAACAGCATCCCATGGTCCGGGAAACCAAAATGCTCTTGATGACACCTGCAACCATTATGCCCAATTATTCATTCACATAACATAAATTTTCAATCTATGCGGTTGACATAATGATTTATGCACCATTCAATATCAACAAACCAACATATGAATGAATAAAAAACTGCTTTCCCAATGGTTGGCAAACAATTCACTAAAAATTAACTACAAGAAAACTGAAAAATTGTTTATTACAAAGGATGGCAATTTCCAAGTACCGACATCAATAGTTTTAAACAACACAAATGTAAATGTACAACCAAAGGTTAAGTACTTGGACATTATCCTAGATCAACAACTTACTTTGACGCCACACATAAAAGCCACAACAAAGTTAATATATCACAAAATCAGAACTCTCCACCACCTCCGCATCTATTTGAACCATCCAGCTATCGCTAAACTTTTCAGGTAATAATTTCACTGCACTTTGACTACTGCAATTCTATCTATCAGGGTTTGCCAAAATCCACACTGCTTCTACTATACATTGCCTTGCACACATCCGCACGCATAATAAGGAGCATCAAAGTATGACCATGTAACCCCCATCCTAAGGAAGTTTCATTGACTGCCACTACTCGGCCACATATGCTAAAAATTTCTGCTCTTGACCTTTAAAATCATCAATAACCAATCTTCCCGCTACCTGCAAACACTGCTAAGTACCACCAATTCAAGCAGGATGAGAAGACAGAACACAATAAAAATGCTGAACATACCACTCGAGAAAATCAAAAGCACTCAGTGTGCATGCAATCGACCATTTGAACTATATGATCCAACTCACTGGAACTTTTTACCTGGATATTCACAATCTATCAAAGATCTGTCCACATTTAGGAAACTTCTCAAATGTATCTATTTAATGAACACTTTGGTTCTGTCACATAATCCGTCTTCTCCTCTAGCATATTAATGTACATATGTTAGAATGTTAATAATCATGTAAATACCTATTACTCATGTGATTCATTTTCTATATAAGTTCCACTGTTCATGGTAACATTCTGTTGTTGTAATGTATACCAATTTTCCCCAGTGAAAAGTGGTATAAATTAACAGTCAAATAAATAAATAAATACTCTGTATTACAAATCTGTCACACAAAATACCTTACTTATATTCCATAGTTACTATCCCAGTCCCTTGAGAAGAGGCCTCCCATTGGGTCAATTTTTTAGTTTGCAACGAGTTTGCTCTACCTTGGAAGAATTCCAATCTTATGTGTTTGATCTGTTTCAGAGACTCACTGATAGGGGTTATCCTTGCAATGCTATTTTGTGAGCTTATAAGCGAGCGAGATATACCCACCATGGCTGGCTACTTGGATATACTCATAGTGATCTTGCCCTTGTCCTTTCCACCAATCCTGAGCCAGCCTTTCAATCTCTTAAGGGTTCCCTGGAGATTGATAATTTTGTTAGAGTTATTCCTTTTTTAGTAAATGCAGCACAAGTAACATTATTCACAAACATTGGCATATTTTAGTTCTCCATAGGTGCTTTCAGAGGGACCTGACCATCACCTACAGTAGAGGCCATAACATCAGGGACTTAGGGGTCCATACTATTCCTATAGATACATATACTACTTTTGATCGATCTGACACTAGTCACCTTCAATGTTAAAAACGCATATTTGTGAATCTGCCATTATTGGCCCTGATTGGGTAGACACTATGACTGGAAAGGTGTATAAATCTTGTTGGTACACCTCCAGCACTTCAGACTTTGTAGTCTACATGTTATTATGCCCATGTGGCCTTAAATATATTGGCTGAAACATCCATCCAGTGAAGACCTGCCTGGCTAAGTACTCTTCTAGGATCAATACTAGGACTTCGTCTGCTCCAATTGATGCACATTGCCTCCAACATGCCCATATTTTTCAGGATTTGCGGTAGCGAGTGATGGATTATGTTCCCTTGGACTCCTGTCATGGCAACAGGGACTCTCACTTACAGACACTTAAACAATTCTGGATTTTCAGACTTAATGGTTACCCCCAACGAGATTGATTATTGGAGCTTACTTTGACTGGCATTGTTTTAAGCCATCTTACTATAGGCTGTAATAGACCACGCCTCTTATTGACATCACACGCCGAGTTGGTATATTTCAGATCACTGATTTTCAAAGGTCAAACATGGAAGTTATGGTTTATGGTTTATTGACAGACTTAATACACCATCCTTTGACAATGTATCAAGATGACTTACAATAAAAACATTAGGAAACAGAAAAGAATGGCAATTAAAAAGCATTTAAAAGTAGAATGGAAGTCAGGAAAAAGGGAAGAGGGGAATGCAGAGGTTCCAAGTGTTCCAGGTGTGTAGAATGAAGCCCAAAAAATGCTTGATGCAGAGCGTGAAAAGTTGGTATATTAGTGCTCGAAACTCAGTACTGTGTCTAAAAATGCATGTCATCTTACAAGAGCACAAATATCCGGCACATTAGCATACAGATTGATCAATGAAAAAAAAAAAAAGCTAAGTATCACTATTTTGTGTTTGACACTATATACTGTGCTTTTGCACATTCACAGGTTTGGATGTTCATAACCTTTATTAAAAATAAAAGGAAGGTTTCTGTTTTGAGAGGTTTTCCCCTCCCTTAGCAAATCGTCTGACATGTATTTATGTGTTTACTGTAACATTTTTAAAGTATAGCTCTGGTATGGGTCTGAACCTTTTTGTTTGTTTGATGATATTTACTGCAGTTGTTCTCAACCTAGCCCTCTGGTACCCCCAGGCCAGTCAGGTTTTCAAGAACATGCATGAGAGATCTGCATGGACTGCTTCCATTGTATGCAGATCTATCTCATGCATATTCATGATGGATACCCTGAAAACCCAACTGGAATGGGTTGAAAAGCACTGCTTAGTGGTTCTACACTCCTGTCATAAGAACATAAGATATACCATACTGGGTCAGACCAAGGGTCCATCAAGCTCAGTATCCTGTTTCCAACAGTGGCCAATCTAGGTCACAAGTATCTGTCAGGTTCCCAAAAATTAGATAGATTCCATGCTGCTTATCCCAGGGATAAACAGTGGATTTCCCAGTCCTCTTTAATAATTGTTTATGGAGTTTTCCTCCAGGAACTTGTCCAAGCCTCTTGTAAACCTGGCTACACTACATCCTACATCCCCGAGCAACAAATTCCAGTGTTTGATTATGCATTGAGTGAAAAAATATTTTCTCTGATTAAGCTAACATAAGCTACATTGTTACTTTATTGTGTGTCCCCTAGTCTTTCTACTTTTTGAAGGAGTAAAGAACCAATCTATGTTTACACTTCCACTCCATTCATTATTTTATAGGTCTCTCTCCTCAGCTGTCTCCTCTCCAAGCTGAAGAGCCCTAACCTTCCAAGCCTTTTCTCACAGTGGTATCCTTTGTCTTTTTATCAATTTTGTCACTTTAGCATCCTCTGAGCCGTTGTGTGGCACCATCGCCACATGCTGCTAACCACATCCGTCAGAGCATTATCCATGCATTCCTGCAATGGGTGTCCCTGGTGGGTAAGAGTGATAGGTGTTTCTGTGCCCACACATAGCACCTAGGTAGGGAAAGGTAGAAACATGAGGTGGGAGGACATTCATGGAAGAAGAGGACAGGTGCTCCAAGGCATGCAAGAGGTGCTCACTGTGTTGCTGGGAAGTTGCTGATGTATCCAGGATCATTTGTTTCTGCAGATCTGTTAGGGTCTGTGGCTGGCCGTCTGATCCTCTCTCCAGGGCCTTGGACTTTGTTTTCCTTTTGACCTCCATCCATTTGTGTTTCTCGGTTGCAGTGGTAGATGGCATTCAGACACTGACAGATGCCCAGCCAGAGATTCTGTTTTTGACTGGCACTCACATGACACCCTCATGGCCCAGGAGCACTCTCTAGTGCTTGAGCACCTCCTGCAACAAGAGTTTCACTTCACCCTGGCAGATGTTTTCTTTCTGGTGAGCAACCTTTGTTTTGGTGCCATGATTGGCTTGAGATAGCACTGATTGCAGTGTATATAAAATGGGGCTGCACACATCTATCTTCCCACTTCATAAACATAAAGAGTGGTACCTGCATGTCCTCAATCTGTATGTGTGTCATTGTGAGATGTACACCTGTTTTTTGTTCTTTATTTGAATTATGGTTTTAGTACATTGATGTTATGGGGTTTTGTTTTGTTTTTTTTTTTAACCTGGAAAGGCACAGATTTGGACTGCAGGATTTTTTCAGTTGGACAAATAAAGTAGATTCTAATCTTTAATTTATTGCCCAGATACATGATTCCACTATTAATTTTTTAGATATACGTACAAATCACAAGACTGAAACACTGTTTATACACTGCAATTTTTTGTAAGGCTACAGATTGCAATAGTTTATTAAACATAGACATATCAGGGATGAGATAAGAGTAGAAAGACTAGGGGACAAGCAATAAAGCTACAATTTAATACATTTAAGACTAATTTGAGAAAATAATTTTCACACAATGTGTAATCAGACTCTGGAATTCATTACCAGAAGATGCAGTAAAAGCTGTTAGTACAGCTGGGTTAAAGGAGGTTTGCATAAGTTCTTGGAGGAAAAGTCCCTAAACCATGTCTAAATGTCGTTAAGTACTCACATGTTAAATGTTACCATCAATTGTACTGCCTAAATGTCATCAAGCAATTGTACTGTCTAAATATTTATAAGTACCCTAATGTTAAATGTAACTGTGATGTGACGTGACCACCTTGATTGAAGGATAAGGTGGTATACAAATATGTCTAAATAAATAAATTATTTGGACAAATCCACTGCATACCCCTGGGATGAAAAGCATGGAATCTCCTCTCTTATTTCTCCATACACTCCTCCTCAGGAACTCCACTCTTCTGGCAAATCACTTCTATCTATGCCTTTTTCTTCTATTGCTAACTCCAGACTTTGCTCCTTTCACCTTGCTGCTCCTTGTGCCTGGAACAAACTTCCTGAGTCTGTACGTCAGGCGCCTTCTCTGGTCCTTTTAAAATCCATGCTGAAAACTCACCTCTTTGCTTTCACTTTTGGATCTTTACTCACCTGGTCATCTTTGTGTTTCCTTACTATGCCCCCTAGATGTGTCTGTGCAGCACTGTGTATGTCTTCTAGAACTATACAAATGTTCAGTAATAATATTAGTAGCAGGAATCTGTCTACCTTTTGAGAAACTGACAGATACTTGTGACATGGATTGGCCACTGTTGGGAAACAAAATGATGGGCAAGACGGACCTTTGATCTGACCCAGCATGGCATATATAAGGTTCTTATAAAATCCCCAAGAGTCATTATATTTTCATTGTGTAAAATCTTTATTTCTTCAAATCAATTTGCCAATCAGGCCAAAACAATGTGTCAGAGGTTTTATGATAAGAACTAACCTGAATATACCATCAGTAAAGCCTATCATCATACTAACTATATTAACCAGGATCTGTTAACATCAACACCCTCATCCCATGTCCTCTCGAAGCAGAACTTGCTTTGAACTGAAAGAGGCTCTCTTCCTGAACATTTATGCCATGGAGGTATTTAAAGATCTCAATCATATCACCTCTATCCCGCCTTTCCTCTAAGGTGTACATATTAAGATCCTTAAGTCTGTTAAGCAATTCTGCTTTATCCTCATCAGCTTCTACATATTCCTCCCATTCACCCTTGAGTCTGACAATATCACTTTTGCCCTTCCTCTTCTCACTAACATATATGAAAAATGTCTTATCCACCCATTTTATTGCATTGGCTATTTCCTCCTCTTTTTGAATCTTTGCTTTCCTGACTACTTTGCTAGCTTCTCTAAGTTTTTCCATATATAGATTCCTATCTTCCTCTCTCTGTGATCTCTTGTATTTCTTGAAGGCCTCCCTCTTTTTCTTCACCTTTTCAGCTGCTTCTTTCAAAAGCCATAGTGGTCTCCTTTTCTTTTTACCTTTATTTACCATTTTAACAAAAAGGTTGGTTGCCCTTAAAATGTCCCCTTTCAGTTTTGCCCACTGTTTTTCTACGTCCCCAGCAGTTCCCATCCCGCTAATGACTCCCTGAGGTAGTGGCCTATCTTGGCAAATTTAGCCTTCCTAAAGTCTAAGACCCTCACCTTTGAATGGATTCTAACAGCCCTAGTCCTAATACTGCACCACACCATCTGGTGATCACTGGATGCAAAATGATCTCCCACTATAACATCAGAAACACTTTCACCACTAGTAAGCACCAAGTCCAGTATGGCCCTTTCACGTGTGGAGTCTGTTACCAATTGCCTGAATAGTTCTTCCTGTAGAGAATCCAGGATCTCTTTACTTCTAGATAATACTGCAGCAGGAATGTGCCATTCAACATCTGGCATATTGAAATCCCCTATCAGTAGCACTTCCCCTTTCCTAGCAATTCTGCGTATGTCTTCAATTAACTCTCTGTCCACCTCTTCCTCTTGTGAGGGAGGTCTGTATATTACTCCAATGCAAATAGATTTCTCTTTCCCTCTTTCTAGTTTAACCCATAATGCCTCCCCTCTCCCTTTTAAGCTCTGTAATTCCAAAGCTTTAATAGTACTTTTTTACATATAGTGCTACTCCTCCTCCCCTTCTTCCTACCCTTTCCCTTCTGAATAAGGTATAGCCAGGTATAGTTACATCCACTGTTCCCTTTAAGCTGTGCGCGTGTGTGCGCGCACACACCTCGCCGAGAGAGCACACATACTTTACAACAGAGCGCACAAAAATTACGGCTCTGATTCTGATAGAAAACAACACAGATGTCTTAAAATTTAAAAGTTATGATTGTAATTACTAGAAATTTCCCGCTTCATTTAGTGTCTATTTTCAATTAATTTGATTAAAATCAATGTGGTGTACATACTGTATTCTGACGTGTAGTCAAATTTTAAAGTATATAGCTCCGAGTGTCATTATGTGGCGCACAAAAATTTAACCTTCCTTCAAAAGCTGCACACAGCTGATATTTTATGCGCACACAACCTACAGAAAATTAGAGGGAACATTGGTTACATCCCAGTCATGGTTTTCTGTGAACTATGTTTCTGTAACTGCCACTAAATCCAAGTCGGCCCCTCCCACCAAAGCTTCAACATCAGGGATCTTATTTCCCATGCTATGGGCATTTATACACAGTGCTTTCCATACATTACCCCTGTTACCCATTTCCATAAAGGTATTTAATGTTTCACTTACCTGAGGGCTTTCACTTACCTGGGGGCTTTCTTCACCCATCCCCAACAAATCTAGTTTAAAGCCCTCTTCAGTAGATTAGCCAGTCTACTACTGAAGACACGTCGACTTTTCTTGGACAAATGGATGCCATCTCTGCTCTGCAACCCTTGGAACAGCATCCCATGGTCTAGGAAACCAAAACACTCTCGATGACACCATCCTCACAGCCATGCATTCATCTCCATGATGCGAGCCTCTCTGCCTTGGCGTTTACCCTCAACAGGGAGGATTGAAGAGAACAGCACCTGTGCACCTAACCGCTTCACCCTCTGTCCCAGAGCCATGAAGACACTTTTGATACGCTCAGAGGGAAACTTGGCAGTATCATTTGCTCCGACATGGATTAGCAACATTGGGTAATAGTCAGTGGGCTTGATGAGTCTCAGCAAACTCTCCATAACATCTTGGATTTTGGCACCAGGCAGACAGCATAGCTCTCTGGACATCAAGTCTGGTCGGCAGATGGATGCCTCAGTACCCCTCAGAATAGCGTCACCAACCACCACTACCCTTTGCTTCCTTGTGGTCATTGATTCTACAACTTTGGGGTACTTCAGCTCTGGTTCTTCCCTTTCCAGGGATGCTTTCACCTCCTCCACTTCCAGGGCTGCATAATAGTTCTTCAATTCAAGGGCTGGAGAAGTTGGATTGGTGATTCTGCAGGTCCTGGTGACTTGTGTCCAACCTTCTTCATTCTTTCGACACCCATCTTCTCCTCTGCTGGAGAGCTTGGTTGCTGCAAGAAGCATCTCATCAATGTACTTCATACTGTCTTGAATGCTCCTCAGCCTCCTTCTATATCCACTGTTTAGCTGACCCCTGATCCGGCCTCCCTAGGCTGGGGACAGGTTGTGGGGGAGGCTCTCTGCCCCCCACTCACTGCTCTAAAGCCCCAGGCCTGAAGTCCATTGCCACATCAGGGAAACTATTACACCTCTGAGGTGGAAGATGATCCCCATCTATGCTGTTGGCCCCAGATGTACAGGGCCAGCATTGGAATTGGCCCTGTATGTCCAGGGTCAGCAAACATTCATGACCCACCCTGACGTTGCCCTATCTACCCCTCTGCTGTCCCCGTCCACCTTCTCCATACATGTGGGGACATATCCCAATGGGCCGTCCTTCCCCACTCTTCATGGCATGGACTGGGCCAGCATGTTTACACATCTTGGCCCACCATGCTGTGAACCATTCAGGCCACTGCAGGTAGTCACCAGCCACCCACTCCCTCACCTCCTTTCTGCCACTACATGCCCTCCAGCCCCAGGTGACCTGAGCCAACATCCATATCTGTATGCCCAGGGCCACAGACCATCCACTGCCCCCCTTTCCCCATCACCACCCTGAAACTTTCCCCATCCCTGGGAGTCTGTTGGTATGGCCACCATGTACATACCGAGAGGTTCATCAGGGTCAGCATATTTGACCAGTTGGCAGGGATGGATGTCCACATGGGACCCCCATCCCCACTATTCAGGCCTCAGATTGACCCCCTATATGGATATACGCACAGACACAGTGTTTCAAAGCAAAAATATTTGTAGGAGTTACTTACATGTTTTTTTTCCCAATACCCCGCACACAGGCAGACATCCCATGGGGCATCATTGTGATCATCTATGTGGAGTCAAGAGTGCCATGTGAGCTGCTCCATGGTCTGTGTGAGAGTCTGGAAGTCACCCTGATCCTACATAAGTGATCAGCAATGAGCCCCAAGGGCCCCTCCACAACTGCCCCCTGCCCCCTCCCATCCCCTGCCTCCACCCCCTGCCCCTCCTGTCCCCTCCCTCTTCACCCTGCCCCTGCAGCCCTCTCCCTCCAGCCCCTGCCCCCTCCTGTCCCCTTCCCCCATGTTCCCCCATCCTCCACCCACTGGGTGGTCCTGGATGGGGTGGCTCTGAGTTCCCCCCTTCCAGGTGCTTCTCCTCCTCCTTCCCCAGGACCACCCACCCAGGGGTACCCTTTCTAACACCCAGAGGTTCCCTGGCCAGCCCTATAGCACTGTCCAGCCCTTCCCCCTCAGAGGAGTGGAGCACCACCATGAGGTCCAGGGTGACCTCATCCCCGCTCTCCCCTGATGGGGAGGTGCTGGTTAATAAAATGGGACTGGATGGAGGTGGCATGTCAACCGTGGTGGTGGCAGGGGTGCATGATGCAGCTGGCACTGGCTGCTTCTCCCCCTCAACTGCCATCATGCTGCTGGCCTTCTCCTCCTCCTCTTCCTCTTCCTCCTCCTCCTCTTGCTCTGCTGCAGGTGCGGGATTGTCCTCAACTGGGATGGCTGTGGAAGGGATGCAGAGAGGTGGCTGTTAGTTTTGGTGGGTGGGGATGTCCGGCTGCCATGTCCCCATTGCCAGATGACATGTTGCATGTCATGGCCCCATTCCTGTGCCATTCCTCCACACTCACCTCGCTCCCTCTGCAGCTGCCACTGGATATGGCGCAGGAGCCCAGTCTATTTGCGTCTTATCTTGCAGAAGTGCACCCTCAGCACCTCCACCTCATGCAGGACATGGAACTGTCTATGGAGGCAGGAAGGAGGTGTCATACATATGCATGTTTCTTTCTCCCCCCAGGTCTGTCACTGCCTGCTTGCCACAACACCACATGCATACACTGGACCCTGTCTCATCCTGCTGACACATCTCCAGTGCTGCCATACCCTGGTCCGGGGCTTGCCCTGGCCCCTCAGGCCTCATCTGTCCTGTGTGCCTGCATTGCTGACTGGCCAAGCCATGGGTTGAGGGGGCCAGAGGGACAGGCAAGATGCCAACCATCCTCATTTTCACACAGTGCATCAATGTGAGTGAGTGTGTGTGTGTGTGTGTGTGTGTGTGTATGTCTATCCATTATTTTATGGCTGTCTACACCTCACTGAGCCTTGCAGTGCCTAAGCCAGGGTGGTCAACTCTGGTCCCGGAGCACCACAATCCAGCCTGGTTTTCGTGATGTCCCTAAGGCATATTCATGAGATACATTTGCATCCACCACTTCCCCTTGTATGCAAATATACCATGGGTATTCATTGGGGACATCCTGAAAACCAGACAGGATTGTGGTGCACCAGGACTGGAGTTGGCCAACTCTGGCCTAAGTTGTTTCAGTGTTAGCCTGCAAATGTTCATGATGAGGAGCAAGATATTCTGGGTATGGCCTGAAACCGGGTGGATTGACCAGGATGTGACTGCATCGGGGGTAGGACAATAGCTGGGATGTCGTAGTGCCCGACTGCCACCTGCAGGGACCAGGTGGCCACAGCATGTCATGCTGGGAGGACGCTCTCACTCTGACCGAGCAGTGACCATGACATGGCTATGTATCCACATAGTGCTATTTAGTGTCTAGTTCTAGTGATGTGGGTGCATGTCCTGTCCTTGGGGCTCGATTATCTAATCAACTGCTGGGTGCACATACAATGTATATTGACCAGCAGACTTCTGCAGTTGGTATGTGCATGGCTGATAAGCGCTGTGGTGGGCAGCATGTGCAGTGTAGCTGTGCTTGCTGTGGGTGAATTTTAGATCTCTGTGGTTGGTATAGGGGTGTTTCTCCCTACTCCCAGTTGTAATGATAACAATCCCAGAGAAACTGCTTGGTAGCATGGTTCTTATCTGTTGTGTGCTTATTTCACACACTGTCAGTGCATCTTACATATCACTTGAGATGATGGATATGTGCAATCTCCATCTGTTGATCAGCTGTTGGGCATCTGCATTACATCATGGGTACTGGGTACTGGTGGAGGCTACCCTATGTCAGCACACACAACAGACGTTCTAGGCAGTGACCTGTAGTTTCTTTCTATCCAGCCATTGCTGTGCCATGAGGTGTAGAGGTGTAGCCTGCTGGTTAGTGCAATTCCTCCATATGCAGGAGACAGGGGTTTGCTTCCCACTTGCTCTTTTTTTATGACTGTGCTACTCAGATAATTTCCATGCCTGTAACTTCACATCAGGTAAACAGTGGATATGGAAGGAGAAAAGAGCCTCAGAATCCAAGGAGGTAGGGGCAATGGTAAAGGTTAACTTCAAACCAGGCCCAATCCTCCTCACATTAACGGCTCTAACATACTCCTACGAATTGCCTGTTCAATATAACTCCATTTTATTGGAACAGTGATTCCACATCAACATTATCGGTAGTAGTTGCCCCCTGCAAACTCTCAGAGCATATTGCATGTGAGAATAACCAAATAAAAAGTACACCTATCTTCCCAAACCACTGCCATCTAGAGGCTCCCAGTCACTGCTGATACTCCTGCTGCTGGAGTATCAGCGGCAGTATTTTCAGCAGCAAGGATCTTCAGCGGTGATTGGGGGCCTGTAGAGGGCAGTGGCTTGGAAAGATAGGTGTTCATCTTTTTTTGTTTGCTCACATGTGTTACTCCCTGATGGTATGCAGGGGGCAGGTACTACTTATACTGTTGATGTGGAATCACTATTTTAAAAAAACTGGAATTATATCAAACAGGTGATTGATAGGTGTATTGTAGAGCTGTTGATATGAGGAGGATTGGGCCTGGTTTGCTGTTAATTTTTAACATTGCCCCTACCTCCTTGGATTTTGAAGTTCTTTTCTCCTTCCATATCCACTGTTTACCTGATGTGATGTGTGACAAATGGTAGAGTGATATACCTTGCAGTATTCGTATGATTTACATTCTAGAGGTGACCTTTTAGGGCTTGTGCATGCTGTGCTGCACAATGTCATGGGATGAGGAAGATGGGTTTATACTCAGATGTCATCTGCAGGACTGTTTCTTTGTGGACATAGTGGTGGCTGCATGGGGTAGTTTCCCATTGGAGGTGGTACTGTTGTGGACAGTATCAGACTTCGTGGGGCATGGGGCATGCACAGGGTTCTCTCAGGGGACCGGTGTGATGGTTGATAGTGGGAGGTGGCTTAGGTCAGCCATGTGTTGTGCGCATAGTAAGCAATAACCTCGATGAAGTGGAGTTCCTGCGAAATAGAGATCTTTGTAGGTTGAAGGTTGAGTGATATGCCCTCAGGAGAGGCCTTCCAAGTTGATACATCATTTGGAGACACCCTGCAGCTCTGGATTTTGATCTTCAGCTTGACAGCTAAGTATACAGGGGCAGGCTGGGTCATTGTTGAAAGCATGTGTCCGGCTGAATTCTACTGTATTTTGTTTCAGATGATGGTGGAATGCTCTCTCTGCAGCATAGCTCCTATGCAGTTCATTTGATTTTACTGCTGCGGATTATGTGTATATGAGGCTGTGTATTAAGATGTTTAAGTGAAGTTGGAATTTGTGACTTTTCAGGGTTTTGATATTTTGTAATGTTATACATAGGATTTAATGAAATTGATTTAAGGAAAAAGGGTGGATTTTTAGAACTATGATGGTGTGATAGGACGCATCCCCTTCAGGCAAGTCTTCTTCTTGCTGCATAGAGGGAGAACTAGTTTTACTGAGGTCTTTAATCCTCTGCTTGGAAACTTTGTGAAGGAACAGATTTTGGAATCACTTGAGGGTTTTGTACTGTACTAATGAGTTTAAATGTCCATTTTTTTTTTATTACATACATTACATACCGGTGTGTTCTTTTGATTGGGTGGTTGTCTTTACTAGCACTATGTCTCTATGTTTCCACTGTGCTGTGTTTTGGGCCATGTTGCTGCACTGTTACACACTGTAGCAGCAGATAAGCATGCAATAAATAAATCCAGGAGTCTTTTCAAGGATCCAAGCCAGTTTAATGTGCACATGGCTCAAGCAATAAGCAATTTCAAAATGGCTGAGCAATGGCTTCTAGTAAAACAACAACTTTTATAGCTTTCTTGTCCATTCTAAGCATAGGCAAACTTTTCATTGGTCCCAGTACCCCTCTCACCCATCTATTGGTCCCGGTACTGATATGGCTACCCAATCGGGACTCTGGTCTGGGCCCAGCACCTGGTTGCCCCCCTTCTAGTCCCAATTACAATGGTCAGTATCTCCAACTTGTTACTTCTCTCCTCCAAGGTCGCTGAGCTTGTTAAAACATATGGGAAGCAGAGGCACTGTGACCTTGCTCTCTGCAGAGTTAATTAATTCCATAGAAGCATAGCACACCTTATCAGTACCAATTAAACTTGTTTTTCTTCTATTTTCCAAGTTTCGTTTCTGCTTAGCTATGTTCAGTTAAACTGAGTTAAGTTTTGATTCTTATAGCTACAGTATTCACAAGTGGGGGTTGGGACTCAGGCCTCACTTATAGGCCTTTCACAATAGTAAACCACACTAGGCCATAGCCTACCATATTCCTAGGCCATAGCCTACCACATCCCCCCCTTTGATTATTCTCACCCGCAAGTGAGAAAGGGTGAGAATCAAATCACATAATACTAGGTAAAGGTATCACTCTGTGGTATAGGGTAGTAAGTTCACATAGCTAATATCTTTGTAGCTGCCTTATGCTCTACAGTGTTATTAATAACTGAAGTTATCATTCGCAAGCAAAGTAGCAAGAAACAAGGGAGCAACAAGCAGATAGTCAAAGTCCATAGTTTGGCAAGAGTGGGAAAAAGAACTAAAGGATTAGAAGGTCCGGTTGCATCTTCGTTGTGCTGTCGTAAAGCTTCTGAT
This sequence comes from Ichthyophis bannanicus, assembly GCA_033557465.1. NCBI lineage: Eukaryota > Metazoa > Chordata > Amphibia > Gymnophiona > Ichthyophiidae > Ichthyophis > Ichthyophis bannanicus. The sequence goes on along the minus strand of CM066034.1, from coordinate 122,779,188 downwards.
TTAGACAGACCAGCTGTCCATCCTTCGTAGTAGATTGTGGTCCAGTCCAAACAAAACACAAACTGTCAACAATGGGGTTGGCCAATACCCACTCACTAGTAGTATTATGTAAATCAGTCTGATTGTATAGGATAGAATAGTTCAGTTCTTGCGTCTCCCAGGGCCACTGATCTCCCATCTTAGTTCCTCCACAATAGAAACAGTCAGAAGTGTGGAGACTAGATGCTATTGCTCCAGCAAGTTCAAGAAACAAGTTCTGGTGGTGGTATGAGGAATTGCAACGGTGGCTTGCATAGCCTTGTAGAAAGTCAAGATCTAGAACAACTTTTGGATTGGAGAGTATACCAATGCAAGTATAGGGAGAATGATAAAACAAGGTCTGAGTGACCTTCGGTCCAGTTCATGTTGTACTTATACAGGCTGCCCAGGGAGATAAGGCAAAAGTCATTTCAAAGCACTCCAAGGCTGCTATCACGATGAAACAGTAGAGAATCATGATGAAAGTTCTCTGAAGAATTAGTGCAAGTCTTTGAAAAACCAGTGCAATCTGTTGATAATTCTTGACCACGAAGTCTTCTTCTTCTTTACTGTACGTTGACCTGTTTTGCTCTCAGTAGCATGCAACAGGTGTAGCGTTGATTGTAGATCCTCAAGCTTCCGCTGTACATGACCTTACCAATTTCATTGGTAGGAGTGTAGAGCTGTAGATTCCAGCGTATTTCAATAAACACAGTCCTTTTAGTTTGCACTGTCCTTGATCAAAATGGCACAAAGATTTTCAAATAATATAGTTCATAATACAGTCTCTTTCTGTTGATGATAATCTCTTCAGAATAAACAAATAGTCTCTTGAGATTCAGGAGTTCTATATTAGCACAGTCTCTCTTTTTGTTTTTAAAACTTCCTGAATTTTTTCAATTTGCTTGTCTTTGCAAAGTTAGCTGCAATGGAACTTCTGGATCTGTTCTGATGTTCACTGGTCTGGCTCTGGAGCTGCTGCTGATTTCACTCTGCTGTGATGAATCCAGGGTTCGAGTTCTGCAATTTTCACTGCTGTAGGGTTAACAAGATAACAACATAAGGTCCCTTCTAATGCGGTGTCAACGGTGTCTTTCTCCACTCTTTGATTCACACCGAGACTCCAGGCTTGAAAGGGTGCAGGCAAATTGATGGGTAATCGATTTTGTACCCAGGTATGAAGACTCTGCAAAACAGAACTTAAAACCAATAGTTTATGTCTAATAATTTCAGATCCTATCTGTCTCATATCTCCTTTTATTTCCTATACAATAGGCAGGGGTTGCGCATACAGAATTTCAAAAGGGAAAACTCCTAAAGACTTAGCAGGGGCTAAGTATATCCTAAGAAGGGCTATAGGAAGAACCTAGGGCCACTTCAGGTAAACCTCTTGGCAAAGTTTAGACAACTGAGATTTCAGGGTTCTATTCATACATTCTACTTTTCCTAAATTCTGAGATCTATAGGCAGTATGTATCTGTTAATATCAATATCTTGGGGCTATACTTAATGGACTTGCTTCCTAAGGTTATCCATCCTCATTCTTTGTACAGGGGCCCATATGCATGCAAGGTTGTAAGGGTATACTTGAAATCTGGGTACACATTTAGACAGGGCTCTTTTCCTATTGTTAGTGCTCTAGTGAGGACTATCAGTTCAGCTTTCTGTGGTGAAGTTTCTGGGGCCAGGGCTGAGGACTCAACTACCAAATCAGGGGTCATCACTGCATATCTAGCACAACAATGTCCATTGATGATGAAACTGCCTTCAGCCACAAAGAAAGTCTGTTCAGGGTTCTCCAGAGGGACATCAGTCAAATCCAGGTGGCTTGAGAATACAGTGTCCATAATTTCTAAACAGTCATGATCAGGGGATCAGGACTAACTGATAACATAGCAGGATTGAAAGCTTGACTGACCCTTCAGTTGTATCTGGGGTTTTCACACAACATACTCTAATATTTCAACATTCATAGATTTGTTAGCTAGTAATTTCCTTTGTGTTTCATAATGGTTAGAACAGAGTGTGGTACAGTAACTTGAAGATTCTATCTCAAAGTGATTTTTCTTTTAGTTTTTGCTTACTAGGAAGGCTGTAGCTGTAACAGCTTCTCAAATAAGGTCCAAGAGATTGAGTCAACACTCCCAGAACATTTCCTTGCGACTCATGAACATAGAGACTGCAAGGTTTTCTGGACATCGGGTAGACCCAGAACTGGTGATAACATCAGAGCGGTTTTCAAAGATCAAAAGACTGCATTCCTATTCAAGTCCCCATTCCAATGGAGACTTTTTCATTCCTTTGGTAGCTTGATACAATGTGATACAATGGTTTTGCTAGCAGCGCAAAATTGGGGATCCATATACAACAGTACCCTGTGGCACCCAAGAAGGCTCTCACTTGCCTCCTGGTGGTTGGAGTAGGAATACTGCATACAGCTGCTTTGCGTTCTGGTAAGGGTTCCAGGCGTCGAATTCCGCTGGACAACTGGAATCCTAGGTATTTAACTTATTTGACATAATTATGCTTTGGCTCTTGAGACTTTGTATCCAGCCTCATTAAAAAGGTGCAAGAGTTCACTGGTGGCTGGTGGACATTCACTTTCTGAGTTGGTGGTTATGAGCAAGTTGTCCACATATTGAAGTAGAATTTTTTCTTTTTTTTTTCTGGAGTTTCTGGATAACTTGTCAAATCTTTTGCTGAGTGAGGCGAGTTCTTGAATTCTTGAGGTAATCTTGTCCAGATGAGTTGGCCCCGCCTCCTTGTAGTGGGGTCTTGGGCTAAGCGTATGCAGAAAAAAACATCTTTTTAAGTCCAGAATGATGAAATGTATAGCTTCAGCAGAGATCAGTTCCAAGAGAATATAAGGATTTTGGTACCACTGGTTGTATAGTTTCAGCTGCATCATTCATTCTTCTTAGATCCTGCACTGGGCGGTAATCACCTGTCCCAGGCTTCTTGACTGGCTTGAGGGTGACAATGGCAGGGGCTATGTTCTTCGCTAGGCCAGGTGGATTATCTTCTGCCCATCCTCCAGGTGGGGCTATGAGGTTGGTAAGTGTACAGCTTGTTGCTTTGGATGCAGGTGAATAGAACCGCCATTCTTCTTCTTGGGGACAGTTTGAGTTTCATTTTTTTCTTCCTTCAACAGAGGATATCTGTGCTTGAAGCTTTGCAAGCAGATCTCGGCTCCAAAAATGGAATAGGGCATTCAGGCATATACAGGAACTGGTACATTATTATTATTTTTTTTTTTCTAGTTCACACATGTGGTTCTGCAGAAAAGGCTTTGCGAGAAAAACACAGGGGCTACTGGCTTTAGTATTCTGCTCCTGTATCCCCCATAAAAGTCCATATATTGGTCCCCTATTTTTCAGACTGACTCCTGGGGACCCAGGGAAACTGGAGAGTCCGGTCTGGCCTAGTCTTCATCCATGCTGTAGCCCTCTTCGGCTGCCACTCACGCTATAGCTGCTTCACTCTCGTGCTGAAACACTGTGCTTGGTTTATTGTTTTATGACTTTGCAATCAAGTACTCCCTCGGGAGTCAAGATACGGGCATTCACTTCTCTAATGTCCTTCTTTTTCTATAATGGGCGCACTCACACCCAGTTTTCACATCCGCTGCTCCTTCGATTAGGAAAACCTCCACATCATCCAACTAAAATATCTGTTCTCTTTTTCCCATCTTACAATTTTTACATTCTCTGTCCTTCTTCAACAATCCACATACTTTCTGATAAACTTTCATTTAACCATTATGCCCGCAAATTCATCCAGTTCTCTGCAATTTCCGTTCATTAGTTCAATCAAGTCCTAAAACTTCTCAGTGCAGTTTTTTTTTTTTTTTCAGTTCTAAACAAGTCTGGTCAGCTGACTTTCACTTCTAGTCCGGAGGGGGTGGACATTCCCCTGTTGCGGAGGTAGCTAGCAAACTACTTGGGAATCTGTAGGGAGAAGTCATCCCCCCTCCGCCCCCCCCCCCCCTTGTTCCAGGCTCTGCCCGGGATGATGGCAGAGCTGAGGGAAATAAACAGGCAGGATTTTTTTTTTTTTTTTTAAACATTTAACCAAGAATCCTATGTAGGGGAACTATTCTCTGTACAATCTGATAAACACGGGAAACTACGGGGCCATGAAGTAGCTCTGGAATCTGCATGGACTCTAACCCCCCTTCCTCCCCCCATGGTGACGTAGTTAACAACAGACAGAAGGCGGTCTGTCAGGCTGCATTTTCCTGTGACTAGGCATAATAATCTCATTCTAAATAAGTACAATTTAGATAAATTCCTTCAAATATAAAACTATTTTTTTGCAACATGTTATAAACAACAATCCCAACAGAGAGAACTATTACGTATGGCTGGAAGAAACTAGCTGCCAGCCGTAATCTGCACTTAAGGTGAATAACGTCTCTGCAAAAGATTACAGTTTAGGAAGGAGATATTCAAAAGACATTCCGGATACTTTTTTCAATAAAGCGGGTGTACATCTAGAACACAAATACACATTTTCCTTCCTAGTTCATTTTATTAACAATAAACATGTCTTCTATGAGGCGCTTGCTGTATCAGGAACGAAAAACTCATACACGATTAACCCCTCATTCACTCAGGATTCAAAGCACTTTTTAAGTTGCGATCTGCAAAGTCCTGTCAGTGTTCTTAACCACGGCTTTGTAGGGCAAAGGGAAAATACAAACATCCTTTCCTATTGAAACCGGAGACCTACATGATTTCTGCTCGCTTGATCTGTACAGGAATTCGAGCAGGAATTTAACCCTTTCCCGGCTAAGTACAATTTAAAGCAATCACTAGAAAACTAATTATAAATTCATCTCCTATCACATTTTGAATGAATCCTTTATTTTAAACAAGCAAGAAACTTTTCAATCGGGAACTGCGGTTTCATTTTTTTTTTCTTTTTTTTTTTCTTTTTTTTTCTGTCCTCTTGCTGTGTGGCTCGTTGGAAACAGCTTAGCTGTTCACACACACACACACACACACACACACACACACACACACACACACACACACAGAGAGAGAGACAGAGACATGCCGGCATTCCAGGCTAAGCCCCAAAACTATCGGGACCCACAATCCTGACTAAATATTCTTATTAAATGATATATAAATGATATATTACATAACCACAGCAGAAGGAACATTATTATTAAACTAACAGCATTGAGATTTAAACCTGAACAGAGTTAGAAAGACACTGCACATTCTTTCCTTCAGACACGCCCCCTGTCAGTTTTTCACACTGTGCAGTAGGAAGGCAAACTGGGTCAGACCAGCTTTTGGATTTTTAAAATAACTCTAGATGTTTGCGTCTTCTTTCTGCTTTACTAATACAATTTCTTAATCAGTGAACTGTCACAAATTACTCAACAGAATACTCTCACATTTATAACAGAAGGGAAACTCGTGGTTTCAACAGAGAACAAAAAACATACAGGCAGACAATACACAAACGCTTCACAATCATGCTAGCAACGTATCTTAGAATGCATTCCTTTCTATCTATTCTGACTAGTCTTTTTCCCAATTACAAAAAGGATGAGGGTTTCACCCGGCGAATTCCCATGCGGGGTTACTCGGCCCTTCCTTGAGCGCTCTCTTACCAATTCCCAATATCTCGAGATTACAAATTCCAAGTTCCACTGGCAGTACTGCTCTTTCTATTTCTGTCTAGACATACCAAAAACCCAGTCCTGTCTGCTCTGACCAGGCTGAATCATGATTCTCTATAACAGCTGTACCTAGCGAATACTCATGCAAGGATTTTCAAACAAAGACTTAAGTCTTACCAAAGTTTTCAAACTGCAGTTCTAACTCATCTGTCTAGACAGGTTTTCAAAACTATACTTACCAGATCTGGTTCCCAAGCTTCTGAGTTGGATCCTGGACTCCCCCGGGTCGGAAGTGTTGGCCAGCTGGACTCAGTGCCTGCCGAGGCCAGGCAGAACTCCCTCCGATACAAGAGGATCGGTGGGCCCAGGGAAATTCCCCTGCGTCGGATTGGCATGGTTCCAACTGGACCAAACCTCAAGGCGAATTACGTGGATTTATTCACTTGAACACTATCCACCACTCGCACTTCCAGGCCAATGCACCAAGAATGTAGCAGCAGATAAGCATGCAATAAATAAATCCAGGAGTCTTTTCAAGGATCCAAGCCAGTTTAATGTGCACATGGCTCAAGCAATAAGCAATTTCAAAATGGCTGAGCAATGGCTTCTAGTAAAACAACAACTTTTATAGCTTTCTTGTCCATTCTAAGCATAGGCAAACTTTTCATTGGTCCCAGTACCCCTCTCACCCATCTATTGGTCCCGGTACTGATATGGCTACCCAATCGGGACTCTGGTCTGGGCCCAGCACCTGGTTGCCCCCCTTCTAGTCCCAATTACAATGGTCAGTGTCTCCAACTTGTTACTTCTCTCCTCCAAGGTCGCTGAGCTTGTTAAAACATATGGGAAGCAGAGGCACTGTGACCTTGCTCTCTGCAGAGTTAATTAATTCCATAGAAGCATAGCACACCTTATCAGTACCAATTAAACTTGTTTTTCTTCTATTTTCCAAGTTTCGTTTCTGCTTAGCTATGTTCAGTTAAACTGAGTTAAGTTTTGATTCTTATAGCTACAGTATTCACAAGTGGGGGTTGGGACTCAGGCCTCACTTATAGGCCTTTCACAATAGTAAACCACACTAGGCCATAGCCTACCATATTCCTAGGCCATAGCCTACCACATTCCCCCCTTTGATTATTCTCACCCGCAAGTGAGAAAGGGTGAGAATCAAATCACATAATACTAGGTAAAGGTATCACTCTGTGGTATAGGGTAGTAAGTTCACATAGCTAATATCTTTGTAGCTGCCTTATGCTCTACAGTGTTATTAATAACTGAAGTTATCATTCGCAAGCAAAGTAGCAAGAAACAAGGGAGCAACAAGCAGATAGTCAAAGTCCATAGTTTGGCAAGAGTGGGAAAAAGAACTAAAGGATTAGAAGGTCCGGTTGCATCTTCGTTGTGCTGTCGTAAAGCTTCTGATTTAGACAGACCAGCTGTCCATCCTTCGTAGTAGATTGTGGTCCAGTCCAAACAAAACACAAACTGTCAACAATGGGGTTGGCCAATACCCACTCACTAGTAGTATTATGTAAATCAGTCTGATTGTATAGGATAGAATAGTTCAGTTCTTGCGTCTCCCAGGGCCACTGATCTCCCATCTTAGTTCCTCCACAATAGAAACAGTCAGAAGTGTGGAGACTAGATGCTATTGCTCCAGCAAGTTCAAGAAACAAGTTCTGGTGGTGGTATGAGGAATTGCAACGGTGGCTTGCATAGCCTTGTAGAAAGTCAAGATCTAGAACAACTTTTGGATTGGAGAGTATACCAATGCAAGTATAGGGAGAATGATAAAACAAGGTCTGAGTGACCTTCGGTCCAGTTCATGTTGTACTTATACAGGCTGCCCAGGGAGATAAGGCAAAAGTCATTTCAAAGCACTCCAAGGCTGCTATCACGATGAAACAGTAGAGAATCATGATGAAAGTTCTCTGAAGAATTAGTGCAAGTCTTTGAAAAACCAGTGCAATCTGTTGATAATTCTTGACCACGAAGTCTTCTTCTTCTTTACTGTACGTTGACCTGTTTTGCTCTCAGTAGCATGCAACAGGTGTAGCGTTGATTGTAGATCCTCAAGCTTCCGCTGTACATGACCTTACCAATTTCATTGGTAGGAGTGTAGAGCTGTAGATTCCAGCGTATTTCAATAAACACAGTCCTTTTAGTTTGCACTGTCCTTGATCAAAATGGCACAAAGATTTTCAAATAATATAGTTCATAATACAGTCTCTTTCTGTTGATGATAATCTCTTCAGAATAAACAAATAGTCTCTTGAGATTCAGGAGTTCTATATTAGCACAGTCTCTCTTTTTGTTTTTAAAACTTCCTGAATTTTTTCAATTTGCTTGTCTTTGCAAAGTTAGCTGCAATGGAACTTCTGGATCTGTTCTGATGTTCACTGGTCTGGCTCTGGAGCTGCTGCTGATTTCACTCTGCTGTGATGAATCCAGGGTTCGAGTTCTGCAATTTTCACTGCTGTAGGGTTAACAAGATAACAACATAAGGTCCCTTCTAATGCGGTGTCAACGGTGTCTTTCTCCACTCTTTGATTCACACCGAGACTCCAGGCTTGAAAGGGTGCAGGCAAATTGATGGGTAATCGATTTTGTACCCAGGTATGAAGACTCTGCAAAACAGAACTTAAAACCAATAGTTTATGTCTAATAATTTCAGATCCTATCTGTCTCATATCTCCTTTTATTTCCTATACAATAGGCAGGGGTTGCGCATACAGAATTTCAAAAGGGAAAACTCCTAAAGACTTAGCAGGGGCTAAGTATATCCTAAGAAGGGCTATAGGAAGAACCTAGGGCCACTTCAGGTAAACCTCTTGGCAAAGTTTAGACAACTGAGATTTCAGGGTTCTATTCATACATTCTACTTTTCCTAAATTCTGAGATCTATAGGCAGTATGTATCTGTTAATATCAATATCTTGGGGCTATACTTAATGGACTTGCTTCCTAAGGTTATCCATCCTCATTCTTTGTACAGGGGCCCATATGCATGCAAGGTTGTAAGGGTATACTTGAAATCTGGGTACACATTTAGACAGGGCTCTTTTCCTATTGTTAGTGCTCTAGTGAGGACTATCAGTTCAGCTTTCTGTGGTGAAGTTTCTGGGGCCAGGGCTGAGGACTCAACTACCAAATCAGGGGTCATCACTGCATATCTAGCACAACAATGTCCATTGATGATGAAACTGCCTTCAGCCACAAAGAAAGTCTGTTCAGGGTTCTCCAGAGGGACATCAGTCAAATCCAGGTGGCTTGAGAATACAGTGTCCATAATTTCTAAACAGTCATGATCAGGGGATCAAGACTAACTGATAACATAGCAGGATTGAAAGCTTGACTGACCCTTCAGTTGTATCTGGGGTTTTCACACAACATACTCTAATATTTCAACATTCATAGATTTGTTAGCTAGTAATTTCCTTTGTGTTTCATAATGGTTAGAACAGAGTGTGGTACAGTAACTTGAAGATTCTATCTCAAAGTGATTTTTCTTTTAGTTTTTGCTTACTAGGAAGGCTGTAGCTGTAACAGCTTCTCAAATAAGGTCCAAGAGATTGAGTCAACACTCCCAGAACATTTCCTTGCGACTCATGAACATAGAGACTGCAAGGTTTTCTGGACATCGGGTAGACCCAGAACTGGTGATAACATCAGAGCGGTTTTCAAAGATCAAAAGACTGCATTCCTATTCAAGTCCCCATTCCAATGGAGACTTTTTCATTCCTTTGGTAGCTTGATACAATGTGATACAATGGTTTTGCTAGCAGCGCAAAATTGGGGATCCATATACAACAGTACCCTGTGGCACCCAAGAAGGCTCTCACTTGCCTCCTGGTGGTTGGAGTAGGAATACTGCATACAGCTGCTTTGCGTTCTGGTAAGGGTTCCAGGCGTCGAATTCCGCTGGACAACTGGAATCCTAGGTATTTAACTTATTTGACATAATTATGCTTTGGCTCTTGAGACTTTGTATCCAGCCTCATTAAAAAGGTGCAAGAGTTCACTGGTGGCTGGTGGACATTCACTTTCTGAGTTGGTGGTTATGAGCAAGTTGTCCACATATTGAAGTAGAATTTTTTCTTTTTTTTTTCTGGAGTTTCTGGATAACTTGTCAAATCTTTTGCTGAGTGAGGCGAGTTCTTGAATTCTTGAGGTAATCTTGTCCAGATGAGTTGGCCCCGCCTCCTTGTAGTGGGGTCTTGGGCTAAGCGTATGCAGAAAAAAACATCTTTTTAAGTCCAGAATGATGAAATGTATAGCTTCAGCAGAGATCAGTTCCAAGAGAATATAAGGATTTTGGTACCACTGGTTGTATAGTTTCAGCTGCATCATTCATTCTTCTTAGATCCTGCACTGGGCGGTAATCACCTGTCCCAGGCTTCTTGACTGGCTTGAGGGTGACAATGGCAGGGGCTATGTTCTTCGCTAGGCCAGGTGGATTATCTTCTGCCCATCCTCCAGGTGGGGCTATGAGGTTGGTAAGTGTACAGCTTGTTGCTTTGGATGCAGGTGAATAGAACCGCCATTCTTCTTCTTGGGGACAGTTTGAGTTTCATTTTTTTCTTCCTTCAACAGAGGATATCTGTGCTTGAAGCTTTGCAAGCAGATCTCGGCTCCAAAAATGGAATAGGGCATTCAGGCATATACAGGAACTGGTACATTATTATTATTTTTTTTTTTCTAGTTCACACATGTGGTTCTGCAGAAAAGGCTTTGCGAGAAAAACACAGGGGCTACTGGCTTTAGTATTCTGCTCCTGTATCCCCCATAAAAGTCCATATATTGGTCCCCTATTTTTCAGACTGACTCCTGGGGACCCAGGGAAACTGGAGAGTCCGGTCTGGCCTAGTCTTCATCCATGCTGTAGCCCTCTTCGGCTGCCACTCACGCTATAGCTGCTTCACTCTCGTGCTGAAACACTGTGCTTGGTTTATTGTTTTATGACTTTGCAATCAAGTACTCCCTCGGGAGTCAAGATACGGGCATTCACTTCTCTAATGTCCTTCTTTTTCTATAATGGGCGCACTCACACCCAGTTTTCACATCCGCTGCTCCTTCGATTAGGAAAACCTCCACATCATCCAACTAAAATATCTGTTCTCTTTTTCCCATCTTACAATTTTTACATTCTCTGTCCTTCTTCAACAATCCACATACTTTCTGATAAACTTTCATTTAACCATTATGCCCGCAAATTCATCCAGTTCTCTGCAATTTCCGTTCATTAGTTCAATCAAGTCCTAAAACTTCTCAGTGCAGTTTTTTTTTTTTTTTCAGTTCTAAACAAGTCTGGTCAGCTGACTTTCACTTCTAGTCCGGAGGGGGTGGACATTCCCCTGTTGCGGAGGTAGCTAGCAAACTACTTGGGAATCTGTAGGGAGAAGTCATCCCCCCTCCGCCCCCCCCCCCCTTGTTCCAGGCTCTGCCCGGGATGATGGCAGAGCTGAGGGAAATAAACAGGCAGGATTTTTTTTTTTTTTTTTTAAACATTTAACCAAGAATCCTATGTAGGGGAACTATTCTCTGTACAATCTGATAAACACGGGAAACTACGGGGCCATGAAGTAGCTCTGGAATCTGCATGGACTCTGACCCCCCTTCCTCCCCGCATGGTGACGTAGTTAACAACAGACAGAAGGCGGTCTGTCAGGCTGCATTTTCCTGTGACTAGGCATAATAATCTCATTCTAAATAAGTACAATTTAGATAAATTCCTTCAAATATAAAACTATTTTTTTGCAACATGTTATAAACAACAATCCCAACAGAGAGAACTATTACGTATGGCTGGAAGAAACTAGCTGCCAGCCGTAATCTGCACTTAAGGTGAATAACGTCTCTGCAAAAGATTACAGTTTAGGAAGGAGATATTCAAAAGACATTCCGGATACTTTTTCAATAAAGCGGGTGGACATCTAGAACACAAATACACATTTTCCTTCCTAGTTCATTTTATTAACAATAAACATGTCTTCTATGAGGCGCTTGCTGTATCAGGAACGAAAAACTCATACACGATTAACCCCTCATTCACTCAGGATTCAAAGCACTTTTTAAGTTGCGATCTGCAAAGTCCTGTCAGTGTTCTTAACCACGGCTTTGTAGGGCAAAGGGAAAATACAAACATCCTTTCCTATTGAAACCGGAGACCTACATGATTTCTGCTCGCTTGATCTGTACAGGAATTCGAGCAGGAATTTAACCCTTTCCCGGCTAAGTACAATTTAAAGCAATCACTAGAAAACTAATTATAAATTCATCTCCTATCACATTTTGAATGAATCCTTTATTTTAAACAAGCAATAAACTTTTCAATCGGGAACTGCGGTTTCATTTTTTTTTTCTTTTTTTTTTTCTTTTTTTTTCTGTCCTCTTGCTGTGTGGCTCGTTGGAAACAGCTTAGCTGTTCACACACACACACACACACACACACACACACACACACACACACACACACACAGAGACAGAGACATGCCGGCATTCCAGGCTAAGCCCCAAAACTATCGGGACCCACAATCCTGACTAAATATTCTTATTAAATGATATATAAATGATATATATTACATAACCACAGCAGAAGGAACATTATTATTAAACTAACAGCATTGAGATTTAAACCTGAACAGAGTTAGAAAGACACTGCACATTCTTTCCTTCAGACACGCCCCCTGTCAGTTTTTCACACTGTGCAGTAGGAAGGCAAACTGGGTCAGACCAGCTTTTGGATTTTTAAAATAACTCTAGATGTTTGCGTCTTCTTTCTGCTTTACTAATACAATTTCTTAATCAGTGAACTGTCACAAATTACTCAACAGAATACTCTCACATTTATAACAGAAGGGAAACTCGTGGTTTCAACAGAGAACAAAAAACATACAGGCAGACAATACACAAACGCTTCACAATCATGCTAGCAACGTATCTTAGAATGCATTCCTTTCTATCTATTCTGACTAGTCTTTTTCCCAATTACAAAAAGGATGAGGGTTTCACCCGGCGAATTCCCATGCGGGGTTACTCGGCCCTTCCTTGAGCGCTCTCTTACCAATTCCCAATATCTCGAGATTACAAATTCCAAGTTCCACTGGCAGTACTGCTCTTTCTATTTCTGTCTAGACATACCAAAAACCCAGTCCTGTCTGCTCTGACCAGGCTGAATCATGATTCTCTATAACAGCTGTACCTAGCGAATACTCATGCAAGGATTTTCAAACAAAGACTTAAGTCTTACCAAAGTTTTCAAACTGCAGTTCTAGCTCATCTGTCTAGACAGGTTTTCAAAACTATACTTACCAGATCTGGTTCCCAAGCTTCTGAGTTGGATCCTGGACTCCCCCGGGTCGGAAGTGTTGGCCAGCTGGACTCAGTGCCTGCCGAGGCCAGGCAGAACTCCCTCCGATACAAGAGGATCGGTGGGCCCAGGGAAATTCCCCTGCGTCGGATTGGCATGGTTCCAACTGGACCAAACCTCAAGGCGAATTACGTGGATTTATTCACTTGAACACTATCCACCACTCGCACTTCCAGGCCAACGCACCAAGAATGTAGCAGCAGATAAGCATGCAATAAATAAATCCAGGAGTCTTTTCAAGGATCCAAGCCAGTTTAATGTGCACATGGCTCAAGCAATAAGCAATTTCAAAATGGCTGAGCAATGGCTTCTAGTAAAACAACAACTTTTATAGCTTTCTTGTCCATTCTAAGCATAGGCAAACTTTTCATTGGTCCCAGTACCCCTCTCACCCATCTATTGGTCCCGGTACTGATATGGCTACCCAATCGGGACTCTGGTCTGGGCCCAGCACCTGGTTGCCCCCCTTCTAGTCCCAATTACAATGGTCAGTGTCTCCAACTTGTTACTTCTCTCCTCCAAGGTCGCTGAGCTTGTTAAAACATATGGGAAGCAGAGGCACTGTGACCTTGCTCTCTGCAGAGTTAATTAATTCCATAGAAGCATAGCACACCTTATCAGTACCAATTAAACTTGTTTTTCTTCTATTTTCCAAGTTTCGTTTCTGCTTAGCTATGTTCAGTTAAACTGAGTTAAGTTTCGATTCGGGACTCAGGCCTCACTTATAGGCCTTTCACAATAGTAAACCATACTAGGCCATAGCCTACCATATTCCTAGGCCATAGCCTACCACAACACAGTATGTTTTTTTTCACCGTGTTCAGGTTTCCTTTCCATATATGCTTTCCCTTTTGTCTATTCTGCATTTTTTCCATCTTGCTTTCCTCTTGGCCATTGTGTTTCTGTTTGCCTGCTTTCTCTGTGGGCCCTGTTTTGTGTTTTTACTGTCACTTGGTTGTGTGGTGGGTCCAGCTTATCCCCTGCTCCTTTTTGCCCTTTCAGTTTGCAGCTACTTCCTGGCTCTTTGCACTATTCCTGTCCGACCACATGCATTTCCCCTGCCTCCTTCCTTTCCTGCTTTGGCTTACTTATTGGGCAAGGGTAGTCCTGATTCTTTCCCAGCCCTTGCATGCTGCAACTGGGGCTGGCCTTTGCTGTCCTGTGGGGAGCAGGGCTTCCTCATTTTCCAGCATCATCCTGCACAGCAGGCGGGTCTCGGCTTTTGAGAGGTTTATCTGGCAGACTGCCATTTTGCAAAGCTCTGAGCAGCAGATGGGGGGGACTACTGTATCCTGTTTCCTGTTGCACGTGGACAACTATGCAGGTGGACACATTTTTGGAACTACACGCCTGCATCTTGTCGTGGGTTATACGTGATACTTACACGCAAACGCGGGTTGCATTGTTACTTACACATACACGGAACGCTGCTCTTCATGAGTTGCATGTTTAGTGGCTAGATGTACAACTTTGTATTCTGTCTCATGGCTGCACATCTAATCTCGCAAGCAGGAAATCCTGTCTATGTTTTGGATGTACACATTTTAGACATATACAGCCGCCCTGCACGTCTTTCTCAGAATAGGGCCCTATGGCTGTGATGATTTTATCAACACAAGAGCAGAAAAGTACTCCATGGAAGCATCTTCCAAGATGTGCAAAGCTTACAAAGTATATTTCGGCATGCCTGTTGGGGATCAAGACAAACCCTGGGTGCCTCATTTCACTTGCGAGCACTGCAAGAAAACTCTGGAAAGTAAGATGGACAATTGATGCTGGCTTAGACTGTGGCATTTTATGTTATAAAATCTTTATTGTTACTGAATTTTTACACAATGTATGAAACATTTAGCAAGAACATCAGTAATTTTATTTATTTATTTATTTTCACATTTTTATTTTTTTCTTTGGCAAGATGGTACAGAGGGGAAAAGAGAATCATGAAGTTCGCTCTCCCAAGAATTTGGCGGGAACCCACTGACCACTTCAGAAATTGCTACTTCTGCATGGTGGATCCTTCCAAACGTTGGACTGGCAAGAATGCTTCTTCTGTCATGTATCCGAGCATTCCTTCATCCATTGCCCCAGTGCCACACTGCCCAGAGCTCCCTGTACCCACTCCTCCGCAGAGAAAGCAGCTGTCTTCAGAAGAAAGCAGCAATTCACAAAATGAAGAAGACGTTGCAGATCTAGATTACAATATCAGAGGTGGAGCTCAGGAGAGAAACCCTTACTACCTGAACCAAAATGTCATTAACAACTTGGTCAGAGGTCTTGATCTCACCAAGTCCAGTGCCGAGATTTTGACATCCAGGTTCAAGCAGTGGAACTTGTTGGATGAAAGTGTGCAAGTCACAGGTCAGAGGAAGTGTCACCACACGTTTTCTAACTTCTTCACTAGTTAAGTGGGGCTCAGCTTCTGCCACAATGTGACCAGTCTGTTTGACACTATCAGAATTGCATGTAACTCAAAGGAGTTCATTGACAGCTCTTTCAGGAGCCTCAAAGCCTTGCTGCTACATAACGGGAACAAGTACCTGTCTCTTCCCCTAGCTCACTCAGTGGGCCTCGAAGAAGATTATAGCAGTGTCAAGACCTTGCTTGAAGCCTTGAAGTATGCTGATTACAGCTAGGAGGTTATCAGAGACTTTACAATGGTAGCATTTCTGATGGGTCTCCAAAGCAGTTTTATCAAGTTCCCCTGCTATCTTTGTCTTTGGGACAGCAGGGTCACCGTGGCACACTAGCACAGCGTACTGGCCACACTGGACTGAATTTTCTGTTGGGACAAAGAACGTAAAGTGGGAGCCACTGGTGTAACCACAGAAAGTGCTGATGCCACCACTGCACATCAAATTGGGCCTTATGAAACTATTTGTCACTGCTCTAGAGGAAGAGTTGACAACCTTCAAGTACCTTCAAGACTTCTTCCCTAAACTGTCTGAGGTAAAGGTCAAAGCTGGTGCCTTTATTGGACCACAAATAAAAAAGATTATTGAGAGCATGGAATTTCCCAAGTTGCTTACTAGGAAGGAGAAAGCAGCTTGGAACAGCTTTGTTGCAGTGGTTTGTGGCTTTTTGGGAAATCACAAGGCCGAAAACTATGTAGAGCTGGTTGAAACTCTGGTTAAGAATTACGGCAAAATGGGCTGCAGGATGTCTCTCAAAATCCATATCCTTGATGCTCATCTTGATAAATTCAAGGAGAACATGGGTGCGTACTCAGAGGAGCAAGGCAAACATTTCCACCAGGATATACTGTTATTTGAACCCTGCTACCAAGGACAGTATAACAAGAACATGATGGGAGACTACATCTGGAAGCTTATTTGTGAAAGTGATTTACAATATAATTGTAAATGTTGAAAATCGACTCACTTCTAAATGTTTTATGGTCATTCTGGAATAATATAAGTAAATATTATATGTTGTGTTTGTTTATTTTACATGAACAAAATGGCACAAGTAAGCTTGTTTTAACAAGTGGAATACGTAAATTTCACAAATATCATTCACATAACCAAAATTTAATGAGAATAATAACCATTTGCCATATTTTTAAGTTATAAGTAATTAGAAAATAAGTCATTACCCAGGAACAAAAATTGTGTTACACAGTGTTATTGGCTGGCAGGAAAGGACCCATGATGGGGGAGAAGAGAAGAAAAAAAAGATTAGTGACAGAGTGGTTAAGAGAAGGAAGCGAGGATTGGGAGAAGCAGAAGATGAATCCAGAAAGATAATGCTGGAGGAAGGGAGTGAGGTATGGAGGAGAGAGGTTGGGAGAAAGAAGACAAAGAGGAGGAGGCAAGACAAGAGGACAGCAAGCAGGAAAGGAAATAAAATGAAGCAGGAAAAGAGAGCAGAAAGAAAAGGGAACCAAGTATTAACTTACAGAGAATGTCTGACCGAGGTAGAGAGAACATAAAAAAGACAAGAACAGGAAGAGTGAATGAGCAAAAAAGACACACTGACCTAGAAAACCAATGTACATAAGCTAAAGATTGGTAACTTTTATTGTATGATATAGAATATTAGTAACTTATTGGTCCAGAATTTCTTGGGCCTCAGTTCAAAGTCTCAGGAATTTACATGCTGAGAACAGTTGACTTTGTTGATTTATTTTACATGTTATGAGGACTTATCTGCCAGCCCAATACTCTAAAGTACTACTAGGTATAGAAGCACTTTACAAATGCACTTAAGAGAAGGATCCCCTGCTCCACATTGAAGACAAACATATCTGACAAACATGAGAGTCTAGGAAAATGTTTTACCGAGAAATGGGCAAGATGCGAGAGCAACCTTCAAAAGATTAGTTTTTCATCTGGATATGAATATGGCCAAAAGAGGAAGCCTGTTGCAGGCAAACAAAGCCAAGGTACAATCTGAAATGTCTGATTTAGCCAGTTTCAAATTATAATCAGCAGTACTACCTATTGTATTTAGACAGTGCCACTGGATGTTAGGAATGTGCATTCATGAATGTGGTTATGGTTCATTTAGGAACATGAACATTAAAAGTGCATCACAAATACCTACAAATTAATGTAGATATAATCAGTTTGAACACTTAACAAAAGTTCTAGCACACATTCAATGAACACATTTTTTTTGGGCTGTGCACACCCTACTGAATTTGCAAGTATAAGTGGAGCATCTAAAGAAGATATTTCACTTATACCTGTTTTATGTGTGGCCTAGCTAGATGTATATAAAGCCAATATTCAGCCCACGATGGTTAGCGTTTCTAAAGTGCCTGCCATGGGCAAAAGCAAAACCAGATATCCACCAGTCAATGATAATATCCATCTGCTAACCAGAAAGCAAAACTGCATAAAGTTAGGATGGCCATTGACCTGTCCTAACTTTATATGGTTACCTGTTCAGTTAGCAGGCTGAAAATCCCCACTGATCGGATAGGTGCTAGGATCACCTCAGCCCTGTCTATGGACTGCCCTGGGACAATCCGGATTGTGACAGTGCAGTCTGTGTGGATATTCAGGGCACTGGCCAGTTAGTGCTGCCGAACAGTGGGCTTATCAGGGTTTATGCGGGCCATGTATGTTTAGTGACTGAATATTATACACATTTTTATACAAACAATAAAGTTATTTTAGCTCATTTGTGGCAGTATATACATATAAAATAGCTGAGATTATCTAAGTTGTGGTTGATCAAGAGTTTTCTAATATGTTTCTGGAGTACTTTTAGGTGAAAACAATTCAGTAAGCTACTGGCAGTGATCCATTGCTCCATGAATCATCAAGGACGTTAGAATGTTCTTATTCTCTTTACCTTGTATAGAACAACAATGGGGCAGTGCTATCTTGCAATGTAGTTTTTACAGTACGGTATGCCGCTATCGGTGCTGGACTGCTGCCTTCCTGTATCCATCTTTCACATTTGCATGTCAGACAAAAGCAAACATCTCTATAGCAATCAGTAGTGACATCTGCAATTAATCCAGTCTATAGGAGAAGTGCAAAAATGGAAAGGAGGGCATCCTTTTCTTATCTTCAAAGTAGTCTATATGTTTCTTAACATTCAATGCAGAGTAAGCAAAAAACACTGGGGTCTATTCTGAACCACGAATAGCGGGGATGGATGTTCCAACGGGTCGTCCATCCCTGCTATTTGTGCAGGCTGCAGCCCCCGACTAACTTCCCCTCCGGTTGTACACAGAAGTTAGTCGGGGCAAGGAAAGGCAGCCTGGGGGCAGAGAGTGGGCGGGCAGGGGGCAGTCACTGGCCCTGGATGTACATGGCCGATTCTAATGTCAGCCCTGTTTGTCCAGGGCTGGCAAAATGGCCGGGGAAGTTATTCCACCTCTGAAATGGAATAACTTCCATGGACGTGTTTTTTCTCGTGGCCTGGGGTGAAGAAGGGGCAGGGAGGGCCAGTGTTTATTCCCTGCAGCCTGACCCTGGCCTTAGAAGGCCAGATCGGGGGTCGGGCTGCAAGGAATAAACTTTTGTCTATGGCAGCCGGCATCGCAGTTTTTAAATGAAGCCGCGGTGCCATGGCAACATGAAGCCATGGAGCCACGGCTCCATTTAAATACCATGACTTGGCAGGGCATGTACGTGCAGGCCGGGACTGGGCAGGGCATGTACGTGCAGGCCGGGACTGAGTTGCAGTCCCAGCCTGCACGTACATGCCTGTTCGCGATTCTGATCCTGTGGGGCTAGACGTGCCCCGTGGGATCAGAATCGCGATCTCCTTTGTACATCCGACTCAGCCCAGACGTACAAAGGAGATCTACATCCAGGACAAAACTGGGCTCTTTATATTTAACCCCGAGATTCCAGGTTGTTCCAGTGTTTCTCTTAAAGAGCATTCTATTTAAGAATGAACATCTCAGCTGAACAAAATGCAGCATTCCATTATTCTATTACTTGGTTTCAAAGGGCTGAGTACTGGTTAGACCAGCAAATCGTTGTCTCCCTTAGCACACATTCTTTATCCACATTAACACGTCAACTAATAAGATGCCCAGATGCCCTAGTGTGAATTCAGAACCAGAGTGAGAAAAAGGGTGAGCTCATTGATGGCTCTGGTAAACAAGGCATAGGAAACTCAGGTAGAAATGTTCTATCCAGCATATATTAGGCACATGACAGATCTGAAGAATTCAGGCCTCCAGCAGAAGGTAATGTATCTGTAACTACTGCAATTACATTCCTGAGAGGACAAGACACTAAAATTCAATCTTACACCTTCAGCCAGCAAGGGAATTGCAAGTTCAACAGACTTAGGAAGCAGGAATAGGGTGTGAAAGGAAGAAGTAGAAATGATATTTAGAAGAGTGATAATTAATAGAGAGACCTAGGATGAACTATTTGTAATGTTGTAAATGTATTCCTTCTGTATTTATGAATTTAATATAAATACATTGGGAGTCATTCTGAACCACGAATAAGCTGTTTACATGTATAGGTTGGACGTTTTCGGCACGTAAATGTCTAAACCTGATTCAGACAACAAAACATTTTACACGTACAGACAAAGACGGGCAATCTGGACGTGGGCGTGCAGGGAGGAGCATGGGCATGGCGAGCCACATAAATGTCTAAACCTTATTCCAATGAAAACGTGTACGTATATCCTGGATGTCTATTAGACCTGCTAAAACATGGAATAACAGCCTATGTCTGTTATAGAGCACTGAACTGTAACATCATAGAATGACGTCTATGTTTAAATAACGCAGGTAGCATAGCTGGGTTATAAAAGGATATGAAACAGTATGTACCCTGGGGGTAAGAAAGGTAGTATGTTGCTATGTTTTGGGAATGCTACACTGTAACTGTAATCCAGATTGGCCACCTCTGGAAATAATAATAGGCTATATGAACTTCTGATCTGAATCAATACGGAAATACCTATGCCCTTATGTTCATTTAGGTGCAAGAGTATGCAGACTGAAGGAAAACAAACTGAACCATGTGGAAGCAATAGGGGTCCAATGGTAGCCAGAACCAGAGGGACCAAAAGAAGGGAAAGAACTTGCACTGCATACAGCTAAACATAGTATACCGCTCTGTGCCCCACCACATCCCAACAAGAGTTGTGACAGTGACACTACCTGTGTGCCTGCCATAGCAGGGTGCACAGGATGCAGATGTACGGTGAGCAATCACGGACCTCAAGCAATTCAGAAAAGCCATAAAACACCACCTCTTCCTTCTACACTTCTCCCAATCCCAGTGCCCATCATCAACCCTCTAACACATTCCAAGCCTTCATAGTAAAATTGTAAATATATTATTTACACAAGATGTTAATAAAATCTCTATTCATTGTATATAATTTCATAACATATATGTACATAGTTTCCCTAAGTTGAATCCCAGTTGAAATCTCCTGTTTCATGTAAACCTGTTGCTTGCTGTGAGTATTCTTGTTCAATGTAAACTGCGCTGATGAAAAAGAGCGCAGTATAGAAAAGCTATAAATAAATAAATAAATGTATAAAGTGCATGAGAAATTACAGGCAGTGGCAGGGAAACAGAATTAAAAGATACATATGGCCATAATGATGGAAGCAACCACATGTGCCTCCTCGGTGCCCATGAATGTGCTATAATTGGTGAGCACCACCTCAGTGAGGAGGGCCTGCTCCCCTTCGGTGAGATTCCTCTCTTGAGAGGACACCTTTGAAGCCATTTACATATGAAAGCGCCTGTATTGACGTCTGGTTTGCAGTCAGTAGTATGGCATTCCCAGAGGTATGTCCATACCGGAGTTACATGTTTTGTAGCGGTTAGATGTACAACGGCATATACGTCTAACTTATCAGAATACCGACCACGTTTATACTTCCAAAAACACAGGTACATTTGCCTTCCATGGGACACGTCAAATGCTGGGATGGTGTCACACATTTTTCAATGCCCGTGTTCCACGAGTCTTAGACCTAAGCAAATGACATCATGATATTACTCACCATTGTCTTTATTTGGACAGCTATGAATCAGCTGTTGCTAAATATGCAAATCTCAGAATTACTGGTTGTTACTCTGTTTCATTAGTGTTATCTAAACATATGATGGCAAATAATTACATAGTTCTCATCCATAGGGCCACCAAAACGACGCTGCTGTGCAGCTCAAGGCATAACATCTATTTTCTTTATGTCCTCGTCTTTCATAACTGTGCATGCAACTGTGTTTAGAGCATGTTGTAGGGGCTTTAGAGTATTCTTTGGGAGACCGTGCAGTATGTTGTTACTTTAGTCGAAATGGGGGCTTATGAGCACCTGGGCTACAGAATGAACGTCTGTGGGAGAGAGCAGTGGTCTCAGATGCTGAATCTGGTTTTATTGTTAGCTGCACAGGTAGACATGTGAATGTGTTTGGTGAAGTCCAGGTTTTGATCAAGGTATATCCCAAGGTATTGTATGTCTTTTTGTATTTCAAGTGAGGCATTGTTTATGTGTAGTGAACTAGGGAGGTTGAATGTTTCATGCCTAGTACTAATGAGTGCTTCTGTTTTCTTCATGTTAACTGTGAAGTTAACTGAGGTGAGCCATTCCAAGATGTCGTTGAAACAGCTGGGAATCCTTGTGTAGTTAGGATCTCTGGTATCAAAGGTAGTAAATAGCATTATATCGTCTGCATGCATTTTGTAGTCTAAGTTGTGTGATCAGCTGATATTGCAGATAGGTTGTAGATGCATATCAAACAGAAGTGCAGATAATGCAGATCCCTGGGAGACACCATGAGGTTCAGTGAAAGAGTTAGATAGGCTGTTTTCAACGCAAACCTGTTGGGTACAGTTGGACAGGAAGTCTTGAAATCATTGTAGAGTAGTACCACTTATGCCCAGGCATTTTAGGTGGTTGATTAGGATGTTGTGGTTTATAGAGTCAAATGAGGAAGGTATATCTAGGAGGATGAGGATGAAAGCAGTTGTCATGTTGTCGATTCCTGGGGCCTATCAGGAGGAGCTGAGGGAGAGGACAGGATGGTGAGCATGCTCAGTGACAAACTAAGAGTCAGGTTGAAGGCAGGGGGAAAGTGGGGCCATGTGCAGTTACTTATTGGGGGGCCTCATTTGCAAATGTCAGGGGTTGAATTGTGAGACTGAAAATCAGGACCATGTGCAAAGAACACAGTCTCTCAATGGTAGGGCCAGCCCTGGGGCTAGCAGTAAACATTAGATCCATGTGGCATAAGGGATCTGAGAATTCCATCCAGACATTTACTATTAAGAGGCTCCAGAAAGGTTGTACGAAAAAGTTCCCAAAACCAGTGACAGCAGAAGGCCCATCCTTAGTGACATGATAGTTGCCTTATCCAGTATGGGGCTGATGTCATGCAATATATCTGCCTCTACAGAAACACTGCCACTGCCACTGCCACGGTAGGAACAAGGGATCTATGATGTGACTTTAATGGTATGTGTGCTGGGGCCTCTGCCCCAGATGAGGTCCCTCATAGAGACACATTTTGTTTGATGTAGGCTGCCTGTGCCACTGGGACTGAGGGGTAGGTTGCAGGGCTGGGCAGCTGCAGGAATGCCCCATCAGCACAATTCCATTCTGGCCGTCCCGGCCCTCTGAGTGCCCCGTCAGAACCAGACACACAGAGGGAGCCACAATACTGATCCCATGGGGCATGCCTGGCCCCACCTGACCAGACTCGCAAACAGGCCTTTGCATGCAGGCCAGGTCCACAAAGCGGCCTGGTATGCATGTATAGACCTTCCCCAGCTAAATTGGTCTGACTTATACAATGGAGCTGTGGCGCCATAGCGTCCAGTCGCCATGACACGGCTGCTTCATTGTGTGGCCACGATCCCTAGCCACCAGCACCTGTACTACTTCCCCCACAGCCTGACCCCTGCTACTGACTCCCTAGGCCAGTGTCAGGCTGTGGGGGAAAGCTTCCTGCCCCCACCCACCACTTTTCAGCCACAGGCCTGTGGTCCATTGAAACATCAGGGAACCTATTCCACCCCAGAGGTGGCAGACGTTCCCCATCTATGCTGTTGGCCCCAGATGTATAGGGCCAGTATTGGAATCGACCCTGTGCATCCGGGGTCAGCAAACATCCATGGCCTACCTTGATATTGCCCCCATCCACCCCTATGCCTCCCCCATCTACCTTCCCCATACAACGTGGATCGGGAGACTGGATCGGGAGGAGGTGTGGATAGCAGGGATGGACATCCTAAAGGGCCATCCAGCCCCACTATTCGTGGCATGGACTGGGCCTGCATGTGTACACATCTTGGCCCACCATGCTGTGAGACTTTCAGGCCACTTTAGGCAGTCACCACTCACCCCCTCCCCCACTCTGCCCCTACATGCCCTCCGGCCCTAGGTGACCTGGGCCAACATCCGTATCAGCCCTGTATGTCCAAGGCCACAGACCATCCACTGGCCCCCTTTCTCCACCACTAACCTGACCCTTTCCCACCACTGGCTAGCCTCTCGGTACGGCCACAATGTACATACTGAGAGGTTCGTCAGGGTAGGCAGAGGTGGCCAGTTGTCAGGGATGGATGTGCACATGGGTCCCCCATTCCCACCTTCAGGCCTCAGACTGACCCCTATGCGGATATACACATGGACACAATGTTTCAAAGTAACAGTCTTTTATTTTAACTATTTACATGTATGGATGTCCCCACTACCCTACTGCAGGTGGACATCTCATAGGGCCTTATTGCAATAACCTACATGGGGTTAGGAGTGCCTCCGTGAGCTGTTCCACGGCCTGTGTGAGGGCGTGGAGGTCTCCCCTGTTCCAATGTAGGTGATCACTAATGAGCCCCAAGGGCCCCTCCACAGCTACCCCCTGCCCCCTCCTGTCTCCTCCCTTTACCTCCTGCCCCTCCCCATCCCATCCCATCCCTCCACCCCTGCACCCTCCCATCCCCTCCCCCCCATTCTCCCCCCTCTTCTACCCACTGGGTGTTCCTGGGTGGGGTGACCCTGAGTTCTCTCTCCTCCAGGGACGACTCCTCCTCCAACTGATCCTCAGGGCCACCCACCCAGGGTGATGGGGAGGTGATGGTTACTGCTATGGGACTGGGTGGTGTTGGGTGGTCAGCAGTGGTGGTGGCAGGGCTGCATGGTGCAGCTGGTGCTGGCTGCTCCTCCTCCTCAGCTGCCACCCTGCTGCCTGCCTCCTCCCCCCTCATCTTCCTCTTGCTCTTCCTCCTCCTCCTCCTCTTCCTCCGCCGCAGATGGGGGGTGGGCTATCCTCAACTGGGATGGCTGTGGAAGGGATGCAGAGAGGTGGCTGTTAGTTTGAGTAGGTGGGGGTGTCTGGCTTCCATTCCCCCATTGTCAGATGTCTCCCCATGCTCTGGCTGCTGTTGCCCCTGCATTACCCAGCCACTCCAGCCCTGTGCCATTCCCCCACACTCACCTCACTCCCACTGCAGCTACCACCAGGTATGGCACAGGAGTCTTGGACGGTCACACCTGATTGTGTGGAAGCGCACCTTCAGCACCTCCGTCTCACGCAGGACATGGAACCATCTGTGGAGGCAGGAAGGAGGTGTCATACATATGCATGTTTCTTTCTCCCCCCAGGTCTGTCACTGCAGCTGCCTGCCTGCTTGCCATAACACCACCTGCATACACTGCACCCTGTCTCACCCTGCTGCCACATCTCTAGTGCTACCACACCCCAGTCTGGGGCTTTCCCTGGTCCCTCAGGCCTCCTCTCTCCTGTGTGCCTGCATTGCTGACGGACCAGGTCATGTGCTGAGGGGGCCACAGGGGCAGTGCTGTCTGTGACATGAACTGAGATTGGGACGAAGGTGGCAGGCAAGATTGCCAACCATCCTCATCTTTGCACATTGTGTCAGCATGAGTGTGTGTGTGTGTGTGTGTGTATCAGTGCTTTGTGGCTTTCTACACTTCATTAAGCCTTGTTATGCCTAAGACATGGGTGGCCAACTCCAGTCCTGGTGCACCACAATCCAGCCTGGTTTTTGTGATGTCCCTAATGAATATTCATGAGCTATATTTGCATCCACTCCCTCCCCTTGTATGCAAATATACCATGGATATTCTTTAGGGACATCATGAAAACCAGGTAGGATTATGGTGCACCAGGACTGGAGTTGGCCACCCCTGGCCTAAGCTGTTTCAGCGTTAGCCTGAAAATATACATGATGAGGCGCAAGGTGTTGTGGGTATGGCCTGAGAAAGGGCGGATTGGCCAGGATGTGTCTGCATCAGTGGTAGGGCAATGGCTGGGACATTGTAGGGCCCAACATCCACCTGCATGGACTGGGTGGCCACAGCATGTCATGCTGGGAGGGCACTCTCACTCTGATTGAGCAGTTACCATGGAATGGCTATGTATTCACATAGTTCTATATAGTGCCTTGTTCTAGTGATGTGGGTGCATGATCATTGAACCAACAGCTGGGTGCACAAGGTCACTCTGTGCAGTGTGCACAGTCCAGCAGACTGTCTGCAGTTGGTTTGTGCATGGCTGGTAAACCCAATGGTGGGCAGCAGATACTGTGTGACTGTGTTTGCTGTGAGTGAATGTTAGAGCTAGGTCAGCGGTGGGCAATTCCAGTCCTGGAGGGCCGCAGACCAGTCAGGTTTTCATGATGTCCCTAATGAATATTCATGAGATCTATTTCCATCCACTGCCTTCCACTGTATGGAAATAGGTCCATGAATATTCATTAGGGACATCATGAAAACCTGACTGGTCTGTGGCCCTCCAGGACCGGAATTGCCCACTCCTGACCTAGGTGGTTGTGATGTGGGGTATTCCAGGCCAGTTTTATTGGTAGGGCCAGCAGCAGCACGGTAACAACCCTATGCACGTCTAAACAACCCCTGCCGCTCTCAGAGCATAACACATACTAGAAACACCAACAAAATGGGGCACCTATCTTCCCAAGCCACCACCGTCTACAGGCTTCCAGTTACCACTGAAAATCCTGCTGCTGGAGTATCAGCAGCAGGATTATCAGCAGCAAGTATTCTCAGCGGTGATTGGGAGCCTGTACAGACAGTGGCCTGGGAAGATTGGTGCTCCTTTTTTTGTTTTTTCTAGCATGTGTTATGCAGCTACTACTGATAATTTTGATTTGGATTCACTTTTTTAGAAAACTGGAATTATATCACACAGACGATTGGTAGGAGTATTTTCGAGCCATTGATTTGAGGGGGGTCAGGCCTGGTTCGAAGCTATCTTTTACCATTGCCCTTACCTCCTTGGCTTCTGAGGCTCTTTTCTCCTTCCATTTGTGATGTTTACTTGATGTGATGTGAGACAAATGGTGGAGTGGTATACCTTGCAGTATTCATATGATTTACATTCTGGGGTTGACCTTTTCGGACTTGTGCATGACACTGCACATTGTCATGGGATGGGAATGGTAGGGGTTATACACAGGTGTCATATGCAGGGCTGTTTCTTTGTGGACACAGTGGTGGCTGCATGGGGAGTTTTACACTGGAGGTGGTGCTATTGTGGACATTCTCAGACTTCATGGGACATGGGGCAGACACAGGGTTCTCTCAGGGGACTGGTGTGGTGGTTGATAATGGGGGCGGCCTAGATCAGTCATGTGTTGTCTTTTACTAGCATCATGTCTCTGTTTCCACTATGCTGAGTTTTGGCTGACAGTATTGGGCCATGTTGCTGCACTGCTACACCCAGTAGTTTGTTTGTTTTTTCACTGTGTTCATGTTTCCTTTCCATATGTGCTTTCCCTTGTGTCCATTCTGCATTTTTACCACCTTGCTTTCATCTTGGCCATTGTGTTTCTGTTTGCCTTTTTCCTGTGTGGGCCCTGTTTTGTGTGTTTACTGTCATTTGTTTGTGTGGTGGGTCCAGCTGGCCCTTTTACTTTGCAGCTACTTCCTGGCTCTTTGCACTGTTGTTTTCGCCCAAATTATTTTCCCCTGCCTCCTCCCTTTCCTCCTTTCCCTACTTACTGTGCCAGGGTGGTCCTGATTCTTTCCCAGCCCCTGCCTGCTGCAGCTAGGGCTAGCCTTCTGTATCCCATTGGGAGCAGGGCATGTTCTTCCTGTCTCCTGGCGATTTTCCAAGGGTCTGTTTGCAGGAGGGGGGGGGGGGGAGGAGGGTGCTTCCTGTATTCTGTTTCCTGTCGCACGTGGACAACTGTGCAGATGGACATGTTTTCGGGGTTGCACGTCTTACTTACACGTGAATGCCTGCCACTGTGCATGAGTTGCACTTTTTGCAGCAAGACATATAACTTTGTATTCTGTCACACATGTCTAATCGCCCATGAACAGAATCACATCTAGATTTTGGACGCATACATCTGCCCTGCACATCTTTCTCAGAATAAGGCCCATTGTGTGCTAAATATGTTGGGGTGCAAATTCAAAGGCATTGACATATTTTGCAAACCTGCAAACTGCAAATTCCGCTCATCGGGCTATTCAGTAGCACTAATCCTGTTAGTGCTGCTGCATATACATGGTTTGTGCCGCTGAACACCCTGACACAATAAAAGTCTTAGTCATGATTTGGTCATCCAAAGATGTGCATGTGGATGTCCAAATCATGGAGACATCCTCAGAGCCATTATACAAATGTCTTTCAAAGATGTCTCCAGTTTCGGGACATCCAAGTAGTCATGGGGTATGCAAAGATGTGTCTGTAGAGGTGTGAAGGATATAGACATTCCTGCTTGATTTCAGAAATGTCGGGAAGTCTGCAACCCTGTCTATGTTTACACCTGCTTCAGGCACGAATAGGCATCAGGAAAGTGCTTGTTTTGGCCATAAAACATCCAAAGGGTGTAACTAGCTTAATATCACAAATAGCAGCACCAGGATTTGAACCCTGGCCACCCTACTGCTCTAACCATTAGGCTTCTAGACAGCCCCATTCTGAAATACTATTCTGTAGACATCTATGTAGATATCCATATCAGGCATGTCCATGTTTGTGAAATTTGCCTGAACATGGTAGTGCCTGCTTTTTTTTTCAGGCATTCTGGCTTCTACGTTTCAGATTGCACTTGGACATCCTGGGGTGTTCTGGGGACGGAATAGGGGTGGCCCTGTGGGTTAACCAGGCAGTGGCAATATTCAACCACTGCCCAGTTAACCCTAGCCAGCTAGAGTTATGATAGATGAACAGCGATCCTAACAATGGCAAGACATTTCCAGATTTTGGGAGAGAAACTTAAACTAATTGTCAACACTATAGCATTCTCAGAAGTTCTACCTATTCATGATAAGGGAGAAGAGAGGCTGTATCATGCAACCAACCTTAATATGTGGCTCCAAACCTGGTGTAAACAAGAATGATTTAGATATATAGGTAGCTGGGGCAATAGATGGAACAAGAGGCTATACTGTACTGATGGACTACATTTCTCTATGGAAGGAAAAAGGATCCTAAGTAAAAAATTCAGGCAATATGTGCACAAGGATTTAAACTAGGGAAAGGGGGTTACCATTAAAAGAAAACAAGTTCAGGATGTCACCCCCAGCAAAAGCAGAAGCATTATAAAAAACTTGCAAATAGAAAATGTCATCACATTAACACACACATAAATGATAAAAGGGAAGAGGAGACTGGAAAAGATCCACACAAAATACAAGCAAGCCAACTAAAAGATGTTGGATGGCAATGAGCACAAATGCTCAAAGTCTAGCCAACAAACTTCCTGATCTGGACGCTTGGAAATTGACTTGGCCATTGTGGCCATCCATACTGGTGTTGTCTAGAGACCTCCAAATCAAATGGAAGAAATGGATAGATACTTGATCATCGATATTGCAAAGGTAGCAGTGAAGGGAAAAGTGATGATACTTGGTTACTTTAATCTACTAGACCTAGATTGGAGCATTCCTTCTGAAAATATGAAAAGAAGTAAAAATATTGTGGATGCTTTTCAAGAAGCATTGCTTAGAAAAATGATGATGGAACCAATCAGGAAAATTTCAACACTGAATCTAGTACTCACCAATGAAGATAGTGTGTCTAATGTTTAAGTAGGTGCCCATGTGAGCAGCAGTGATCACCTGTCCATGTTGTCTGAGGTAAAAGCCAAACCAGAGTCCAATCACAAAAAACTCAAAGTCCTAGGGGTATGGCTAAAGGGGCAAGTGTTCCATTAACACGCACTAACGGGGTATTCGTGCCATTAACACGTGCAAATGTGCCGCTAGAACGTGTAAATGCCACTTTAGTGCGCGCTAACAGATTCGGCAGCATAAAGCACCCTATGGGCGGAGAGTAGGGGGGTCAGTGGGCAGGGAGTGGGTGGGAACAAGGCCTGGCTCCCTTAATAATGTCACCTTAACATCAGGAATCTTACCGCATATCAAAACCTGTAGGAAAAAGGTGCATTTTGAGGACAGAGAGCCTATTTTAATGTCTGCAATGTGCTGCACAGACCGGTGAGCCCAAAAAAATGATAGTAGTGCTCCATTAGCAGCAATAGCATAGTGCCCAAGTATGAAAGGGCACTATGTTGGTGGTGCAAATGGAGCAAAGGAGGGTGCATGTGGATCATGCAGTGGGGGCTGCTGGTACATAGGGTGGACCAGGCAGTTGTCTAGGTAACACACAAGCACATAGGACCTGAAAATATGGCAGACTGTGTCAGATCAAGGCTCATCATGCCCAGTATCCTGTGTCCAACAATGGCCAATCTAGGTCACAGGTGCCTAGCAGTTTCCCCAAAAGACACACAGGATCCACAGTGCTTGCAATGGGACAAGCCGTGCATGTCCTAGGTCCTCTTTAACAATGGTTTATGGACCCTCCCCAGGAACCTGTCCAAACATTTTTTTAAACTCAGCTACACTAACAGCCTTCACTACATCCTCTGGTAATGAATTGCAGGATTTGATAACGCATTGACTGAAAAAATATCTTCACCTAGTAGTCCTAAATGGGTTGCACTGTAGCCGCATTACATGTCCCCTAGTCTTCTTTCTACATTCTAACAGAAAAACAATCGACCATCGTTTACCCGTTCCACTCTAGGCAATATTTTCTAGACCTCTAATATAACACCCCTCAGCCATTTATTTCCCAGGATGAAGAGACATAACATTGGCAGGCAGTGATGGGGTCCCTGGAGAGACAGATGGTTGTGAGGGAGATGAGTGGCCATCCAGGTATGCCTCCGCCCCCCCCCCTCCGGACT
Source organism: Ichthyophis bannanicus (assembly GCA_033557465.1). NCBI lineage: Eukaryota > Metazoa > Chordata > Amphibia > Gymnophiona > Ichthyophiidae > Ichthyophis > Ichthyophis bannanicus. The sequence goes on along the minus strand of CM066034.1, from coordinate 122,748,536 downwards.
CTGTGCACTAGGTACCCATCTACCCCCATGTTGGTTGGCCTGGGGCTGCACGCCACCAACACTTTCAGCACAAGGGCATGTCAGCATGGCGTGGGGGGGGGGGGGTGTTGGCAGAGAGGGCAGTGCACTGATCCAGTGTGCCATACACAGAGCAACATGTGTCAAGATATGTCTGATGGGAAGCATGTCAGCCGTAAGGACTGTTGTAACACACTGGTGCACTACACACAGTTGGTTGTGTGGAGGAGCAGAGGGTCACAGGTTCAGGTCCTAGTAGTGGATCATGTAGTGCATTTCCCTGTGGCTACATTTTATCCCACAGTGCAGGTACAACACCAACATGTTCAACCCCCAATGAATCGGCGAACAAGGATACAAACACCCACACAGACAGGCTCCACTATCCACAGCTGGATGGAGAGTCAGGCTGACAGCACCGGCACACTGAGCGACTAACATTAGAGGGCACTACTAGCCCCTGCACAATCAGTATACCTTAACAATGCCTGAGCTGAGATTGGGACCAGAGTGGCAGGCAGGAATGCCAACCATCCACATTTTGCACAGTGTGTAGATATGAGCGTGTGTGAGGTCGTGGGGTTTATTTAGCAATCGTTGCAGGATTTCAGCATGATGTTCTTTCTGTTTCTTTGAGATTGTTTCTCAGTGTATGTCCAAGTAGGAGGTGTAAGCTGCCAGATCATCCTTGGATTGGGAATGCCTCCATCGTCTCTCGAGATTCCTAAGGTGGAGTAGAGAAGATCGAATTTCAACGGAGTACTATTGCACCACTTTTCTTCTTTTTGGCAGTGTGTTTGAGGCAGGTAGATGTGCTACAGAGCTTAGGCTCTTGTTCCATCTGATTATCATTTCATCAAGGCTGGGCGATGTCAGGCTGAGACTAGGTAGTACATTTTTGCTGATTTCTTCTTTATCAAAGAGTCAGAATCGCCTTGTGGATGCTAAGGGAATCTCATCTTTCCTGCAAGGAGAGTTGTCCTGGTTCATGGGCATCTGAAATTTAATTAGGCTGTGGTCGGACCATGGTACTGGCGTGATGGATAAATCAAGGTTGTAGCTCGGGCTTATAGTAGGTGTTGGCACGAAGACCAGGTCCAGTATGTTTCCTTTTGTGTGGGTGGGGGCGTCTATTACCTGCTTGTATCCTAGCTCATTGAGAGCTTCGAGGAAGGCTTTGACCTGGGTGTTTTGGAGAGCTGGCAGGTTAAGGTCACCCATTACCCAGTTCGGTAAGCGTGGGTTCTTGGGGTTGTAGGCGAGGTTAATTATTGTCGATAAGTCATCAGGGGAGGGGGATGGTGATCTGTAGATTAGGTTGATGGTGGAGTGCTCATTGGCTATGGTGATCGCTTCCATGTTGGCTGTGCTATAACTCCTACCTGTCCTTCCTTCCATCACCTTTACATTGACATTCCTTGGTGTTCTGTCCAGTGTTTGGCTTATAGCATGGTCCTGCTTTAAGGTGCGTGCTTTCTACCTTAGGGCACCTTGTTTCTCCTTAGGATGCCTTATCTCATGTTAGGGTACCTTACCACATCTTGGGACACCTTATCTCCTGTTAGGGCACCTTTTCTCCTTTTAGGGCACCTTATCACATCCTGAGGAGCCTTATCTCCTATTAAGGTGCCTTATCACATCTTAAGGCACCTTGAAGTGCTTATCTCCTGTTAAGGTGCCTTATCACATCTTAGAGAACTAAGCAGTAAGAACCCCTCCTATGATGGAAAATCTCCAAGAATTACTATGTAGCCATCATAGAATTAGACCCACAATCTCATTACAATTTTGTTTTGTCGGAGCCCACCGGGGGAGGGCTAGAACAGTTTACCTAACCCCCGCCAGACGGTAGACTACTTTTATTTTATATTTCACCCTAGTGTAATAAACAATTACTTCACATGTTGCAAATCACAAAGGTGCACGACGTGCACATTTCGGGTGTGTGCCCTGTTTCAAGTGCTCCAGTCCATTCAGATATGCAACAAAAAATGCCGTCCTTGCGGCCATGGGCATTCAGCAGTCAATGGCATTAACAAACCTGAGACTTTAAATAGGAGAAGACCAATCAGAAGCGGGAAAGCCTCACTGTCAGAGGTATCCACACCGCTATTGGTCAGAAACCTGGGATAAGACTGAAAACCTCCAAACTCAATGTCATAAGATAGTGATCCAATCAATGTCCCGATTCAGACCGTAAGGATGAATAGTGTGTAAATCAAAGATCCAACGTTGTTCTAAGCACTGTAGTTTTTGTTCCCGATCACCCCCCCGTGGATCCAAGGGAACATGATCAATGACAGTCCATGTCAACTCCTCAAAAACATGGGACCAAACTTCACAATGTTCTGCCAGTGGGGCTGTTAGAACTTTATTTCTAATCCGTGAAGCATGTTCAGCAAGACGTTTACGCATTGAACGAGTGGTACGCCCCACGTATAGGAGTCCGCATGGACACTTCAACACATACACCACGTAGGGAGTGAGACACGTCATCTTCCAATGGCGTATGTATTTATGGCAGGTAATAGGATGTTGCCAAACCAAACCAGAAAGCATCCTCTCACAGTAATTACAAGTGTTACAGGGATAGTGGCCCCCATCATGACCTGGTGGAATGGGTCTATCAAGAGACAAAGTTGTCTTTACCAATTGATTATTTAAATTGGTGCCCCGTGTAAAAGCCAACCGTAAGGGTTGTTTAAAGCAGTCATGTAAGGTCAACATCTGCCAATGGGAACGTAAGATTTTAGCAACATCAGAACTTCTTTCAGTATAGGGCAGCACGCCAACTATCGGATGCGTCTCCAATGATCTCATCGAGGAATATTGAGGATCCAGTAACCATTCTCGATGAGTATGCCTTGCACGATGAAAAGCTTGAGAGACAACTCGGGAAGGATATCCTCTAGCCAGCAGCCGGTGTGTCAATTCAGAGGCATGCACCTTAAACTCCGTAATAGAATGACAAAGACACCGAAGGCATAAAAACTGGCCAAAGGGAAGGCCACGTTTAAGGGGACCAGGATGATAGCTTTGATAATGAAGCAGGCTATTCCTCTGAACTGATTTACGATATAGTGAGGACACCAATCTATCATCCTCCACTGTAATCATTATATCCAAAAATTCAATCTTGTCTTTGGCAACATGTTCCGTAAATGTAATGTTAGATTTTAACTGATTTAACCAATCAATGAAGCAATGGAGAGTGGACTGATCCGATGTCCAAACAAAAAAAATGTCATCCAGAAATCTTTTCCACAACTTCACATGTTGGTACAGAGGGGAATGTTGAATAAGAGCCTCCTCCATTTTTCCCATATACAGGGTAGCTAGTGATGGAGCCATGGTGGCCCCCATTGCTATACCGGATATCTGTTTATAAAAATTTCCTTCAACCAAAAAATAATTTTGGGTCAGTACTATACGTGCCAAATCCAATAAAAAAGATCGTGGAAGACGAGGGGGAGCAGAATGAAAAGAGTGCTCCAACAAATCCAACGCTTCTGCCTGATCTATATTGGTGTATAGCGTGGTGACATCCAAAGTCACCAAGTAAGCTCCCTGAGGGACCATAAAATCAGAAATTATCTGCAAAAAATGAGTTGACTCCTTCAAAAAGGACGGTACCGCTCTTGCCTCTGTTTTTAAGAACATGTCACAAAAAATGGAGAGTGGTTCCAAGATAGAATTTCGACAAGAAACGATAGGTCTTCCCGGAGGAGACACTAAAGATTTATGAATTTTAGGCACGAGATATAACGTAGGGACAGTGGGATGAGATGTTACCAAAAACGTTTTCTCTTTCAAAGTAATCCAACCAAGTTGATACGCTTCATCTGTAAGGGACTGAATGTGGTGTTTTAGAACCGCAGTAGGATCAGCTTCCAACAATTGATAAACCGAGGTATCTTGAATATGAGCCAGTAGTTGTTGAAAATAAGCCTGAGAATCCAGCACCACAAGCGCTCCTCCCTTATCAGCACGGCGGAACACTAGTGTAGGATCTGATGTCAATTCCTTCAAAGATTTCCAATCCTCCCGAGTTAAATTAGAAAATCGCTTCAAGGGAGCTTGTTCCAATTTTTCCACATCCCGTAAGACCAACGCCTGATATGTGGAAATAATCGTATCTCGACCCGCCTCCGTAGGTAACCAACGGGATATGGGTTTCACTATCGACCCATCTTCAATCACTGGTTGATTTTGAAAAAATGCCATAATTCGCAATTTCCAAAAAAATCTATAAAGGCTCACTCGCATTGCAAAAGGATCATAACGCGTCGTTGGTACAAATGAGAGCCCATATAATGATTACAGTGGAGGATGATAGATTGGTGTCCTCACTATATCGTAAATCAGTTCAGAGGAATAGCCTGCTTCATTATCAAAGCTATCATCCTGGTCCCCTTAAACGTGGCCTTCCCTTTGGCCAGTTTTTACGCCTTCGGCGTCTTTGTCATTCTATTGGGGAGTTTAAGGTGCATGCCTCTGAATTGACACACTGGCTGCTGGCTAGAGGATATCCTTCCCGAGTTGTCTCTCAAGCTTTTCATCGTGCAAGGCATACTCATCGAGAATGGTTACTGGATCCTCAATATTCCTCGATGAGATCATTGGAGACGGATCCGATAGTTGGCGTGCTGCCCTATACTGAAAGAAGTTCTGATGTTGCTAAAATCTTACGTTCCCATTGGCAGATGTTGACCTTACATGACTGCTTTAAACAACCCTTACGGTTGGCTTTTACACGGGGCACCAATTTAAATAATCAATTGGTAAAGACAACTTTGTCTCTTGATAGACCCATTCCACCGGGTCATGATGGGGGCCACTACCCCTGTAACACTTGTAATTACTGTGAGAGGACGCTTTCTGGTTTGGTTTGGCAACATCCTATTACCTGCCATAAATACATACGCCATTGGAAGACGACGTGTCTCACTCCCTATGTGGTGTATGTGTTGAAGTGTCCATGCGGACTCCTATACGTGGGGCGTACCACTCGTTCAATGCGTAAACGTCTTGCTGAACATGCTTCACGGATTAGAAATAAAGTTCTAACAGCCCCACTGGCAGAACATTGTGAAGTTTGGTCCCATGTTTTTGAGGAGTTGACATGGACTGTCATTGATCATGTTCCCTTGGATCCACGGGTGGGGGGGGGGGGTGATCGGGAACAAAAACTACAGCGCTTAGAACAACATTGGATCTTTGATTTACACACTATTCATCCTTACGGTCTGAATCGGGACATTGATTGGATCACTATCTTATGACGTTGAGTTTGGAGGTTTTCAGTCTTATCCCAGGTTTCTGACCAATAGCGGTGTGGATACCTCTGACAGTGAGGCTTTCCCGCTTCTGATTGGTCTTCTCCTATTTAAAGTCTCGGGTTTGTTAATGCCATTGACTGCTGAATGCCCATGGCCGCAAGGATGGCGTTTTTTGTTGCATATCTGAATGGACTGGAGCACTTGAAACAGGGCGCACACCCGAAATGTGCACGTCGTGCACCTTTGTGATTTGCAACGTGTGAAGATAAGTAATTGTTTATTACACTAGGGTGAAATATAAAATAAAAGTAGTCTACCATCTGGCGGGGGTTAGGTAAACTGTTCTCCCCCGGTGGGCTCCGACAAAACAAAATTGTAATGAGATTATGGGTCTAATTCTATGATGGCTACATAGTAATTCTTATCACATCTTAGGGCACCTTGAGCCACCTTATCTCCTGATAAGGTGCCTTATCACATCTTAAGGTGCCTTGAAGTACCTTATCTCCTGTTGAGGTGCCTTATCACATCTTAGGCACCTTGAGGTGCCTTATCTTCTGTTAAGACATCTTAAAATCTCTTAAGGTGCCTTATCTCCTGTTAAAGCACCTTATCACATCCTAAGATGCCTTGTCTCTCCTTAGGACAACTTGTCACCTTTCCACACTTGGTCCTGTTAAATGACGTTAAATGACCCAAGGCATCCTAACGCTGGCACGCACCCTACCCATCCACTGCCTTATAAGGCTTCAGGCACCTTAATGCTTCCCTTACCCCCAGTGACTTTACCGTGGTTTAGTAAACATTCCCCGTAAATTAAAAAAAAACTCTGACCAGTAAAATGAGAAAGTACCTGAAGGAGGAGATGGTAGGGTGGGATGAGATAAGGGAAATAGAAGACCAGTGGGCTAAACAAAGAAGCTATAAAAGAGGCAAAAGATCTATAAATAATGAAAGTAAATAAAAACAAGAGAAAAAGGAAACCTATATGGTACAGAAAGCAGGAGAAGGCAGCCTTCTGCAAACAATGAAACTGAGAAAACTAGCGGAGGGCAAGGACCACAGCCAAACACTATATTATTGTAGACACTAAAATTGTCCTATTTTAATATAGTGTTTGGCCGTGGCCCTTTCCCTCCGCTGGTTTTCTCAACCTATATGGTACACCAAAGACGTAGCTGCATAAACAAAAGCAAAAAACACAGTTTTCATAAAATTGAGAACATCACAAAAAGAGGATAGCAGAAAAGAATATAGGATTAAGCTAAAAAAAAAAAAAAAACCAGAGAGAAATAAGAATAACAAAAGCAAAGGCAGAAGAGAATATGTCTGAAGATGTGAAGCAATGAGACAACATTGTTTTCAGGTATATTCAGGAAAAGAGGAAGATCAGAGGTGGATTTGCTAGTACTGAGGACAGATTTGTGGAAAGTGGCATGGAAAAAGTGAAAATGCTAAACAAATACTTTTGTATTGATGAAAAAAAAAATCCTGGAGAAGGACCACTTATGACTGACAAATAAACAAATGAAAATGGAATAGATACCATACCATTCACAGAAGATGTTTTTGAGCAGTTTGAAATGCTGAAAGTGGACAAGGCCATGAGATCAGATGGGATATATCCCAGGATACTGAGAGAGAGCTCAGAGATGTTCTGGCAAGACTTTTAAAAGATTTGTTTAACAGATCACTGGAGACAAGTGAGATTCCGCATTATCTCAGTACTTGGAAAGGTAATGGATGCACTACTAAAAGAAAGAATAGAGAACTTTCTAGAATCCATTGGATTGCATGATCTGAGGCGACATGTTTTTACCAAAGGACAATTATGCTAAATTAATTTGATTGAGGTTTTTTTTTTTTTTTAAATTTCTATTTATTAAATTTTCACAATGATCCAAGCAAACACACTTGAAATGAAAATAAGGTTACAGGTGACAAAGGTCAGCAAAACATCCAACCCTAAACAGAAATCAGCATAGCAAGTAAACAATCAAACCTGTTCCATCCACAGCCCTCGAAAAATGGGGGAGAATCCAACTAAGAAATATAATCACGAAGTAGTGAGGAAAATAAGACTAAAGGGAAACAGTCAGGCACTATCCTATGCAGTGAACTATTCTATATCAGAGGGAAGGTGGGAATTAATGAAGGCAAGCAACTGAGATGGCTCATAAAAAACATAAGTAGCAGAAGTCATTTTGATCATACATTTAGAAGGAAATTTTAAGAAAAACTGAGCTCCCAAAAGTAACACAGCAGGACGTAAAAGTAAAAATTCCCGTCTACGTTTCTGGGTTGCTCTTGCGAAATCAGGAAAAACCCGAACAGTCAAACCCAGAAAGGCAATATCTCTTTTGCGAAAAAACATTTTAAGGAACCAGTCCCTGTCTGAAGCCAATGCAAAAGATACAATTAAAGTAGCAGGAGTTACAGTATCCACTAAAGATGCTTGCAACAAAGCTGAAACATCCAGTAAATCAGCAACGTTTACCCCAGGTATATCCCCACCCCCTTCTATTTTCTTTCTAACAGGAAGATAATAAACCTTAGCCATCGGGGGATGCGACTCCACGGGGACCCCCAATACTTCCAGGATATATTTTTTAAACATTTCCTTGGACCCCACAGAGGGGGCCTTCGGAAAATTAACCAGCCGCAAATTAGAGTAGCGAGAATGATTTTCCAGCATTTCTAAACGCAGTTGCATTGCCATAAGGTCCTTTTGAAAGTTTTGTCCCGAATCTTCAACCAAAGTTATTTTCTGCTGCAGATCAGAAACCGAACTCTGCACTGCCGAAATTTCCAATGTATGTTGTTGCAGAAGTCCTGTGTGATCCTGAAGTTGTGTAGAAACCAACGAAATCTGAGGAACCAAAAGTTCACCTAGTTTAACAATTGCCAACCAAATCGTTTCAAGGGTAAATTCCTCAGGTTTCTGGATAGGAAAAACAAATGGAACAGCAAGAACCTCTGCTCCAGCCTCCATTCTCCTTCGTCCAAACTCCGAAAGAGTAGATACCCCTAAGGCCACTGATGATGACTCACTGGCTGCGACGGAGCTAACCGCGGCTAACTTGCCGCTCCGAGGAACCGGCATCCCTCCGCTCCCCTCTCCCCTTCCAGACACCAGGGGAGGGCTCGCCGTCGGCACCGGGCTCCCGTTCAGCAAAGGCACTTTAAGGGGCCGCCACTGCTCCGGCGATGAGATGTCGGGTCCGGAGCCACCCGCCGAACTCAAATCAGCCGAGGGATTCCTAGGACCACCAATCGCCGGTTCTTGACCTGACCGCTGCCGCGGGACTAGAAAAGGATCAAGCGGACCAACCGCAGCAGGTAACGGGGTCGAGGTAGCTGGGGTAGAGGAGGGCTTCTTTGCCCCTTTAGCTTTCCTTTTCCCCATAAATCAGAGACGGTACCACGCAGCACTCCCTTCAGAATGCCATCTTGGAAAACTCCCCCTCTTGATTGAGTTTTTTGATTGGGTGATCAATGAACTAGATCCAGGGCATGCAATAGATGCAGTCTACTCACTGTAGATTTCAGTAAAGCTTTTAATACTGCTTCTCATAGGATAATAAATTGAGCAGTCTGAGAATGGGTCTCAAAGTGATGAAATGGATCAGAAATTGGTTGATAGACAGATGATAAATGGAAGTGGTAAATGGAATTCACTCAGAAGAAAGGAAGGTGAGTAGTGGAGTGCCTCAGGGATCGGTCCTGGGACCGATACTGTTAAAATGTGTTTGTGAGTGATATTGCTGAAGGGCTGAAGGGAAAAGTTTGCCTTTTTGCAGATGGCATGAAGATTTGTAATAGAATGGACTCCTCAGAGGGAGTGGACAACATGAGGAAAGATTTGCAAAAATGAGAAAAATGGTCTAATTGTTGGTAGTTAAGATTTATTGCAAAGAAGTGCAGAGTCATACAACTGGCATGCAGAAATCCAAAGGAGTTGTATGGGATAAGGGGTGAGAGGTTGTTGTCCCTGGACCAAGGAGAAAGACCTCGGAGTGACAGTGTCTAAGGCTCTCAAGGTGGCAAAACAATGTGACAAGGAAGTTGCAAAAGCCAGAATGATGCTGCATGGAGCCTTGGTGTCGTGGCGTCCCGTCACTATGACACCAAGATGCTATGCAGGAGCCCCGATCGGCTGCATGTTCAGCCACCCATTCCCCACTGCCCAACCCCTGATTGGGCCTGTCAAGGCTGGGATCGGGTGGTGAGGCTCCCCCTGCACCCCTTACCTTGCCAGTCCTGATCCCGCCGCAGTGTCCTCCTAGTAGAATAAGACCCTCATCTAAGAAAGCAACCCCGGATGTACAGGGCCGCGACCACAATTGGCCCTGTATGTCTGGGGTCAGGGTTCTGCCTCCAACCCGCCCTCACTCCTCCTCCAGCTTTTCCCCTTCCGCTTCCATCCAGAGTTCTCCACACAATGTCAATGTACGTGTGCGGAGCCGGGTGTTCGCCATTCACTCCCTGCAAATAGTAGGGGTTGGACGTCGCAATGACCCCCTTAATGTTCTACCAGTGGTGCTGATAAATTATTTGTGTTAAATTGAGACTTAGATGCTATTAATCTAGCATTTGCCATTTTGTCCCATATATACCAAAAAACAGGAGCTAATTATAACACACACAACATGAAAGGTACTTCCTGGAGAAATCCTTTTACTCAAATGGAAATTAATGACCGCTTTTACTAAAGCCTGTTAACTGTTTAACTGGCGCTTCAGTGTGTGGCTACAGGCAACCTGGAACACTAATGTCCAATAGTACCTGCCTTTGCATGCTAAAATGCATGTTAATTGACAATCACGCGATGGAGTAGGGAATGAATAGAGAGTGGGCATGAGGCACATTAGGAGCCGTGCACTCAAAAGCAACATGGCTCCTAATGTGGGATCACCTAATGACTCCTTTATAGTGGAGCGCATGTTAGGAAAACTCTGAATATGCCCCCGACAGCTAACCTGTGGCCTTTGATATTAATACATGTGAGATCGGCATGTTAATGACAAGTCTATAGCGGGCAACAGTAAAAGCGGTCCTAAGTCTCAATTTCAGACAATGTGCAAATAAGATTGTTGTAAATGATTTAACTTGCCCCTGTTTTTTGGTATATGTGGGGTGCACAAAAAGATGAAAAATAGAGTAATAGAACATAAATCTAAAACTCCCTTTCTTGACCTAGGTGGCTTGTTATAAAATTACCCTCCACTTATCTCTATCATATCATCACTATCTCATCTCTAGGGTGCACATACTAGGCTCTTAATTCTCATCCTGTATGACTACAGGGTACAAACTAGAAAGATGCTGTCATTTATAAAAATGAGAAATGTTAACAAAATTTCCTATCGGTGTCAATTAAAAAAAAAAATGAACAAAATCGTATGTTTCATTTTAAAAATATAAGGGCACCACCACCACTACCACAAGAAGAAAAATAAGCAGAAGGCATGTCAGTGTTCTTTTTCTAGTCCCGTCAGTCACTCTTGGCTTGCTGGTGCTACTGTTTCTAAGTGGCTCTGGCAGATTGAGGTCAGCACCATTGTTTTAAATATAATCCGTCCATGCAGGTCGACCCTGCCTTCTTGAAAGCCCAGTGCTGTTGTACAATTACCATTAATGGCTCTATCCATCGCTTTGTGCATATTTGTGCAATCATAGCACTGGTCATATCTTATTTTAGTTTTATGAATTATTTTACCATTGGAACCGACCACTCCATTCATGTTAACCGAGTACATGTTATTAGGATTACAATTGCTGCACCATGCAGGTTATCCTGATATGTCCTTGGGAGAACAAAGCAATCCTATCACTGCTATTATGGGCTGTGAGGTATCAGATATTGGTGTGAAGTTTTCCACAGCTTGTGGAAAATGGTAGATGCATGCTACAATGTAAAATGGACTGGTGCATTCCTTAAATCACTTTTTTTTTTAAAGAAAATAATTGTGAAAAATGTTTTTTGTACTTACCATTGGGGGTGGAACAGATGGTGGTGACTTAGCTTAAGTTAAATATCTATTAACATAACATTTGCTGTGAGTCTCTCTCTCGAGTCCACTTTATTTTTAAAAAATAAGTTTATTATATTATATTATGATAGAATGACAAGAGAGAAAACATGGTGGTTTCCAATGAATTAGTAACTCATAGGTTTTCCACATAGAAATATTCTACTGAGTAATAAACCATTATTAATTTTAAGTGTTCTTATCATCCGCGGTAAGCACTGAAGAAAATTCTTGCTATTTGTATGTCTTGTTCCGTATCCAATTCTCTTGGCAGAAGTCTTTCTTTTAGTGCCAGATTTGTACCTTAGGCAAAATGCGATCCGCTGCCCAATTTTACAAAAAAGGTTTTTCCACCTATTTTGTGGATATCTTGCACAATTTTCTCTTCAGGCTGGGGAAAATTGTAGGTGCTTTGGAACAAACCTTGCAATTGGGTAAAGGTTCTAAATTACCTGTGTATTTTGGCAAGCATTTTCTAAATTACCATTTGTGTGTTGCAGTCCTTAAATCTGCCCCAGAGTTGGAGACCCACTATAGCAAGCCATGGAGTTGTATTTGACTATGCCACACCATCTATTATTTTGAAATTTGTAGCTATTTGCAAAAAATGCATGGATCGGCTGCAGTTTGTTGCCAAATAATAGCAAACCGCACAGCATGCAGTGCTAACTAAAGGGGGATTTCTGTCAAAAACAAGTCATTTGATTAGCATTTTGCAAGTGGCATTTTATACAACTCATACTTATTTTCTGTCTTTCTCACAACGTCCGTTCTTTGGCCTCAGCTGCATATGGAGAAACCACCTGTTAAAATAATACTGACATGCAGTGGTGTTGAATGAACATTCACTTCTATGCCAGGCTCATTCATTTTCTGTCCGTGTCCTGACTTCTTCACAAACAATAAATGACAATAGCTCTTCATATGAACCATTCGCCAGTCAAAAGCAACAGGTACCTAATGTTAAAATGAACCCCACTCCAAGAGTGTGTAAAACAACTGGGGGGGGGAGGGAGGCAGAACATCAGCTTGCAATTTAATAGCCATCTGATGAAGGGAGGGGCTATCTGCCCCCAATCTCATAGGTGTGATAACCTGTAAGAGAAGAGGGTCCAGGGCTAGGCATATGAACTAAAGATTGCTTTGCTACACACAGTGGAAAGACTTCTATTGCAAGATATGTCTAAACTGTGCTACTCAGACTGTCAGTGTTGCCCGTAGAAGCCATCATAAAGAGAAACCTTGACTGAGGACTATTTCGTTGTTGCTGCTAGTGATTAAGGTTGCTGAAGAGAGGCATCCTCATTAACCCTGAACTCACAGGAGGGACAATCAACCCGCATGGAGAGTGCAAGCAGAAGGGAATGCTCAGAACTAACTCTTTAAACCTTGCTTAAGGCAAAGGCTTTGTGGTAACATTGCTTGTTTGCTATGTGACAGGCCCAGACTAGCCAGAAGCCAGAGTTATTAAGTGACAGCTTCTGTACATCAGTGGTATGCAGCTGAGAAGGAGAATTACCCTCTTATGTTCTACAGATTGCTTCACCAGGTACATGTTCTGGGTTATATTTTGTTATATTGCTGAACTGTGACCCAATTGAACTGCAGAATCTTTGGGGGGAATTAAGGCTATTTGCCACATTGAACTGGGGGGCATGAATGATGCTGATTGTTAATGAGCTGCAGGACCCAGCACAGACAATATTTACAGACTGCTAACCTCAAGGACTATGTTACCCATGGAACACTGCTTTGCTCAAAAGGGAAGTTTTCAGACAGTGAGTTGTTTCCTGATAAATGCCATTCAAAACTCAGTGACAATAGCTAAGCCTAGGAACTTTAATATAGCTTTTGTTTGCTCTTTATGGGAATTAATAAAGAGGGTTTTTGCTAAATGACTTTTGAGCCATTCTGACAAGGTTTAAAACAGTGAATCAATGGGAGAAATGTATAACAGAGCGGCAGCTGTGACATGGTGTGCCCCTTGCAGAGCAGCAACATGTTTCGCATAGTGTCTGCATCAGGGGTAAAAATCACAGAAGTGACATCAAATAAAATAATATTTACAAAAATGAAAAATATACAATCAGTAAGATAATATGAATAGATGCTTCCTGCTTTTGACCTACTGCTTGTCTTCACCCTATAAGGCGCTAACACCCAATTGATTCCTCTTAAGATCACCTCTGCTGATTTTAGTCTGTCTATTCTGCCTGCCCTGACCTCAGTCTGCTCTCAGATTCTGCCCCTACCTGTCATTTTCTTCTAGTTCTTCTCCTGCTTTCTCCGCTGCCCACAGAAGAAGTAAATAACTCGAAGGCAAGCACTGTGTATAATGCTGACAGAAGATGAATTACAGAAAGCCCTGGGATAGGAGAATCTGGGATCCCAGCTTGTGAAGAGAGAGACAAGCTATGAAGGCATCCCAGCGAACTACTGTCACAGGAAGTTGAATCCAACAGTGAAGTAAAGCTGAGAGCAGACAGACCTCAAACCAGCTTCTGCATGGAGTCCACAGCCCGAGCTGTACCTGAGAGTTGTCTGCCTGCATGACTTCTAGCCAAGTAAGATAAAAGCAGCAACTGAGTTGAGCTGCAAAGATTCTGAGAGCCTCGGCCACTAAGAAGGACAATGGCTGCATCTTTATAAGTCTCCTGCCTTTAGGGACAAAAGTAACGGAGACTCTAATTGGATAGAGCACTCTATTTTATTTTTAGCTTATTCACAACACAGTTTAGAGGTAGTGCTCTACTCTTTGGATAGTGCCTAAAGAAGGGTTTTTTTGTTAATTTTGTAAATAGGGGTACTGAGGGACAAGAGGGCATAAATGCCCACAGCATCGGAACACCATAGATCTATGTAGGACCCTAAGCAGTAGCGAATACACATGAGGCACCCAGTGGTGAGACCTAAGTTTGCATTATTACACCACTGGACAGAGCACTAATTTAATTGAACTTAATTAACACTACAGGGGAACTATACCTGTATGCATACAAACTGTAGTGTGAGCGGGGAGGTAGCAGAAGTGTACACTCCCTTCAAAGAGCTAGGAAGGATCACTTGGGGGTATGTTTACTAAACCGTCTTAACGTGCGTGCGGCGATAGTGTGCAGGATGCCATAAAAGGAGTGGGCGTTTCGGTCTTAACATAGTAAAACGGGATTATCGCACGATAACGCACGCTGCGCACATTATCGGGCGAAACGCCGCTAAGCACGTTAACGCGCGATAATCTTAAGTGGGCGCGCAGATATGCAAACATAGAGCAGAGGTGTAGCACAATGGTTAATATGCTGACTGATGGTACGGGGTCATGAGTTTGATCCCCCAGTGTGCCTAATGCATAAGGCTGGCTGAGGCATCACCCTTTATGTTTAAGTAATGCTTTTTGAGGCATTTTACTTTTATTTTAATTAGTGCTGCCAGCAAACACACCCTCATGGTGGCGTAACCTAAGGTACCGCATAAGGCACCCCATAATGCAATCCATAGGGCACATTATAAAGTGCACTGTCCGCCAAGGCACCCTATAATGTCCCCTATAGGACACCTTATAAGGCGCTTGATAGGGCGCCCTATAAGGTGCCTTATGAGGCACCTTAAGGTTACAGTACTCTGAGGATGTTTTTGCTGGCAGCTCTAATGTACATTAAAAATAGACAATGCCTCAGACAGCCCTATCAAATAACCCCACCATGGGTTTGAACCCATGTCCTCTGGCTTTACAGGTAGTGAAGTAAGCAGTGGGCTACAGCTCCCAACAAACCCCTAGCTGGCTGCAGAAGGACTGCATGTCACCAAACTGTCTGCTGTGGTTACCAGGATAGGGTTAACCCACCCGTACCCATGATGTACTGCACATGCACATCAGCAGTCGACAGATGGGCACAAGATGGGGTATGCACCCCCACAGCACCTCGGCCTGGTAGGGGGAACTGACCGTGTGTGGTTCTGGCACAGAGTAGCCACAGACCGTCACATTGTGTGGGTACTGTGCTCAACCTGAGGGTGAGGTGGGGCGCCCAGCACCAGGTCCACAGCACCTTTCATGGATGAAATACGCCATGCTGCAGGTCCCCATTAGTGCTACTGTGTGTGATAGGTAGTTCCTGCAGACACACCTAGGATACATCTGTATCCTTCTGTATTTCTCAGTCATGTCTAGCCCTTGTGGGCTATGATGCACCCAGAATAGTGCATATCCTGTGTTGGTGCCATGGTTGCATGATGTAGGGGGGGGGGGTTTGGACTCATAGGCAGATTATGCACCACCACACAACCCACCCTCTGGGGCTCAGGGTGGGAAACAGGATCGCCTACCAACATATCCACATTCTACCTCTCTGCAATGGTGGTAGTAGAGAGAACCATCAACCCCAGGCCAGCTGGGGAACAGACACCCTACAGCTCAGGCAATGCAGAGCTGTACACATCCATAAAGCAATAGCAGACATACAGTAGGCCTGGAAATGCACAGCTGTCCCCCACCACTATCTGACATTCTCCAGCAGCAAGCCTCCAGCTGCTGCACCCTGCAAGGTGTGCCAGGAAGACACATACTAGCTGCAGACATTCTGCTAGCTAGTCCGTAGTGCATGGTCCTGGAGGAGATGCGTGTACCCAGAACTGGGATGTCAGCATACACACCAAGCAGATAAGTCAGTGATCGGGCCCAAAAAGAGAACCCATAAATATCACATGAAAGAAATACTATATAGCACTATGGGGGAACCTAGCCATGCAGTGGTCACTGCTCCATCAGGGTGAGAGTGACCTCCCAGCAGGACATGCTGTGGCCACCCTGTCCGTGCAGTTGGTGGCCGGCCACTACAATGTCCGAGCCATTGCCCTATGCTATGTACAGATAAATCCAGGCCAGGCCACCCTATCCTGGCTATTCCCACTATACCTTGCTCCTCATTATGCACATTGGCAGGCCAATACTGGCAACAGTGCTAGCAGTGTGGGCTGTGGAGGGTGTTTGCAGCCACCACACACTGGATAGACAGACACACACTTCCCACACCTATGCCAGCATCGTGCAACTATAGAGGTGTTTGGCAGCCCTGGCCACCGCACCAGTCCTGGGCACAGTGCAGGCATGGCTATGGTATGCAATACTGTTGGGGTCACCCCCCAGGGTGGTAAACACTGTCAGACACAAGACCTGTAGCACACTCCACAGACATCAGAAAGGTTGCTATGCTGCAGCTCACTCAGAAAATTGTACTTAACCCCGGAATTGCTATCTGCCAGTAATCATAGCAACCTTTTGATAGTTGTGTACTGTATTCCAAGGTTTAGGGTGGCATTGCTAAGATATGCAAGTGCTAGTATTGGGAGATGCACGCAGGGCCCAACATCCTGCCTCTCCAGGAGGCATTGGATAATGGAGCCTGTGGGTACGGGTGTGTCTGCCCCTGTTGGCCGCTGCTTTAGGGCAGAGGTTCCCGACTCCAGTCCTGATGGGCAGACACTGTTCGGTTTTCATGCTGTCCCTCATGAATATGCATGAGATACATCTGCATTACATGGGGGCGGCGAATAAAAATGCAGCACAGGCATCTTTATTAGAGACAGCATGGAACCTGAATGGTGTTTGGCCCTCCAGGACTGCATTTGGGAGACTCTGCTCTAGGTAATGCGCATGTTTATGGTTTCTGTGCTCTGTAGGGTAAAATGTAGGTGTTTTGGGCATGTTTACATCATCTGCAATAAAGGTTCTGTCTGTATTAGCACGTTTTAGTAGTGGGTAAAATATGGGGACTAGGTTGGCAGGAACCACAGCTGGGACTTAAACCTGTGACCTTCTGCTTCTGAACCCACTGGCTGTGTGCACTGCACCACTGTGTTGTCACAGAGATGGTGCATTCCCTAGTGATACCATGACTGTTCGTCAGACAGGGCCTGTCTGTTGCAGTGCATGGCACCCACCTACACAGGGCTAGGCCACGGTCTGCTCTGGGCAGCTGCCACTGCCCCCACCACCACCAGTATCCCTCTGCCACCATGCTGACATGCCCTTGTGCTGGTAGTGCTGGTGGAGCACAGTCTCAGGCCATCCAGTGTGCGGGTAGGCGGCTGCCTATGGTGCGGGTTCTGGGGTAGGGGTGCCTTCATAGCTGTCCATGCTTCCCCCCAGTACCGCATGACAATGTTCTGTGCCCTTCGGGGTACCTGCTGGGTACTTTCCCCTGTGACACTGTGGGAAGCACACTCGTGCCCATGTTGGGTCCTCAGCAGTTGCTGTCTGGCTGCTCTACTGTTTCAGCATTCCTATGGGCCAGCTAGGCATCACCCTAGTCCGCACTGTGGGCCAGCTGCACCGCAGCATGTGCCGCCTGCAGCCCTCTGTGTCCCCTTTTCCAGCATCTGTCCAGTTGCCCTTTCCGACATGCCTGCCCTGCTGTTGTGGAACATGTGCATGCCATAGGAAACCTGCCCAATGGAGAGGGAAACCCTGATCAGTGCTATTTCACTGTGGGCTCATTCACCTTGTATGGGGACAGAGCATAGACCCTTCCAAAATTCATATCTTTTTTTTTTGGAGCTTTCTTGGGAGTGTTTTGTGATGTTTCCCATTGATATCATCACTATTGGCCAGCATGGTTATTTTATTTTTACATTTTCCTCTGTACATTTTCAAGGTTTATTTGCCCTTTTGTTCCGTGCACATGTATCACACTTATCACTTTTTATAGGTTTCCCTGGTTTTGCTGTTCATTGCTGACGGAAATGGTTTCTTTTCCCTTTAAATCAGCTCTAACGCGAGGTTTTCACTTGCGTTACTTTTGGCCTCAAATTTCACATCGTTAGTGTGTGGGGAGCCTCTCCCCTCCCACTCTCCACTCATTGACCCCTTCTCTCCGCCCCTGGGGAGCCTTCCTCTGCCCTCCGGGAGCCTTTCCCCACCTTCAGCGCTCGTTTGCGCCGCTGCACGCGTTATCGCGCGATAAGGTACCTGTGCTCCTGATAAAGCGCCATTATCGCGTGCTAAAGTACGTCACAGAGCGCACATTAGACGGTTTAGTAAATATACCCTTTAAGTGTGAGGGATAAAATTTGAAGGTTGAGCTGGGTCCATGTATTTGCTTTTATTGCTTACATGTGCTTTTCCAAAAATTTGGTTCTATATTATTATTGTACTCTGTTCACCTACCTCACCTCAACAAACAATTAACATTTTGATAAACACCATACTTCTGTTTGGTGGTTTCCACTATCGTTCCCTTCCCCTTGCAATAATATTAGCCATTTCTTCTAGCTCTAACCCCCAAACCCAACCTCCGGGGACACCTTTCATGAGTATAAATTCAGAGTTGCCAAGTTACCCTGTTCCAAGAGTGAGCATTTAAACTAGTCCGGGCTTTCTGAAAATCCCACTCAGATGCATTATGGGACCTGCAGCACTGAGTTCAATGAGTAAAATCAATGACTATAAATACCATACTACATTGTAATGCAAATTTAAAAACAGAACTGGATAAAAATATCATTCCTGGAATGGGGTAACTTGGCAACTCTGTAAATTATAACCCCAGAGAGGGGTGATGTCTTTTTGTGCCCCAGGAAGATATATTAAAAAAGAAAACATGTGGTATTTGTTAAGGCTTTTTAAAAATATAAATCAACAGTGAGCAACTCTTTGTGGAGACATGGCACTATTGACACTATAGAAATTGTAACTTGCTGCACTGAGAAAATACAATAAAAAGTTTAATAAACTTAAAATGGGAAATTGGCATTTGATTTCAGTTGCCATCTTAAGAGAAGGGACAAGATCTTTAAACTTTGTCAAATGGATAATGGTTTCTGCTTTTAAGAGTGAGCAAAATAAATGCTCAGACAATTGACAGACATTGCACACTCATCTCGTTCACTTGTATGCTTTTACATCTTGTTTGTTGGTTTTGATGCCTACAGTTTAACTAGTATAAATATTTGAATTTGCAGAGATATATTTAATCTCAAAAATAAAAGCTCCAGTGTCTACAGTACAGTCGTATGGCAATATGCAAGCACTCCTGGTCAAATTGTACTTTTCAGTGAATCCCTAAGGGGATGATCCAGAACCGCAACTAGCAGGGATGGACATCTGGCTTCGATGTCCAACCCCCGCTATTTGCAGGAACCCAATTCTGGCCTTTGTGCGGGGAGCTCTGGAGAGGGGTGTGAGGGGGCGACCTCAGGGAAGGAAGTGGGTGGAGTGAGGGCGGGCCAACACACCCAGACATACAGGGCCGATTCAGGTCATGGCCCTGTACGTCCAGCGTCAGGAAGATGGACGGGGGAATTATTGCACCTCGGAGGTGGAATAAGTCCCATGCGGGGCAGCGATTGCATGGCACACACCCCCTGAAGTCACAGGGGGAACAGAGGTATGGCCCGCTGCCCGATCCCGGCCCTGGATGCTCCGGCCAAGGGCCAGGCGGTGGGAAAAGAAGCACGGAACCAGAGCCGGGGTGTCTGTGCTCCTGCTGGGTGTCCCGGTGCCATGGCGATGGGATACTATAGCACCAGGGAAGGATGGCTGGGGAGGTTGATGCATGTTCAGGTCCTCAGAATCAGGTTCTGTATGGCACATCCAAGTGACCCAATTCTGCAACCGTGGGAATGTATAGCTCCCGCTTACAGAATTGGGTGCACATCTGGCTCACCCAGATTTTGGATGTCCAGACAGGCCGGAAGTGCCCTGATCAGAATTGGCCTCCATGCGAATAGAATGTGACACAACCTTCAAATGGTACAAAGATAAATTCATATTTCTACAATTTATAATGACAAATTACTATTTATTTCTTAATGTTATCAGATCACAAATAATAAAAAGTAAATATGACTTGTAATAAATATGGATACCCAACTGATTCGTTGTTATCTTTTCAGAGGTTTATTAATAAAGCTCAAAATTTGATAGATTAGTTTAAGTTTCAGTTACTCAGATGAAGATAATTCTTCTTAGGACAAATACTCTGACCCTTCTCTGAAGTTGTGATTGTTGTTCTGTCTACTTTCAACAAACATGAGCTTCTCTAAACAGCCATGTGAGCAGTTATAAATGAAGAGAATTCAATCTGGAAAGGCAGAGAAAACTTTAAAACATCCCTAAACATTTCCAGTTAGCAATTTCAACTGTCAGAAACACTGGTGTAGTTCATTTATTATTTATTTATTTCAACATTTCTATACCAAAGATCTAATACAATCTACGAGGCTTACAATACAAACATAAGAAATAATATGACATACACATACCAAAAAGAGAAAAAATTCAGTAAAACACAATAATTAAAAATAAGCAAAATTTAAATACATCCTAACAGGTCCATACTTATCCAACTCCTAAACTAAATGGTTTCTAAAGTAAAAGGTTTCACTTTCTTCCTAAAATCCAAATAATCTTGCAAAACATGAAGCTGCAGCATAGTTCATTCCAGACCAATGGACCACACACACACACCAACGAATTCAAGATTCAAACCCCTTACCCTGATGGGGCTGCTGGACATCTCAACTGACCACTTCCCTGTGATCTCAACATCCAAGAGGAAGCAACAACTTCCCAGGGAAGTTTCAAAAACACATCTATCCCCAATCTCAACACTCAACACTTTAAAAATTAGCATCAGCAAGCTAAAAGAAACATAAAACTCTAAAGATAAAAATACAGAATGAAAAGCTTCATTATTCACAGGTCTACAATAAAGGGTTGCTTACACACCAGTTGTGCTCATGGGAGAGGTATTAGAAAAAGTTTCCTTCTATTAACTCATCCCAAACGTCAAAACCACAAGTAAGCAAAAGAAAACCTTAAATAATGCTGAAACCTTTTATAAGAAAGTGCTTTGGACTAGTGAAATGAAAATTGAACTGCTCACCCATAGCACACAAGATATATATTTGAAGGAAAAAGGGTAAGCATTTCAAGAAAAGTACACTTTGGCAGCTGTTAAACATCGAGGTATGTTTACTAATCAGCAGTAGCGGCTTCCATGCGATATCGGAGCCACGGGAAGCCGTTACCACCGATTAGTAAACATATCCCATGGTGATGGATTATGTATCAGCCAGTTACAGAGGAAATACTGAGGGGATGGAAGGAAAAATGGATTCAACTAAATATCAGTATATCTTAGAAACTCATATCCCACAGTCATTGAAGAAACTGAACCTATAAAAACATAGGATATTTCAGCAAGACAATAACATAAAGCAAATGTCAATATCAACATGAAGTATTCACAGGAAAGAAAGATGATGTTTTTGGCACAACCTTCACAGTCCACAGGCTTGAGTATTACTGAAAATCTATTGTGAGAGCTCAAATATGCAGTACATATAAGGAGACCTAAGAATATTTCTCTGCAGACAAATGAGGATGTGGAATGTGTATATATCCCACAACATGGACACAGCCAACCTCCAGTAGTTATACAGGAAATACAAAGTCATAGATTTAATGATTACAGCGCACGTACATCTTGCTATGGATTAGTGGGACTGAGGTTGAGGTTTGAGTAATAAGCTAGGAACTAGGATGACAGGATTCAAATAATGCTCCTTTCACTAATATTTGTTGTGACGTAAGTGCCTGCTTGCATTAAACTTATTGGATCCTGTTTTGCAGTTGAAGTTCCACTGAGAGACACTGCGAAAGTGCCCCTCAGTAAGCTATCTGGATTTGCCATAGATCAGGCATGGTATATAGGACATTTCTTTCTTTCTTTTTATATTCATTATGGTTTTAAGCTATTTGTATCTCTATAGGAGCAAGGCTTGATATCTGGTTGCCCAGCTTTTACTAAAATGCATTAGGTTTTTGCACATAACACATGTTTAGCACAAAAACTAAATGCGTGTTAAGTGCAAATCCACTGCAGTAGCTGTCAGGGACATGACCAGCATATTCTCAACAGTTAATGCATGGATGGTATCCTAATACACGGTGCTATGACCACAAATGCACTTACGTCCACCTACTGAGGTGGCGGTAGGTAAATCCGTGCTAACTGCAATGTGCTCATCACGTCCACTCTCTTCCCATCCAATAAGCACCCTAATGTGCTTTTGGCAGCTATGTAGAACTAGGGATGAATTATACCTAAACAGTTCTCTGTCTACAGCTGACAACTCAGTTCTACAATGTACGTCTTAGAAGCATTTCAGACATACACTTAAGGATGTAAGGAGAGAGAGAGAGAGAGAGAGAAACCATTTCTTTCAGAGATGAATTAGAACACTTCCCATTACATCATAGTTTCTTTTCTTTCTCTGCTAGCAGCCTACACTGTATAAATGCATACAGGAGTAGACCTTTTGCAATTGATAGGTTGCTAAATGTTAGGTTTCATACCTTCATTGTTAGATTTATATGTATATGTTCATCTGTGTTGTTTGCAATATCTGTCAAGTCAATTCTATGCCTTCTCTTTATTGAACTTCCATTATACTGAATCCCATGTTTTAGAGAATTAAAGGTTAAGTGTCTATTTTAAAAAAAGGTCACATTCAACTGGGCAGTAAACTGTATGTCTGGTTAACTCTTTAGTTTGATGGTTTTGATGTTTTATGTTACCGGTAAAAAGCATAGTTTAGCTGTGCAGCATAAATTAGGCATTGTAGATGTACATACATTCAATAATGCCGCTAAAGAAGGGCCAATTAAAATATTCAAATCCACAGATCATTATCCTGAGATCTCCAGAGAAGTGATTCAAGATTTATTTTGATTTGCTTGATTGCATTCTGTGGTGAGCTTTTCAAATCTCTGTTTATTTATTATTCTGAGAAATCAGTAAGATTATTTACCCTTGACACCCATTCTCTCTATGCCTCTATGACTACATAATTGGAACTATGATGTATAGATGTATTTTCAAATAATATAGGGGCCAGTTTACTAAAGCATGTTAATCTGTTAGCGTGGGATTTAGTGCATGTTAGCAAAAAGCACAGTAAAAATTTCATGTCATTTTACTGGGTAGGAACTGGATGCGCATTCTGGTAGTATGTGCTACTTGGCTACACGCTGTCACTTGTGTGGTCTGCAGGGGTGGACTTAATGCTTCCCAAACAGCATTAAGTGTACTCATGCTAATTGTGACTGTCAACGCGTGGTAAAGAACTTTTCTGTGCAGTAACTTCAGGGATATGCTGGGAACAACCTTAATAGATAGCGCCCAGCCTTTGCACTTATCACATGTTTAATATTTGCAACTAACTCATGGCAACTGTAGAAACTTACTGCAATTTTGTAAAAGACCACCACAGTGCTTTGACAATGCCTCAGAAATTAGACAAAAAATACATGCAAAATAATTTCAAATAAATAACATGGAATGAGTTGATACCTTCCATTTCTACTCCCCCTCTTGTTATCCCATAGGAATGGTAGGAGTCTATTTCTTTTGCTCCTGATGTTTTTTTCTGCATCGCCTCCCACCTAAACATCTACTGAAAACCATGGGGACTGACATTTAACATTAACAATGAAGAAATAGTGGATCTAAAAAAAATGATGCAGAAGGGCAAAAAACAAATGATAAAGGAATGGAGCAACTTCTTTATGAAGAAAGGGTAAACGGGTCAGTAATGACATGTATTCATTAGGCTCAGGTTACCAGATTTTTGGGGACCGTCCCTGATTTCTGACTCTTGTCCCTGGCTCTCACCTCTTTGATGACCTTCTGCCCCCAAGTCCAGCAATGGGAAGAGAGGTGCTGTTTTGCAAGGGAGGTGGTAGTGGGCACTGCAATGCTTGAGTAACAAATCAGGCATGTAAATATCCTCAATGCTGAAGGCAGCTTGGGTTTTCTGAGTACGAGTGCATGCTCAAGACCTGCCATGTCCCACCCACACTGGCAGAAGGTTTGTGTCGGAGGGGGCAAGACATGGATAGTCGTGGGTGTGTGCATATACAAAGGATCTTTGTCATGCACACTGACCTATAGGGCAGGAAGGTGAACAAGTAGAGAGGAAGGAGGAACCAGAAACAGGAGTGGATAAGGGCCTAGGGTCAGTAAGAGAATGGGAAGAAATGCTTTAATTGCTTTTAATAACCATTAGGCACATCTCACTCCCCAAACAATGATTCAAGCAATCATACTTTACCTCACACTTACTGCCACAATAAGTCCTCCTTCTACTTACTTTAATCACGAACTCACAATAGAAATTTGAATGAATAACTCCTCTCCCGGCTTAATCATGGAGAGCATGAAGATTATCAAATTAATTTATACCCTTGTCATTTTCCAGTCCCTTTTATATCAGGGCAATTCTTACTCCTTATCGTATATCCAGCATGACAATATACCATTCATACTAAGCCGTGATAGACAAGCCCCTACTTTGCTCTCATATAAAACAGCCGCTAGACATAAACAAATCAGTCATAGGCTAATCTATATCTCCCCTGTGAATAACAACCCATGTCTCATTCACAAAGACAACACTAAACCCATAAAATGCTTACTAACCAATGTCAGATCCATTAGAAATAAATTACCAATTATAATTGATGTCATTCATGATAAGACATATTTTGCATTACTGAAACATGGTTATCTGACACTGATTCGGTATTAACCAGTCAACTCCGCATCTCTGGATACACACTATTCCACTGTACAAGGTCCTCAAGCAAGGGTGGAGGAATGCTCATACTAATTAAGCAGCAGTTTAATGCATCCATTATCTCTGCGAAAAACATAGACGGCATGGATATACTCCACATAGAAAATAAAAAACTCTCAATGTATCTCCTTTACAGACCACCAACCTCTATACTAGAAACTGTAAATAAATCATCACCAAAGAAACCACTACTTCTCCTAGGTAATTTTAACCTGCCATCACTGCACAACTCACACTCCAGGAGCTTTCTTAACTCAATAGCAGACATGGACTTCTAACAAATTGTACAAACACCTATTCATGAAAAAGGCAACGCCCTAGACCTCATATTCATTCCCAATAATATCACACACTACCACCTTTATTCTCCACCAAATGCATTACAAGTCCCATGACTGGACCACTACCTCATTGAATTCTCATTCCCTCTCACTGCTCCCACACCTAACTCTCACAATAATGAATCCCATACTCAACGATCTAAACCATTTGATAAGGATACCTTTTTGAATGAGGTTATACCAAGAATATAAATCCCTCTAACAGAGTTAGATCACATCATAGCAAACTGGAACACATCAATACAAAATGCTGCTATCGTTACAAAATCCCACAAATGAAACTTCAGAAACATGGTATAACCCTTGAACTACGAAAACTAAAACAACATTTAAGGAGACTAGAGCATAAATGGAGGGATACAAAATCTACAGTTGACCAATTAAATTACATAAACTTGCTCCAGACTTACAAGTATGCCATAAACAAGGCTAAAAAAGAGTATAATACTAAGATCCTTTCAAAATCTCTCAACCGCCAGAGAGAACTTTTTAAACTTGTGAAAGCTCTCACTCAGACATCTACACCGGAAAGAAGCATGATAACGATAGATCCCCATTCCCTTGCTTTGCATTACATGAACAAGCTAAAGTTGAAGGACACTTCAAATTATAATTTATATGAAACAGATCCATACCCAATAAAATGGCAATCTTTCCACAGTTTTTTATTTAAAACACATCAAGAATATTATCACTAAAATTAACACCACAACTTCCAGTGTAGTCCCTGTCCTGTTAACTGGCTAAAAACCTCACTCTCTGAACTTGCACCATTCATACTAAAAATTGCCAACTTATCTCTTACACAAGGATACGTGCCATCAGCACTAAAGCATGCCATTATAAGACCAATTCTAAAACACCCTTCTCTAAATAGAATCCCAATTCATACAGGGCAATTTCTAGTCTCCCTTTCATGGCTAAAGTGATTGAAAAAAATCATGTAGATCCAATTTCAGAACTTTATTGATCATAGTGCCCCACTCAAGGAACAGCAATATGTCTTTAGACCGCATC
This sequence comes from Ichthyophis bannanicus, assembly GCA_033557465.1. Lineage (NCBI taxonomy): Eukaryota > Metazoa > Chordata > Amphibia > Gymnophiona > Ichthyophiidae > Ichthyophis > Ichthyophis bannanicus. The sequence continues at coordinate 122,722,211 of CM066034.1, read as the reverse complement.
ATGGAATGGAAACCCTCCTTATAGTCCTATTGATAAACTAATTTGAGGAGTAGACAAATCAAAACAAGCCTTTGTGCTTGTATTTCTTGATATTACTGCCGCATTCTACCATATAAGCAACAATATTCTGCTCACTAGACTGCAACCCATAGGGGTACATGGAAATGTTTTTAAATGGTTCAAATTCTACCTTCTCACTCACAAAAAACCTCCGAAAGGGTAAAGGCAAGCCCCACTTAATATAGCAACCCTCAAATTCTACCTTACCATGCAAACCCAACAAATAAGAATCAACCAACAGAAATTCCAAGCATATGATCAAGAACAAGGTGTCCCACAGGGATCCATCCTCTCATCACTATTATTCAATATCTACCTACAACCAATATGCAACATCTTGAAAAACCTCAAACTTGGCTATCACATCTATGTGGATGACATGATGCTTTATCTCCTGATAGACATTATGAATCCCGATTATCAAATTCTCACAGCAGGCCTCAGTGCAGCAACAAACTGGCTAAAACTCTATAACTTAACTATAGATTACAACAAAACAGAGGTTCTTTTTGTTACAAGGAACCTTGATTTTAGCCCTCCCCCTAAACTACACCTTCATGACATTGAGCTAGAAGTTAAAACTGAAGTGAAATACCTTGGGGCTACCTTGGATCAGACACTCTCAATGACCTCACATATAAAACAAATGACAAAAACTATCTTTTATAAGCTACGAATGCTCCAACAACTCAGGCCATTCCTTGATAGTTATGATTTCCACTCACTCCTCCAATCTATGATCATTCCTCACTTTGACTTCTCAAATGCTATTTTACAAGGTCTGCCAAAAAAAACCATCAATCACCTTCAAATGACCCAAAATGTTGCTGCCCGTATCATCTATAAGGCTAACACCACAGAACATATCACACCTATGCTCTATGAACTTTATTGGTTACCAATTTTGAGCCGTATTTAAGTATATGATACTTGTAATAATATTTAAACTACTAAGGGAAATAGCCCCTTCTTATTTAACCTCACTGATCAGCAGCCCATCTCATGAACGAATGAGAAGAACTTGCAACAATAACACCTTGGCAATACCCACTAAGTACCCAAACACAAACCAGTCAACCAATAACAGAGCATTCATCTACTTCTCACCCATAATATAGAATTCATTACCAGATAGCTTAAGATCTATTACAGACCTAAAAGACTTTTGCAAAGAATTAAAAATGTACCTTTTTATAGAACACTATGGTCATTTAACTGACGCAAACAAAATATATCCAACTTAAAAATTAACTTTAATATACTCCATCCTAATCCATCCACACTATTTAACACTGAAGAACTCATTATCCACTTGTAAAATATGTTAACTGTACATTCATTATTTAACTTTGTACTCTTCCAAGTTTTCTTTCTTTAAGTTTAATGTACTAGTTTTAATGTAATTGTTGGTTTAATTGTAAACCACTTCTGATCTCTGGAAGGGGTGGTATAGAAAAACTAATAAATAAAATAAATAAATAATAAATGCTTGACATGGCCCATGGAGGAAAGGGAGGTAATGAACTTAAGGGAAGAGAGAACCTGAATATTTTGGTGGGGGGGGGGGGGGTGTTGAGAAGGGAAGGAGAAAAACTGAATACCTAAAGTGGAAGATGTTGGACACCTTGGGATGGGGTAAAAGAGGGAAGGAACGATGCCATACACCTCTGAGGGTGGGGGATGGATAGTGATTGAAAAGGGCGATGCTGGAACCTGGGGGTGGACAGAAATGGGAAAGGGATGTGCTAGAAACCTGGGGAATGATAAGGAAGGGAAGGGGCTGATGGACATCTGGGGGAGGAGATAACGAAGGGAAGATGCTGGATACCTGGGGAGGGGGCTAAGGAGAGATGCTGGACTATGAGAGGTTGGGGAATGGACAAGAAGGGGAAATGCTGGACATGGGTCAGGGAGAATGGAGCTGGAAAGAAGGGGAGTTAATGAGAGGATGAGGAAGAGAGAGATAGTTGGGGAATGGGAGGGTTGGGGAGAAGATATGGAAGCTGTAGGTAAATGCAATAAAAGAGGAGGACACTGAGGACTGAATGAGGAGAGGCAAATTCAAAGTGGATAGAGAAGCAGGAAAATAAATGGAAGAAATCTGAACAATGGATGTAGGAGAGGAAGTGAAGATAGGTGAAAAGAAGAGACAAATGGACAGGGCACCCTGGGAAAAGCATTAAGATAAGAAAGACAGATGAAAACAGAAACCAGAGACTGGAAGCAAGATGATTAGGAAAAAAATGGCCAGATAGCAAAGGTATTAAAAATAATTTTATTTTCAATTTGGTGACTGGAATATGTCAGTTTTTGGAATTTTACATCAGACATTTTTATAATTTGCATTGAACAGTTGGGAAATGCATTGCCCTTTCTCTGGTGATTCATCTGCTTGGAAGTAATATTGTCATGGGATGGATGGGGAGAAGATACTGACTCCTCTTCACTCTCCTAACTCATGTGCATTAAACTCAAAGTACATTAAACATATTAGGTATAGTTTTATTAGTATAAATATCCCCAGTAACCCTTAGTAAGTAAAGAACTTAAATATCTAAACACAACCTTAAAACGAAGATGCAGACAGCAGTCCAGCAGCGAGATGGGGGCTTTCCAGTCTTTTGCACTGTCACATGTATGATTTTCTCCCAGTTGGTGAAGGGTCTTACGTGTGCACAAGGTGCAAGGAGCTCTTTGCTCTCAGGGAATGAGTCCGATCTCTGGAGGCAAGAGTAGCAGGAAGACATAAGGAAAACAGAGAGGTACATAGACGAAACCTACAGGGATATAGTCCTGAAGCCCCACCTCCAGTCTGGCAGCATCCCTGTTGCCATGGAGGAGAGAGGTCATGTGACAGGAGAGAATCACCCTGGTGTGGCAGGAAGTTATCCTATAGCTAGGACCTGTAAAACCCTCTCACACCGAGGAAGTTTCTCCAGGGCCTTATGCCCATGAGGGAAGGGTTAGGACAGCCGTTATTGTTGGTGATTCGATCATTAGCATGTAGATAGCTGGGTGGCTGGTGGATGTGAGGATTGCTTGGTAACATGCCTGCCTGTGCGAAGGTAGCGGACGTCACGCGCCACCTAGATAAGGTCTTAGATAGTGCTGGGGAGGAGTTTGCTGTCTTGGTACATCTCGGTACCAATGACATAGGAAAATGTGGTAGGGAGGTTCTGGAGACTAAATTTAGGCTTTTAGGTAGGAAGTTGAAACCCAGAACTTCCAGGATAGCATTCTCCAAAATGCTTCCTGTTCCATGTACAGGACTCAAAAGGCAGGCAGAGCTCTGGAGTCTCAATGCGTGGATGAGACAATGGTGCAAGGATGAGGGTTTTGGATTTGTTAGGAACTGGGGAACATTCTGGGGAAAGGAGGGGCTCTTCCGCAGGGATGGGCTTCACCTTAACCGAAATGGAACCAGGCTGCTGGCATTAACCTTTAAAAAGGAGATAGAGCAGCTTTTAAACTAGATAATAGGGGAAAGCCGACAGTAGCCCAAGAGCGCATGGTTCGGAACCATGTATCCTTGAAGGATACTACCAAAAAAATGAAGTTAGGGCACATCAGCAGAGAGGACCTGCAGGTTACTTAGTGTGGTGAGCCATGCCCCCAATGCCTAATGTCACGGGAACATGTGGATACATGCCCAAAGGTTAGCGTGGGCCCCCATGCTAATTCTTGGGGTTGAACACATGCAAATGTCTTACATTTTAATAAATATATCCCACAGTGAAAAATAAATTGAAGCGTGATATTTTTTCTGAGTGTAACGAAGAATTATTGAGGAGAGGGCTTAAAAGATAATGTACAGCTCCTCTGATTTTGTATATTAGTCCAATAATATATATTACAGCCTATAACGATCCAAGTTTGTTTTCCAGACCAGTGCATCTACTAGAGCCCTGCCCTTCATTTACAGTAAGATTAACATGTCACTGTTTACTGTCCATGCACTACATGATGTATTGTAGTCTGCTTTATGAAAGGAAAACCTACTTCTTTAGGTACATGAGGAAAAAAATCAAGAATAAATCGCACATTAACCATTTAGAAAATGTAATATAGGACTCTAACATCTGTGCAAGAAGATTTCTAATGCATAGACTTGAAAACACAATCTGTGTACATTATTTTCAAAACTAACTCAAAACACACCTCTCTTAAATGCATCTAAATTATGCTTGTGGTGGAACAATGTGTCCTTTTCGCTAGGTTGAGGGGGAGTAATTATCAAACAGCCAATTTATCTGTGTAAATTGCTATTTACCTAATTAAATGGATTTGAAAACTACCCTCACCATGACAGAAACAAAAATCACAGAATTTTGGGCAGCCTGTATCTATTGGCACTCTTACCTATCACTAATTTCCTGTAGACAGCAAAATATGTTTGACTCATTTTCTGAAAACCTAGGGGCTCTTTTATTAAAATGAAATAAAGTTCTGGCCCTAATGAATGTTTTGAATCAGAATCAGTAGGGCAAGTTTACTAACAGGGTCATTCCGAACCCCGTTTAGTGGGTCTGGATGTCCGATCCAGACCCACTAAATGCCCTGATCGTGATGCCGGGGACAGAGTTCCCCGCACATATTGCTGGTTTGTGTGGGGAGCCCTGTTCGTGGGTGAGAGGGGTGGGCCGGGGGAGGAGCAGTAGGTGGCAACTGACCCCGGACCTACAGGGCAGATGCAGAGGTCGGCCTGGTACTTCCGGGACATTCAGTATAGATGGGAGACTTATTCCACTTCAAAGATAGCAGGGGGTTGCAGCGTGGGGCCCAGAGGAGCAGGTGAGGGGGTGCAGGGGGATCCCCACAGTGCGACCCTGATGTTGGAAGGCCCTATCAGGGGTCAGGCTGTGGGGAAACACAGATCTGTTTGTTGGCCAGTGATCGCGACTCCTGAATGGAGCCACAGTGGCAAGATGACAGGACAGCATGGCACTGCATCTACATTCAGGAGCCTGGCTGAGTCAGCCGGGTAGGTGCAGGATGTGCGGTCAATCAGAATTGGGGCCCAGCCTGCATGTCCCGGTCAGCAGACCCAATTCTAATCCCATGGGTGCTTACAGGGGGTGGATGGCCAGCACAGAATGACCCCCTAAGCCTCATGCTAATAACATGTGTTTGGGACAAATTACTAGCACAGGGAACCACGCTAGATGCAGGGGAGGACATCCATCCCTACTACTCCTACTACTACTACTGAGCATTTGTAGAGCCTACAAGATATATGCAGCGTTGCACAGACACATGTAAAAGATGGTCCCTGCTCATCAGAGCTTACAATCTAGTCAAGACAGACAACACAGTACTGTAGATATGGGATACATCTAGGAGGAATGGTAAGGAAACACAAAGGAAACCAAGTGAGTCAAGATCTAAAAGTGGCAGCGAAGAGGTGAGTGTTCAGCCTGGATTAGAAAAGGTGTATAATCAAAATACAAAAAATCCCAAAGACGGTAATCAAATTTAATCAAAATCACCACAAAGATACCGTGTAGATCCCCCTAAACACTTATCTTATTATTTTTTTGTTGGACATAAATTGTGAGGGAAAGGTACTTCAAATCCTCCCCGATCCACAATACATGACCCTTTTATTCAAACTAATAGTCATATAAAAACATAGTCCTGTTCATAAATAAGTATGCTTCATTATCTTTATCACTTATCGTGTGGTTGCATGCGCAACATGCACGTTTCGGGGGAACAACCCCCTGTATCAAGTGCCCCCAACTCGAACAAAGGTCCAATCCAACAAAGTTCTTCCTGCAACCGCACAAAAATGCCAAACTCCAAGATGGAAAAAGAGGATGCTAATTCCAGATTGGCTAACTTATCAGCTGCCCATCATCTCAAAGCACCAATCATCTAAAGGGAATCCCCACTCATCAAGGGAATCCCTAACGTAAAAGGTTGCTCCTCAACTCAAACCCCACCAATCAATGTCATGATTCATTCCAGTAGGAGAAACTGTCCGTAGAAGGAAAATCCAACGTTGTTCTAACCTTCGCAATTTAGATGCACGGTCACCTCCTCTAGGGTCCAGTGGGACATGATCTATAACAGTCCTTTTTAACTGCTCAAAACTATGCCTGAACTCCATACAATGCCGAACCATCGGAGCCGTCAGTACCGACTGACGAATACTAGAAGCATGTTCTCCCAGTCAAACTTTAACCATACGAATAGTGCTCCCCACATATCACAATGGGCAGGCACATTCCACGAAGTACACTACATAAGCAGAAGTGCATGAAGTGTGCTAACGTCGGTGAAAAATACGGTCAGTGGTTAAGTCAGTCCAAAATGACCCCGGAATTGTAGCATCACAAAAATTGCATTGCTGACATGGCACATGTATCCCAGTATCTTTTAAAGGTGTTCAGGACGATCTCTAATTGTAGCAGAATGTATCAAAGTGTCCCAAAGGTTAACCCCCCGTGAATATGCTATTCGCAGTGGCTTATTAAAGCAAGAATATAAAGACAAAAGCGGCCAATATTTATTCAGAATATGCACTATTGCAACTGAATTACACATAAATGGCAGCACGGGGCAGCCAACGGTTCCAATTTAAAGAAGGTGCCGTCGGCGCGAAGTCCTCTGCCCTCCTGCACCCCGGCTCGTCCACAGCTCTCCCGGCCGGGATCAAGCCAGCCGGGGATACAGGGTCCACCTCCTGCTGCAGCTGCCCAATCGGGGCAGCCAACGGTTCCAATTTAAAGAAGGTGCCGTCGGCGCGAAGTCCTCTGCCCTCCTGCACCCCGGCTTGTCCACAGCTCTCCCGGCCGGGATCGAGCCAGCCGGGGATACAGAGCCCACCTCCTGCTGCAGCTGCCCAATCGGGGCAGCCAACGGTTCCAATTTAAAGAAGGCGCTGTCGGCGCGAAGTCCTCTGCCCTCCTGCACCCCGGCTCGTCCACAGCTCTCCCGGCCGGGATCGAGCCAGCCGGGGATACAGGGCCCACCTCCTGCTGCAGCTGCCCAATCGGGGCAGCCAACGGTTCCAATTTAAAGAAGGTGCCGTCGGCGCAAAGTCCTATGCCCTCCTGCACCCCGGCTCGTCCACAGCTCTCCCGGCCGGGATCGAGCCAGCCAGGGATACAGGGCCCACCTCCTGCTGCAGCTGTCCAATCGGGGCAGCCAACGGTTCCAATTTAAAGAAGGCGCTGTCCAGCGCGCCCGCGCCTGGAGGGCCCGCGCCTGAGGGCCTCGCCAGAGGGCCCTTTGGCGTGGCCCTTAGGCGCGGGCCCATATAGCTCAATGGCCACTACACCCAGAACTATCACACGACTTCCCAGCAGCTTGAGCTCCCCTGAGGCTGAGCTCGCTTACCGACGGCACAGTCTACAGCACTGTACTTCCTCGCACAGCTCATTGCCAGCAAAGCAGACACCACGCGACAGGAACTGTATTAACTTCTAGCCTCAGACAATCCTCTCCCATGCTGCCTACCGCAAGTATAACCTCGCTAGTATAGCCACTGCATATCATTACTATTTTATTTACCATACTGTTGTCATTAATCTTTATTAGTGCCACTGCATATCATTACTATTTAATTACCATACTGTTGTCAGTAACCTTTAATAGTACCAGTCACCACTGTACTGTTGCCAGTAACCACTGTACTGTTGCCAGTAATCTTCCATGGCCAATCAACCTCTATACTGTTGTCAGTAACCTCTATACTGTTGCCAGTAATCTTCCATGGCCAATCAATCTCTATACTGTTGTCAGTAGCCTTATCAGTACCAGTCACCATTGTACTGCTGCCAGTAATCTACTATTGCTAACAATCTACTTTACTGTTGTCAGTAGCCTCATCTGTACCAGTCACCAGTGTACTGCTGCTAGTTATCTAACATTAACCATTGTCTGTTATTATATTGTCTGTTGTGACTCAACCTACTGCACTAAGTATCAAGAGTTTGTTAATAACTTCCTGGTAGTCTACCCTGATTGACCCATTCACAATTACATAGCGCGCTGCCAAGATGGGTTCCCCCATTACCACCATAGTAGGATGTTATATCATCCTTTCAAGTTGGTTCTCCAACTCTCTCGCCTTAACCCCAGCATCCAACCAGATTCCTATATTACGGAGCCATGGGAGGAGGGTGACTAGTGCATCCCATAACAACATAAATTGGGACACCCGCTCACACCACCCCCATCTGTTACACATTGCACTTCAACACACTATGAAATCCAAACAAGTTGAAAACCCCTACCCTCATAGTCTAAAATGTGCCCTTATCAATGCCCGTTCTATCCGGAAGAAGTGGCCAGCCATCACTGACATCATTGCCAGCCACGACCTTGATATACTCATGGTCACTGAGATGTGGCTATCCGCCGAAGACAACGTCATACTCAACCAGCTCCTCCCCCAGAATTTCACCGTACATTCAAGTCATAGACAAGACAAAAGAGGAGGTGGCATGCTCATCTTCACCAGGAAAGACCTCCATTTTCGGATGGTAGACTCCACCAGTACAAATCACTTGGAGACCGCAACCATTTCCAACAAACGCTGCTCAATTAACCTGCTTTACAGAGCACCTTCAGCTTCCCCAGATGATCTCGCGGCTATCATTGATCTTGCATCCAACACTCATAACCCAAGCATCCCAAATTGGATCCTAGGCGACTTTAACCTGCCTACACTACAAGATAATCAAGCATCAGCCTTCCTCGATGCCCTCAAAAATCTTGGCTTCAAGCAATTAGTTAAAGATCCTACTCATATTAAGGGAAATATCCTGGACCTAGTATTCGCCCCGCAAACATCTCTTAACCCAGCCCAGGATCCCATAACATCCATAACTTCTGTTCCTTGGTCAGATCACAAACTGATCATCATCCAGATTCCTTCTCACAGAGCCTACCCAAAAAACAACAAAATTCAAAGCAACTCTGCAAGACCGTCCTCTCGATGTTTCAAGCCTTACAACAGAGATCTTATCCTTGCGGAAACGCAACAACTCATCTCTGAAACCACCCAGAACCTTGACGACCTAATTTCTCACTAGAACAATAGCCTCAGCTCAATCGCCCTACGCACACCAACCAACAGGCCTCCAGATAAAAGAGTGAGTGCCCCATGGTACTCAGCTGAGCTTAGAGCATCACTTAACCAATTACGGAAACTAGAGAAACGCTGGCGCCGATCTCATTCTTTAAATGACCAGACAACATACAACTGTCATCTGGCTGCGCATCGCAACGCAATCACCGATACGATGAAGCAGTACTACTCTGATACCTTAAAGAGATCGCTTAATAAACCACATGACCTTTTCCACCTGGTCAAGACTCTATCAAAGGAACCATCCTCTGGACCTCCATTTGAGATACACCCACAAGATTTTGCAACCTACATCCAATCCAAGATATGCCAGACCAACAAAACCTCTACCACAACCACCGCCACAGAGCAAGACTGCCAAACAGCTCTAACCATGTTCTCTACCCCCACCAAAAGAGGAATTGAAGACACCATTGCGGCCCTTAATACCACCACTGCCCAGTCCGATCCATGCCCAGCCTTCTGGATCAAGGAGCTTCGCAGTCACTTCAGCCCAGTACTATCCAAAATAATGACATTCTCCTTCTCAACTGGCTCTTTCCCTTCAGCCCTTAAACATACCTCTATCAGACCTCTGCTAAAAAACTGCAAGCTCGATCCCCAACAGGTAGAATCCTACAGACCTATATCCAGCATTCCACAACTCGCGAAGATCATTGAAAAGGAGGCTCAACGTCAATTGCAGGATCACATTGACTCCGCTGCACCTTTAGACCCCTGCCAACATGGTTTTAGGGAATTCCATGGAGTGGAAACCCTTCTTACCACTCTCTTCTGCAAGATAATCACTGGCATTGACAACATCCGTCAAGGATTTGCTCTCATCTTTCTGGACATCGCTGCAGCTTTTGATTCAGTAAGCCACGAGCTTCTATTAGGATGGCTGATTGACAAAGGCATTAATGGAAGAGCGCTTGAATGGTGCAGATCCTACCTGTCCAAAAGATGGCAGCATGTTCGTTCTGGAGGGATAAATTCAGAACCATTCCACCAAAGCCAGGGAGTCCCACAAGGATCCTCCCTTTCTGTGCTCTTGTTCAATATTTACATGCAGCCAATTTGTAATATCATCCGGTCCTTTAATGTTGATTGCATGTTATACGCAGATGACATCCTGCTTTACATACCCTTCTCTACTGAGCATTTGGAACTCTCCCCACTCACGAGTTGTTTCAATGCAATATCTGACTGGCTTCTTTCTCAAAATCTCAGAATACAACATAAGAAAACGGAAGTACTCTTCATTACGAGGAACCCCAACTTTACCCCACCACAATATCTTAAAGTAAAAGAAGCTGAACTGCAATCTAAACCCTCAATACGTTACCTGGGAGTCACTTTAGATCAACGCCTTGATATGAAGGCCCACATAGGAAACATAGTCAGATCAATTTACTACAAGATCCGCTCACTCAGGCATCTACGTTCCATGCTGGAACCAACTGATTTCCGGACAATTTTCCAGGCGTTGATCATACCTCATTTTGACTATGCCAATGCCATCCTACAAGGTCTTCCCCAATCTACCTTGAACCCGCTGCAGCTAGCCATGAACATGGCAGCAAGAGTCCTCCATGGAGCCTCCAGGAGCGACCACGTGACGCCTCTGCTGATACAGTTGCTTTGGCTACCCATCCAGGCTAGAATAGTTTTCTAGACCTTGATAATCACTTTTAAAGCTGTTAACAATCTCTCATCTGCATCCTTAACCTCCCTCATCCATATCACATCCCCAAATAGAGCAAGAATATCCACGTCTATAAACTCTCTAAAAGTCCCGAAGGCACTAACTGTTTGCACTAAATCGACAGCCAACAGAGCCCTCAGTCTCAGTGCCCCAAGATGCTGGAATGCATTACCCCCTGATATCCGGGCTATTAAGAGCCTACCACAGTTTAGGAAAGCCCTCAAATGCCACCTCTTCAACAAGTACCTTATAGAGCCCAACGACATCCCCTAGAGCCCAAAGACACCCAGTGATACCATTTCCAGACAAATTTATGGTATCTCAACAACACACCAAGTTTGATACTCAAACCCATAGTGGTGTTTATGTTTCTATGAAACCACTGTTCTTATGATTCCATGTAGTAAGTTTTGTAAATAGTTTACCACTGTTATCCAAGTTTTTGTGCCCTGTTATCTGTAAACTCATACGTGTTAACTGTACTGAGCATTTTTGTTCCATGTAAACCGCGCTGATGATGAATAGTGCGGTATATAAGAGACTGTAAATAAATAAATAAATAAACACCCCTGTCACAATATCATCAATCACCTTATCAGAAGGGGTGAAAGCAGAATCATAAAGCCATCCACGATGAAAGTTTAAAGCCCTGCGATAAGCCTGAGAGATAACCGATCTAGGATAGCCCTTACAAAAAAGACGGAGACTCAAATCCTGTGCATGTTGTTTGAATTGACTCAAAGATGTACATAACCGGCGTATTCTCAAAAATTGACCATAAGGCAAACCTTTCCGCAGAGGCTCGGGATGAAAACTACCATAATTCAACAAGCTGTTGCGTTGAACCGGTTTACGGTATAAGGTAGTAGCCAAGGAAGTCCCATCCCGTAAAACCACCATATCCAAAAACACGACTCTTTCTGGATCAATATGGGCCGTAAACTTAATATGAGCCTTCAACGTGTCCAACCAGGCTATAAATTCATGTAAAGAGATCAAATCCGATAGCCAGATAAAAAAGATGTCATCGAGAAATCGCTTCCAAAGCAAAACACTGGAAAAATGAGAGGATCCATAAATATATTGTTCTTCTACATCTGCCATATATAGTGTGGCAATGGAAGGGGCAACAGTGGCCCCCATAGCTATGCCAAACACCTGCTGAAAAAAGGCCCCGTCAAACAAAAAATAATTACAGGTGAGCACCAAAGATACCAAATCAATCAAAAAGGATCGAGGGAGACACGAAGGAGCTTCCACAAACAATTGTTGTAACAGCTGCAAAGCTTCAGTTTGATCTACATTTGTGTATTGTGCCACCACATCTAAAGTAACCAAAAATACTTGAGATTGTGGTAAAACAATTTGATGTAAAAGAACCAAAAATTGAGTGGAATCGCGAATAAACGATCTCACCGCAGCTGCCTCCATCCTCAAGAACACATCACAAAATTTTGACAGTGGTTCGAGAATAAACCCCCTACACGAGATAATTGGTCTACCCGGAGGGTCCATTAAAGATTTATGAATCTTGGGAACAAGATATATCACCGGTATCTTAGGGCACAAAACCACAAGAAACCTCAATTCCTTCGAAGTAATCCATCCTTTTGAAAACGCTGCCATAAGTAAATCATGGATCTCTTTCTTCAAAGCCGGTGTAGGATCCTCCCCCAATTTTCTATAAATCAGTGGATCCAGCACGTGAGATTGTAGTTTTTCCAGGTAAACCCCCGTGTCCCACAAAACAATTGCACCCCTTTATCAGCATTGCGAATGGTTACAGTAGGGTCCCTAGATAGTTGATATAAATGTTGCCTATCAGATCGCTTAATATTGGGGTGCCAACGCGAAAAACCCTTCTCAACTATACTCATATCCGGTAGCACCAAAGATTGAAAAGTGGCAACTACTGGATCTGGCACACCCGGCGGTAACCACCGAGAAACCGGTTTGACCACCGATTCACCGCTGACTTCCGATGGTTTATCCTCAAAATAACGTAGCACCTGCAATTTCCTAAAGAATTTATGCAAAGCTGTACGCATATCAAAAGGGTTGTAACTCACCGTAGGTACAAATGACAATCCTAAATTAAGTAACCGTTCACAAGCGGGATCCAAAGGTCGATCAGTCAAATTCACCACTAAAGATTGCGTGTTTGTTTGGCTCATTGCCGAGTGATCGGAGGGTCCACCTCTTGTGTATAATCGCTGCTCCGACGCGTTCGGTACCTCCGAGTCCCTCCGGCCCGAAAAATCTGCTGTGTCTAAGACCTACCAGCAGGACGTGCTTCTTCCTCCGTATCATCTGAAGAAACATCAAAGGTGACCCTCTTGCGGTTGTTGTCGCCAATGTCATTATCTGGTTCAAACATCCAATAATACACACGACCAGAGTCAAACTCAGTCTTATCACGCGTGAACTTTCTCATCTTAAAATCTTTTAAATAATCAGAAAAACCTTTCAACTGTCGAGCTATCTCCTCTTCCTTCAATTGAAAAACAGATGCATCCACAGACTTCTGTAGCGCCTCCTTCAACTCAGAGATTAAGCCATCCAAGGACTTCTCCTCCTGAATAGTCCGCTCTAATATCAAAGCAATTAAATCGAAGCTGCATTTGTTACAGATACGGTTACACTTAGAAATGAAATCCATATCAGACAGGAACATCTTCGGCGCCCGAGGCATTCTCAACCCCTGCGGGATTATACGAGATCTTAAATACCGGGTCATTGCAGCTCCATGATATTGGGCACGAAGTAACCGCTTTCGAAAAGCCTTAAACTCCGGAGATAGGTTATCTCTCGGGCTTATCGCAGGGCTTTATACCTTCATCATGAATGGCTTTATGATTCTGCTTTCACCCCTTCTGATAAGGTGATTGATGATATTGTGACAGGGGTGTTGCCATATATGTGTAATTCAGTTGCAATAGTGCATATTCTGAATAAATATTGGCCGCTTTTGTCTTTATATTCTTGCTTTAATAAGCCACTGCGAATAGCATATTTACGGGGGGTTAACCTTCGGGACACTTTGATACATTCTGCTACAATTAGAGATCGTCCTGAACACCCTTTAAAAGATACTTGGATACATGTGCCATGTCAGCAATGCAATTTTTGTGATGCTACAATTCCGGGGTCGTTTTGGACTGACTTAACCACTGACCGTATCTTTCACTGACGTTGGCACACTTCGTGGAATCTGCCTGCCCATTGCGATATGTGGGGAGCATTTTTCGTATGGTTAAAGTTTGACTGGGAGAACATGCTTCTCGTATTCGTCAGTCAGTACTGACGGCTCTGATGGTTCAGCATTGTATGGAGTTCAGGCATAGTTTTGAGCAGTTAAAATGGACTGTTATAGATCATGTCCCTCTGGACCCTAGAGGAGGTGACCATGCATCTAAATTGCAAAGGTTAGAACAACATTGGATTTTCCTTCTATGGACAATTTCTCCTATTGGAATGAATCGTGACATTGATTGGTGGGGTTTGAGTTGAGGAGCAACCTTTCACGTTAGGGATTCCCTTGATGAGTGGGGATTCCCTTTAGATGATTGGTGCTTTGAGATGATGGGCAGCTGATGTTAGCCAATCTGGAATCAGCATCCTCTTTTTCCATCTTTGAGTTTGGCATTTTTGTGCGGTTGCAGGAAGAACTTTGTTGGATTGGACCTTTGTTCGAGTTGGGGGCACTTGATACAGGGGGTTGTTCCCCCGAAACGTGCACGTCGCACACACAACCACACGATAAGTGATAAAGATAATGAAGCATACTTATCTATGAACAGGGCTATGTTTTTATATGACTATTAGTTTGAATAAAAGGGTCATGTATTGTGGATCGGGGAGGATTTGAAGTACCTTTCCCTCACAATTTATGTCTGACAAAAAAATAATAAGATAAGTGTTTAGGGGGATCTACACGGTATCTTTGTGGTGATTTGGATTTGAAAAGGGTCAGAGAAGGTGCCTGACATACAGACTCAGGTAGTTAGTTCCGGGCATAAGGAACAGCAAGATGGTACTGAAAACCATGGGAAGAAATGAGCGTGCCAAGGGCTGGGTATATAGATAGAAAAGGAGTGGACCCAGACAAATCCTTGGGATACACCAACTGAGAGCAAGATAGCAGCAGAGGAGGATCCACCAGAACAAATACTTTAAGAATGATGGGAGAGATAAGAAGAGAAACAGGATAGTACACAGCCCTTAAAACCAAGCAAGGACAAGTTATCGAGGAGAAGGTTGAGGTCAACAGTGTCAAAAGCAGCAGAAAGGTCAAGAAGGATGAGGATTAAGTAAAGGCCCTTGTACTTTGGCAGGAACAAATCGCTGGAGATTTTGGCAAGAGCCGTTTCAGTAGAATGTAAAAGGCGGAAGCCAGATTGTAAAGGATCCAGGAGAGTCTGAGAGGAGAGAAAGTTGAGACACGGCAGTGAACCGCATGTTCAAATAGTTCAGAAATGAAGGGGAGGATAGAGATGGGTCGCTAGTTAGAAGGTCAAGTAGGATCTAGTAAGCGTATCTTGGGGAGAGGTGTAATCACAGGATGCTTGACGGCTGCATGGTCAGTTACAATGGAGAGCGATACGTTGAGAATATGATGGAAAGAAGGGACAGCAGTGGAGGATATGGGGCTTAGGAGACAGGTGGGAATAGATTCAAAGGAACAGGTAGTGCATTTGGAGGAGGAAAGAAGGTGTATGGTTATCGCCACAGAGATCATAGAAAAGGAAGAAAGGGTAGCAAAGGTAGGGGGAAAAGTTGGGAGTGAAGATGGGGAGGAAGGGAAGAAGCTGACCTTGTGGGGAATTGGGGGGTGATAAGAACATAAGATCATAAGATATGCCATACTGGGTCAAACCAAGGTCCATTGAGCTCAGTATCCTGTTTCCAACAGTGGCCAATCTAGGTCATATGTACCTAGCAGTTTCCCCAAAAGACACAGGTTCCTCAGTGCTTGTATTGGGTCGAGCAGTGATATCCTGAGTTCCTTTTTAATAATGGTTTATGGACCTTTCCTCCAGGAACTTGTCCAAACCTTTTTTAAACCGAGCTACACTAACAGTTTTTACTACATTTCCAGTAACAAATTCCAGAGTTTGATTACACGTTGAGTGAAAAAATATTTTCTCTTATTAGTCTTAAATAGTTTACCCTGTGGCTTCATTGCATGTACCCTAGTCTTCCTATATTCTGATAACGTAAACAATCGATCTACGTTTACCCGTTCCACTCCG
Source organism: Ichthyophis bannanicus (assembly GCA_033557465.1). Classification (NCBI taxonomy): domain Eukaryota; kingdom Metazoa; phylum Chordata; class Amphibia; order Gymnophiona; family Ichthyophiidae; genus Ichthyophis; species Ichthyophis bannanicus. The sequence goes on along the minus strand of CM066034.1, from coordinate 122,706,115 downwards.
TTCATTAATTTATAGATTTCTATCATATCTCCCCTCATCCATCTCTTTTCCAGGTTAAAGAGCCCTAACATTTTTAGCCTTTTTTCATAGGGGTATTCTTCCATCCCCTTTACCATTTTGCTGGCTCTTCTCTGAACCTTTTCTAATATCGCTATATCCTTTTTAAGATATGGCGACCAGAATTGCACACAATATTCAAGGTGCAGTCTCACCATGGAACGATATAGAGGCATTATAATATCTTTTGTTTTATTTTCCATTCCTTTCCTTATGATATCTAGCATTCTATTTGCTCTCTTGGCCGCCGCTGCACACTGGGCCGAGGGTTTTAACATGATATCCACAATGACACCTAAATCTTTTTCTTGGGTCGTGGTTCCTAATGTGGAACCTTGCATCGTGTAACCATAGTTTGGGTTGTTCTTCCCTAGCTGCATAACTTTGCACTTGTCCACATTAAATTTCATCTGCCATTTTGATGCCCAGTCTTCCAATTTATCAAGATTTAAAAAGGGGGAGCGAACAGGCGCACCCGCGCCTTGCGGGCCCGTGCCTGAGGGCCGCGCAAGAGGGCCACGCAAGAGGGCCGCGCAAGAGGGCCCTTTGGCACGGCCCTTAGGCTAAGGCGCTTAACCTACTCACTTCGCACTGAAACAACAAAGAAATATCCAAGTGGAGCAGCATCTACACCGAAGTACAGCTGAGCTCCCCTAGGGTCGAGCTCGCGTACCTCATCTCCCTCACAGAGTTTCAACCGCAACAAACTGCAGAGAAGCAACGAGGAAATAGCACCGTTGAATTCAGCTACTACCCCCAATCCAGTCACGAGTGATTCATCTCCTCCTATGAACTCAACCATTGCAAGTATACCCTATACAAACTCTATTTTAAGGAACTCGGTGTGCAGACTAAATTAACTAGACATACCTTAACTTCAATTCTATTCTACTGCTGTAAAGTGATATTTAATGATTGATGTTATACAAGTGCACTTTTGAATTACCTCACTGCTGCACTACATTTTAGTTATTATCAGCAGCCCTAACACATACTATTACTGTTTCTAGTACCAATCTCACAACTACTACGGTTTTAGTTACCTCACAGCTTCTTACTATAGTCAGTATCTAGCAATGTTTACATTATACTCAGTTACTGTTGTTAGTATCTAGCAATCGTTGCATCTAATAACTGCTGTTACTATTTGCCACATAGCTACTTACTGTAGTCAGTATCTAGCATCTAATAGCTGCTGTTACTAAGTTCCACACAGCTACTCACGGTTTTCAGTATCTGACAATTGTTTTCAGTATATAACAATCGTTGCACTATAATTACTGTTGTCAGTAGTTTTACATCTATTTTTTCTGCTGCCAGTAATTTCATTCATAACCACTGTATGATCTTTCACTGTTACCACATAACACAACACATTCCAGAAGAATCATGGATCTCACAAAGTATCAATCCAACCTTCTTATCACCATACTAACCATTCACATAGCTCACAACATCCATGCACACGAACCAAATCCTACAGCGTATAACACCATTCCCATCATTCACAACACATACAAAAACACACCACAACCATACTCATATACACTCAACCAAGCCCACCGTCCCAACACCCCCAGACATTCAAGACTAATACAAATAAATCTCCAACAAGATAAACCTACAAACAGATCTCCTGACACAAACACCATCAGAAAATTCATCCTCATAAATGCAAGATCCATACGAAATAAAATACCAATAATTAATGACATAATCACTGATAAAAATCCCGATATCCTTCTTATCACAGAGACATGGCTCTCACCCACAGACACAATTCTCATAAACCAACTTAACACACATCAATATGACCTTTTCAACTGCCACCGAGAAGCAAAAAGGGGCGGCGGAGCCCTTATCATCACCAAAAAAGAGCTCAAGTACTCACTAACAAACGTAAATAACATAGACGGTATGGACATCATAAATATAGAAAATAAAACCCTTACACTATCCCTTATCTACAGGCCCCCCTCAGCTGACCACAAAAACCTCACCCCCATCCTAGAACTTGCATGTACAGCCACTCAGAGAGAAAACCACTTATCATTTTAGGTGACCTGAACCTCCCATCACTTAACCCACAACACACAACCAACTTTATGGATTCCATGAAAGAAATGGGTTACAACCAAATCATACAGACACCCACACACACAAAAGGAAACGCCCTAGACCTCGTATTCATTCCCACCCCATTTAATAAACACCAACTACAATCCTCACCTCTTATTACGGAAGTACCATGGTCAGATCACCACTTAATAACCTTCAATCTACTTTCACTATCCCACACCAACACTGAAACAACTCCAACACCTTATAAATCCCGCTTTACCCACTTTAACAAAGATACTTTCCTAGACACTGTATTACCCAATCTTACAAATAACTCAACTGAAGTCAACACCTTAATAGACCAATGGAACTCAATAATAAAAGAAGCAGCAACTCCCACCCAAGTTTCTCAAAAACAATTCATAAAAAAAGTCAGAAAAATGGTTTAATAAAGACCTTTCTAACCTAAAAAAGCAACTAAGAAAACAAGAAAAACGGTGGAGGAAATCTAAAACAAGCGATGATAAAACCCAATACCTGAGTCTTCTCAACAAATACAAAGACACAATTAATAGATCAAAAAGAGAATACCACACAAAAGTAATAAATATGGCAGTCAACCGCCCAAGAGAATTATTCGCAATTATAAAAACACTAACAAGAACCCAAACTCCAGAACCTGAACAATCAACAATAAGTACACAAACTCTTGCAACTCATTTTGCTAACAAACTAAGAAACAAATCATCTAGCACAATCATAACACCCACGGACTTAAAACCAACCAATAAATGGACAACCTTTCATGACATTGATCAAAAACACCTCCTCAATGTCATATCAATGATCAACACCACTACCTCCCCCCTAGATCCATGCCCCGTATCATGGATAAAAAACACCAAAACTGAATTGGCCATCCATATACAAAATATTGTAAACCAATCACTATCCCAGGGCATCATGCCAGACGCCCTAAAACTTACATCCTTACGCCCTATAATAAAAAAATAATAAACTCAATCCTATGGACCCGAACTCATACAGACCCATAGCCAGCATACCGTTTATTGCCAAAATAATAGAAAAAATCATACAGCTCCAACTACAAGATTTTATTGACACATATGCACCACTAGACTCACACCAATTCAGCTTCCGCCCATCTCACGGAGTCGAAACCTTACTAATAACACTCATGGATGACCTCATCAAAGGCACTGACACACGCAACCAAGGTTACATCCTCATATTCATTGATATAGCTGGTGCCTTTGACAATGTCCACCACAACACACTCATTAACAGACTCCTAAACCTAGGAATAGGAGGAACAATTATTCAATGGTTTATATCATACATCACAAACCGATCGATACGCGTTAAATTAGGACAAAACACCTCAGAACCCTTCACACAAGGTCAAGGTATTCCACAGGGCTCAGCCCTATCAGCCCTCCTTTTCAACCTGTATCTTCAACCCATCACAAATATATTTAAAAAATATAAAGTCAACCACTACATATACGCAGACGATATCATGCTCACCCTACCGATAAACACAAATCATCCCACCTACCAGAACTTACTAGACTGTATCAGCGAAGCAAATACTTGGCTAGAAAATAATAACCTCAGCATCAACCTAAAAAAAACAGAAGCAATGTTCGTATCAAGAAAACCAGATACTACTCTACCTGAAACTATAACAATTAACAACACAATAATCCCAGTTAAAAAAGAAGTAAAATACCTAGGCATCATAATAGATCACACACTTAGTATGCTCCCTCACATAAAACAAACAGTGAAAACCATATTCTATAAACTTAGGACCATTCAACACTTACGACCACTACTAGACACACATGACTTCAGATCTGTTATCAGCACACTCATCACTCCACACTTCGACTATTGTAATAGTCTACTTATCGGCCTCCCTCTCGCAAATACCAATATACTCCAACGAGCTCAAAACATCTGTGCTCGAGTAACAGCAAAAGCCCGCCTCTCTGACCACATAACTCCCATCCTCGCCGAACTACACTGGCTTCCCATAAATAGTAGAATATCGTACAAAATACTCTTAACCACATTTAAACTTATCAACGGCATCTCACTCTCACATCTAACCACTCTAATACATGCCCCAAAAGAACCCGCAGGCAAAACGCAACCCACTCACTAGACATAAAAAAATCCATCCGAAAAGCAAAAAAACCCACAAGCTCAAGAGCCTTCTCATATGCAGCCCCCACCCTATGGAATAAACTCCCACTAAGCCTCCGCAAAATAAAAGATCTCCAGACATTCCGGAAAGAACTAAAAACATATCTGTTTATAGAACACTTTATAAATCTTAATGAATCCCCTCCATCCAGCACACTACACCTCCATAACAATCCTCCTTAACCACAGATCAAAAAGCCTCAAACCTCAACACACTTAAGAAGATTAATGTAAATAGTTACAGCATTACTAGCCAATGTTAATTGTATAATTGTATATAGTTAAAAACACTGTTCCATGTTATTGTTCATGAAAAGTTAATTGTACATAGTTATGAAAAACGCTGTTCCATGTAAAACCGCCTTTGATCTTTGGAAAAAACGGTATAGAAGAAAAGCATAAATAAATAAGATCCTCTTGCAATTTTCCACAATCCTCTTGGGTTTTAACAACTTTAAATAGTTTTGTATCATCTGCAAATTTGATACCCTCACTCCTTATTCCACTTTCCAGGTCATTTATGAATATGTCAAAAAGCAGCGGACCCAGCAAAGATCCCTGGTGTACACCACTTTTCATCTTTCTTCATTGGGAAAATTGGCCATTTAGCCATACCCTCTGCTTTCTGTCTTTTAACCAGTTCCTGATCCACGGTAGTACACTGCCTCCTATCCCATGACTCTTTAGTTTTGCCAAAAGTCTCTGATGAGGGACCTTGTCAAAGGCTTTCTGAAAGTCCAGATACACTATATCAACTGACTCACCTTTGTCCACCGGTTTATTCACACTTTCAAAAAAACATAACAGATTAGTAAGACAAGATCTTCCTTGTCTAAAGTCATGTTGGCTGTCTCCCATTAGGCTATGACTATCTAAATGCTGAGTAATTTTATTCTTTATGATGGTTTCTACCATTTTTCCCGGTACTGACCTCAGGCTCACCGGTCTGTAGTTTCCCGTATCACCCCTGGAACCCTTTTTAAAAATCGGTGATACATTGGTGATCCTCCAATCTTCAGGTATTAGAGATGATTTTAATGATAGTTCACAGATTACTAATAGCAGGTCTGCAATCTCATATTTCAGTTCTTTCAACACCCTTGGATGTATACCATCTGGCCCAGGTGATTTACTACTCTTCAGTTTATCTAATAGTTGTAATACATCTTCCCTATGAATCAATATTTCCTTCAATTCTTCCGCACCTTTAAATACCACTTCAGTCATGGGTAACATCCCTACATCTTCCTCAGTAAAGACCAAAGCAAAGAATTCATTCAGTCTCTCCACTATCGCCTTGTCGCCTCTTAGTGCCCCTTTAACCCCTCTATCATCTAATGGACCAACTGACTCTCTCACAGGTTTTTTGCTATGAATGTACTTGAAAAAGTCTTTATTTCATGTTTTTGCTTCCGCAGCAAGCTTCTTCTCAAAGTCTCCCTTTGCCTGCTTTATCAATGCCTTGCATTTAACTTGCCAGTGCTTGTGCTGTTTCGAGGTTTTGTCATTTGGCTCTTTTTTCCATTATCTGAAAGATGCTTTTTTGGCAACAACAGCCTCTCTGACCTCACCTTTAAACCATGCTGGCAGTTTTTTGGACTTCCTTCCACTTTTCTTAATGTGTGGAATACAGCTGGTCTGGGCTTCCAAGATAGTATTTTTCAACAACACCCAAGCTTGATGTACGTCTTTATCCTTTACAACTGCTCCTTTTAGTTTTTTCTTAACTATTTTCCTCATTTTATCATAGTCTCCCTTTCGAAAGTTAAAAGGTAGTACTGTGGATTTCCTTACTATCCCTCCTCCACTAATTAAATCAAAGGTGATCATGCTATGATCAGTATTGCCAAGTGGCCCCAACACCCTTATCTCTTGCACTAGATCTGGTGTTCCACTAAGGACTAGGTCTAATATGACTTCCCCTCTGGTCAGTTCATGATATCCACAATGACGCCTAAATCTTTTTCTTGGATGGTAGTTCCTAATGTGGAACCTTGCATCGTGTAACCATAGTTTGAGTTGTTCTTCCCTATGTGCATAACTTTGCACTTGTCCACATTAAATGTCATCTGCCATTTTGATGCCAAGTCTTCCAATTTATCAAGATCCTCTTGCAATTTTCCACAATCCTCTTGGGTTTTAAATAGTTTTGTGTCATCTGCAATTTTGATAACCTCACTCATTATTCCCTTTTCCAGGTAATTTATAAATATGTCAAAAGCAGCGGACCCAGCACAGATCCCTGGGGTAAACCACAATTCACCTTTCTCCATTGGGAAAACTGGCCATTTAGCCCTACCCTCTGCTTTCTATCCTTTAACAAGTTCCTGATCCACAATAGTACACTGCCTCATATCCCATGACTCTTTAGTTTTGCCAAAAGTCAATGATGAGTAACTTTCTCAAAGGCTTTCTGAAAGTCCAAATACACTATATCAACCGGCTCACCTTTGTCTACCTGTTTATTCACACCTTCACCTTGTGGATTTTGTCATGGAAATAGCCAGCCAGGGTTTGGGAAGAAAGGGAAGGAGGCATCGGAGATGGAGGCAAATTGAGGAGAGATTTGAGAGTTGTAAAGAGGTGGCAAGTGTCAGAGGCAAGAGAGTTAGTCAGATGGACATAAAATCTTGTTTGGCGAGGGTTATGGCTGACTGGAAAGAGACAAGTTTGAATTTGAAGTGTATAAAGTCCGCAAGGGTGCAGGATTTGAGCCAAATGCACTCAGCTGACTGGACACAAGAACATAGATAGCAGGTAGTGGAAGACAGCCAGGGCTGGGATATAGTATATCTTACAGGATGTGGCATGGGTGGAGCTAAAGCATCCAGAGCAGAAGCAAGTGCAGCATTATAGAAAGCCACTGTCTCATCAAAAGACACAGATGACATAGTGGAGGAAAGAGGTGATGAGATAGGGAGGAGTCAAAGAGTCAATAACATAAAGATTTCTAAAGAGATTGGAGGAGAAAGGGTGAGGTTGAGTTGGCGCATGATGAAGAGTGAAGCTTAGAAGATGATGTTCTAACTAATGCACACCCTTCACTTTATGCACAGAGTCTCTGTAATGCATTCTCAGATAGGATACATGCCAGAGCCAATCTCACAAGCTTCCACAAGGAGTTAAAGACTCATTTATTTCAAGAACATATACCTACTCAAATAGACCAAGCAAACTTACTTGCAGTGCAATAACTAACACAATCTTGTGACACAGCACAACAGGGCGGCGGAAGACCTTTTATTTTGCGGGCCCAAGTTCTGCCCTAACTCCGCCCCCACCCTTCCTGTTCTGCCCATGGGAGATCGTATCCCTGTAGGCAGAAAGGAAGGGTCTTTGCCATGTTCATGGCGGCAGGCAGCAGGCTTTCTGCGGGGATCCCTTCTCCCATGGGCAGAAGAAGAAGAGAAGCAGCAATTGCATCAAAGACTCTTCCTGTTCTGCCCGCTGGTATCTGATCTCCCATGGGCAAACAGGAAGGGTCTTTGTCAAGATTGTGGCTTCTCTTCTGCCCATGGGGAATGAGACCCCCAGGGGCAACCTGCTGCCTGCCACCTTGATTATTGATGGGACCAGGGCCCTTGTGGCACACCCCTCTTCAATGCCTATGATCCCTAACATGGTCACATTCCCGATATCATGTCAATCTGTTTGGTTCATCTCCCAAACACCCCCAGTTCTCCCCAAAACACTGTACCATTTCCACCCTGTAATTTTACCACCGCATTATTGTTATAAGTAAATTTCTCTGACTTTAGGATAGAGCAGTATATAAAAATGGACAAATGAAATGGATAACACTGGAATACTTGCATAGAACATGGCTGTATTTTTAGAAAAATTGCCTTTGTTGAACATCACCCATATATGAATCAAATAGAGCTTATATAAACAGTGGTAAAAAAAAAGTTCTTCTATATTGATTTTGTTTTCTCCTCTTTATATTTGACAGCTAGAGTATTAAAAGCAGAATTCCAAGCAAATTAAAGCAATAACAGAATTACAGAGGGCAGCTGTTTCAGCTGTTTCCACAGAGCAATGCTCTTTAGGAAAACTAATGAATCTAATGGAATCTAAGAGACACTGCCAAGCCAGCAATAAGTGATTTAAAATGTATGGGAAGGCCTCACATAAACAGCTTCACCAAGCACTAAAGGAAATAACACATAACTCTAGAGGTTCTAATATTGAACAAAAATCAGATACACCAAACTTCTATTTTCCTGCTTTAGTGCAGGACTAATTATACTTTATTCATTGTTTACATTTCTGTGCACCAATTTTCTATATTTCAAATCAGTATACATATTAATATGAAAGATTTTTGTAGGCACATTTTTATAGTTTTATTTGTTAATTTGTTCACATAGTAGATGAAGATGATCATTGTAGGTAAGAGCTACCCGATTTGCTTACTTTTCTTACTCCCTGGTTCTCCACCAATTTGGGCAGATATGCCTGTAAATTTCCATAATAAACCCAATATCTTCTTCCACCTCAACCTCTAATTCCTCCATCTCCTTGCTCTAACTGGCTCCTCCCGGTGGACTCAGCTTCAGTCAGTACTCTCTGTTATGGTGGCTATCAATTCTCCCACATGCCTCATCCCACTGACTGTGATGGTGGCATTGAGCTTCTACTCTCTCCTTCCTGTCAATTTCAACCCCTCCTTCTGCCTCGGTCTCACTCTTTTCTCTCATTTGAAGTCTACTCCATCCGGCTTTTTATTCCACTGCTTCTCTGATTAGCTGTTATTTATAGACCCGCTGTCAAGTCCACCTCTACGTTTCTCTCTGACTTTGACTCATGGCTTTCCTTCTTTCTGGATTCATCTTCCCTCCCCTCCTCTCCATTATTCTTTGGGATTTTAACATACATGTTGATATCCCCTCTGACCTGTATGCTTTAAAGTTTCTTTCCCTTACATCCTCATTCAATCTCCAGCTTTTTTCTACTGCCCCTGCTCACCAGTAAGACTACTACGTCAACCTTATATTCTTCTCTAATTGTTTACCCTTAAACTTTTATATCTCACTTCTTCCCTTATTGGACCATCATGTGCTAAGCTTCACTCTTCGTCACTCACCATCTCAACCTCACCCTGTCTCGTCCAGCCTATTTAGAAATCTTCATGCTATTGACCATTGGCTCTCTCTTCCATGGTCTCATCACCTCTTTCCTATACTATGTCATCTGAGTTTCTTGATGACGCAGTAGCTTCCTATAACACTGCACTCTCCTCTGCTCTGGATGCTCTTGCTCCACCCATGCCATGTCCTGTGAGGTATACTGTACCTCAACCCTGGCTGTCTTCCACTACCCACTATCTATTTTCCTGCACCCGCTCAGCTCAGCTGAGTGGGCTTGGCTCAAATTCCGCACCCTTGAGGACTTTCTACACTTCAAATTCATGCTTATCTCTTTCCAGTCAACCATAGCATTTGCCAAATGAGACTATTATACCCATCTGACTAACTCTCTTGCCTCTGACCCTCACTGTCTCTTTACAACTCTCAACTCTCTCCTCAAGGTGCCTCTGCCTCCAACCCCTCCCTCCTTTCTGCCCAAACCCTGGCTGACTACTTCCATAACAAAATCCACAAGATTACACTCCAGTTCTCCAAGAGGTCAGCTACTTCCCCTCCTCCCTCTCTTCACTACCAACTCACCCCCCCCCCCTACTTCTGCTGCCCTTTCTTCCTTCTCTATGATCTCTGTGGAGGAAATCACTTACCTTCTTTCCTCATCCAGACTCACTACCTGCTCCTCTGATCCTATCCCACCCATCTCCTTAGCTCCATCTCCTCCACTGTATTTCCTTCCATCTCTCATACTCTCAACCTATCGCTCTCCACTGCAACTTTCATTGCAGCTTTCAAGCATGCTTTGGTCACTCCTTTCCTCAAGAAACCCTCACTAGACCCTACCTGTCCTTCTCACTATTGACCCATTTCCCTCCTCCCCTTCATTTCTAAACTACTTGAACATGTGATTGACCACCATTGCCTCAACGTTCTCATCTCTAGCCCTCCTGGATCGTCTGCAATCTGGCTTTTGTCCTTTACATTCTACCGAAATGGCTTTTGCCAAAGTCTACAATGACCTGTTTCTGGCAAAATCTAACAGCCTTTACTCAGTCCTCATCCTTCTTGACCTTTCTGCTGCTTTTGACACGACCACAACCTTCTTCTTGATACCCTTTCCGCACTTGGCTTTAAGGGTTCTATGCTATCCTGGTTCTCTTCTTTTCTCTCCTATCGCTCTTTTAGTGCTTGTTTTGGTGTATCCTCCTCTACTGCTATTCTGCTCTCAGTTGGTGTACCCCAAGGATCTGTCTTGAGTCCATTCCTTTTCTCTCTATATACCCAGTCTCTTGGTGCACTCATCTCTTCCTGTGGCTTTCAGTACCATCTTTATTTATTTTATTTATTTATTTACAGTCTCTTATATACCACACTATTCAGCATCAGAGCGGTTTACATGGAATAAAAAATGCTCAGTACAGTTAACATGTATGAATTTACAGATAACAGGGCAAAAAACTTGGCTAACAGGGGTAAACTATTTACAAAACTGGCTACATAGAGTCATATGAACAGGAGTTTCATAGAAACATATGCACCACTAAGGGTTATAGTATCTGTCTTGGCGTGTTGTTGGGCATCCATATATTTGCTAGCAAATTGTATCATTGGACTTTATGGGGTGACGTTGGGCTCTATGAGGTACTTGTTGAAAAGGTGGAGTTTGCTAGCGAATTGTATCATTGGACTTTATGCCGATGACTCCAAGATCTATGTCTCTATACCTGAAATCTCTCCAGCAATCCAGGCCAGGATCTCTGCCTGCCTTTCTGACATTGCTGCGTGGATGTCTCAATACCGCTTGAAATTGAACATGGCCAAAATTGAGCTTGTTATTTTTCCCCCTAAACCCTCCTCTCCTCTTCCTCCTTTCTCAGTCTCTGGGGATAGCTCTCTACTCCTCCCTGTCTCCTCAGCTTGCAACCTTGAGGTCATCTTTGACTCCCCTTTCTCCTTCTCCAAACACATCCAACTGAGAGCTAAAACTTGCTGTTTCTTTCTCTACATCCTCAACAAAATTTGCCCATTCCTTTCAGAACACACTACTAAGACACTTAACTACTCCTTAGTCACCTCCCATTTTGACTATTGTAACCTACTCCTTGCTGGTCTCCCTCTGAATCATCTCTCTTCTCTTCAATCTGTTTAACACTCTGCTGCTATGTGACTAATCTTCCACCAATCTTGTCATGCTCATATTACCCTTCAAGTCACATCATTGGCTCCCTATCCATTTCTGCATTCAGTTCAAACCTCTCTTGCTGACCTATAAGTGCATTCACTCTACAGCTCCTAACTATCTTTTCTCTCTTATCCCCCTACACCCCTCCTCAGGAACTCCACTCTTCTGGCAAATTGCTTCTTTCTGTGCCCTTCTCTTTTATTGTTAACTCCATACTTCGCTCTTCACCTTGCTGCTCCTTATATCTGGAACAAGGTACCTGAGTCTGTACATTCGGCACCTTTTCTGACCCTTTCCAAATCCAGGCTGAAAACTCACCTCTTTGCTGCCGCTTTTGAATCTTGACTCACCTGATCTCCTTTGTGTTTCCTTACCATTCCCCCTAGATGTCTACAGCTACTGTGTTGTGTGTCTTGACTAGATTTTAAGCTCCAATGAGCAGACACCATCTTTTACATGTCTGTGTCTGTGCTGCGCTGTGTATATCTTGTAGCCCTAAACAAATGTTCAGTAGTAGCAGTAATAGTAGTCATATCTTTCTTTGTTCAGGTGTAGCTCAAGGAGTTATATTCAGGTATCATAGGTATTTCCATGTCCCAGAGGGCTTGCATTCTCAGCTTTATTTCCTAACATTGCCTTGTATAACTGTCCCAAGCAGGTTTTAAAATTTTTTTCAGCTTTGCTGGTAAGCTACACTAGCTTCATTTTCCTCTTCTATTCTTACAAGTTTTTAGCTTAATCTAGCAATGAGACCCCCTCCCATGCTTTCCCACCAAGCTTTGAAACAATCCAAAAAGCCAACAAAACTAGTGAGGTTGTTTTCTAGGCATGTGCATTAGTTTTGGTATGTATGGTAAAATCAATGAATATTGTAATTTTCAGTTGAACCAGTGTCAACTAATCAAGCATGCATGTTTGGAAAATTTGCACAAATCACCATCTGCAAACTTTGTTTTTGTCATGTGTGTTCATGCAGCCCAACACACTAGAGTAAAGTTGGGATGTGGAGGAGGTCAAGGAAGAGTCAACAGTAGCCAGCATGAGGCACTTGAGCCAATCATGTGGCAAAACTTTGAGAAAAATCAAACACACAAAATAAGGGTCAAAAGGAAAACAAAATCTTTAAATTAAAAAATTATAAGGGGTTGAGTGGAGGCATCAATGGGCTGAGGTCACAACCCTAAAACAGCGGTACCTTGAAGCCACAATTCACCATCTGACTCTACCTTCCCCCCACCACTACATATCTATTCCAATTCACAACCAGAAGATACAGTCAAATAATTATTTCTGCTACGTTCTTGTTCATCTGTTGTCTGTCACAGCTGCTTTTGAGGTGGGAGGGCACCTTATCTGTTCCAGCTCATATTCATAGAATACAGTTAAATAAAGCTAAAAGATAAATGAAAAGCAAAATAAAATAAAATCTAAAAGACGTGTAGTCCTTGTGCCAAGACATGGAAATCCAGTCTCATTGGAGCACTGTCTGGGCAAACACATCTCTTTTCTCTCTGGTTTGAATAGTTTCAGCAGGCAGGCAGCATAACTGGGCAGTGCAGGGCCTAGCTCAAAATGGGCATGTGACCTTAGGCTCAGAATCTGAGGCAAGAAAAACCTAAGACCTGGGTCAAAAATATGAAATCAGAAAAACAGATACCCTATCTATTAGAATAACCAACTCATCAGATAAGTCTAACAATAATTTTATTTTTTTTGTCGGAAATGCCAGCACAGTAAGAAGGGATAACCCTTTCACCGCTGTGGCCCATCCATTTTAATGAAAAAAACTTTTGTAAAACAGCTTGTACTTAGCTGAAAAATAGCTTTCTCAAGGCTGCACACAACACCACCGCAGTCGAATCGACGTGACACGTTTCGGGTTCTTCAAATTAAACACCCTGCTTCAGGTCAAGCACTGCGTGGACAATCATCAGCCATCAAAACTGGAACTATTTCTCGTTTGTAGCCAACATGTTACTGTGTAAACTGGAACTGTTTTGATGGCTGATGATTGTCCATGCAGTGCTTGACCTGAAGCAGGGTGTTTAATTTGAAGAACCTGAAACGTGTCACGTCGATTCGACTGCGGTGGTGTTGGGTGCAGCCTTGAGAAAGCTATTTTTCAGCTAAGTACAAGCTGTTTTACAAATGTTTTTTCATTAAAATGGATGGGCCACAGCGGTGAAAGGGTTATCCCTTCTTACTGTGCTGGCATTTCCGACAAAAAAAATAAAATTATTGTTAGACTTATCTGATGAGTTGGTTATTCTAATAGATAGGGTATCTGTTTTTCTGATTTCAGAATCTGAGGCAACATACTTGGAATGATGGTACTCCAAGGTGCTAAAAAAGAGGCCATATTTAGAGATGAGCTGGGATCCAGCCCCATAGGAGCATTAGTTGAGCAGCCCCTCCCCCCTCCTTTTTTCTGTAGTCCTTTGAAAACTTTCAGCAAGCAGACAGTATAACCAGGCAGTGCAGGGCCTACCCCACATATATTATAATGCTTGGGAAGGGTAAGTAAGTATGACAAAAGAAAAGGTTATATAAAGAAAAAATTGAAGAAAGGTGACAGCATTACTGGCACAGGGTACTATGGCTATGGTTATGGGCTCCTCCAGACTGTTGCCCAAGCTAAATAGAGATGCCTTTACAAGAAAAGTAGAAAGAGCTGCAGTTTTCAGGTCAGCTGTGAAAGAGGAGGTGTCCAAGGTCTTTTCTACAGATGAGTAATGGAAGGATGACACAGTGAAGGGGGGGGGGGGGGAGAAGCAGCAGGCCAAGGCAGCTCAGCCTTGCAGCAGGCATACCGTATTTCCTATTGAAAAGTGTGTGGACATGTTCTTGGCAGATACAGAATTTGAAGAATTCTCATGGGTGAGATTTACATCTGAATCATCATACCTCACCCTGACTTCACCCCTATGAATTCCTGCTTGCGTCAAGTATCCTCTTGGTTATCGTCAAATTTTCTTCATCTTAACATCAATAAATCCGCTGCCATCTGGTTCACATTCAGGTCCCTCTGTCTCTCCCTGACCCTTGTGTTTGCTGACCATCCTGTTCCCCTCACCACTTCCATCTGTTACCTTGGTGTAACCCTGGATTGCTCCCTCTCTTTTCATGAGAACATTTCTACCATTATCTGTCGTTCTTTTGGTTCTCTTCAACAGATCCATGCAGTGCACCCATTCCTCTCCTTCTCCTTTCTCACAACCCTCACGTTGTCTCTAGTCATCTCCAGACTTGACTACTGCAATGTTGTCCTGGCTGATCTCCCTCTCTTTTAACTATACCTTCTTCAGCTCCTTCAAAATACAGCATCCCAGATCCTCACCCACTCCGCTTGCTCAGATCACATTACCCCTCTCCTTATCCAGCTGCAGTGGTTACCTCTTAAGTACTGTGTTGACTATAAATCACTCACTCTTGTCCACAAAGTACTTCACACCGGTCTTCCCCAATATCTCTCGGACCTCTTGCAACTTCACACTCTACATCATCTTCTCAGATCCATTCACTCTCATCATCTGCCTCTTCCCTTCCCCTCTTGCGCTCACATTGAACTCACTCACCACTCTGCTTTCTTCTTCCTGGGTCCTGCCTTCTGGAACTCCTTACCCCTTTCTCTCTGTTCAGAATCCTCCTTTGTAAGATTTAAAGCCATGCTCAAGACTCACCTCTTTCATGCATCCTTTGACCTCCCATTTCCCACAATTCAATTTCCCCCTGACTCCCTGCTTTCTGTTTAGTTTCTATCTGTTCACTTCTCTCTACCTGTCTCTTTAAACTTTCCAGTCAACTCTGCTTTCCTATCAACAATGGCGTTCCTTTCCTATTTCTCGTTTGTAGCCAACATGTTACTGTGTAAACCACTCTGATGCACTGCCTGAGTGCTATATCAAAAACTAAATGAAGATAAAGATATTGAAAGTGTACTAGCTGAAGAGACTGTTTAAGAGGTTGTGAGTATGCCAGCTGGTGAGGAGATAGAAAGTGATCCTAGCAGTGCAAAGGCAAAGAGTACTGCACAGGTAGAGAGGGGCAATAGAAATTGGAAAGGATACCACTAATCTTTCATCCTCTCATGTGCTCCCAGCCAAGGGTGCAACAGTAGTAGCAAGAGCATTGTCCCTCCCCAAGAAAACACAGGGGAAGTCTTGTACAGCAAAACCCACATAGTAAGTGCTTAAGAAATGCCATACTGGATTAGACCAAGGTCCATCAAGTCCAGTATCCTATTTCCAACAGTGGCCAATCCAGGTCACAAGTACCTAGCAGTTTCCCAAAAAGACACAGGTTCCATAATGCTTATAGTGGGGTAAGCAGTGGATTACCTCGGTCCTCTTTAATAATGGTTTATGGACCTTTCTTCCAGGAACTTGTCCAAGCCTGTTTAAACCCAGCTACACTAACAGCTTTAACAACATCCTCCGGTAGCAAATTCCAGAGTTTGATTACACATTGAGTGAAAAAATATTTTCTCTTATTAGTCTGTAGCTTCATTGCATGCCCCTAGTCTTTCTATATTTTGATGCATTCAGTGTATGCTCTGGTGGCTCCTCCTCCTCCCCTACCCCGCTCCATGTAGGTGCACCCCAGGGATCTGTCTTAGGCCACCTCCTCTTCTCTCTCTATACCCAAGGCCTTGGCGCGCTTATCTCCTCCCATGGCTTTCAGTACCATCTCTATGCCGATGACTCCCAAATCTACCTCTCTACACCTAACATTTCTCTGGCAACCCAGTCCAAGATCTCTGCCTGTCTTTCAGACATCGCTGCCTGGATGTCTCATCGCCAATTGAAATCGAACATGGCCAAGACTGAACTCCTTGTCTTTCCACCTAACTCCCCCCCCCCCCACTCCCCTCTCTCTCAATCCATATCGATGGATCTACTATCCTTCCTGTTCCCTCGACCCGCAATCTAGGGGTTATCTTTGACATCTCTCTCTCCTTCTCCACTCATATCCAGTTTGTAGCTAAGACCTGTTGCTTCTTTCTCTACAACATCAGCAAAATCCGCCCCTTCCTCTATGAACACACTACCAAGACGCTTATTCACTCCTTAATCTCCTCTCGCCTCGATTACTGCAACCTACTCCTCCCTGGTCTTCCCGTGAGCCACTTCCTTCCCCTTCAATCTATACAAAATCACGCTGCTTGACTAATCTTCTGCCAGCCTCGCCATGCCCATATTACTCCTCTTCTCAAGTCGCTTCACTGGCTCCCTGTCCAGTTCCGCATCCAATTCAAGCTTCTCCTGCTGACCTATAAATGCATTCACTCTATGGCCCCTCAATACCTCTTATCTCTAATCTCTCCCTACGTTCCCTCTCGAAATTTGTGCTCCGCTAACAAATTACTTCTATCAATGCCTTTCACCTGCACCGCGAACTCCAGACTTCGCTCCTTTCACCTTGCTGCAGCTTACGCCTGGAACAGCCTACCTGCGTCTGTGCACCAGGCATCCTCCCTGGCCCTCTTCAAATCCAGGTTGAAGACCCACCTCTTCACCATTGCATTCAGATCCTAACTCCTTCCTCATCTTACCCTAACCTCTGTCAACGTTTATGACCAAACTACAGACCAAACTGTACCACACCGTACCTTGCGCAGAACTGACTAATGCTCTTACTGTTCTAATTAATGTACTATTCTAACTAGATTGTAAGCTCCGATGAGCATGACTCTGATGGGCAGGGACTGTCTCTTGTATGTTAGCTACCGCTTGTAGGTTAGCTGTGCAGTGCTGCATGCGTGGCGCTTTATAAGTGTTGAGTAGTGATGGCGTAAACAATCGATCTGAGTTTACCCGTTCCATTACATTCATTAATTCATAGACCTCTAACATATCTCCCCTCTGCCATCTCTTTTCCAGGTTGCAGAGCCCTAACCTTTTTAGCCTCTCTTCATAGGGGTATCCTTCGATCCCCTTTCCCATTTTGGTGACTCTTCTCTGTACCTGTTCTAATAATGCTGTATCCTTTTTAAGATAAAGCGACCAGAATTGCACACAATATTCAAGGTGTGGTTGCATCATGGAATGATACAGAGGCATTATAATATCCTTTGTTTTATTCTCCTTTCCTTTCCTTATGATACCTAGCATTCTATTTGCTCTCTTGGCTGCTGCTGCACACTGAATGGAGAGTTTTAACATGTTATCCACGATGATGCCTAAATCTTTTTCCTGGGTGATGGTTTCTAATGTGGAACCTTGCATTGTATAACCATAGTTTGGGTTTTTCTTTCCTAAGTGCATAACTTTGCACTTGTCCACATCAAATTTCTTCTGCCATTTGGATGCCCAGTCTTCCAATTTATCAAGATCCTCTTGCAATTAAAAAAAAAAAAAAGGAGACGCTTGCCTGTTACCTGACCGGATTCTGGTGCAGTGCTGTGGAGAGGAGGAGCTTGGTGACCCCGCCCCCTCTGGGCCACTATTTCAGCGTCGGCCCGCTGCTGCCCGGTGAGACGCTTGCCTGTTACCTGACCGGATCCTGGTGCGGTGCTGTGGAGAGGAGGAGCTTGGTGACCCCGCCCCCTCTGGGCCACTATTTCAGCGTCGGCCCGCTGCTGCCCGGTGAGACGCTTGCCTGTTACCTGACCGGATCCTGGTGCGGTGCTGTGGAGAGGAGAAGCTTGGTGACCCCGCCCCCTCTGGGCCGCTATTTCAGCGTCGGCCCGCTGCTGCCTGGTGAGACGCTTGCCTGTTACCTGACCGGATCCTGGTGCGGTGCTGTGGAGAGGAGGAGCTTGGTGATCCCGCCCCCTCTGGGCCACTATTTCAGCGTCGGCCCGCTGCTGCCCGGTGAGACACTTGCCTGTTACCTGACCGGATCCTGGTGCGGTGCTGTGGAGAGGAGGAGCTTGGTGACCCCTCCCCCTCTGGGCCGCTATTTCAGCGTCGGCCCACTGCGGAACGCAACCCACGGGCGTCTACCCGTGGGTGCGTGCCCGAAGGGGCGTGCCCAAAGGGACAGGCCATGCCCCTTTGGAGCCCCTTCGGAGCTGTGAGGAGCTTTCTACACGGTCTCATGGGTCAACGGCGGAAGAAGGTATTTCCTGCTATTTCTGCTAAAGTCGGCAAAATTGTTGGACCTATGGATCGTCATCTTATGGGTCCTGGAACATCTGCCTCAGAGAAAGATCAGTCGAGGGAATCCGTGAGTACGGTGTCTGATTCTTCCTCTTTTACACTGGGGGTTGCTCAACCCGAGGAGAAAGAGGCTTTGGAGGTGCTTTCTGTCCGGGAGGGTATACCCGGTGAAAACCCTCTGTGTGATCAGGAACTCTCATCCTTGACCACATTGGGAGAACAGAAAGTTAAGTTGCCTTCCCCGGTGATATTTTCTTCTGGGTCTTTGGAAGTGACTGTACCTGCTGAGGTTTCTTTGAAAGATATTTGGGAATTGTTAGCACGTATGGAAGGTTCCTTTCGCGCTTCCTTTTCCCAAGTAGAACGGTTTTCTGGGGAAGTGGTACAGAAGTTCTCAGAACATGATGATTTGCTGTCTAAAAATAAGACATTATTGACTAAATTGGAGGGTCGCTTTACTGTATTAGAGGCTGCTGCTTCTTCTATTAAAGATAGTGCTATAATCCACCATCAGTTGGAAGCCCTCGAGAATACTAATCGTTCAAAAAATTTGCGTTTCCTTAATTTTCCTCGTACCCATTATCTTTCCCCATTGATTTTATTACAAAAATATTTTAAGGAGGTCTTACTAATTGAAGATGTGGATTCTATTAAGTTTTCCTCCATTTATTATATTCCTATGATTTCACCGGTTAAGGCTTCCTCTCCAGTTGTAGAACAGGAAGGGCACCCCAATGGCACAGGGTCCTTAGATGTCTCTCAGTTTTTGGAATCTTCTATAGATTTAATTTCCCAGCGTGCTACTTTGATTGTTTCTTTTCTTTCTTTAAAGGATAAAAACTTGATTTTGAGTTTATATTTTAAAAAGAAAAATCAGGTTTTTTGTGGGGACTCTATACAAATATTCCCGGACGTGAGTAGGGCTACTCAGGTCTGGAGGAAAGCGCTTTTGGCTTTAAAAGATCGGACCCTTGCCATTGGGGCTTCCTTTTTTCTGAAATATCCTTGCAAATGTATTTTGGTGTTGGAAGGCATTAAATATGTGTTTCTCGATGTTGGACAGTTTGAGGCATTTTTGATCAGTAAGGAATTATCGTGAGTTGTTAGTTTACTATCTTTTTCCCCTCATGTAAAATTGGGCTTAATTATTTTGAATCTTGTTGCCTTGATTTTGCTTGTTTTAGGTGACTGTCTCCTTGATGTGGACTTGATTGTATGCTTACTTTACTTTCAATAAAGATTGTTTAAAACTGAAAAAAAAAAGATCCTCTTGCAATTTTCCACAATCCTCATGGGTTTTATCAACTTTGAATAGTTTTGTGTCATCTAAAAATTTGATAACCTCACTCGTTATTCTCATTTCCAAGTCATTTATGAATATGTTAAAAAGCAGCGGACCAAGCACAGATCCCTGGGGTACTCCACTATTTACTTTCTCCATTGGGAAAATTGGCCATTTATCCCTACCCTCTGCTTTCTATCTTTTAATCAGTTCCTGATCCACAATAGTAAGCTGCCTCCTATCCCATGACTTTAATTTAACCAAGAGTCTCACATGAGGGACCTTGTCAAAGACAATCTAAAAGTCCAGATACACTATATCAACTGACTCACCTTTGTCTACCTGTTTATTCACACCTTCAAAAAAACATAACAGATTAGTAAGACAATATCTTCCTTGTCTAAAGCCATGTTGACTGTCTCCCATTAAGCCATGACTATGCTGAGTAATTTTGTTCTTTATGATGGTTTCTACCATTTTTCCAGGTACTGATGTCAGGCTCACCGGTCTGTAGTTTCCCGGATCACCCCTGGAACCCTTTTTAAAAATTGGCATTACATTGGCGATCCTCGAATCTTCAGGTATTACAGATGATTTTAATTATAGTTCACAGATTACTAATAATAGGTCTACAATCTCATATTTCAGTTCTTTTAACACCCTCAGATGTATATCATCCGGTACAGGTGATTTGCTACTCTTCAGTTTATCAAAAGGTATACACATTCCATGCTGTTTGTCCCAGGCATAAGTAGTGGATTTCCATGGTCCACTTTAATAATTGTTTTTTTACTTTTCCTCCAGGAACTCATCCAAATCTCTTTTAAACCCAGTTATACTAACAAATTCCATAGTTTGATTACATGCTGAGTAAAAAAAAATAGTTTCACTGATTTATCTTAAATGTGCTACATTGTAGCTTCATTATACGTCCCCTAGTCTTTCTACTTTTTGAACAACTGATCTACTTGTTCCATCCCATTCATTATTTTGTACCTCTATTGTATCTCCCTTCAGCATCTTTCCAAGTTGAAAAGCCCTAATCTTTTAAAGTTTTTCTCATAGGGATATCCTTCCATCCCCTTTATCATTTTGGTTGCTCTTTTCTGTACTTTTTTCCAATTCTGCTATATTCTTTGTGGGTGCACTGCTTATATAATTATATAAGCTTATGTCATTATATGATTTTCACTCCCCTTAAATGCTATGCCATACCCTTCTAGCTGTGTGGCTATGTGGCCAGTGTGCTTTGGATTTTTCTGGGCCACTCTACATCTCCTCCAAATAAAGGCAGATTGATCTTTAAGGCAGTAATGTGGCATTACTGCTAGGAGTCATATCTACTATTTTGAACCCCAGCAGTGATGGAGCAGGAGTCAAGAGGGGTTGTTCTTGCTCCCACCACTAGATACCTAGAGGCACTTCTCTGAGTGCCTGGGGTTTTGGAGGGTTCATGGGGTGGGGGGGGGGTCCATCAGAAGGGGTCTTCTTTAGGGTGGAGTGCCCTTGAATCTGGGGCTAACTGCTATGGGGAAGTCTTCTTAGGGGATCAGATACTCGATGGAGAACTGAAGAACTAATATTCATTAGGGGGTCTGATACTTGGGAGGATTGGATGCCTGGTGGGGGATTGATATTCAGGATCCTATGCTTGGTAGGGAGGGGGAATATGCATCAGCATTTAGCACTTTCCTTCCTATTTCCTTCTCAACTGGAGGCTGTGTTCACTGTCTTGGCAGGTAGTGTGGATGCTCCCATGTGCAATAAGTGTCTCCCTGTGTGTTAAATGCAAGATAGATGCTGAGCACTTCCACTGGATCTCCCACACAGGCTTTGCACTTACCGCACCTTAACTTTGCCAGTTAAGGTGAAGTAAGTGCAAATATGTACCACAGCTTAGCAAAAGAGCCCCTAAATAAGGCATGAGTACTGATTATGGAAATTACGTTAGAAGGGTTAGGTATCATTTATGCATGCAAAAGCTAATATATATGTTTACACCACCATACACATAGAAGTGATGATTTTAGAAATGCTACTTACTTATACAGCAGCATGCATAGATTTAAAGGGGACATGTTTTGGGAATGATTTAAGCAGAGTTTCAAGGTGTACATGAATTCATGAATTCAATGTTTTACAAAAGCAATAGACATAGGTTAAAAAAAACTTGATGCAGCTCCTCTGGTAACCCACTGAATTCAGTCATGTCATAGTACTATTGATATTGGCTGGTGGGTACTTGATCAGATCTCCCCTACTTGGAGAGGGGGATGATATGAAGAGAAGAATTAATGAACACAAGCACTTTTGGATATTTAAATTCCATTCCATTGAACATTTATTTATTTATTTATTTATTTAACATGGTTTTTTTTTTATACCACCTTATCTTGTATTCAAAGTGGTTTACATTGAACAATCAGAACAGAACGTTACATAGAACAGGGGAGCTAAACTGGGTCAAATAAAATAATGTGATTTAAGTTACATTGTAAATTTACATCAAACTAAATTCTATATTGTCATAGGGTACTTGGAAGGATGAAGGAATAAGAGGGAGGGGAAAAGAAAAGGGAGGGGGTTTTATGTGTGTGTTTTATTAGCCTGGGGTGGTATCCATAGTGTTTAGTAAAGAGGAATGTTTTTATGGCTTTCCTGAAGTCCTATACGTCATTGATAGACCTTATGTTTCATGGGAGTGAGTTTCAGAGTGATTGTGCATATATTGAAAAGGCTCTGTGACAAGTTGCTTGTTTTGCCATTATTTTAATCTTGGGTTATTAGTAATTGGTCTTTATTGTGTTTCCGTTTTGCTCTATTTTCTGGATCTTTGCTTATTAGATCTTGGAGGATAGGTGATGATAATTGATGAGTAATTGTAAGGACCATGAGTAGTACCTTGTATTTGGACCTAGTAGTTATGGGCAGCCAGAGGAATTGTTTCAAGGCTGGAGTTATGTGGTCGGTTTTTGTTGTGCCAGCTATTATTCTTGCAGCCGGGTTTTGTACTAATTGAAGAGGGTAGGTGGTCTGTATTGGTAGGCCCTGGTAGATGATATTACAGTAGTCCAGGATGGGCATTATCATAGTTTGGCAAACTGTGCGGAAGTTATTGGAGTTAAGTAGTGGTTTGAGTTTTTTTATTATTCTTAATTTATGATAGGTAACTTTTGTGTGTCTGCAAATTCGGATTATGGTCTAGGCATATCCCTAGATATTTGACTTCTGATTTCATAGCTATTTCATTGTGGAATATTTGTAGTTATTTCAGTGGAGTGAAGGCAGTGCTCCTTGTCATGAATAGTGTTTCTGATTTCTTATAGTTTATTGAGAGGCTATGTTCCTGAGGCCAGTTTGATATCTACTCGATGCATGATATTATCCTTGAGTGATCAGGTTACTCTACATTGATGGGGGCATATACCATGATGTCATGTGCATAAATACTGTATTTGAGCTTCTTTTTGGTTATTAGTTTACAGAGAGATTGTAAGCATATGTTAAATAATAAAGCAGAGAGTGCTGAGCCTTGTGGGAGTCCTTGTGGTTGACTAATCAGTTTTGAGCGTGTAGTTCCAAATTTTACTTGGATTTTTCTTTGTTAAAGGTATGGAACGTTGTTTCTTGTAGACCAATTTCTTGTAGGCGTCTAGTGAGGACATTATGGTTTATGGAGGCAAAGGATGCCTTGATATCAATGAATACCATTATGAATCCTTGCTTAGCATTGTCTAGTCTGGTGATTATCTTGTCCAGGAGTGAAGTGAATAGCATTTCTATGCTCTGTTTAGGATTGAACATGTTGATGGAGGTCAAGTGGATCATGAGTGTCTAGGTGGTCTCGTAATTGAAGCTGGACCACTTTTTCAATCATCTTTGCCATGAATGGGAGGCTTGAGATGGGTTGGTATGAGTTGGGGTCATTGGTATCTAGGATAGAGCTTTTTAGTATTGGTCTTATTATGGTTTGCTTGAGACTAGGTGGGAGAAAGCCTTGTGTCAGTGAGAGTTTAATTATGTTAAGTAGAGTAGGGACTAATTGTTCTATTGTTGACTTAATCCAAGGTATTGGGCATGGATCCAGAGTGGAGGTTGTAGTATTGAGAGGGGTTATGATGCTTGTCATTTCTTTTATGGATGGGATGTAGAAGGTTCTCCATTGATGGGTATTTGTTTGTGAGATAAGCACCTCCAATGTACCTTGTTGGTTTTTGGTTTGAGTTGGACTTAAATTGTATCCATTCTATAGTCTGTTTTAAACCTTAGGTTTAAAACAGACATATACTGGATGACATTGCTTTGAATTTCTTTCCTCCTGGATGGCTGTCTGCGGCACATGATCCTCTCTAGCCATCTCGTATATAAGTGAGTGGTTGAATGCTTGTCATTCTGCTCATTTGTCCACCTACAGCTGATTTGAGTAAGAATAGACCTGGACCTATGTGAAAGTTTGGAGACCATCTATATCCCTGATGCAGATAAGTTCAAAACATTATTGTGTTGGATAATTTTGCACTTACCATATGTGTTTTTGGATACTGTCTGTCTGCTGATGTGAGCTTTTGATGGATTTTTGAAATGTTGTGACACTTTGATAGTTTTGATAACTTTTGAACTCTGAATGAAGAAAATCTTTTAAAAAAAGATATTTATGAAGAAAAGTTAAAAAAAGAAAATTTTTGAAAAATGATTTCTTTATAGCCTGTTGTTGGCATTATGATTTCCTTCTAGGAATATTCCATGGACCGATGATGAGATAAGCTAGTTCTGGCTTTGTAGCCTTAAATATCTTTGGCTCTCCTGCTAGAAGCAATAACAGCTCACATTATTTTGAGGTCCATAGTATTATTTATTTACTAATTGCTCAGGATTTGTATTAATTTGCTGTGTGCTATTTATACAGCAGCATGCATAGATTTAAAGGGGAAATGTTTGGGGAATGGTTTAAGCAGAGATTCAAGTTGTACATAAATTCAGTATTTTACAACAGAAATAGACATATGTCCAAGAAAATGTTAAAGCTGATATTTATAATTGCTTTGAGTCATGTATAACTATGGGCTAATATCTCATTTTGCTCACTAGAAAGAGGCCTTGAGAGGAAATTGTTTTTAGTTTTTTGACAAAAATTGGAGGATTGCTTTGTAATGAGTTTTCAGTGGATGTGCAGGGTTCCCAAATCTGCCCTTTATACAGTATGTGAAAACAGCATCAATTACATATATAAGTAGCACTAGCGCCCCTTATATGTGTAATTAACACTGTTTACAATTGTAGAGGACATAAGATGCCATTCTTTTCTATCCTCTTTTATAAAATGCTTTTTCTCTCTATTTTCAATTAGGCAATTATTTGTCTTTGCTATGCCATCTCTAAGGAAAGGTGTAAAGGGTGCAGTATAAAAAGCCTGCAGGAATTTAAAAATTAAGGGACCCTTTTACTAAACAGCGCTAATCGGTGAACTCACATTTTAACATGTGATAAGGGGCTGTGGTGAACATTAGCATGCTGCCAAAACGCACATTAACTGGAAAATACACACTAATATGGAGAGTGGGTGGGTTATAGATGGAGTGTAAGCATGGAGAACATATTAACGTGCAATCATCATTAACGTGCCAGTTAGTGTGCGTAAGTCTAATGATATTGCTTTAGGTATCATTAATTGGACCCCACTTCCCAATCCCATGGGTAACATGGTTGAGCCCACATCCCATTCGTTGTGGGGGAAGGAAGGGGGTTGGCGATGGGGGGGGGTGAGGGGTTGCGCGAGAATGTGGATGGAGCGTGCAGGCTCACCTTTTGGTAGACTACTCTTCTGTTATCGGGCTGACTGAGAAGCTGGGTCTTGAAGGCATGACCACTTCTGCCCACTCAGTTTGGCGGTGTGACCCAAGCTGGTGAGCATTGGTGACAGGATTATGGTGAGGAGGTAAAGGGGGGGGGGGGGGTGTGACAGGGACTTTAGGGTTTGTTGCAGCTTGAATGGAAAGGAGAACTAGAAACCTCTCCTACAGTTTATTCATGTCCAAAGAGGGTGAGGAGAGAGATATTGGAGTAGTGGACTGCAGCCTCTCGTAACATGGATTACATTGCCATGTATGGTGCAAGTCCTAAAGAAAGCTCCTGCATATAAAGTAGGTTTCAACCTGGCACCACCACAGGCAAGGGGAAGTGGGGGGTGGTAACTCTTGATTGATGTGAGTACAAATAGGGCAAGGACATTACCGTCTAGCCCGGACTGTTGGTTGAGACGCTTTAAGTTATAGATTATTTGTTGAAGAATAAAGCTGCAGCCATATTTTGCCAGAATGCCTTTTTTGTGGTGATCTCTATACTGTTGGGGGGATGAGAGCGAATGAATAGTGCAAATGCCAATGTTATTGCTTCGAATGTTAACTGCCAAGAATATACTGGTCACAATGTTGATGGTCAACGTGGAGGATTTGTACTTACCATGCATTAAAAATATGCATTGATTGAGAAACCTTAGTGGGATTTAGTAAAGGGACCCCTAAATCCTATTGCATACTTGCATTCTCCTGACATAATCCCAAACCTGGTGCCACCATTTTTACCTGCAGGGAGAAAGGCAATTTTTTAAGAAGCTGTTCCACCTTGAAAATTGCACATAGAATGCATGCACCTAATGAGCAATTAGAGTCCCTTTTACTAAAGTGCTCTAAGCAGCTAGAATGTGAATTAGCGTGTGGCAACTGTGATCACACGGTCATGGTAGATGTAACTGCACACTGGAAGGGGGGGGGGGGAGGGTATGGGCAGGGAAAGAGCATGCCTGAAGTGTGTACATGGTAATCAGCACATGATGCTTTACTTTGCACTCTGACGACTAGAGATAATGCAAATGCACTTACTGCCTACTAAAAGGGCTGCGTTAAGATCTAGGATATCTTTCTACAATAAGGCTTAATCCAAAGGCAACGAACTCTCAATAACTAGGTTGGATAAGCCAGCTACAGAAGGTGTTTGCTGAGCAGAGCCTCCCTAAATAAAACCAACCCAACAACTCCAATTTGCACAGAACCTCGCTGCACGAATAATATATAAAGCTCAACATTCGGATCATATCACCCCACTTCTTCATAAACTACATTGGCTGCCCATATCAAGCAGAATAAAATATAAATACATTAGGATTGTTTTCAAACTCATCAACAACATTGCCCCATCTTACCTAACTTCCCTCCTCATCATGCCCTCAAATTCAAGAGCCAGACAAAGCTGTTCCCAAAACACAATTGACATCCCCAATCACATACGTAATACCACTAACACCACAAGTAATAGGGCCTTCACCTATATTGCCCCAACTATTTGGAATACTCTTCTGCACACATTAAGAGCCATAAAAGACCTCCAATTGTTTCGCAAAGAGCTCAAAACTTTCCTCTTCCTAGAATATAATGGAAACCTATCTGACACTCATACACAACTGACATAGATATCTTTTATCTATCTGTCTCCTGGCACCCTACACCTCTCTGACTTTCCTACTAGGTCATCTATGTTCACCATTTGATAACTGAGTACCTGGAACATTCCTAAATTCTTTGTAAATAAGTTGTTAAATATGTTATCTTGCTCTACTACTAATCAGGTGTTACGATGTTAAAGCGAGTTCCATGTTACAATGTAACTGTGTTATGTTCAATGTAAACCACCTTTGATCTCTGGAAGAGGCAGTATAGAAAAGCAAATAAATAAAATAAATTACTGCAGTTAATTTGAAGTGAATATGAAACTGACAGTGTCTTCTGAGACCAAACAATGGTTATATCATTACTTGCAGTTGAAAGTGCATACACACTCATTGTATAAATAAATATAATTTAAGGGCCCCTTATACTAAAGTGTGGGGAAGTTTTTCAATTATGGTACATTTGATGCAAAAGTAAGTGCAAATCCTCTGCGTCAGCTGTTGAGGGCTTTCCCCAGGATATTTCCTTCCAGGGTGATGCCTCTAGATTAAGCCTTATTGAAAAAAGAAATTCTGCATATCCAGTTTTCCAAAAATATATTCCCAAAGTGGGGTACAACACATAGAAATATCAGTCAATAAAACAGCAAACAAAATTATTAATGCAAGTAGTTCTTGATTCACTAGCATAGTACTGTATATAACATGGAGGACATTTTGGAAGCCCTAGTCCTGCTTTGGACATCTGTAAATGAGCATAGAGACATCCAAAGCACAGAGTTATCTCCAGAGGCATTTTAGAAGCTGGGTTTGTGGATGTCCCCAGTGTGAGGACATCCAAGTCTGAACGGGGGCATGGTGGAGGCATGGCTGGGTTTTTCCCAGGAACCTGGATGTTTCCACCTGATCTCAGAAACTACCTGGACTTCGAACATTGCATCTAAGTTTAGACCTGCTTGAGCACCTGAAAAGTGGTTGTTTTGTCTGAAAAGCATCTAGAGGGTGTAGAGGAGAAAGCACTCTGTCATCTCCAGTTCCGTTTCAATTATAGTAGCATAGGATTTGAACCCTGGCTTCCTTGGTCCTAGCCCATTATGCTAGACATCCGGGTTCTGTAATACAATTCTTGGGATGTCTATGTAGACGCCCCTGCAGCTGTCCATATCGGGCATGTCCATGTTTATGAAAACACATGTGCATCTGGACGTGCCTGCTTTTTTTTCAGATGTTCTGGCTTAGAAGTCCCTGACTGCACTTGGACACCCTTACTAATATTCCCCTCCATGCCTCCTATGAATTTGTTTGATATTTTTGTAAAACCAATTGTGATTAGTAATGTTTTCTCTTTTTCCCTGATAAATAATATTTCCTAGCACTTTCATAAAGCTGTTAGTCCAAAAGGATTTTATTCACAAATCACTTGGATAAAGTGGAATGAGATCGGTGTAATATCCAATTACTTTATTACAGTGTTCTGCTTTCTCATTATCTTTGCATAGGAGGTCAAGGACAGTAACACTGCAAAGAAGACTCATTTCTCCCATTGATGGATCTCTCTGATATTTGCTGAATTTATACGTTGCTGTTGCTTTCATACAATACAGAATTTCAAACCATTTTGTCATATCTAGTTCAATAACTGTTGTTATGAGCCTACTTTTAGTAAGTTAGCCAATATGAGTTCTTCTTCAAATGTACATGAAGGACAGTTTTAGATAGGATGAGATGAGTGGATTGAGGTGTCTTGGTTGGAATGTGAAAAATCCCCACTATATTTTACAAAGGCTCTGCGTAATGCAGAGTCTCTCATAAATTGCAATGTAAGGATTGGCAGGAGTGCACTTCGATTCCCCGCCATAACCACCGGGTGGAGCACTTTTGAATAGCTGCACATGGGGAAAAAAGAAGCATACAGCTTTTCCCCAAATGCACATAGCAACAGCTTTTTAAAAAATCACTGCTCTTGACATGCATGTACCCCCCGGCCTTCCTATCCCCTCTCTCCAGTAGCACAGGTCACCCCCACACTCCAATCACTCCCCTGATATCATCAATCTCTGTACGGATTATAAAATTCTCTCCATAATTTAAGGGCTCTTTTTACTAAAGCCCACTAAGGATTTGCAATTAAAGCTCCAAACCACACACATCAATGCAAAGCCTCTGTAGTAGCTGCTGAAGTCAGGACCACTATGGTCCTGGCAGCTAACTTATGATATGTTAATCTAACGTGCACTCCACCAAGGTGGGTTCGCTTAATGCCTCCCATAGTAAGGCAATTTACAATAAAAACAGGTAGAAGAGGACTAGGAGGAAAGGAACTCCAGTGTCATGGACAGAAAAGAGTCACAAACATACTAAGAAAAGGCGGGAGAAAGGTGAGAGATTAGAAATGGTCATCCGCAGGATCTGGTGGATCAGGTGATGATAATGTCAAAGGCTTCATGAAACAAGAGAGTTTTAAGCTGGGTCTTGAAGCTGGTGAAGGAATGCTCCAGTCGAAAAGCAGGTTGTTCCAAGGATAGGGGCCAAGAAAGAAGAAGGCGGAATGTTGTGTCTGTTTAAACCTGGCGTGAGAAGCAGAAAGGAGGTATAAGCGATTAGAGTGGAGTGAGCGGAGAGGAAGATGTGGGGTATGAAGAATAATACAGAAAGAGAGAGAAGAATCACCAACATTGATCCTCCCCATTAGAGAATTCCTGAAAATGTAAACCTCTCTGAGTAGATCTCCCTTGCAGACCCCTCACTCCCCACTCTTCTTGATCTCTTCAGCTCTTGCTGGAGTCCCTGGAGTCTAGTGGTAGCAGAAGTGATCTCCAGTTGCTCCCAAGAACAAGATATGCCATACTGCAGGGGTACTCAAATCCAGTCTTGGAGGGCCAAAACCAGTCAGGTTTTCGGGATATCCCTAATGAATATGCATGAGATAGAGTCAAATACAATGGAGGCAGTGCATGCAAATATATTAGATGCATATTCATTAGGGATATCCCGAAAACCTGACTTGTTTGTGGCCCTCCAAGACTGGATTTGAGTACCCCTGCCATACTGGGTCAGACCAAGGGTCCATTAAGCCCAGTATCCTGTTTCCAACAGTGGCCAATCCAGGTCACAAGTACCTGCCAGGTTCCTAAAAGGTATACTAATTCCATGAAATTAGGCAGCATACATTACAATTGTTTTAAACATGAATGTTCATTTTTCAGTTTATTTATTATTATTTAGATCACATCTTTCAGTAGTAGATCATCATCATGGATAACATGTTGAAACCCTCTGCCCAGTGTGCAGCGGTGGCCAAGAAAGCAAATAGAATGCTAGGTATCATAAGGAAAGGAATGGAGAATAAAACACAGGATATTATAATGCCTCTGTTTCGTACCATGGTGTGACCTCAGCTTGAATATTGTATGCATTTCTGGCTGCCATATCTTAAAAAGGATATAGCGTTATTAGAAAAAATACAGAGAAGAGCCACCAAAATGGTAAAGGGGATGGAAGGATACCCCTATGAGGAGAGGTTAAAAAGGGTAGGACTCGAGCTGAAAAAGAGATGGCTGAGGACAGATATGATAGAAATTTATAAATTAATGAATGGAGAGGAACGGGTAAACGTAGATCGATTGTTTACACCATCAAATATAGAAAGATTAGGGGGCATGCAATGAAGCTACAGTATAAGCCATATAAGACTAATAAGAGAAGATATTTGTTCACTCAACGTGTAATCAAACTCTGGAATTCGTTACTGGGGGATACAGTAAAAGCTGTTAGTGTAGTTGGGTTTAAAAAAGGTTTGGACAAGTTACTGGAGGAAAGGTCCATAAACCATTATTAAAGTGAACCCGGCAAATCCACTGCTTGCCAAATAAAACAAAATATATTATAATGCCCCTATATCGTTCCATGGTGAGACCGCACCTTGAATATTGTGTGCAATTCTGGTCACCGTATCTTAAAAAGGATATAGCGTTATTAGAAAAGGTTCAGAGAAGAGCCACCAAAATGGTAAAGGGGATGGAAGGATACTCCTATGAAGAAAGGCTAAAAAGGTTAGGGCTCTTTAACCTGGAAAATATTTTTTCACTCAACGTGTAATCAAACTCTGGAATTTGTTACTGGAGGATGTAGTAAAGGCTGTTAGTGCAGCTGAGTTTAAAAAAGGTTTGGACAAGTTCCTGGAGGAAACGTCCATAAACCATTATTAAGAAGGGACCCAGGATATCACTGCTTGACCCAATACAAGCATTGTGGAACCTGTGTCTTTTGAGGAAACTGCTAGGTACATATGACCTAGATTGGCCACTGTTGGAAACAGGATACTGGGCTTGATGGACCTTGGTCTGACCCAGTACGGCAAATCTTATGTTCTTATGCCCCAATTCAAGCATTGTGGAACCTGTGTCCTTTGGGGAAACTGCTAGGTACTTTTGACCTGGATTGGTCACTGTTGGAAACAGGATACTGTGCTTGATGGACCTCGGTCTGACCTAGTATGGTATTTCTTATGTTCTCATGTTCTTAATGTGAGTTACAGTCAGGTACTATATGTATGTCCCTAGAGAGCTTACAATCTAAGGTTGTACCTGAACAATAGAGAGTTAAGGTTTGCCCAAGGTATGTCTCTGGGATTTAAATCCTAGTCTTTCTGAGACCAGGTTGCTGCCCTAACCATTAGGCTACTTCTCTATGCCTACTATTGCTGAGTCCTGAATTCAAATTAGCAACCATGAACCCTAGCAGTAATCTCATTGTACAACCTCTAGGTGGTCAGGCTGCCAAATCTGGGTATTTTCCCCATACCCTATATGAATTTCTATGTTAGATATTGTGGGGGCCCCTAGCCCAGGCCACAGCCTATAGGCATAGGGGTGCCACTATTTAGTCTTTGAATAAAGAATAATTTGTCCTCGTCCAGAGCTTGGGCTGCTGGGACTTGTAGCTGTGCTACCACTTAAAAAAACAGTAGTATTGAGAACCGAGGGTTCTTTCAAAAAACACACAGGAATTTATTTCCTTCTTCTCACAAGCATATAGCTCAAACAAAACAACAGTATTCTTCTCCAAAACAAATGATCCTCAGGAAAATCACACAAAAACCCAACAGTGAAATTGCTTTAGCTGGCTTTCACAACATATGTAGCTGTTTCCCAAACATACAGCAATAAACACAGTTTCTTTTCTTCAAATCAAAGTAATTGTCTTTTCTTCCTTCAACAGGGTACTTAGCAATTCAGGCTAGAATCATTCTCCCTGTCTTACTCACTGCTTTTGGTGGTTTTCAGGTTACAGACTTTTTCCTTTATCCAGCAGCTTCTATTCTGCCTTTTTACACCATGAACAGTCCATTAATAAATCCTCTGAGTCAGAATCAGGTTCAACAGATTCTACCTGCATTTCCTACGGGTTTTCAACCGGTATGTCTGGCTCTAAACCTTCATGTAATGCTTCTTGCTTGAAACTCTCTAAGAGCTCCTGAATTCTCCTCCACTGGGGCTTCTTACTAGGAAAAGGGTTTCCACCTGGAGTGAGAAGTTTCTTTTCCTGACTCAAACGCCAGAGTGCCTCTAACTGGCTTAGGTCACTCTTAGGTATATTTTTATCCACCCACCTTCTTGGAACTGGAATCTTTTTAGCTGGTCCATGTACTGGAGGAACTGCACCTTGCCCCTTGTCTGTAATTCTTTCAGCTACATCTCTCCTGGCTTCAGAACCAATTGCAGTTTCCCTGCAAGCCTGGCTCTTTTTCTGGGTGCTGCTTTCACCTCTGAAATCCCCCTGGAAATCTCCACCGTTCTCCTCTTTGGTGAGTTCTCTTGGTCTTTCCCTGGTGCTTCTCCCTCCACAGTAGTCTGCAGTGCTCTCTCTAGTCAGCTCCCTCATGTGCTGCTCTCTCCCCAAGTACTGCTCTCTCGTGGAATCCTCTCTCCAGCCGGTGCTACTCTCACATGTTTCTCTGGGTTTATAAAGCTGCCTTTTTCCTAACCTGCACTGTCCCTTACCCAGGTGTCTCTCATTATCCTCCAAGCCTGCCCTTAGATCAGCAGAGCTTGGGTGTGCCTTAGCTTCAGCAAGTGCGTGTTTTTTTTCCTTTGCCTGCACCCTGAAAGCTACAGATATCCTGCCTGTCTCCTTCCTTAAAGGTAGATCTATAATTTTCCTCTGTTTGCATGGGCTCAGCCATGCTCTCCTCATCACAATATGTAATGCTCTAGTTAATATGCAAGGTTTTTGAGCTCTATGTTAACAGCATAAAACCTGCATTAGATTGTAGTAACACACATTAATGTGTGTTATTTATCACAGATCAAATGTTATGTAGTGGTACCTATTTACTAAGAATGCTTGTTAATGGTATTAGTGCATACCAACATTGTAAATCTAGCTGCTAATGTGTTTTAGAAAATAAGCCACTTAAGGACACATTCCGTTCCGAACATTGATCCCCTCTGTATGTCCAGTCTGAACCAGATGTACAGAGGGAATAGCAATTCTGATCCTGCCGGGCACTTCTAGCCCCATGGGATGAGAATCACGAACCGTCCTGTACATGCAGGCCGGTACTGCGATTCAGTCTGACCTGCACGTTCAGGACCATCCTGGCTAACTCAGTCAAGGATCTTCAATGGAGCCATGGCACCAGGGCGTCATGTTGCCATGGCACCACGGCTCTATTGAAGAGCCATGATGCCAGCCGCTGGAAACAAAAGCTTATTCCCCTCAGCCCGAACCCCTATCTGGCCTGCAGGGAATGTCCTCCGGCCCCCCCCCCCCGCCTCATCCACATCCCGGCATTGGAAAATTATCACGTCCAGGGACATTATTCCACCTCGGAGATGAAATAACATCCCCACACATGTTGCAGGCCCTGGATGTACAGGATCGACATTAGAATCGGCCCTGTACGTCCAGGGCTGGCGACCGCCCACCATCCACCCAGACGCCGCCCCCGAGCTGCCCCTTCCCCACCCTGTCTATCTTCCCCACACAACCCGCTATTCGTGGCACAGAATTGGTCCCTTAGGGGGTAATTACTTATGCGTGTTAAGGGAATAGCACATGCTATTTGCCACTTAATGTGATAAATCACAGAATCATATGTTATTTTATAACAGTACATTTTAGTCTACTGCAACCCATGTTAGCAAATAATGGGACACATGCAAAGCACATGGTCTGATGCTCTCAGGTGCATCATTAAGGGATGGTGTTAAAAAAAATCCCAAGGAGATCTCCTTCCCTCCAGTCAAACTCTTTATTTGGAGCTTGATTGTAGTAGTGGTACCATGAGCCTACTGCTAGGGTTCAACCAATGTCATTTCACACCCAGAGCATGATAGGACAGGAATTGCCAGTGATCAGTAATTGTTCATGCCACAGTCACTAGACATGTGAACCACTGGTAGGTTCTGTGGAGCAGGGTGGGGGGGGGGGAGGGAATTCTTAACTAGAGCTGAACGGAGTCTTGGAGTGGATAGAAGGACCAAATGGAAGGGAAGGAGGGTCTGCATGGGGCTTTAATACTGACTCTTTTAAGACAACTCCCATGAGCATCAGGTTGTTTGTTAGTGGCCCAGGACACCCAAGGAATAAAATGATGCAGCTTTCGAGGCTGATTGCAAGTTGTGTTATTTATATACAGTAAGTTAATGACCTGAGGTACTGAGCTACTTCAAGTTAATGACTCTGGATGAAAAATTAAGAGGCAGCAAACTGCAATATTTTACTACAGCTTATTAACTACCCCTATTAGTGTCCATTGAAACTATGTGGAGGATACTTTTATAAGGCATGCCTTGATTAATGTGTACTTTTATGCTCATACTGTATATAAAATAAAGCATATACATACTTTACATTATAAAATTGGGGTGTAGATTGTTGCAAACATGCATTAATTTAAGCCACAGGCACTAGACCCAGGCCAGATTTAGGCACAGGCAAGGGAGGCAACTGCCTCCTGTGCCAAGTTTTGATAGGCACCAGAGTATTGCCAAACTGCCATACCTCGATCGGCATCGTTGATCGGTTCCACCCCAGTGTCCTGCTTACCGGTGTAACGTGGTCTCTGAGTGGCAGCAGCAAGTTCATTAATTAAATTCAGCCTGGGGCTGCCCAGGCCTTGTAGCGTCCCGCCTTCTCCATTCCCCTGCAAGGTTTCTATGGTAACAGGAAGCCCTGCGAGAGGAAAGGAAGGGTTGCTACAGGGCCTGGGCAGCCCCAGGCTGAACTTAATTAATGAACTTGCTGCTGCCACTTGAAGACAGGATTGCACAAGTAAGCAGGACATTGGGGCAGAGATGATAGGGGAGGGAGCGCTAGAGCCAATGGGGAGGGGGGAACCCCCCATTGTTGCCTATGGGCGCCAACAAAGTAAATCCGGCCCTGGCTAGCCCTATAGATGATGCAAATACCCAGGCCTAGATTTACTGTATAGTATTTTATAATTTACCCAAATGACATTGTGGCTCACCTATGCCCTGCCCTTACTCTAAAAGTGAAAGTATGCATGATCAGTCCAATCTTCTTTTTTTTTTTTTCACGGTGCATACCCTTCTTTCCTACATGGCCCAAAAGGTTTGCTGGTAGATTGAAAACCAAAAAAATCTAAGCAGCATGAATTTCTTATGTTTATTGTTCATTTTACCTATCTTACTGAAAAAAAAATCAATAATTACCAAATAGTTTACAAGGAGAATCTTTTTTTTTTCTTAAAAAGCACAAGGCTCTCGTACATATCCCAGCAAAGATTATAAAAGGTGTAGCAATTGATTTAGTATGTCAAATTAGAAAATGGCATGCACACATTTGCCTACCTCTTCAACTTTGCAATGTTTTTTTTTTAGGCCTATGCTGTTTGTAAGGTGCATGTTACTGTGTTCAAATGTCTGGCTATGTCAGGAGAATTTATATTCATTAGGTAGCACACAAACAAGGTGTCACAAAACCTCCCAGTCAGTCTTTTCTGAAGTTAGAAAGCGAGAGCTATCTATAGTACTGGTTTATGGAAATTTCATTAGTTATTGAATTGCTTCACAGTCCAGCAAATAGTCTGCTTATTTGTAACTCTGGAATGATGGAAATACTTTACTGTATACATCTTTCAGGGCTCATGCTAATAATGAAAAGTTTATATTCATATAAAGTACTGGGCTTGCAAGCTCTCTAATTGTGACAGTTACCACTTCTGCTGCGGTTCATGGCTCTGCCCTCTGTATTAATTCTTGGTGTCATACAGAAAATGGCCATCCATTAGGAAGTGCTGAGCAAAAGTTAATGGTATCATTCAGATTCGACTATTTTAATCAGGCTTCAAGAGGGACTTAATACCCTCCAAATTTGGTCTTAGAAAACTTTCCAGATTAAGGATATTGTTTGACTTCAGCACATAAAAATATTGAAATCTTACGTATTCTAAAATATCATTTGGAGATATCTGATTAAATTCCAATTATGCTGGATTTTCAGATTATTTGAATGATTGCAATGACTCTCAATATCGCTTTTTTATATATAAAGAGTAGCTCTCCTGTAGTCTCAAATGTTTGAAATTGGCCAATGTTCTGAGGATGCTTTGATATAATATCGCTTAAAACAAGGGCTAAAGATAAGAAATTCTCAAACTTTAATGAACACGATAACATGAAATATGCAAAAAACCCTCTTATGTAGCCCTACCCCGATGATTTCAATGTGGAAACAAGACTAGACACATGAAAAGTATGAGCTTTTACTAAACAAACATGATTTTGTTCATACAGAAAATAGTAAGGGATTTATTTTAGAAGCCAAACTCACTAATTACTCTTCAAACAGGGCCAGTTATATGAATAAATTGCATCCTTGTGTAAATGGCCAGTTTAGAAAAAGCTCATTTTGCACATGGGATGTCCACGCCACATTGAAACTGCGAGGGGGAATGTCATGGCATGTCAAGGGTATGATCTGTGTAGGAAAATTTCTAAGTGTATTCTTTATTTAATATAATGAATGGATATGTAAGTTTAAAACTGTCCACATATGGATTTACACCTACTTCCTGACACATCTAGGCATTTAAAAATATTCCTTTTAACCATCTCTTTATAGGAGTAATTGAGGAGGTTATCCCCTAATATTTCCCCCCCCTCCAAATTGAAATCAGGTAAGAATATACTCCTCTGTTGTTAATTAACAGCATCTGCACATCTAGGGGTATGTTTACTAAACCGCGCAATTGTGCGGGGCGCACTTGAGCGTGCGCTAAGGTACCTTAGCGCACGCTAATAGTGCGTTTTTGTGCCCCGCACACGTGCGCGTCACACTAACGGGCCCACACAGGTGCATGGTGCGCTGATGTGCGCTAGGGGCGTGGGAAGGCATTCCGAGGGCGGAGGAAGGCTCCGGAGGGGCGGAGGGACGGGGTCAATGGGTGGAGAGTGGGAGGGGAGAGGCTCCCCACACAGGAGCGGGGCTGTAAATCAACCTAAAAAATACCGCGAGTGAAAACCTCGCGTTAGAGACGATTTAAAGGGAAGAGAAACCATTTTCGTCAACAATGTACAGCAAAACCGGGGAAACCTACAAAACGTGAGCACAGAACAAACTTTGAAATAAAACTTGAAAATGACCACAAGAAAAATTGTAAAAATTATAATTCAGCTGGGCAACAGTGATAGCAATGGGCAACAATAAAAAACACTCCCAGGAAAGCTCCCAAAAAAAGAAATGATTTCAGTTTATTGGAGCTTTCCTGGGATTGTTTTTTAATGTTGCCCATTGATATCACTGTTGCCCAGCTTGGTTATGAGTTTTTGCCCCTTTTTCTGAGGTCATATTTGAGGTTTATTTGCACTTTTGTCTCCATACAAGGTAAATGAGCCCACAGTAAAATTGTGCAGAGCAGGGTTTCTGACTCGTCAGGCCAGGTTTCCTATCTCCAGGGACTGCACTGTCTCTGTGGCCACAGTGTGGTGCAATGGACACAGCCAGTGCCTGTAAGACCAGAGAGTCAC
The DNA here is from genome assembly GCA_033557465.1 of Ichthyophis bannanicus. NCBI lineage: Eukaryota > Metazoa > Chordata > Amphibia > Gymnophiona > Ichthyophiidae > Ichthyophis > Ichthyophis bannanicus. Next base: position 122,667,682 of record CM066034.1, on the reverse strand, counting down.
AGATTCAAATCCCAGCTGGGGCTCCTACCAACCCAGTCCTCATAGTTTTACCCACCACTAAACAGTGATAGTAAAGACACTCCTTTATTGCAGAGAACATAAGCATGGTTCAAACACCCATATTTTACCCTACACCGCACACAAACCATAACAATGGGCATTACCTACAGCCGAGTCCCCCAAATTCAGTCCTGGAGTGCCACAACTCAATCAGGTCATATGCTTTTTCCCAGATAAGGACATGTCTGCATGTTGACGGAAGGGTACAGGTGGTGGAGGGGGCAGTGGTTGCAAGCCACAGCAGACAGTGGCCTAGGCCTGTGCAGGCTGGCACCGTCCACCGCAACAGACAGGCTCTGTTGGATTTACAGTCATGGACTCCCCAGGGAATACAGCATATCTGTGGCAACATGGTGGTGCAGTGCACACAGACAGTATATACAAGAACAGAAGGTCACAAGTTCAAAGGCCAGCTGGGGCTACTGCCAATCCTGTCCACATATTTTTCCCACAACTAAACCGTGATAGTAAGGACAAACCTTTATTGCTGAGAACATACGCATGGTTAATACGCCTATATTTTACCACACCAAACACAGACACCAGAAACAGGCGCATTACCTAGAGCAGAGTCTCCCAAATGCAGTCCTGGAGGGCCCCACACCATTCAGGTTCCATGCTGCCTCTAATAAAGATGCCTGTGCTGCATGTCTATGCACCACACCCATGGTATGCAGATGTGGCTCAATGCCACCCTACACCTGGGTATATGGTACACAGCTATCAAACGTTTCCTATGATAACTGGCAGATATCAATTCCTACGTTAAGCACATTTTGCTCATTGAGTTCCACCATAACAATCATTCTGATGTCTGCGGTGTGTGCTGCAGATCTGGTCTCTGACAGTGTTTACCACCCTGGGGAGTGACCCCCAACAGTATTGCATACCATATCCATGCCTGTACTGTGCCCAGGACTGGTGTGGTGGGTATGGCTGCTGAACTCCTCTATAGTAGCACAATGCTGGCATAGGTGTGGGGGTGGCTGTCTGTCTATCTAGTGTGTGGTGGCTGAATACACCTTCCACAGCCCACACTGCCAGCAATGTTGCCAGTATTGGGCTGCCAATGTGCATAATGAGGAGCAAGGTACCATGGGTATAGGCCGGACAGGGTGGCCTGGCCAGGGTGCATCTGCACAGGGCATAGGGCACTGACTGGGACATTTTAGTGCCCGGCCACCACCTACACAGACAGGGTGACCTCAGTATGTCCTGCTGAGAGATCACTCTCACCCTGACTGTGCAGTGACCACAGCATGGCTAGGCACCCCCATAGTGCTATATGGCCTTTCTTTCATGTGATAGATATGGGTTTCCTTTTGGGGCCCAGTCACTGATTTATCTGCTTGCTGTGTATGCTGACATCCCTGTTCTGGGTGCATGTATCTCCACTGGGAACATGCACTATGGACTAATTAGCAGACTGTTTGCAGCTGGAATGTGTGTTGATGGAGTGGCTTGCTGCAGGAGAATATCAGATAGTGGTGGGGTGCAGCTTACCATATCCAGGCCTAATGTCTGTGTATAGAGCTGCATTGACTGCCCTGTGGGGTGTCTGTTCCTCAGCAGGACTGCGGGTTGATGGTCCCCTCTACTGCAACCTTTGCAGGGAGGTAGAATGTGGATGTATTGATAGGTGACCCTGTTTGCCACCCTCAGCCCTGGAGGCAGGGGAGGGTGTGTGGGGGTGGTGGTGCATAGCCCACCTAGGGATCCATGGGGGCTACACCTGACTGAAACAGACAGAGATATCCAAGGTGTTTGTACAGAAACTACCTATCTCACACATTAACACTGCTTTGGGCCTCTTTCAGCCATGGAAGGTGTTGTGGACCTGGTCCTGGGCGCCTCATTGCACCCTCAGGATGAGCACAGTACCCGCACAATGTGACGGTGTGTAGCTACTCTGTGCCAGTAAAACACACGGTCAGTACCCCCTACCGGGCCGAGGTGCTATGTGGGTGCACACAGTCACTTCCCCCTACCAGGCCGAAGTGCTGTGGGGGTGCATTCGCCATCTTGTGTTCATCTGTGGACAGTTGATTTGCATGTGCATTGCATCATGGGTACGGGTGGGCTAACCCTATCCTGGTGACCACAGCAGACTGTCTGTGTGGTGACATGCAGGCTCTCTGAAGCCAGCCAGGGCTTTGCTTGCAGTTATAGAGCTGTAGTCTGTGAAGCCAGAGATCATGGGTTCAAACCCACAGTGGGGTTATTTGATAGGGTTGTCCAATGCATTATCTGTTTTTTAATGTACAAATTTTGATGCCATCAAAAACACCCTCAGCGTACTGTACCCATAAGGTGCCTCTCAGAGTGCTTTATAGGGCGCCCTATAGGGCACCTTATGGTTCCCGTCCATATAAGGTGCACTATACATTATCCTGTGACGCAACTTATAGGGTGCCCTATAGGGGACATATTAGGGTGCTGTGGCGGACAGTGCAATTTATAATGTGCCCTATGGAGTGCCTTATAGGGTGCCTTCTACGGCACCTTCAATTACGGCACGTGAGGGCGTGTTTGCTGGCAGCAATTAATAAAATAAAAATAAAGTGCTGCAGGAAAAAATATGTACAATGCAAATCTGATGCCACAGCCAGCCTTACATATTAGGCATGCTGGGGAGCAAACTCATGACCCCTGTATCAGCAGTCAGTGCCGTAACCATTGTGCTCCACTGCTGCTCCTCCTTGCCTGTCAGCGCACCTACTTATGCTTTCCATTCCTTAAACTGCACAGTGCTGCCATAAAAAACAGTACTCTGACCTTGCGGTACCTCATAGGGCACCCTCTAAAGCGCCCTATAAGCAACATTCTAGGGTGCCTTGGCTGACAGTGCACTTTAAAATGTGCCTTATAGGGCGCCTTATGTTAACATGCTTTGAGAGGGTGTTTGCTAATAGTGATAATTAAAATAAACATAAAATGACTCCAAAAGCAATCTTCCCCATAACATGTAATGCCTCAGCCAGCCTTGCTCATTGGGCACTGTGGGGGATTGAACCCTTGATCCCTGCACCATTGGTCAGTATTTTATCCATTGTACTGTGGTTCTGTCCCTGTGCTTGTACATTAGCGCGCCACCTTATGCCGTTCAATATTAAAAAAGCCTCCTAAATCAATAGCATGCTGCCTAATGCCCATCAGCGTGCAGCCTTATGCAGCACAATATTGGACTAGCTCCTAAAGTAATGCCTTAGCCAGCCATCTTCATTAAGTACTGTGGGGGATTGAACCCCTGATCCCTGCACTATTGGTAAGTGCCTTGACCATTGTGCTGTGACTCTGTTCATCTGTGTGCACCTCAGCGCGCCACTTATGCCTCCCAGTATTAAAATGCCTCCAAAAACATCAGCGTGCCGCCTTATGCTGCCCATTATTTAAATGCCTCAGCCAGCTGTCTTCATTGGACACTGTGGGGGATTGAACCCCTGATCCCTGCACCATTGGTAAGTGCCTTGACCATTGTGCTGTGGCTCTGCTCTGCTGTGTGCACATCAGCGTGCCACTTATGCCTCCGCGCAGCTTCCTCATGCGCTAATGTGCGGGGTGCACATGGGCGCCGCGCACCTTAGCGCATATGTCAATCACGGCTTTTCTTTTTCAGGATGGAACGCCCACTCCTTATATGGCATCCGCACACTACCGTGGCCCGCACATTAGCGGGGTTTAGTAAACATGCCCCTTAGGTTTCAAAATGGCTCAGTTACACATGAAGTGCCGACATTTACTTGTGTACATTGTAAAATGTTGGCCCTTACATTTGGAAATTGCCAGGTTTCCTCCATTAGTTTTTCCCATGTGTATATTTGTGAATTGGCTCCTTCAACTGTGTGTGGATATAAATCAGTGTGCATTCCCGCAATTTCTTCTGCTTATGTTAGAACCAACCCCACCTTTAGCAGAACCATTTCTAAAATATTGTTTGAATTCAGTATATCCCGACCTCAATATCTCAATTCTGAGCTCCATATACAATGTAAATTGTGCCTTTAAATGTTATACAGTATCTGCTGAGATTAGAAATCCAAACATTGCTTCCATGCACATTGGCACAGTTTGATATTCCTCAATAGAAGAAAGTCTGAAATTGGTCTATATCGATAATGTAAGCATTCAGTATGATGAACATATACTCAGTAATTATTCTTGTAGACAAATAGGCGCCATTATACTGTAGTATTCTTTTGAACCAAGAGATGAATATGAGGTCATCAAGAATGGCTAGTCTCATGTAAACAATTTTGTCAATCTGGGATGAGAAAGTTGGGGGCACATTATATAAGAACGTAAGAAATGCAATATTGGGTCCATCATGCCCAGTATCCTGTTTCCTACACTGGCCAATTCAGGTCACAAGTACCTGGCAAGTTCCCAAAAAGGTACACATGTTCCACAATGCTTGTCCCAGGGCAAGCAGTGAATTTTCTAGGTCCTCTTTAACAATGGTTTATGGACCAGGAACTTGCTCAAACCTTTTTAAACCCAGCTATCCAGTTTGATTACACGTTGAGTGATAAAAAATATTTTCTCTTATTACTCTTAAATGGGTTACATTGTATATTTTGCTAATTCCTGTCCTGTACAATCAACCCTGATATGTAAAGTAAACCGCTGCTGATCGCTGGAAGTAGCGGTATACAAATGTATACTAAATAAATAAATAAATAAATAAATCGAAGCATCATTATGTGTCCCCTAATCTTTCTACTTCCTGATGGCATAAACAACCTATCTACATTGTTCCACTCCATTGCTTAATTTATCATATCTTCCCTTACCCGTCTTTGTCCCAAGTTGATGAACCCTATAACTGGGTAAGGCGCACAAGCCGCTTCCCACCCCGCTCCCCCCCCCCTTCCATCTTCCTCATTTCACACCTTATGCAATAATCACATCACACATGTTCTGGAATTAAACTGGTCGCAGCTTTTATTAGCCTTTTAACAATAACAAAACAATCTATAAATCCAACAATCTTAACCCCCCCCCTTTCCCCGCGGATCAAGCCCTCACCAGCCATATCATTAGCAAGGTGACGCTGTTTCCGCTTACGCCGGGCACAAGCCCCGGCTATTTTCTTATCCCTCCCTCTTCCGGCTTCGCCATATTATTAGCAAAAGCCCGAGGGATTGTCCAGGTCGGGGGTACCCCACCCCCGCCCTAAGGATTACCTCCGGCTCCGGACCCCGGAAACCTCCGGGATCCCGCCACCCCCCCAGCTGCAACACCCCAAACACCAGGTCCCGCGGACCCTCAGAAGGGTGGGAGGGCGGGAGCAACCACCGCCTCGCGCCTCAGGGCCGAAAAGACAGCCACGCTCCGCACCGCTCCCCCCCCCCTATGAGTTCCCTCGTCAATGATTGGCTCCTGCGTTGTCAAAACCCCCGCGGGAGCCAATCATTTCAAATCTCGCACCTTGGCCGCCGCCGCAACAGCCAGCCAGCGGGGAGCGCACACCAGGCGCCCCCCCCGGTTAAGTGCGGCCGCGCGCACGGGGCTCCGCGGCCTTCCTGATCTTTTAAGTTTCTCCTCATAGGGGTATCCTTCCATCCTTTACCATTTTAGTAGCTCTTCTCTGTACCTTTTCTAATTCTGCTGTATCCTTTTTAAGATATGGTGACCAGAATTGCACACAATCGCACCATGGAACGAGACAGAAGCATTATAATATCCTTAGTATTATTCTCCGTTCCTTTCCTTATGATTCCTAGCATTCTATTTGCTTTCTTGGCCACCACTGCACACAGAGTATTATTCACGATGAATTCTAAATCTTTTTCCTAGCTATATAGGGCTAAGCACAATATGACCTTTAATTCACAAGAAGTTGTTTATCTGATAATGTGTATTTGTCTTAAAATTTATGTTGGACACACAAAAGGGTATGTTTACAAAGCAGTGGTAATGGCCTCCATGCGATATCGGAGCCGCAACCCCATTAAATTTAATGAGGCCGTGGCTCTGATATCACACGGAGGCTGCAACCACTGCTTTGTAAGCATACTTCAAAGAGACCTATTCGGATTCATTTGAATGAACATCATAACAGGATTACCACAGGCACAATCATAGCCCCATTGGTGGTACATATTCTTTAGAAGAAACATGCCACCAAAGATTTTTCTTGACCTGTGATTCATCAGATTATTGATGACTGGCGTGGGGGATGATTCTGCTTGATTGCTTAATTTTAGTGAACAACATTAGATTTACCACACAGTCTCTCCAAATGGATTGAATGATGAGATTGATTGGGCAATTTTATTGTGATCGGTGATGCTTTCAATTTTGTGAGACTTTAAATACTTTAAATACTGGTTGTTACAGCGGATGTGAGAAAAACTGGAATGTTTAGTTTTGAAAGTTTCCCCTGATGCAAGGTTAAGAACATGAAGCATGAATTCATGTCGGGAGTGCATGTTCCTTTTCATCAGCTAAGTGAAGCAGTAATTATTAGATTTTTGCACTTGGACTTGTTTTTTGCACCTTATAAAAGTTAATATAAAAAGTATGGAATAGAGTAGACTGATGACCGGTATATGAGGCTGGTTAATGGTTAATGGTACACATGCCATAAGAAAAAAAATAACCTTTTTCTGATGGTCCCTCTGTTTCCTTCAAAAACATTTTTAGTGTTGATATTGTGTTTGCTACAGCTGCATAGATAACCATACTAAAATAAATATGTCTTTAATTGGGCCACAGGAAGTTAACTGAGGACTTTGTATTTTATAAAATATACATGTGTGTGTGCACACTTTATGTGCTAACAGTTATGCCTACTCACAAGCAGGGGTGTAGCAGCAAAGCGCAGACAAACCAATGATACCAGGAGTCTGTTCAGAAGGTCCAAATCATTTATTTGTGCACAAGTCTCGAACCAGTCAATTTCAAAATGGCTGAGCAAAGTTTTCAAGCATTACAACAACTTTTATAGACTTCTGTTCTATTCTAGGTATAGAAAAACATTTCATTGGTCCCGGTACTCTCCCGTACCTCCCGTACCCCTTCCATTGGTCCCGGTACTGATAAGTTTATCCAATTATGTTCCTTCTGTGGGCATGGCACCTGCATACCCCCCTTCTAGTCCCAATTACAATGATCAGTTCATCAACTTGTTACTTTCACACTCTCAAGGCCATAGAGCCAATTTGTGCATGCAGGGGAGCAGGGCTCTGCAACTCATCTGTCAGCACTCCCAATTATATTCCTTGCAGATGTACTTTTTCTTATCAGTAACTTTTAAACACATTTTTCTGTATTTTTCCATCTCTCAGTTCTGCTTACCTAAGTTAGTTTAGTTCTCTTACAGAGTTCTATCCTACAATAGCAGCATATTGGGGGATGTGCAATTCCTATGTGCCTCTCCACAGGCTTCATTTACAGGTCAAGCTAGCCATGCTGGCCTGCTTATGTCAGACACCGTGGATCACAGGCCTTCACCTGCCACATTCCCCCCTTTGATTAATCTCACCCTATTACTTAATAAGGTGTGAGAGTTAAATCACCTTTAGAAGAATCACATCATGATTGAAGGATTTCGACTAGGGCTGGCTTTGTATAAAGCCATTATTTTAGTTGCGGTCTTCCGCTCTACTGTACTATCAATAGCATTATGAATGGAACGCATACAACATGGGATTAAACATGGTAATAAGAAAATAACAGCAACAAGAATTAGTACTAAGACAATGAAAGTCTTAAATCCTCCCATCCAAGAGAAAAGGTTAGCAAACCAGTTAGGAAATTTCAATGAGTGCCAAGTCTGTACTGGCACATAAGCATGTCTTTGCATATCTTTAGCAATTTCTTCAACTACTTGACCTTTATCATCTATTTTTAAACAGCAATTAGTTAAATTCAGTTTACCACATACTCCTCCTTCAGCTGCTAACAAATAATCAAGTGCTAAGCGGTTCTGATATATAGCAGTGCGCATCTGAGTACTTTGTCTAGCTAAGAGCGTAAGAGCATGACTAGTTTCATTGGTTATTATTTCAACTACTGCTTGTAAGCGAATAATACGATTAATCATATAGATTGGAGTACGATAACCATACATACCATCATCATTCCAAGTGGCAGGCCCATAATACTCAATGATTCTTTCTGGTGGCCAATCATCACCTTGCCACTTCTCCCACTTGCCTATCTGTAAGGCATCTCTTTTCTGTCTTAATGCTCTTTTGTGTCAGTGGGTAGTGTAAACGGGGTATCCTAATTGTTCTCCATGTTCAGTGTTTAAAAGAAAGAAAGAAGGTCTGATGGTTCCTAAGACACATGCTCCTCCCCAGTGTGGTGGGAGTTGTGCATATGCTTGGTTTCCACAGATCCAATATAGGCCAGGTGGGGCTTGCCAGGCTTGGACTTTGGCAAGGTTAGTCCATAAACCAGCAAGTTCAGGAAATCTAGCTAATGGGTTAGGAGGTTCAGGGTGTCTAATTCCTGACCACCATGCTGTCTTTTTGGTCGTGGCATTATAGTACTTCTGGCTAAGACAGACCAGCTGTCCTACCTTTTGGGTGAACTGGGGTCCAGTTCTGGCATAGCAAAGACGTCCAACGATTGAGTGCGCTAACACCCATTCACTGGTAGTCTTGTGTAATTCAGTCTGATTGTAAATCAAAGAATAATTCAATTCTTGGGCCTCCCAGGGCCACTGGTCTCCCATTTGGGTTCCGCCACAGAAATAGCAATCTGAGATCTTAAGACTAGATACTACTGCTCCGGCTAATTCTAGAAATAAATTCTGTGAAGGATGAGGGATCTCAAACTTATTTACATGCATGGCTTCATAGAAGGTATTATGGATATGATATTTAGATGACTTGTGGGCTTGGGTATTCAATCTGATATACACAATGGTTCCTGGATCTATTGCCCCTCCAGCAATACGTAAACCAAACTTGTATCCTTGTTTCCATGCATAGGGATTGTGTATACGTAAGTGTAAGGGGTTACAAGCATCTTTCTGACATTTATCATTTGTGGTTGGCTTGGTTAAGGTAGCCATTCGTTTATCTATTTTCCCATCAGTTATACCAGTATTCCAGGTAGCATAAAAAACACATCCCCAATACGGGCAATAGTAGTCTGCTGCTGGTGCAGTACTATAGCCTGGTTCCTTTTTACCTGTACACTTCCTCCATCCTGTGGCACCCTCTGGACACATATACTTATGGTCATTGCGATATGCTTTCTCCCATGTGCCACAGGTGGAATAACTATCTCTATTAATGGCATTACATGCATCAAAATTCAGAACAGCAGGTTTAGTAATGTCCTTAAGTGGTGGCGTAGCAGCTAGTATAGGTCCATCTGCATCCTTCCATCGTATTTCCAACGTGTAATAGGATGGATTCTGATGTGGATTATAGCATGCTCTAATTTTGCCATGAGTGCAAACATTTAGTTCAGTGGTGTTATAGATACACCGAGTCACTGTTCCCTTGCAGGTATAGTAAGAATGATAAATCAAAGTCTGAGTTACTTTCAGTCCAGTTCGAGTAGAAGTAATGCAGGCAGTGCATGGAGGTAGAGCATAAGTCTGTTCAAAACCTCCAAATAAGGCAACCAAGGCAAAGCAAAAGTAAAGATGCATGTTGATGTTGATTGGAGTTCTTCTGGATCCTCAGCTTGCTGATCTTGATCACGACGGTCTTTTATTCTTCGTCCCGTTTGCTAATGAAGCAATTTAACGGGTGCTGAGTGTTGATTGAAGATCCTCAGGTTGTCCAGTACACATTAACCAACTTATTAGCAATTTCAGTTGGCTTGTGAAGTCTGGCTTAGTTAATGTAGTCTCAAAGTAGTGTGCCAAATCACACGCAAATTGGGTTCGTTGAAACAAAACTGTTGCTGCATGGAAAACAGCAATCCTCTTCGAAAGACTTGGCTACTGCAAAGCACTTGTGATGAAGTGTCTAAGCTGCTGGTTGCCGTCTCAGAGTAACTCGCAAGGGTGCATCACGATGCTGTTCTGCCGTCCACTGCTCAGGTTCAGGATCAGCGGCGGGCTTGACTCTGCTGTGGTGGATCCAGGCATCGATCTCGGCTACCTTTACTGCAGTTGGGGTAGACAGGATGACGGTGTACGGTCCCTTCCAATGGGGTTCCAACGGTGTCTTCTTCCAATCTTTGATCCACACCGAGGTACCAGGCTGATAGGGATGCAAGGGTTCCGTCAAGTTGATAGGCAACTGGTCTTGGATCCACGCATGGAGAGTCTGCAGAACAAAACTAAGAGCTAGGAGTTCTTGTCTGGTTACTTCTGAACCAATTTGGGCTAAACTTCCTTTGACTCCCTGCACTATTGGTGGGGGTTTACCATACAGAACTTCAAAAGGAGAAAATCCTGTCGACTTTACAGGAGCTGAGCGTATTCTGAGTAAAGCTATGGGGAGCACTTGGGGCCACTTCAAGTGCGTCTCCTGACAAAGCTTGGACATTTCGGCTTTTAGGCTACGATTCATTCGCTCAACTTTCCCTGAACTCTGGGGTCTGTATGCAGTGTGGAGTTTCCATTGTATCTGCAAAGCTTTTGCTAACTGTTGAGTAACCTGGGAGACAAATGAGGGTCCATTGTCTGACCCTATTACTGCTGGAATTCCGAATCTAGGGACAATCTCTCTCATTAAGACTTTGGTAACTTCTCGGGCTTTCTCAGTTCTGGTTGGGAAGGCTTCTACCCACCCAGAGAAAGTACAAACTAATACTAACATGTAATGGTATCCATTGGCATTTCGGTAAAATCAACTTGGAGGTTGTGCATGGGGGTGACACCTCCTGACTGAACTCGGGGTGCCGTTATAAGGCCTTGCTTGGCATTATTTTTGGCACAGGTTAGACATTGACGTGCTACTGAGGCTGATATGGTTGTCAACAAAGGGATGTAGAAATGTGGTCTGAGTGCTTTTTCCATAGTGGGTGGCTTCGTGGAAAGCTTTGACAAAGGATGGTCCTAACAGTTCAGGAATTACTATTCGTCCAGGGGGTTGACTGCCCTCTTCTGGTGGCAGCTCAATCCATCCATCTTTCAGTATTCCATCTTCTCTGTTACAGTAGTAATTCAATTCTTTGGTGGTATATCGTGGTGTCCACAGATTCAGAGGTACTGGAAACAATGCTGCTTGCATTGGCATAGCTTGTGGGGCAATCTGTCCTGTCATAGCTGCTTGTCGGGCTGAGGCATCTGCAAATCTATTTCCTCGGGCAACTTCTCCTTTTCCTGCTTGATGTCCTCTACAATGCATAACAGCTACACGTGTTGGGGCCCAAACTGCATCAAGTAACATCAATATCTCGGGACCATATTTGACTGATTTTCCTCCAGATGTGATGAGCCCTCGTTCTTTATAGAGAGCTCCATGGGCATGCAGAGTGGTGAAGGCATATTTGGAATCTGTATATACATTTAGCACAAGTTTTTCTCCTAACAACAATGCTCTGGTGATTGCTATCAATTTGGCTTTCTGGGCTGATGTGCCTGAGGCTAGAGCTGATGATTCAACTACTTCGTGTTGAGTGACGACTGCATATCCGGCACAGCGTCGTCCATCAAGGATGAGACTGCTCCCATCAACATAATAGATTTGGTCAGGGTTGTCTATGGGCACATCTGTCAAGTCAGGTCGACTGGAGAACACAGTTTCCATGACTTCGATACAGTCATGTTCTGGGAGTTCTTCACTGATGGGTATCAAGGTGGCTGGGTTCAAGGCATGACTCACTTCCAGTTGTATCTGTGGGTTTTCACATAACATGCTCTGGTACTTCAACATTCGGGAATTGGTGAGCCAATAATTTGCTTTCTGTTCCATGAGAGCAAGGACTGCATGTGGCACAGTGACTCGTATGTTCTGTCCTAGTGTGAGTTTGTCTGCTTCACTCACTAGTAGCGCTGTAGCTGCAACGGCTCTCAGGCATGGTGGCCATCCTTTGGCCACAGGGTCCAATTGTTTCGATAGGTATGCTACAGGTCGCTCCCAATTTCCCAATTTCTGAGTCAACATGCCTAAGGCATTTCCCTGTGCTTCATGTACAAACAAGTGGAAAGGCTTGTGGACATCTGGTAGTCCAAGTGCTGGTGATGACATCAATTCTTCCTTTAATTTCTGGAAGGCTGTATCCTGCTCAAGTCCCCACTCCAGTGGTGACTTCTCTTCTCCTTTTGTGGCTTCATACAGTGGTTTGGCAATTTGGGCAAAGTTGGGTATCCAGATTCGGCAATATCCTGCCGCTCCCAGAAAGGCTCTGACTTGCTTTCTGGTTGTTGGAGTTGGAATTCTGCATACTGCTTCTTTTCTTTCTCTGCCTAATCTTCTGCTTCCTTGGGTAATACGAAAACCCAAGTATTTCACTTCTTTTTGGCATAGCTGTGCTTTTGCTCTGGAAACTTTGTATCCAGCTTCATCTAGTAACTGCAAGAGATCTTTGGTGGCTAGTATGCATTCACTTTCTGATATGGCAGCTATCAACAGATCATCCACGTATTGGAGAAGCACTCTCTTCCCCGGGGCTACTGGATAGCTTGAAAGGTCTTGATTCAGTGCAGCACTAAAGATGGTAGGCGAATTCTTGAATCCTTGGGGTAATCTTGTCCAAGTGAGTTGGCCCCCTCTTCCAGAGATGGGGTCCTGCCATTCAAAGGCAAACAATATCTGACTTACAGGGGCTAATCTTATGCAAAAGAATGCATCTTTTAAATCCAGTACAGTGAAATGGGTAGCTTCAGCAGGTATCAGTCCCAGAAGAGTATAAGGATTGGGTACAACTGGATGTATAGTTTCAACTGCATCATTTACTCTTCTTAAATCTTGTACTGGGCGGTAATCCTCCGTCCCAGGTTTCTTTACTGGCAAAAGTGGAGTGTTCCATGGGGATTGACATACTTTTAGTAGGCCATACTCGAGCAATCTTTGTAGGTGGCGATGAATGCCTTCAATTGCAGCTCTTGGGAGAGGGTACTGTTTGACGTGCACTGGTGTAGCACTAGGCTTGAGGGTTACAATCACTGGAGCTATATGCTTGGCTAGGCCTGGGGGACTGCCTTCTGCCCATACTCCAGGTGGTGCATGAATGTTCTTTAAAGTTTGTTCAAAATAAGTGTCTTGGATAGAATCATCGATGTAATACCTCCATTCTTCTTCTCGGGGAACTGTCAGCAGCATTATTCCTGCTGGTTTGGCTTGGGAATTTACTGTCATTTGCATTTCTCCTTGTTAAGAGAAGGATATCTGTGCTTGAAGCTTGGCTAGCATATCTCGTCCCAGTAGTGGCACTGGACATTCGGGCATGTAAAGGAATTGATGAGTTATTTGCTGTCCTCCTAGACTGCATATACGATTCTGAAGAAAAGACTTTGTGGCTTTGGCACCAGTTGCTCCTATAATGGTGACTGCTTTTGTAGAGAATGGGGCTATCTTTTTGTCTATTACTGAATGTTGTGCTCCAGTATCAACCATAAAGTCCATAACTTGGTCTCCTATTTGTATTCCGACCATAGGCTCCTGGAGACCTAAAGCAAACTTGGAGCCCGGTCTGTCCTAATCCACGTCATTCTCATCATGGACCGGTGTGGCCAATGCTTGAATGGCTCCTCCTCTTTCTCGCTGGAATTGTTCTCGATTGGCTCCTCCGCGGTTTCGGGGATAGCCTCGTCTTTCTTCTCGCCACTGATGACTGCTTTCGTCATCTTGCTGGGCGTCTTCGAGTTGCGGGCACGTATCTCTCCAATGTCCTTCTTCTCTACAGTAGGCGCATTGGTTCACGCCTAGCTTCTGGGTCCGGCCTCCGCCTTGACCCCGCCCTCTTCCTCTGCTCCGTCGACTAGGGACACCTCCCCTTTTCTGTTCCACTATGGCCGCAGCCAAAAAATCAGCTTTCTTCTTCATCTTTCTATCACATTCTCTCTGTCTTTCAGTATCACGATTCACATACACTTTATGAGCGACTTCCAGTAACTGCGTTGCATTCATGCCCGCAAACCCTTCTAATTTCTGTAATTTACGTCTAATGTCTGGTTGAGACTGGTTTACAAAAGCAGAATTCACCATACATAAACTTCCTGGTGCCTCGGGATCATAGGGAGTATACATTCTGTATGCTTCAGTTAATCTTTCATGAAAATCTGCTGGGCTCTCATCTATACCTTGGATAACTCCTGCAACTTTGGAAAGGTTCATAGCTTTCTGGCCCCCCCTTTTCAGGCCTTGTAAAAAGCCTTGGCGAAAACGGGCTAGGGCTGTGGTTCCTTCTTCTGTATTTGGATCCCAATGGGGGTCTTCATTCGGGAATTCTCTCTGCGCTGCTTCCCGATGGTCTATTCTATCCTGCCCCTGTCCCGGAGCTACAGGGTTATCTGCCATCCACTCAATAGCTGCTTTTCTAATTCGTGCTCGCTCCTCTGTCGTGAATAGGGTAGTCAGGAGCTGGCGGCAATCTGGCCAAGTGGGTTGGTGAGTTTCCATAATAGTAGTTACTAATTCTGTCAGTTCCTGGGGCTTGCTAGTATAGGAGGCATAATGCGACCTCCAATTTAACAAATCAGTTGTAGAGAAAGGGATATACACATAAGTTAGGGGTCCCGCTACCACCTCATCATTATCATTCTTTACGGGCACTCCCGGGACTTGCCGTAAAGGCAGCATTTTGGCAGTAGGTGTCTTTTGGGATCTAAGGGTTATTTTTGTAATTGTCTTCGAAGGGGTCACTTTCTTTTTCTCGACAGGTTTCACTTTGGGTATATCTTTTGCTGGTTTGCTAGTACTAGCAACTGCTTGTACGCTATCATCTTCACTTTGGACATTCTCTTTTTCTTCCTCTTCTCCCTCTACTTCTGACTCGCTTTTTATGGCATCCTCGTCTTCAGCTGATTCCTCTCTCTGCCCTCCAGGAGGGGGATCAGGGGTTGGGTCCCGCTCCGGCCGTCTCTGGGGTTCTGGGGCATGACACCGGGCTGCTCTTATCGGACCTGGGGTTCGAGGCTGTCTGGGAATTATCTCTGGGGAATCAGGATCTACCAGGATGGGCTTCTTTCTGGATTTCTTATCCTGCTCTTTCATTTTAGGCTGTTCCGTTTTCTGTCTAGAATCTGTTTTAGCTAACATTATTCTGCACTGTTCCTCATAACAGCGCTGCGCCCAGGGGGGCGGATCTTCACAAATACTTAACCAGGAATCTATATAGGGGTACTGATCGGGGTGCACTATCCGCACCCTACGGTGTATTGACTGAATAATCTCTACATTGAACGTTCCCTCTCGGGGCCAGATGGGGTCTAGATCGGGCCACTCCCTAGTACACAAAATCTGCAAACGGGCTGCTGTCATTTTAATACCATAATCTCCTGAATATCCCTCTTTAAAATGTGCGATCATACATTCTAATGGAGTGTTTCTAGTAGACCCCGCCCCTCCCATTTCGATGTGTGCGCGCAACAACAGACAAAAGGGAAAAGGAGGGCGGACCGTGGGTAAGGGGTCCTCACGGCCCTGGAAACGTATAAGGAATACAAATAACAGGACAAAACGACAATCGCTTCCCCCTTTTCGCGACCTGAACGCGGTCGCCCGGTCAGGAAATGCGCTACTCAGGGGTCCGCCTTCACTTGGTCCGTGCTGCCAGACCTCTCATTCACACTTCGTTCACACAATCATGCTAGCAACGTATCCCAGAATGCATTCGTTTCTATCTATTCTGACTAGTCTTTTTCCCAATTACAAAAAGGATGGGGGTTTCACCCGGCGAATTCCCATGCGGGGTTACTCGGCCCTTCCTTGAGAGGTGATCAAGCTCTCTTACCAATTCCCAATATCTCGAGATTACAAATTCCAAATTCCAAGTTCCAATGGCAGTACTGCTCTTTCTATTTCTGTCTAGACACCAAATCAAAACTATACTCACCGGATCCGGTCCTCAAACTTCCCAAGCAGGCGCATGAGTTGGACCTCGGACTCCCCTCACTCGGGTTCGAGGCGTTGGCTCCAGCCGGGCCTGGCACCCGCCGAGGTCCGACCAGCTCCCTCCGATACAAGGGACCGGCGGCGCCAGGGAGCAGCCCTCGTCGGAAGGGCGCGATCCCGGCAGGACCAAGCCTATAGAGGCGGAAAGTCGTGGTATATTGCCCTATATACACTTTGATTCCACAACTTCCCGGCCAACGCACCAAGAATATGTAGCAGCAAAGCGCAGACAAACCAATGATACCAGGAGTCTGTTCAGAAGGTCCAAATCATTTATTTGTGCACAAGTCTCGAACCAGTCAATTTCAAAATGGCTGAGCAAAGTTTTCAAGCATTACAACAACTTTTATAGACTTCTGTTCCATTCTAGGTATAGAAAAACATTTCATTGGTCCCGGTACTCTCCCGTACCTCCCGTACCCCTTCCATTGGTCCCGGTACTGATAAGTTTATCCAATTATGTTCCTTCTGTGGGCATGGCACCTGCATACCCCCCTTCTAGTCCCAATTACAATGGTCAGTTCATCAACTTGTTACTTTCACACTCTCAAGGCCATAGAGCCAATTTGTGCATGCAGGGGAGCAGGGCTCTGCAACTCATCTGTCAGCACTCCCAATTATATTCCTTGCAGATGTACTTTTTCTTATCAGTAATTTTTAAACACATTTTTCTGTATTTTTCCATCTCTCAGTTCTGCTTACCTAAGTTAGTTTAGTTCTCTTACAGAGTTCTATCCTACAATAGCAGCATATTGGGGGATGTGCAATTCCTATGTGCCTCTCCACAGGCTTCATTTACAGGTCAAGCTAGCCATGCTGGCCTGCTTATGTCAGACACCGTGGATCACAGGCCTTCACCTGCCACAGGGGGAATTGACCTTCAGTCTAGGTGCACTTTCTGCAGGATTGGTGCTAGTATTTTGCAAAGACAGATAAGCACCAATGTGTCTTTTTAAAAAAAAAAAAAATAGGCACTTTCTGGTCCAGTTAACCTACATGACCTGCTATAAAATAACCCTCAGTGATGCTGGTATCCAACCAATTAAAAATCTAAGAGCTAGGCCCTTTTCTGCCTTTTAAGAAATTATTGTGAGGCTCAGTACGTAGATTAAGGCACTTTAATTCACCTAAAAAGGGGGAAGAACTGGATTAGGGAGTGAAATTAGGCATTCAGAGGATAACTTTATAACTAGGCACCTACGTTTGGGTCTGGCGAAGTTGTCCATTGAAAGCTTGTTTATTAAGAGACCTGGGTGCCTATGGGGCCCTTTACTAAAGTGTGCTCGGATTTAGCACTAGCTGTGTGCTAAGTGCTAGGGCGTGGCCAGCATGTTCCCAGCAGTTAGCACACAGAATGTGCCATTGCAGCATGCACACTTACCGTGGGTGCACTGAACGCCACCTATTGAGATGCAGGTAGTGCGCGGTGTGTATCTCTGTGCTAGCTCCACTTTCCACCCCTAACCATTTACCACCTGAACACATGCTGCACAGCGTGAAATCAGCCCATGCTGCCTTGGCCCCAGACTTCAGTGCATGTTTAATATGCTCCAAGAGCCACTCTGACTGTGCATGACCCTTCAGTAAAAGGGCTTCTATGTGTCTTTATAAAATAATGCACAAATTCTGCAGAAATGGCACCTAGATTAAAGGCATAGAAGCACCTGGGATACACTGGGTGAGGTAGGTTACCATATGAGATAAAAACGCATTAAATGGCGGACTGATTTCTCCCACCCTCTGTGGTGTATCCAAGGACAGACAGTGTAAGGTCAGTCAATCTGATGTCCCAGCGCTGTGCATCCCAGGATGCATAGCAGAGATGGGATCATCTGTCATATAAAGATTTGTTTTACTTTATATGGTAGATTGATCCCCCTCAATGGATCCCAGGGCAGTAGCATAGAAACAGAAGCATGTTAGCATCTCTCCTGCTCCTAATGAGGAGGTATGGATGGATTAGGGATGCTGAGACTGCCAGGGGAGATCAGAGGGCTTTTGGAATTACAAGGAGGGAGATCAGAGGGGTATTAGAGCTATGGGGTGGGGGGGGGGGTCGAGGGGGGAGGTTTGGCCATGTAAGGGAAAATCGAAGTAGGGAGTTGGCAGTATAGAGGCCATTTGAGCCACCAGTGCTATTTCTATGAGGTTTGCAAGGTAGGGAATAGTGGCCATTGGGCCACCAGGGCTGTTCTTTAGGAGGTTCAGGGTAACTGGGCACCTAATGTTGGTGAGCATGCTATCACACGTATAGGCCTTGGTCATATGAGGTACAAGTCTTTGGTGAGGTCTCATGGGTATTGTGCTTAGGTTTGGAGACCATATCTCACAAAGGATATAAAAAGACTTGAAACAGTTCATAGTTAGTCAACCAAAATGATCTGGAGCCTGCACCAGAAGAAATATGAGAAGAGACTTGAAGACCTAAATATGTATACCCTAGAGGAGAGGAGGGACAGCGAAGATATGATACAGATGTTTAAATACTTAAAGTTTCTTAATGAAGAAACAAACCTTTTTCAAAGAGGGGGAAGCTATAAAACTAGAGGGCATAAAATGAAGCAGCAAGGAGGTAAACAAGGCCTACTTTAAATTTTTAATCCACATTCTGCAGCCTGGTTAATTTTTGCATATTTCAGGACAATTTTACCCGTCTTATTCAATATGTTCTAATAGTGATTTTCCTTCTGCTATGGTCATGTATTATATACCAATTGATAGGAATATTTAGTCAGAATTTTGGATCCTGAGAGTTTTGGGCTCTGCCTGGAAAGGGTTAAAAGCAATGTCAGGAAATACTTTTTCACTGAAAGGGTGTGGATGCTTGGAATGCCCTCCCAATGGAGGTAGTGGGGGAAAATACAGTGACGGAATTAAAAATAGCATGGGACTTAAACATCTTTTATACTTCAACAAATAGAAGGGGGTTACCTGCACACAGGAGTGGAGGAGTAGCCTAATGGTTAGAACACTTGCTTGGTAACCAAGCAACCAGGGTTCAATTCCCAATAACATGCCTTGGGCAAGTCACTTAACTCTCCATTGCCTCAGAAGAAAGGCCTGGCAATCTACTTCAAGTGACACTACCAAGAAAACCCAGGAGCTTCTGGGTCACCAGGAGTCAGGACTGACTTAAAGGCACACATTGCATTTTTTTTACCTGCACACATTGGTAACAGTGTGCAGGTACAGTAAAAGGGGTGAAATACTTCTGTCCACAAAAGAAGACCGGGACCTGTGCCTGATTGTTTCTGATGATCTTAAAGTGGCTAAACAAGTAGAAAAGGTGACAGCAAAAGCCAGAAGGATGCTTGAGTGCACAGGGAGAGAAATAGCCAGAAGGAAAAAGGAGGTGATAGTGCCTTTGTATAAGTGTCTGGTGCAAACTAATTTGGAGTATTGTATGCAATTCTGGAGACCACACTTTCAAAGGGATATAAAGAGGATGGAGTTGGTGCAGAGGGTGGCTCCTAAAATGGTTAGTGGTGTTTGTTATAAAGCATATGGGGACAGAATTAAATATCTTAATATGTATACATTAGAGGAAAGGCAGTAAAGAGGAGATATGATACCTCATCTCCCCCAGGGTACATAACCCACAACACATCATCACATTCCAATAAGCAATGACCTCCCCCATACTCACTTAAACAAACCAACCAACCCTAACTTCCTCAACTGTGCGCTCATAAAGGCGCATTCCACAAATAATAAAATCACAATCATTTGAGATCACTTCACCACACAAAACCTGAACCTCCTATGCATCACCGAATCAGACTCAGTATTCCTGAATCAAATCAAACCCCCCAATTACAGCCTATTCCACTACCCATGAGTTCACTGTAAAAGAGGAGGATTCTCACCAAATCTACCTTGAATCTTTGCAAACTCACTACTGAAAGCACAGAAAGTCTGGATACACTCACCATATCTAACAAGCAACTAATACTTTGCCTAGCATATCACTCGCCGTCCACCCCAACCAACGACCTCTCCAACATGCTCCAACTCATCCTAGAAAACAACAAGAACAACAAAGACATCATCTTATTGAGAGACATCAACCTCCATTCTGTCCCAGCAAAACAAGTAGCAGCCATCATGGAAGCTATGGATGCAATGGACTTCACACAAATCATAAAAACACCAACTCACAATAAAGGCAACATCCTGGACGTCATCTTCATAAACAAAAACCCGATCCATATCAATCCTCTCCCCCAATACAGATCCTCCCAGCACCCTAGTCAGACCACAGCTTAAGACCACAGCTTGGGCAAGCCACTTAACCCTCCATAGCCCATGCTCCCTGTAAAATAGTTATCTCCAAGTTATAATGCCCTGTTCAATGTAATTTCAGTTTGTTCAATGTAAACCGCACTGATGCAGAATAGCGCGGTATATAAGAGAATGTAAATAAATAAATAAATAAATAAATAATAAGTTTTCATCTACCACTCAGCAAACCAACAAAAATGTCACCTCCCAATCATCACACAAGTTGTTTCAAACAATTTGACAAAGCATCCTTCCTCACCCAAATCTCCCCCCTCATCAATGCAGAGCTACTTGACCTGGACTCAAACATGTCTGGTTGGAACCAAACTATCTCAGCAGCAGCTTCAACTTCAACCCACTCACACCCTAAAAACTGCAAACTGACTCAATGGTATACTCCAGACCTCCGAAAACTCAAAACACAACTCTGAAGACAAGAATGAAAATGAAGAAAATCACAATTGACCTCAGACTGAACCTGACACTACTAAACGAACATATTCATGCAACAGACTGCTCTAAGCAAGCCTACCACACCAGATCGATCCAAAACTCACTCAATGGACCAAGAGAATGATTTGCTCTAGTAAAAGAACTCACAAAAACCCTGGCTGAAAATACACCCAACGTCCCTATCATGCCACAACAGCTAGCCAAATACTACTCCGCACGCCAAACCCAACCAACAACTCAAACATCTCTTTCCACTCACTCATGAATCACATTTGATCACATCACTAGCGAAAACATAGAAGCCATCATATCATCCCTCAACACTACAACGTCCCCACTAGATCCCTGCCCTGTGAGCAGGATCAAAGCCAGAACAATTGAGTTCTCCCCATTCGTCGCAAAACTCACCCAAACCTCTCTGCAACAAGGCAAACTACCAGCATACCTAAAAACCTCCTCAATTCACCCACTACTAAAGAAACCTCACTTAGATTTATCCAACCTTGCCTCTTGAGCCCTACAGCAAGCCTACCATTCATAGCCAAAATAATAAAAAAAACCCCATTCAATGACAATTACAGGAATACCTTGACAAACACTTCCTACTCAACCAGCAGCAACATGATTTCTGAGCACACCTCAGAGTAGAAACTCATGAACAGGCTCATAAAAGAAACTCTAAATACTCATCAAGGATTTATATTAATATTCCTTAACATCTCAGCTGCCTTTGATACTATGAGGAGAGCTTAAAAGGTTGGGGCTTTTCAACTTGGAAAAGATGGAAAAGAGATGGCTGAGAGGAGATATGATAGAGGACTATAAATTAATAAATGGAGTGGTATGGGTAAACATAGATCGGTTGTTTGCACCATCAAAAAGAAAGACTAGAGGGCACACGATGAAGTTACAATGCAACCCATTTAAGACTAATAAGAGAAAATATTGTTTTACTCAATGTGTAATCAAACTCTGGAATTCATTACTGGAGGCTGTAGGTATCTGCAGCAGTTTGGTTTCACTATGGCAATGCACACTTAGGGGCATGTTTACTAAACACCGTTGCTGTGCGGGTTCCCGTTAGTGTGCGGGTGCCATATAAGGAGTGGGCGGGCCAGGCCGAAAAACGGAAAAAAGGACCATACCTGTGCGCATCGCGCTAATGTGCGGGTCCCACATTAGCGCGTGGGAAGGCTAAGCGGGGCGTTGCCGGGCACATAGAAGAGCACAGCCGTAGCACAATGTTGAAGACAAAAATCAATGGTGCAGGGGCCATGGGTTCAATCCCCCAGTGTGCGCAACCAAAGGCGGCAGGGTGAGGCATGAATAGTAATGTTGAAAAATCATTTCAGGAGGCATACCACATTTGGGCGGCTGTGGGTGTTGCGGTGGTACGTTTGTGCGGAAGTAAGTAATATTTTGTGTCATGAGGCTATGCACTGTAAAATCTGTGGTGCATTATGCGGCGCGCTGTACGTCGCTTGCGTTTCGTGCGGCATTAGGCTGTGCGCGGGACATCTTTTGCGTTTTGGGCGGCAGTAGGTGGTGCTGTGTTAGTTGTGGATGGCATGAGGTGGTGGGAAAATGTCCATACACAGGACCCGAGACGTAGCTCAATGGTCAAGACACCAACCAATGGTGCAGGGGCCACAGGTTCAATACCCCATTGTGTGCAATCCAAAAAGGCTGGCAGAGGCATAAATAGTAATGCTGAACAAGAAAGTTTATGGAGGCACACTAATTTTGGCCGTCTCCAGGCATCGCGCATGAAAGTTTGTGCGGCAGTAACTAATTTTGAGCGTCATTATGCGTATCGCTGGCAGATGTGGGGGGCATGAGGTGATGCGCTGGAAATGTGGGCGGCATCAGGCAGCGCGCTGTTACTCTTGTGCGGGTCTGGCAGCAGTAGGCGTCACGCTGTTAGTTGTGAACGGCATAAGGCTGTGCACAAATGTCCACACACAGGAACTGAGCCGTAGCACAATGGTGAACACACTGAACAATAGTGCAGGGAGCATGTCCCCAATCACCCACAGTGTTCGTCCACAACGAGGCACTATTTTAGGGGTCATAGAACGAATGTTCAGCATAAGGCGGTGCGCTGATGGGCATGAGGCGTTGCAAAATATCCTTTTGGAGGCACTGTAATAGTAGCCTGCAGAAGTGGCGCATTGATGGGTACACACAGGAACAGACCCACAGCACAATGATGATGACACTGACCAATGGTGCATTGATCAGGGGTTGTATACACGGCTGTGCAGAAATAGAAAAGGCTGGGTAAAGCATCACCTGTCCTAGGTAATATTGCCAGAGGAGGGACATGAAGTTATTGCCCACATAATGTGTTAGAGGCAAAAGGCGCTGCGCTGATATCTAAGCCAAATGAACAGAGCCACAGCAGAAGGGTGAACACACTGCCCAATGGTGCTTGCATCATGGGTCCAATCCCCCGCTGTGTCCAATGAATAAGGCTGGTTGAGCCATCACCTGTCATGATGAATAGTGAGCTAGGAGCCATGCTACCATCTATTGTTTTTACTACTGATAGCAAATGAACTATGGAAGCACTGTAATAGCAGGTAATGCATAAGGCGCCCATCAACTCAGAGGTCAAATTGTAACGTGCACTGTCCACTAACGAAACACACAATGTTGTGTATAGGGTGCGTATTGTTTGCCGTAGAAGGCAGGGCATTGACCAAACACAGTCAGTGCTAGCACCATTGTGTATTGTAATGCATGGAAATCCAAAGTATTTTATTTATTTATTTATTTATTTATATTCTCTTATATACCGTGCTATTCTGCATCAGTGCGGTTTACATTGAACAAACTGAAATTACATTGAACAGGGTATTATAACTTGGAGATAACTATTTTACAGGGAACATGGGCTATGGAGGGTTAAGTGGCTTGCCCAAGACCACAAGGTGCACCTGTGGGACTATAAACCCCAGTCCTTCCGGCCCAAGGTTGCTGTCCTCTAGTGGGATTTGAACCCCCGACCTTCCGGCCTGAAGTACCTTGCCCCAACCACTAGGCTACTCCTCCACTCCAGTAGGTGAGTAGGTGAGCAGACATGCAAGATGGAACAGCAGTGTAGCAGAATGGTCATGGCACTGACTGAACGTGAAGGGGTCATGTGTCAAAATGAGCAGTGACTAAGCCTGGCTTACCTACATCTGTGTACAGCATGCAATTGGACAGCAATCTGTGAGGCCAGCTAAACACAAGCCCACCCCAGTGCACAGGAGTATGTCACCCTTTAGGGTGTCACAGAATGCACATCATAAACACCCATGTCAGTGATGGCGAGTTCACATGTAACCCAAACACTGCACAGATCTGAAAGGAAACGTAAAGCAGAACGACATGAACCACAGACATCACATGTGCTGCAGTACAAAAATGACATCCAGGCTATGTGGCATCCACAGAAATGCACACACAAATTGGGGCTAGCTGTAGCTATGTACAGAGTGATGGTAATGTAACATCCTATCATGATAGTGTGCGACAGACGACGTGAAGATGTGTCCAGCAGATGAGCCTGAAATAGCACGACAGGTGAAATCTCATGATGATAGTGGACCAGCGGTGCTATGCAGAGCACACACACAAGAGGCAACCATGGAGAGATGAAATGCAGGAAGGTGTAGGAGTGCAGGATGGGTTGTAGCAGCATGCACATCAGGGCAGGATGACACAAGAGCTGGGAGACAGAAGATGGACAGAACCATGGTTCAAAACTCAGATGAGGGTACAATGTGCTTACATCACAAACCTGCCAACATCTGGACGCCAAAGACATGGAAACGACATCTGTACCACAAGCAGACACAGCCAAGAGAACAGAGATGAATCACACCGATGACCACTCCCACAAATCCAAAAACAACCAACGGTAGCACAGAACAACAACGTCCACGTCATAGCAAAGGCTGCATTCACAAACAGTCCAGCCACCCACACAACACACGTGCTGGTTGTAAGGACAGGCAAACCCACAGGAGAAAGCATGGAGAAATGCACCTGGTGATCTGCTGTGTACAGATCACATCACATTCTGTATATGGTACCAGGGACACATGCACACACACACAATGATATGTTATGCAGTGGATACAGCATGCAAAAGGAACAGACCACATCACCCCAATCGTGAACGACCCACACATACCCCTACCTGAAGCACGGACTAAATGCAAAGCCATCCCACCCACCCACACAGCCATACATCAAACACAGACACACCAAAGCACAACCCAACAGTAATGAAACGCACACGGAAGAACTACCAGACCAGACGCCTCCAACCCCCTCACTGTACCTCTGAAATTAAACTAATGCCTGCAATGGACGTGACATCTAGCGTCTGAACTGTATGCCTCCTCTTTACGGAAAACCCTACCAAGCTGCCCTGGAAATAAGACAGACCAAATATCTTCTAGAAAACAGCTGAAAACAATCCAGTACCAGGAAGTCCTCAACCCTTACACATAACCAACCCTATACGAATCAGACACTGTCCACAATCTGTCAATGTCCATAGCATGTCCTATGTGCCCTGCGGTCACCCTCAATGTAGCCTCCCTGGGGATGGCCCTGCCCTACCTGTAAAACACCCCCCCCCCCACTTGTAATGTAATGCTGATATGACCCGCAGAAATGTTGCATCAACATACACCTACATAAATGAATACATAAAAAATAAACACAACAAGAGGAAAGTAAATAACCTACAAGGGCAGTGCTTGATCTGTGCTGGAGCTGCCCAGCAATTGCGGACAGGATAGGAGCCAATTCAACATGAGAAAAGGCGCAGCACACACCTGCTCAACCTCAAGATGACCACACCCCCAGGTGCAGTGCTGTGCAAACAACATTAAGAAAGAGACCCATGTAACAGCTAATATGTGCTGGCTAGACAACACAGAGTGAACACCTTGCTGTACACTGACGACAGACAAGGGTGTGTGTGGAGGTGATGAAGCAGCTGTTAAATAATGTTCCAGTTACCATATATTCCAAAATAAAATAAGATGTTGTGAGACAAACTGCTAAGCACTGTGTGAACAAACATGCCCCCAACCATACACACAAACAACACACTGAGGTAAATCAAGACATTATATTCCAAAGGGAGGGCTTGTATGGGGATGTGCACCACTCAGTGATGTGCCAAATTGCAGACACATACACAGCTGTCATCAAACACCAATGTGAGCACAGGGGTCCATGGAAATTACCAGCAAATCGATAGACACACGTGTAAATGTGGTCCATGAGTGGAGGAGCAGTCTAGTGTCCCCAAAAATGTCTTGCACACAAGGCAAAGACGCATCATATCACAACAGCACACCATGCACCCCGTGGCAAGTTACTGGAGGTACATGTGCAAGAAAACCCTGGATTCCCATGGTCCCAAGGAGTCATGTGTGATGGAATGTTAAACATTGTACTGCATGTATGTCACAGAGATAAAGCAGAGAAAGAGACACATGTCTGAACAATGAACATATTTATTTCTCTAACACGTCTCATACATACCATACACAGTGTAACCAGAATTGCAAGGTGGGTCCCACCCTGGCAAATGATGGGAACACAGTCAACAAGGTCAAAATGCACATGCCACGCAAAGGTCAACTCCAGAGCAAAACATAATGGCACGAGAGAAAATGTTCATCAGGTGCATGATATGCACTGTGTAGCAGGGCCACACACCACAGCAGATGCTGCATGCACACAATGTGTCACTCACATATGAGTGCATGTAGACTACAGGTGTCGCAGGATGAGAAACCAAAACACATAACATTTCCCCCCCAAACATAGCCCTCATGCAACAGAGGAGGTCACCAAATGAAAAAAACATATGCTGCCAAGATGTTGTAATGTGACAAACACATCTGCAAACGAATGTCAGAACTCCCACATAATGGCTGATCACCACATCAGCAATGCGTCAATGTACACCCCAAATATCATCTCAAGCTTACTGACTATATGCTAACAGGTAGCAGGGACACATGAACACAGAGTGAATACAAACCACACAACCGGCTGAATTGTGTAGACATAACACCATGCAGGAGGTTCCCTTGCATTGTCTGTTGGTTACACAGTCCCTGGCCACATATAGCAGGTTCCATGGAATGCAGATGTGTAGTACGAAAATGGACACCCACACTAATACACCCCAAATATAATGTCCTAATGAGAGTGTGGTAAATGCAGGGGGTAACACAGGACTGTGCAGACGTGCAATGCAAGGTGTGGCCATACATGCAGAGTGTCATGTCTGAACATCAAACAAAAAAAATAATCAGCATGTTAATATGCAAAGGATGGAAAATAATCTCACAGCGCACCACACCGAGGCCATAGTTCCACCTGTTGTGGCTCACAAACATAGTCACTCCGATGCACAAGCACCAGCCGGACACTAACATGGTACAGTGATGCCACACATGAATGTCAACCCCATTGCCGCCTCCACACATCAATCAAGGATGGTGGTGGGCATGACCGCGTGTTATTGGCAAAACATGTAGCATGTCCAGGTGTGTGGCAGGTGGACATAGACAATTGGAACGCTGTAACTGTTCCCCCCTGGCACAATCACGGCTGTATGCTACAGTTCAAATAAACAGATCAGGGTATCCTGTGTGCCATGTCACAGACATGGGCCAAAGCTGTGCACTAAACAACCTGTGAGGAATGTCCAAACGACACAGATGATGTCAGTCCCTGATGCGCAAACTGTACCAAAAACAAAGGTTCCCTGACATCCAAAATATCACTTACAAACATCCCATGCAAACATGGGCATGCATAGTAAAGTGTCACATGCCAATATGGCACAGTCCCTGGAAGTTCATCTGTGTCCCTGCAATCAGCAGGACTCTCAGCTACAGCATGGCACAAACTGTGTGCTGTACATGTCTGTCATGGTCAAACCAGCAGTCCAAGAGCAATAATGTCCAGCACAGGCCTGTGTTCCACTCACAGAAGTCAAACATCAAATGGGAGATTTCCCAGGAAACAATAACATGGTGCACTGTCACACAACAGGTGTTGGATGGGGAGCCGAGATGCACTGGAGGAAATGGGTCCGTCATGTCCACTGCCCTGTGCAAAGAAAGGATAGGTATGGCCAATATTAGTAACCCTGCAACAACAGCACAAATTGCCACAATGCACAAATTCAGATTAAAGTGATGCAAATGCAAACATGAGAGGATATGCACATCAAATAAAACACAAATGGGAAGGAAAAGTACATGTTGCTGCAGACACGGGTGTCACATGGAGATGGGTATGTTAAATACCATGTCACACAGGCATCTCACAGCTACACACTATATGCATCTGTTTGTGTCTACAGAGATGCAACATTACATGTCCATGAGATGAACTGATACCCCACAACAGGTACAGCCAGATGTAATCACAAAAAAACAAAGGTGTAACCTAACCTATGTGTCCATCATGTGTCCCTCATCAATTCCATCAACTGCTGCATATCCACACCAGGTCACAGCGAACGGAGACGATGTCAGGCCAACCAGTAGAACCAACATGTAAAGTCACACATGAGGGATCTCCACATCATGCCTATGTAAGAGAGAATGAACTGTTGCTCAACACCAGTCCCACATAGCACAAGACACAACTCTGCTCACCAGAAACGTGGACGATGATGAAAAGGTGAACAGCACTACTGTAGAGGTATCAAACCCCACAATGCCCCCCAGGTGCCCACACCCATCACAGCACATGACAATGTATCATGCTTGTACAATGCAGCACCACATAGTCAACCCATAAACACCCACCCACACAATATGCATCGTACAATGTGACAGCTGTAATACGTGGCCTGTCTGTGGCCAAGTGCTAATTTGTGCAAATAATGGTCGAGTCACATGCAATGACACCCTGATGATGGCCTATCTAACTAAGATGGTGGAGGCAGCAGGTGTAGGTTCCGCCAAACAAGCCAATCAAGGCCCACATGTGGATCTGGTGTAAATCTAGCCGAAAACCCTTTACAGCACAAATAATGGACACAACCGCACGTGGAGATGTGTGACAACAGCAAAATATGGGTGAGAGCGGCTCACAGAATATACGTTAACAACACCAGCTGCAAAATATGATACATAACAGGCTAGATGTTGTCCACCTGACATCACACACATACAATGTATCTGTAGCTCTACACACCCTGGACTCCAGCATCTCGGCTGATGTTCTGCCATGTGCCAGTGACACACACCGACAGCAGTGTCATCACGTATGTCCTGTGTAGTGGAAAGAAAAAACAACCTTGTCAGGTTCCAGCGGGGAACGCCACACTGCAACATACTGTCCCTAGCTGTAATACACCAAAACATGAACCAACAACGGACTGTGCACCCTCACACTGCACAGATCTTGCACATGGGAGAGGCACCATGTACATGTGTGATGCTAATTCCAAGGCCCCCCCACATCCCTCAGATGCCTCCCCCCCTCCTGCTGTCCCACACACGTGCCAAAACAGGTGGATGGACACACCATGTTGGTGACGCATCCCAAGGTCACACTATACGTCTGTGTCTCCCATGTTGAGACCAACACCCCCCTCTCTGTGTGTAGTACCCTCCAATTTTGTCTTGTAGCACAGTGTAAATACCTCTGTCACCTGGAAATATGCCTCAATACCACCTGTATCCACTGTGTAGATGCATATTATGCAGTGTACATCTCCCCCAGCAAAGAATAATGACAGTTGTGTGCTTATCATGTGCCGAAATACATGGCAATGTCAGCACCATGTCTGTCCAAAATAACCCCCATGTCTGTATGTCACCTGACCATGATCGTTGCATGTTAACCCATTGTGTAACTGTGAGAATGTCCACCCAAGGATAGTTTCGATGTCTCACTGGCCCAAATAACCACCACATAGGTCTGTGTGTGTATGTGGATATAACATCCCTTGCTAGTGTCCTCAAGGTATCCGTGTCTCTGTACTGTGCTCTCCTGCCATACACACAGCATGTCCCAGAGGCATGAGGCAGATGTAGAGATACTATCAACTACATATGCCACCCCCAAAATGGAAAACCCCAAAAAACTGCAAGGCCCAACACATCCAGCGTCACAGTTGCCTAATGAAATCCACCCATTGAGGATCTGAGCCACTGCACATCTGTATGTGTGTACATGTAATATAATGCAATGCATGACTCCACCACAAATGGACTGTAGCAATCATATGGCCCCCTGGCTGCACACTGCACATGTCCACATAATTCACCATATCCATGTCTGTGACACCTGATGAGGCATACCTTACCACACACTGTGCTGTTGCAGCAATACACGTGACACGTTATCAATAACACCATTGGAACGTTATCAGGCGCATGTGTACTGTGCTATGTCTGACATATTGCATTGAAAATATCCAACATACAGACATAGCAAGCTGACAGGAGCAGAACATACACACACAAGCACCCATAGATTGTACTACACAAACAAAGAGCCCGCATGAAAGCTCTCCACAAACATGGGCCCCCCTATCACACAAAACCCCTTACCATCTGCCAGACACCGGGCTCCTCACACACAAGAACAACAAATAACTGTGTCTGCACAGCAGTTGCTATCACAAAAAACCACTAACTGGTACTGTGACCCCCAAAAGCTCTGAAAGGTGTAGCAACACCCACTGACCCAATACACCAACAGCTGCTACTGTGCTCTGTCCACATTGTCCATCACACCCATGACTACATGTTATGATGGATGTTTACCAAAAGGACAATGCAGTGTTGTATCTGAATGCTAAATGGTCAAAACATCACCCTTTATAAACCTCACACGCACACAACAGCACATATATGTGGGTAGATGTGCAATACATACCAGTGAATCTGTCTGCAATCAATCGACGCCTGACCGTAGTGCCTGCCTGTGTGTCACCACAGGCACGTACAGGGGGGCACGGTGGATCCTCCTCCACATCCTCATTAATCTCTGCAGGGATATCATGCCTGAGAGCAATGTTGTGCAGGATGCAACAAGCAACGATAATCTCTGCAACAGTCATTGGCGAATATTGTAAGGCCCCACCTGTTCTATCCAGACACCTGAAGCGACTTTTCAACACGCCAAAGGTGCGTTCTATGACTGAGCGGCTGGATGCGTGGGCCTCATTGTACCTCCGCTCTGCACGTGTCCGTGGTTGACGCACAGGTGTCATGAGCCAGGGCCGACACCCATACCCTGCATCACCTGCAGAGAAGAATGTTGCATGTGAATGAATGAGCGCATAACACCATCAATTGACAGACGTATAGACGAGAGAGACAACCCACAACACATCAGGAAAGACATATTTGACATCACAAATATCCACCAGACCGAACAACACCTTTTGTGATAGACACACAACAAATGCCCTGTGAAGTCAGTAGAGACATGTCAGAGAACAGCACAATCCCACCTTGTCCCCCAAAAAACCCCCTATGTTGAGCACACGTGCCCTGTCATGTGGCTCATGTTCTCATCACCGACACCATCACCATCAATGGTAGACTACGCAACAAACACACATGACACATACAAACAATATATGTTAGCAAATTAAAGAGCACAATAATGTGTGCTGAGCCAATGTAGGCGCACACAGACAACATGTCTGACTGTGATGTCAGCCAGGATGAACACAATATCACCTTGACACCCCATGTCCTCAAAGGTCTCCATATCTACATATAGCAGTGTAACGCAAAATGCTGTTGACTGCTGTCCACAAACCATCTCAGTACACACCATGTCTACTGTACCATCACCGTTCCATCCTTGTTAAGCTGCGCTCCACTGAATTTAACATTGTAGGCCACATGAGTTGTAAAACATCACAGCTACTGAGTATGACAACGTTCCTGTGTATGTCCCACCAATACCCCTACGTCAGGCCACAACATAGGCCCATGTCCTTGCTGTCACCTCTCCCAAATGATGAGTCACATCAGGAGAATCACGGACAATGACGCCTAGGCACTGCACATGTGCAGTGGACAAAGGTACTGCTAACCCTAGACTCGACCCCACCCCTGTAATGGCAGAGGACAAAAGCATTTCCCCAGCTATGCCAAAAAGTACACCCAATAGCAAAGGCAAGGAACATGCATCATATGTTGTCAACCCCCTCCCCCTCCTGTCCAGCAAACAACAGCTGACAAACCCATGACTGCTTGAGTGTGTGGCCCTCACACGCACATGACAAGCATTAGGAGCATGGATTGTAAATAACACACATCTGACATGACCTAACACAGGTACAATCTAAACCCATCCATACACAGGTGGGTGCGAATGCCCCCCCCCCAATACCTGTGTCCAGAGGGAATAGAGACGCAAGTAGCAATACACACCCGAGACACACATCTGAACAGGTGCATATGTTCCGTAACACCACCAGCATCTCTACATCACATATGGCTTCGAAATGGATGTGACATGGCTACTCATGTCCCCTGTTAAACAATGTCTACAGTCCTGTAATTAGGTAACGTCACAACATTTTTCGGTTTGCTGAATGTGAGTTCATGTTGCTATTGCA
This sequence comes from Ichthyophis bannanicus, assembly GCA_033557465.1. Classification (NCBI taxonomy): domain Eukaryota; kingdom Metazoa; phylum Chordata; class Amphibia; order Gymnophiona; family Ichthyophiidae; genus Ichthyophis; species Ichthyophis bannanicus. Next base: position 122,635,285 of record CM066034.1, on the reverse strand, counting down.
CAGTGGGCAAATACTGCAACACATGGGTGATGTTACGGAAACACATACATATATGACTAATCATAGAAGATATATATGGAGATACTCACCCAGCAATATACAGTCACCGTACTGTCCATCCTCAAATTCCCTAAATAGTGCTGAGCGATGCAGGATATAGGAGTCATGGGTGGACCCTGGAAACCTTGGGACCACATTCAGAATATGCAGATTAGCATCACATACAACCTGAACATTCAGGGAATGGTAGTGTTTGCGGTTGCGGAACACCACCTCCCTGTCTCTGGGCGGGACCAGGGCAACATGTGTGCAATCAATAGCTCCCATCACGTGTGGTATCCCGGCTAAAGCCTCAAAGGCCTGGTTCAGGGTCCCCCATTGTTGCCTACTGTGGGGAAGGCCTATGTAATCCCCCACCCGGCTGACCATAGCACGCAGTACTTGGTGGAGACAGCGTGAGAAGGTGGGGCGGCTCATGCCACCCACTGCGGCCACAGATGACTGGAAACAGCCAGAGGCAAAGAAATGTAAGGCAGCAAGGAGCTTGACTACACCTGGTATGGCATGGGACCGGCTAGTCAGGGGCTCGAGGTCAGGTCTCAGATCCTCATACAGCCCCCTAATAGCCCTTGTGCTCAGTCGGTACAGGGAGATGACCTGGTCCTCACGCATGCCCTGGAGCTGGGCCCTGGGCCTATAGAGCCGCATCTGCCGAGCCTGCACCTCAGCACGCCATCTGTGCCGTCCCCGCACAGCACCTCTCTGGCCAGCCACCACAGCAGCAGGTCTGAGTTGCTGCGGGTCCACACCCATGCCCTGTGCCACAGCCCCATGGACATCATCTCCCCTGTCCAGCAACCGCAGCATCTGCCCACGTCTTCGGGCACATGCAACAACTATTATGTCCTCCATGTAAGCCCCTCTGTGACTACACAAGCACAAACACACAGACACGCACAGACACACAGACACGCAGACACACACAGACACACACAGAGACACACACACAGACACACACACACACACACACTTCCCTAAACACTGGACAAATGGCAAACCACAACAAACAACAAAGACAACAAACAAATCCCACAATATGGCTCACAACACCTGCTCTCAGATTCTCCAAACAAACACACGCCGCGCCTACAAAAACACCCTCAATGTTTCCGACTCAGCAGTCTCCTTTTATACAGGTTACTGTTATTTCCCGTTTTTCGTTACCGCGCCGCTTGTGCGCGGTGCGCATGCGCAGGACGTCACGCATCGGCGTCTGTCTGTGCGTGCCGCGCATGTGCAAATGTTGTCACGTGTGCGTGTGTATGACTGCGACGCGCATGTGCCAATTGGGGCGCATGTGCGTTTGTGTGTTCGCGGAGCCCATGTGAACCCCGTTACGCATGGGCGTATGCGTTGCCGCGACGTCATGATCCACACACAAACGGCCATGCGCTAAGAGTTGCGCCTGCGCGTCGCACACACAACCGTAGAGCGAAACGCATGACCATGCGCAATTCCACACATGCGCGTCGCACAAGCAGCGCCGTCGCACAGTGACGCATGCGCAACGTATGCTCCGTCCAAAAAACTACAAATGCACCCAAACGCAAGCCAAACGTTGAGGGTTGGTTGAGGAGCTAGAGCGATTGTAGAGGCGGTGTAGTGAGAGGTGGGTCTGTGTCATTTGTGTAGCCATATTTTCCCGTGTTGTATGATAAGTACCCATATCTGTAGTCTGTCATTGTGTGTGTTAACTTGTCTGTGTATTGTGTTGTTGACTGTTCTGTTCCTGTGCTGTGTGCCCTGTGCTGGGGTCGTGGTTGCTGTGTCTGTCAAGTGCCTGTTGTGGGAGGGACAGAGGGGGTGAGGTGCGGTGGGGAGACGAGTGGGGAGGTGAGTGGGGAGCAGAGAGGAGGGAGGAGGGCGATGGAGAGACAGAGTCGGAGCCAGAGGGGGAGGGGGAGCGAGAGGGAGACACAGAGGGGTAGAGAGAGGGATAGGGAGAGGGAGGGAGGGACAGAGAGTGGTAGAGAGAGGAATAGGGATAGGCAGGGAGGGACAGAGACAGAGAGGGACAGAGAGAGGGTGAGAGGGAGGCTGAGGGTGGGGGAGGCTGAGCCCGGTTTCCATGCAGGTGAGGTGGTGCCGCCAGTACCACTGGTGGCAGGGCCTGCGGGGACTGAGGGACCTGTGGAGGTGGGGGCAGCGCCAGGGCCATCAGTACCTGCCCAGCCCGCTCCCAGCAGGCACACTGGGAAGAGGAAGCGTGTCCCTGTGTCTGAGGCCCTCAGGAGGAGGGCAATAAGGTTCACAGACGCTGAGAACCACAACCTCCTCTCCCTGGTCCTTGAAAACTACGAGGTTCTGTTTGGCCGACAGAGCACACGGACAGGCACAGCAGGGCGTCAGGCGGTGTGGGAGGAGGTCCAGCAAGGGGTCGCCGAGGCAGGGGGCCCCCTACGGGATATCGATAGCCTGAAAAAAAGATTTTCAGACATCAAAAGAGGTGTACGGCAGCACCTCTGTGCCGAAGAACAACATGCTAGGGGTACAGGAGGGGGGGGCCCCCTACCAGCCATGCTGACGGCCCTCGAGCAACAGCTGGCCGAACGCCTGGGTCCGGTGTACACCTATGGGCTGCCTGCGCTGCTGGATACTGCAGAACCACATGCAGGTATGTATGTCACGCATATCCATCACATCTCATAACCTCCCTGATATGACCAATGTGTACACAGCTGACATTTGCAGATGCACACACATAATTATCTCCCCAGTACAAGAATGTCCTTAGCCTGGTGTCTGAGGCTGTGTGCACACCCCATCATACCCTATGGTGTCCAACACATAGACACAGTGCCACCACTATCTCCGGAACCATGAGGCTCTGAGATGTGTTGCGCACTGTGTTTTGGGTTGTATCCCTGAAGGTGGAACGATAAGGCGGTCCGAGTAATCATATGTAGATGGTGATTAATGTCTCCCACCGCATGGGGTCATGGGACAGTTGTCATGGAATATATATTGGCCAGGGTAGGGGCAAAGGGAAATGGTCACCACAAATGCAGTATACAGAAATGTCCCTCCAAACTGTATTTAACAATCCATCATGTGTTTGTTTTGTATAGAGTATTGTAAACATGGGGAACAGACTATAATGTACCTGTACTGTAACCCAGGTACCCAGCAGCGTCATGTGTCCTTTGTCAGGAGCCCTGCAGGCAGGTACACACACAGCAGACGTATGAGGATAGTGGAGGAACATCCAGGCCTTGCCGTACCAATCTCTGACAGTCAGACAGGTTCTGCAAACCCTTTGTCCTGCAACACAATCATTGCCCATTGGGAAGCCAAGGGTATATCAACCCCGGGGGTTTCCCATGATCGCACCAACCTCTGGCCATGTATTGCACCCGCATCTATGGGATCTCTGAGCTCATTACAGGGTAACTATGCCATCAGTACAGCTGGACTGTTTGCAGGTCTCACTACCCTTTGGGAAGGTTATTGCTAGCAGATGTGAGATCTGGATGAGACATGATGTCATCTGTGTGTGAACATCTATGACATGCAGTGTTGGTACCCCTCTCCCACCTGTGTGTGTATGCAAGTAGTGGATGACACAGGTCAATTGTATGAGGGGTGTCCCTGAACCGTGCCTCACACGTACGACACTCAGATTCCCCCTGGATGATATCTCCCCCATATAGATATGTTGTGTCACGCACACAAGAGTACATGGTACATCTCCCAGATGTCCGTTGATATTATCTGGGTATGTCCCAACCCACGTCAGCCTGCAGCCACCTGCCCTCACAATGGCTGATTGTGATTAGGTCAAACACAGCGGTCAGCCAACCGGGCTGCCACTTGAAACTGTCACTGGGATGAGGGACACCATGTACCTTGCCGTGGGGAGTCCACGCATATCTGTGGCCACTCTGCCCACCTCCCCATGGGTCAGCTGTTCCCCCCAGAGGCCCAGGCATCATTCTTGTGTCTCTCAGTGCACACACCTCACGTTGTTCCGGATGGTCCTGTCAGTCACAGAATCACCCTGGAAAAATGCTGGTGTGTTTGCGAGTACAGTGCCCTATGAATGCTGCTGGCCAGTGCTTGCCCTAAGAAGCCACATGTTACAGCAAAATGTGCATGTCCCTGGCCTTCACGTTGTTTCACATCCCCGTTTTCTGCTCCCCTGCCTCCCTGCCACTCACCCTCTGTCTCTCTGGCTCTCCGTGTTTCGCAAGCTGCCCCTGCATTGGGCAGTCTGCCCCCTGATGTGCTGTGGTCCATCAGTGTCCCAGCCATCCCCCTCTCCCAAGGTGAGGCGTGTCAGCTGATTGGACATGTGTTCCGTGTTGTAACTATAGAAAAGCATGCATGCACCTGCATGAACAGAACCTTACACCTGGACGCCATTTGTCCACATGGTATTTGTGTGTGCAATCACGTCACAATTCCCCCCCCCCCATGTCACACCACAAAAACACCACGAGATGCAATACCCAGAGGGACAAATATATAGCTGTGTGTTACACAGATGTCACGTATCCTACATAGGCTATGATTTGCTGTCAGCCGCATGGCCAATGACTGTATCCTGACGGTGCACCCCCACCCCCAAGGTTTCAGGTACAGAACATCCATCACACACATCCCAATCAACGTCGGAGAGGGTAGTTTCCACAGGACTATGCATCATGTGGGTCATGTATCTGTGGCATGTGTAGAGGTAATGCACATACCCAATCACGTGCAATCTGTGCCTGTGCTATCACCCTCCCCTACCTCACAGTCACACATGTACATGGTCAGTCAAATGTGGTGACATGTGACTGTTGTGGGGGACGGGGACAGCACAGAGTATGGGTGGTGGTGCGTCATGGGTAGCCTAGTATCCACACCTGCCAGCACAGCAGGCAGCCAGTACAGCAGTGCGGGCATAGATATTCCCTGACACATGTTATGGGAAAAGTATTGGCCAGGTGTGTCAATACACGTATGCACACAACCGAAGGGCAGATGTGTCACCCTTCCCCTGACCCTGTGGCTGCAGCAACACATGACCTGTGCTGTGACGATGACATATGTCCGCACTGAGATATGTTGTGGACCCTCTCAGCTGCAGCTAGTCCTGTATTGGCGTGTTTACCCATGGCCCCCATTTAGGATACAGGGACACATACAACATGTGTTACACATCCCAGCAGTGTCTGAAACAGTTCCAGACATGTCATGGTGTAGCAGCCCCTAACCAACTCCACCATCACTGCCCTATGTCACCTCATCTGTCATTGTGCATTTGTCTGTGACTGTTTCCTTTGTATCTGACATACTCTACGCACACTGCTACATGTGCCTGTCAATTGTCCCCAGATACTCTGCAGTGGTAGCTCCCTACATTGTAGCTTCGTGGCAAACACATGTAGCACTGGGGAGACAGTATGTCCCATGGGAATCTGCCGTGTGCAATGGCATGCACACTCACACCGAAACTATCATGGATGGTGTACCTGTTGGTGCTGTGTAGCCCTGTCTGCACATACGTTAGCCACATGGGGTGTGGGATGGACTGCTGGATAAATGCACATATGAGGATATAGTCAAACATGGAGGCCACACAGGCCGTGCACGGCTGACTCCCAGACCAGTTTCCCTGACACAGGTACATGGTGTTGGGCGATAGGTATGTGGGTATGTGGGGGCCCTGTATGCAGCACACATTCAGAGTCCCCAGAATATCACATATGTGTGGTATGGATCACACACATAGATGTTGCTGTACAGCTGACACATCTGTTTTTATCTGTGTTTGCACACAATACAGGTGACTATGGTACATTGCTGACACATGCGGAGCAGGAGGAGGACGAGGAGGAGGAGGAGGAGCTGGGGCAGGAGGAGGGGGAAGAGGAGGTGTGGCAGGCAGCTGAAACAGAGGGCCCTGATACTGTAGCCGATGTGGGGTTTCTTCCCCAGGGGGAGAGCCCAGGTCCCCGTGAGGGTCACATGGGGCCTCCACGGAGCCCCACACCACCAATGTTGTCTGCAGCAGGAGCTGCTGCAGCAGCACCAGGCCGCAACGAAACAGGGGAGGATGTGCTACTAGCTGAGCTGCGGGCCCGTGGTGCTGCATCACAACGCGACAATGAAGGTGGGTAATGAACAATCTTACCATGACCCATCACTATGCTGTGTGTACATAGGCTATCAGGTGTGCACCCTGTGGCGGGACTGTCAATATTAAAAAAGCCACACAGACTCGTGGTGTTACAGAAGCTATCATTGTGAGACACGTCAGCGTGCAGTATGTGCAACACAGTGCTGGCAGTGGAATCAAAGTGTGAGCCACACATGCACAGCAAACTATATATCAGGACACACAATTGGTGTGTCGTAGCAGTACCACTGAGCTATTACTCTGTCTCCGGTTATACATCCCCTATGTTTACTGTGCAGTGTGTTTGCCCACACACATGTGCACAGCTGAGAGGGAGATGTGGAGGGGCGTGGCCATCACAGCCACAACACACACACCTCAAATCCATCTCAGGGGTGTGTCTGTGGTGTATGTGACAGCATACCCTCTACAGCTGTGATATGCGTGTCCACATTACACAGTACACATTTGCGTTACATAATGTTTGTGCCTTTGTTGCCTAATGACAATGTTACACACAGCCTGACAGCCCAGAGAGTGTTAACACCTACAGATGCAGATGTCACAGTACTGATGCGTCTGGTGCCTCATTGTGTGGGGGAACACCAAATGAAGGACATATAACAGGTCAATGTAAGCCTCATGGCTGTAGCACACCCATGTGGCATTGCTACATTGTGGCAACTGTCCCCTGGGGCAGCGGGAATCACGGTTCACATACAAAGGCCTAACCTATGTTTGATAGGCAACGTCATAATGGCCCCATCCAACATAGCCTTTATCAACAGGTGTCCACACAGCATCATATACGACATTATCGTTCACAGTGCCTCATACACACAGAGATCACTATGTCCACACTAGACACGATCAGATGTACCTCTACCCTGGTTGGGGTGGAAACACTACCCTGCGGTCACGTGCATGCCCACAACTAGGGTTGGCTGTGTGACATACAGACAGAGTGGTGACGCTGTCCTGCACATGTATATTCCTGCAGCACAGCCGTCTGAGGCGGCCGGCCATTAGGGGCGGTGGGCCATATTACGTGTCCTTGCATCAGCATTGTGGATGCGGCCATCAGGTGATGTGGTTGTGGGGGACACTAAATGCAGTCCAAACTGTATGGCATCACACAGGTAACATGTGATGAGCATAAGTTGTGTTTTGGGGTCACCAGGTATACAGGCAGACCCGGTATAGGTTCCCCTAACCCCAAACAGACAAAAGATCCAACATCCCAAACACACATCTCCCAAAGGAAACGGAAAACTGCTACAGCAGCAGCCTATTCCTCACCCTCGTGACATTGCAGTTCCAGTCAGTTCACCTGAACAAAGCAGTTCACACTCACTGTAACATGCCCAGTCAAGCATGTATGTACAGTTGCGCTCATCCGCTGGGGAAGAGCTTGTGATGCCATGCGGCATGGTAGTCAGGAAGGTGAACAGCAGTCTCATACAGGTCCAGCATGTGACCAATGGCTGTATGGACAGGTGAGGTTGTGCTCACCTTCCCCTGGCGTCCACAATGGCCTATAGAAGGCAGAGACACATTCTACAATTTGACCCACCACACCCACTACAGATGATATACATTGCTCCTGGCAAAGGCACATTCCCTGACATGACCAGGAGATACTGATGTTCGTGTGCCAAATGCAACTGCTAGCTCCCCCTCTGTGCTGTGCGACCCAGGGGGTGGTATACATTCAGGAACATCTGGCCTGGGGCTTGATGAGAGCAAACTGCTAATTCGCCCACTAGGGATCTCCTCCTCCCTTTGGAACTGTGTCACAGACACCTGCCCTCTTCCCCCTGAGGGATCATACATAGGTGACGTGTGTTGTAACGTGCTTCCTGACGTCATTCCATTCCTAGGCCGTGGGAAATGTTTGGGCCCTTGCCCGTGGTTTGTACGGTTGGTCTCCAAGTGACAGCTGTAGTAGTTGGGATCATCACAGGTTGCATTCTCCCCTCTGACCCTGCTACTTGCCTTGTAGGTTCCGGTTATCCCGTTTGGGATACCAAGATGTCTTAGCCCTGCATTGCTGTTTCCACTACTGGACTACGTTGCTTAACCTGTCTCATTGTGCTCACCTGGCTCTTGCCTCCACAATACATTGTCTCATGGTTGGTGTATGCCCTGGGCTACCCTCACCTGCAGAATGACACTGTTTAAATGTCTGCCATGTCGCCGCCCTCACTGCGTACACCTTCTCTCACCCTACCGTGTTAGTGGCGACTGGGTGTGCCTGTAGGCTAGCATTGGATGTGTGTGTTTGTGATCTATGTTCCCTTTGGGATCTATGCTTAGGTGAGCCATCCCCCATGTACAGGTACACCCTTTGTCCCCTTCCCTACCCAGGGCTGTGTGCCACCCGGAGCAATACAATATGCAACACTGATGTGTACATTTGCATGGCTGCTAATATTGCACCGTGGAACACCACATGTCAATAGGGCACGTGATGTGTTGTGACCCGATGCACACCTCACTCCTGCCACGCCTGCTGCCAGGCACAATCAGGGATGCCCCACCCCCCTATATCTGGGGCTCAACACTCCCATCTGAGGCCTGCCACTAGCATTTGCATGCCTAGCATACCCCTGTACATGTATGTCTGGCGTCTGGGACCCTGTGCTGCAGTATAACAACATCACCATGGCCCTTGACAGCACGCAACATGGGCCCCAAGGTGTACATGCACTGTTATCTGCCCACTGGGGTCACCCCCGGGAGGGGTGGGTGGTGTGAGATAACCTTAGCTGTCAGCCACATGTGGGAGTTGTGGTTCAGCCCTGGGGATGTTCTGGGAACTGCTGTTCACACCCCATCGCTCATTGTCATGAGCACTGCACTGGTCACATGGCCATGGTGTGTGTGCCCGTCTGCTCTACCCCAACATTGTCTGCCTGTATGCATCCCATATCTCTTACTCATTGTGTATCCCCTGGTATTGTTGCAGTCACTCCCACACCCTCCAGCCACCCACACCATGGACACTTATTTGCTGTCTGTCTCTGATAGTACCGGTACATCTGATGGACGTTGTTGTTTTTGCGCAGACGGTATATCCCTGTGTCTGTGCCTCACATCACGTACATGGTGCATGTCCTGTGTGTGGCCATGGCCTACACCTTTTTATAATGTTTCCTTACAGCACAATATGTATTTCATTAGTACAGTTTGTACCATGCAAAGGGAATTTGTGTGAGATGTGTTGCGTAGTTGTGCATGACAATGGTACCCTCCACAGGTATCTCACTGACCACCATCTCTTCCCCACACAGGCATTCGTCAGGAACTTGCAGCTATACGGCACACAGGTGAACGCCTCATACAGGAGGTGGGGCATCTGCGCCACGACATCCAAGAAATGCCATTGGGGAGGATGTGTGTGGCCATGGACTGCATCCAAGCTGCCCTGGAAAGGATGGCACCACCGCCCCCGCCGCCAACACCGCCACCACCACCACCACCCCCGCCACAGGATGACCGGGTGTGGCCAGCTGCAGGGGGACATGTCTTGCGGCGTGGCAGACGTGGGAGGCCACGCCATCGTCAATAGCGCATTACATATTACGGTGACATTGCATACCTACTACGTCTCAGTCCAATGTGTTTCCCTTTTATACCATAGGTTGTGTGCACATGCATGCCTTGACCGTGGCCAGAAGAGTTGAGACCCGGACCGTTGTTGCCGGGGTGTTCATACTGTCATGTATTACTGCACACATGCCATTGCCTGGCATTCCGTAAATGCATACGATTTGTTCATTGCCCCTTGGCTGCAATACACCGATGTACACATAGGCCCAATAGCACATGTTGGCCAGCTCCAGGGTTACAGCAACACTATCTTGGGCATTCCCCGTTCCCACCCCCTTATACTGTGCACATTGGGGGAGGCTATGTGCCCATTGGCCCTGTCCTTGGCAGGGATGTCATGCGTGTCCCGCCCCTCCATGGCACACATGTGTCAGAGGCACACATGGGTGTCAGGTGTCTGTACGATGCTGCTCTGCACCAGCAATTGGTGTTGCGACAGACACATCCCTGTGACATGACTGTTTAGGTGGGAGATATTAACAGCAGCATAACCTGTGGCTACCCATGTCCCATTTCTATGCACACATGTTTATCCCACAGCTACGCATGTGGTGCTGGTAACATTATGATGGCCATGGCTACGTTACATGTCCAACCAGGTGTATGGACCTGTCCCATGCTTGCGTACATGTTGTGTGTGTGAGGTAAACACGTGACCAGTGAGGCAGGGTCATAACATTTTTATTGACAACCAATAAAACACACAATGGGCAACATGCCCAACATTAACAGGTGCATAACGTGGGGGCGGGGGAAACACAGCGCAGCAGAGGGCACACAGGGGCATCACAGGTGCCAGCCGTGGTACCTGTCACGCTCTTCGGCAGGTGGCCATCGGGATGCCAGATGCACCACATCAGTGGCCACCTGCTGAACAGCCCCAGTCAGACACTGCAGGGCGTGGTACACGACACGGATGTCGCGTCGTACGTCATCCAGGGCCACAAACACATCGTGGATACACCTGCCAGCACACAGACACACATTGGCTGTGGTCTGTGTGCTGGCATTAGCATGAGGTGTGCCAGTGGCCCTGGATGCCGCACGATCGTGCTCACGTCCATGCCGTGCAGACGCCTGCAGTGCCGGACTGGTGCCCCAGTGGCCCTCTGCTGGGCTGTGTTCCCCCCCACCCACCTCCAACCCCTCCCCGCTCCCTCCACACCCACCCCCCACCCTCCCTGCCCAGACAATCACCCCAACTCCCCCCTCCCTGCCCGTGCCCCTGCCCCCATTGCCCCTCTCCCCTGCACCCCCCATTGTCCCATCTTGGTGCTGCCCCTGGTTAGGGGTGTGGCTGCTGCCATCCGCCTCGTACTCCCCCACATCACTGGAGGAGGACACCACCACCACATCTGCCCTCTCAGGGCCTGCATCTTGCTGCTCCTGCTGCTGACACATCCCTCTGGCCTGGTCATCCTCCTCCTCCTCCTCCTCCTCCTCTGTTGTGCGCCGGGTGGTGGGCCTGCGTAAACAGTACGCAGAGGTGTGTGGGGAGGCGTCACTGGCATCACTGTCTGTGAAGGATGACATACATCAGGGCACGTCCATGTGTGACACATACCGAATGTGCAGATACAGGCGAGAGACAGGCTGGTGGCCCTATGGCCCACCTGAACCTGTGATTTTGCCCTTCCAATACTCACCATCGTGGCGGTGCTCCCGCTCCCTGCAGGCACGTGCCAGGAACTCGGGGTGGTACTGGCGAAGTTCGCGCCCCTTCTTCCTCAGGTCCTCCACCTGTGGATATGCAAACGTTGTCTGGTGTCAACACATACCACCTGTCACTGGGGCTATGGGTAAACATACTTTGCCTTGTCTTGCCCGCATCATGCTTCTCCCATACCCCTGCTGTTTGTGGCATGTAGAGCATAGTAACGCACCTCCAGCAGTCAGTCCCTCCCATATGTGCGAATAGGTTAGCACATAGGTGTCACAGCGGTATGACATGAGCATAGCGTACATCCACCTGCACTGTCATGTAGGGCAGCACACAACAGCATCACACGGTGACTGCATGCTGCTCCTCACCCATATCCCCAGAACACCACACCACAACGGTGGACTGGTGGGAGTGACAGTGAGAGACATGGGTGGAGACGAGTGGCCATAGGTGGGACGTCACAGAGACAGAGGGGATGAGGGGGGGAATAGATCACCTAGGGGACATGGTGTGCATTGCAGGTCATGTCCCTGCTGTGCAATGACAGCAGCTGTCAAAGGTGTGTGTGTCTGATGTTTCCTGGAACAGGCAGGACATGGTGACCGATGGAGGTGACCAACTCTGAGCCATTGCCACTGTCTGATTCCCACAGTGTGTGTCCCCTGTGGGGCAGCTCACCTACACAGTAGGCTTCTGGGTCACCCCCTATGGGTGTTGCCCAGGGACGGCCATGTGTGTACTTGGTGTTTCACAGCATCATCATGACACATCGCATCCCTATGTGTCTGTGCCCTCATGTAGTCTCAGTTAGGTGCATATTGGGGCTGTGTAATACACAACCCGCCTGTTGCGGTGCCCCCACTTGTACCCCTTGTAAGCTAGTTTGCAAATCTCCCACAAGGCATGCTGGGGTTATATTCTGGGGTTTGTCTTCATGTTGTGTTGTGCAGGGTGGGTGTGTTTGGGTCTTTTGCATGGGCCACCTCCCATGGTTGACAGTGTCCAGGCCTCCTATGGTGTGTCGCAACACACATGCATGCGGGGACATGGGGATCATGAGCTGTCCCATATCTGTTTCAGTGGTTTGCAGGGGGGTGGGGATGTACCTGACCAGGTGCTGGGATGTCCTCTGGTTGCTATTACTACTGTACAAGCTACGGCTGGGTGTTTTCCAGATGTGTTCTAGTGTGGAACATGTACATTTCTCACAGGTAGAGCTGGGTGTGGGCCATGATGGCCATATGACTGCTGGGCTAAGTTTGTGCTGCACAGTGTGTAGTCATTGTTGGCCTTCCATTTGCTGGGTAGTACTGTTTGGCCCCCCTGGCCAGGACAGACCTGTCAGCATCCACCTCATGGATCCTTGCTGTCACTTTGTCCATGACAGTTAGACACACATACAGTGGGTGTATCAGACATTATCGTGTGACAGACATGTCACTTTCGGCGGCATATGCCACAATGTCAAGGGCAGGGACTCACCCTATGTGTCCACACAAGCCCAATGATACCCTGTTGCCATCATTTGCCCTCGAAACACGCATTACTGACAGGCGCTACCCATACCTCCCCCATGTCATATGGGAGGGCCACATCTAGGTGCTTTACATGTTCGTCAGACACCATCCACGCCGTCCCCTGCAACATTGTTTGGGTCAGTATCCTGTGTGAGAGCAGGGATCCATGGCACACACGGCAGCCAAGGCAGCACTGTTCATACGCCACTAACAGAGTGTCTGACGACATGTAATCTGTGACAGTGTGTTGTGAGCATAACCGCCTATACCACAATGGGGTGCACAGGGGGCTTTCAATTTGGCACCACAGGAAACGTTTAACGCTGCATAGTTATTATCTCAATATGTGCCATGTGGGTAGGGTTTGGGGGGTATATCCCCTCCTGTTCAGGGTGTTATCCTGTATGTCTTGATGTCCAGCCAGGGTGACACCCTCCCTTGGCGTATGTGGATATTGATGGTTGTCAGCCTCATGTCCCCTGTGTTGTACCTCATTTCTGACTGCAACTGAGTGGAGCATGGCCACAGGCCAGGGCAGCCCCCAGTGGGTCTGATCTTAGGGTGAGACTATTTTCCTTTTTGGACATGCAGGCACCCTCTTGCAAATTACATTACTCTACTCTGAGCTGTCCCATTCACTAGGCACCTAGGTGGATTGGACATATATTGTCCCTGTGGTTTTTGTGAGCGTGCGGTTTGGGGACACAGGTGCGTAGTGCCAGAGGTTACGTGGAACCAATGTGTCCCACACAATAAACATCTGCATTGATGGTCCATATGCCCATGCTGTGCGCCAAAACATTGTGTGTGCCAATGACACAATAAGTGTGGCCTGGGGTGTTGTCCGGTGCCCTGGTGTATTAGGGATGGCTGCAGGCCCACGTCTTTGGCACATCAATGTGTGTGCTAGTGACACCTGCTATGCCGTTGCAGTTGTCATGGACACATCCCATGCCCCAATGCACAGCACGTGGTGTTATGACGCATGTCCCAACTCCCCACTGGTATTGTGGTTACTGACTCACTTTGTTGGGCCTGGTGGTCACACCAGAGCTGTTGTGACAGACTGCATTTGTCAGTGCCACTGCCAGGGCATCCCGATGTTGTGGGGTTTGTGGCCCTCTGTGATCATGCCACATTATGTTGGTCTAGATGTGATGCACAGGACACATGGCGCTCCACAGGGGAAATGGCTACCAACACAGCCACATTGTGGGGTGGGGGGGGTGGTGCGCATGGCTGGGCGGCTCGGTCAGACACCACCCCTGGATGCCATCCCACTGGTCACTCATGGTGACAGGTCACATGTAGGCCCTTGGCATTCAGCACACTAGGCATGGCTGACAGTGACCAGAGAGTGATTGGCACTCCTGGCTCATGTCCTCCGGCACATGGTGTGTTCTCCATGCTGATGGCATGGTTTGGCCCTATGCATACATAGTGGAGCAACGTAATAGTGTCATTCTCACTGTTCCCCTGGTAATGTCTGTGGATCATGTCCACACAGCTACTAGTGCTGGGGTATCAGATACACCAGTGTCGCCGTTAGTGGGGACCTCAGCAGAGACACACACAGGGGTTGCTTTAACATGCAGGTGTATTGCACTTAGACGGACACAGAGATGACATTTTTGCGTGACATTATGCACTGGGGAGCAGCAATTGGGGTTTGCATCAGGGCAGGCCACATGAGCTGTGGGTTACTCCCATATGCTTTTATAGTGGATGGTGGGGAGCAGTCGCATGCTGTCTTCCACACTGCATCTCAGACAGATATGGGTCACGGCATTCATGCTTTTTCCAGGTGATTATCTGTCCCCAGTGCCACATACATGCCTCAATGTGGGTGTGGACATGTGTGCAGTGACACCTATGTGCAATGTCCGTGTCTCCCTGAGCGCATGGGGATGTTTCCCTTTGGCACCCTTGACAGACATGGCTTTGCCATGCCACATTTGTTTGGCCAATGTGCATGTCCATGCAGAGGCCTTAAAACCAGTAGGTATTACTTTAGATACATGTGTGGTCACATTATCTGTACATGTCATGCACTCCAAACGCAATGGCACCCTGATCTACCGGCAAACATGTTTGTTTTCACATACATGTGACATTGGGTGGTTTGCCCTATGCACCGTGGCAGGGGGCAGGTCCATGACACGTGGATATCTACATGGCCATGGATGTCATTACCTGACCCACCACATGAGTTGTGTGTCCTGTATGTCATAGGGCTACTGATAGCTACATCAGACCTACCTTGCCGACTGTTAGACACAGCATACTGGCGACGGTGGACATGCATCTGTCACCTTCCAGCCTCTCCGGTGTTGTTATGTTCCTCTGACCTGTGTCCTTGAGGGTTATATGAGATGTGCCTGCACACACTACGGGCAATGACACATTACACGGATATGTGCTTTTTCTGCCCCTGTACATGTGTGGATTATAGGCTGTTGTGTGCAACCTGGATGTGTGTCTGGAACCCCCCAGGGGCATCTGTGAGGTACATGTACAGAAAGGGTCATTGTGCCTGGGTGCTTTTGGGGAGGAGAAACCTAATTCTGCATACATAGCTGTGGACATGTCCCTCTCGCAAGGCTTTTGACGTCCATCTCGAGGCTAATGTGTGATAGATGTTGTTGACGCACATCCGTATCTGCATCTACCATAACATGTCCATACGTCTACAGTGCGTGTGTTGGACTATGTGCCACATAGAGCGAGTGTGAGGTGCAACCAGACCACTATACCCTATGTGACAGATCAGACTAACATACCCTCTGTTACAATCAGCTATCAGCCACCAGGGTCTTGGGTGTCCTAGGGCACATCATCAGCAAGATACAGCATTGCAATATGGTGACACCCTGGACGCCATGTGCATGAGTCAGGACTGCATGAGGTACAGATGATTGACTCAACGCCATCCTCACCCTGCACCCTATCACCAGGGTGACTGTGGCACACTGTGATGGGCTGGGCAGACAACTGGGGATTGGTGGATGTGTTAGCCTACACTGGCACATCCATACAAATCTCCAGGGTGACTGAGAACCCACTTGGATGGCCTCTCAGCATTCCTGGAGGTAAGGGGGAGGCTTGCAACTGCAATAGGACACAAATCCATATCTCCAGGGTGATAGAGGACCCACTTGGATGGGCTCTCTGACCTCCTGGAGATATGGGTTATGTTTCAAAGTACATTAGGACACAGATCCATATCTCCAGGGTGATAGAGGACCCACTTGGATGGGCTCTCTGCACACCTGGAGGTAGGGAGAAGGGTTCAAACTACATTAGGACACAGATCCATAGCTCCAGGGTGCTAGAGGACCCACTTGGATGGGCTCTCTGACCTCCTGGAGTTAGGGAGGAGGGTTCAAACTACATTAGGACACACAACCCTAGCTCCAGGCTGATAGAGAAGCCACTTGGATGGGCTCTCTGACCTCCTGGAGTTGGGGAGGAGGGTTCAAACTACATTAGGACACACAACGCTAGCCCCAGGCTGATAGAGAAGCCACTTGGATGGGCTCTCTGACCTCCTGGAGATGGGAGGAGGGTTAAAACTACATTAGGACACAGATCCATATCTCCAGGGTGATAGAGGACCCACTTGGATGGGCTCTCTGACCTCCTGGAGATATGGGTTAAGTTTCAAAGTACATTAGGACACAGATCCATATCTCCAGGGTGATAGAGGACCCACTTGGATGGGCTCTCTGCACACCTGGAGGTAGGGAGAAGGGTTCAGACTACATTAGGACACAGATCCATATCTCCAGGGTGATGGAGTGGCCACTTGGATGGGCTCTCTGCACACCTGGAAGTAGGGAGAAGGGTTCAGACTACATTAGGACACAGATCCATAGCTCCAGGGTGATAGAGGACCCACTTGGATGGGCTCTCTGCACACCTGGAGGTAGGGAGAAGGGTTCAAACTACATTAGGACACAGATCCATAGCTCCAGGGTGATAGAGGACCCACTTGGATGGGCTCTCTGACCTCCTGGAGATATGGGTTATGTTTCAAAGTACATTAGGACACAGATCCATATCTCCAGGGTGATAGAGGACCCACTTGGATGGGCTCTCTGACCTCCTGGAGTTAGGGAGGAGGGTTCAAACTACATTAAGACACACAACCCTAGCTCCAGGCTGATAGAGAAGCCACTTGGATGGGCTCTCTGCACACCTGGAGGTAGGGAGAAGGGTTCAGACTACATTAGGACACAGATCCATAGCTCCAGGGTGATAGAGGACCCACTTGGATGGGCTCTCTGACCTCCTGGAGTTAGGGAGGAGGGTTCAAACTACATTAAGACACACAACCCTAGCTCCAGGCTGATAGAGAAGCCACTTGGATGGGCTCTCTGCACACCTGGAGGTAGGGAGAAGGGTTCAGACTACATTAGGACACAGATCCATAGCTCCAGGGTGATAGAGGACCCACTTGGATGGGCTCTCTGCACACCTGGAGGTAGGGAGAAGGGTTCAAACTACATTAGGACACAGATCCATAGCTCCAGGGTGCTAGAGGACCCACTTGGATGGGCTCTCTGACCTCCTGGAGTTAGGGAGGAGGGTTCAAACTACATTAGGACACACAACCCTAGCTCCAGGCTGATAGAGAAGCCACTTGGATGGGCTCTCTGACCTCCTGGAGGTGGGGAGGAGGGTTCAAACTACATTAGGACACAGATCCATATCTCCAGGGTGATAGAGGACCCACTTGGATGGGCTCTCTGACCTCCTGGAGATATGGGTTATGTTTCAAAGTACATTAGGACACAGATCCATATCTCCAGGGTGATAGAGGACCCATTTGGATGGGCTCTCTGCACACCTGGAGGTAGGGAGAAGGGTTCAAACTACATTAGGACACAGATCCATATCTCCAGGGTGATGGAGTGGCCACTTGGATGGGCTCTCTGCACACCTGGAGGTAGGGAGAAGGGTTCAAACTACATTAGGACACAGATCCATAGCTCCAGGGTGATAGAGGACCCACTTGGATGGGCTCTCTGACCTCCTGGAGATATGGGTTATGTTTCAAAGTACATTAGGACACAGATCCATATCTCCAGGGTGATAGAGGACCCACTTGGATGGGCTCTCTGCACACCTGGAGGTAGGGAGAAGGGTTCAAACTACATTAGGACACAGATCCATATCTCCAGGGTGATGGAGTGGCCACTTGGATGGGCTCTCTGCACACCTGGAGGTAGGGAGAAGGGTTCAAACTACATTAGGACACAGATCCATAGCTCCAGGGTGATAGAGGACCCACTTGGATGGGCTCTCTGACCTCCTGGAGATATGGGTTATGTTTCAATGTACATTAGGACACAGATCCATATCTCCAGGGTGATAGAGGACCCACTTGGATGGGCTCTCTGCACACCTGGAGGTAGGGAGAAGGGTTCAAACTACATTAGGACACAGATCCATATCTCCAGGGTGATGGAGTGGCCACTTGGATGGGCTCTCTGCACACCTGGAGGTAGGGAGAAGGGTTCAGACTACATTAGGACACAGATCCATAGCTCCAGGGTGATAGAGGACCCACTTGGATGGGCTCTCTGCACACCTGGAGGTAGGGAGAAGGGTTCAAACTACATTAGGACACAGATCCTTAGCTCCAGGGTGATAGAGGACCCACTTGGATGGGCTCTCTGACCTCCTGGAGATATGGGTTATGTTTCAAAGTACATTAGGACACAGATCCATATCTCCAGGGTGATAGAGGACCCACTTGGATGGGCTCTCTGACCTCCTGGAGATATGGGTTATGTTTCAAAGTACATTAGGACACAGATCCATATCTCCAGGGTGATAGAGGACCCACTTGGATGGGCTCTCTGCACCCTGGAGGTAGGGAGAAGGGTTCAAACTACATTAGGACACAGATCCATATCTCCAGGGTGATGGAGTGGCCACTTGGATGGGCTCTCTGCACACCTGGAGGTAGGGAGAAGGGTTCAGACTACATTAGGACACAGATCCATAGCTCCAGGGTGATAGAGGACCCACTTGGATGGGCTCTCTGCACACCTGGAGGTAGGGAGAAGGGTTCAAACTACATTAGGACACAGATCCATATCTCCAGGGTGATGGAGTGGCCACTTGGATGGGCTCTCTGCACACCTGGAGGTAGGGAGAAGGGTTCAAACTACATTAGGACACAGATCCATAGCTCCAGGGTGATAGAGGACCCACTTGGATGGGCTCTCTGACCTCCTGGAGATATGGGTTATGTTTCAAAGTACATTAGGACACAGATCCATATCTCCAGGGTGATAGAGGACCCACTTGGATGGGCTCTCTGCACACCTGGAGGTAGGGAGAAGGGTTCAAACTACATTAGGACACAGATCCATATCTCCAGGGTGATGGAGTGGCCACTTGGATGGACTCTCTGCACACCTGGAGGTAGGGAGAAGGGTTCAAACTACATTAGGACACAGATCCATAGCTCCAGGGTGATAGAGGACCCACTTGGATGGGCTCTCTGACCTCCTGGAGATATGGGTTATGTTTCAAAGTACATTAGGACACAGATCCATATCTCCAGGGTGATAGAGGACCCACTTGGATGGGCTCTCTGCACACCTGGAGGTAGGGAGAAGGGTTCAAACTACATTAGGACACAGATCCATATCTCCAGGGTGATGGAGTGGCCACTTGGATGGGCTCTCTGCACACCTGGAGGTAGGGAGAAGGGTTCAGACTACATTAGGACACAGATCCATAGCTCCAGGGTGATAGAGGACCCACTTGGATGGGCTCTCTGCACACCTGGAGGTAGGGAGAAGGGTTCAAACTACATTAGGACACAGATCCTTAGCTCCAGGGTGATAGAGGACCCACTTGGATGGGCTCTCTGACCTCCTGGAGATATGGGTTATGTTTCAAAGTACATTAGGACACAGATCCATATCTCCAGGGTGATAGAGGACCCACTTGGATGGGCTCTCTGACCTCCTGGAGATATGGGTTATGTTTCAAAGTACATTAGGACACAGATCCATATCTCCAGGGTGATAGAGGACCCACTTGGATGGGCTCTCTGCACACCTGGAGGTAGGGAGAAGGGTTCAAGCTACATTAGGACACAGATCCATATCTCCAGGGTGATGGAGTGGCCACTTGGATGGGCTCTCTGCACACCTGGAGGTAGGGAGAAGGGTTCAGACTACATTAGGACACAGATCCATAGCTCCAGGGTGATAGAGGACCCACTTGGATGGGCTCTCTGCACACCTGGAGGTAGGGAGAAGGGTTCAAACTACATTAGGACACAGATCCATAGCTCCAGGGTGATAGAGGACCCACTTGGATGGGCTCTCTGACCTCCTGGAGTTAGGGAAGAGGGTTCAAACTACATTAGGACACACAACCCTAGCTCCAGGCTGATAGAGATGCCACTTGGATGGGCTCTCTGACCTCCTGGAGGTGGGGAGGAGGGTTCAAACTACATTAGGACACAGATCCATATCTCCAGGGTGATAGAGGACCCACTTGGATGGGCTCTCTGACCTCCTGGAGATATGTGTTATGTTTCAAAGTACATTAGGACATAGATCCATATCTCCAGGGTGATAGAGGACCCACTTGGATGGGCTCTCTGCACACCTGGAGGTAGGGAGAAGGGTTCAAACTACATTAGGACACAGATCCATAGCTCCAGGGTGCTAGAGGACCCACTTGGATGGGCTCTCTGACCTCCTAGAGTTAGGGAGGAGGGTTCAAACTACATTAGGACACACAACCCTAGCTCCAGGCTGATAGAGAAGCCACTTGGATGGGCTCTCTGACCTCCTGGAGTTGGGGAGGAGGGTTCAAACTACATTAGGACACACAACGCTAGCCCCAGGCTGAAAGAGGACCCACTTGGATGGGCTCTCTGACCTCCTGGAGATATGTGTTATGTTTCAAAGTACATTAGGACACAGATCCATATCTCCAGGGTGATAGAGGACCCACTTGGATGGGCTCTCTGCACACCTGGAGGTAGGGAGAAGGGTTCAAACTACATTAGGACACAGATCCATAGCTCCAGGGTGCTAGAGGACCCACTTGGATGGGCTCTCTGACCTCCTGGAGTTAGGGAGGAGGGTTCAAACTACATTAGGACACACAACCCTAGCTCCAGGCTGATAGAGAAGCCACTTGGATGGGCTCTCTGACCTCCTGGAGGTGGGGAGGAGGGTTAAAACTACATTAGGACACAGATCCATATCTCCAGGGTGATAGAGGACCCACTTGGTTGGGCTCTCTGACCTCCTGGAGATATGGGTTATGTTTCAAAGTACATTAGGACACAGATCCATATCTCCAGGGTGATAGAGGACCCACTTGGATGGGCTCTCTGCACACCTGGAGGTAGGGAGAAGGGTTCAGACTACATTAGGACACAGATCCATATCTCCAGGGTGATGGAGTGGCCACTTGGATGGGCTCTCTGCACACCTGGAAGTAGGGAGAAGGGTTCAGACTACATTAGGACACAGATCCATAGCTCCAGGGTGATAGAGGACCCACTTGGATGGGCTCTCTGCACACCTGGAGGTAGGGAGTAGGGTTTAAACTACATTAGGACACAGATCCATAGCTCCAGGGTGATAGAGGACCCACTTGGATGGGCTCTCTGACCTCCTGGAGATATGGGTTATGTTTCAAAGTACATTAGGACACAGATCCATATCTCCAGGGTGATAGAGGACCCACTTGGATGGGCTCTCTGCACACCTGGAGGTAGGGAGAAGGGTTCAAACTACATTAGGACACAGATCCATATCTCCAGGGTGATGGAGTGGCCACTTGGATGGGCTCTCTGCACACCTGGAGGTAGGGAGAAGGGTTCAAACTACATTAGGACACAGATCCATAGCTCCAGGGTGATAGAGGACCCACTTGGATGGGCTCTCTGACCTCCTGGAGATATGGGTTATGTTTCAAAGTACATTAGGATACAGATCCATATCTCCAGGGTGATAGAGGACCCACTTGGATGGGCTCTCTGCACACCTGCAGGTAGGGAGAAGGGTTCAAACTACATTAGGACACAGATCCATAGCTCCAGGGTGCTAGAGGATCCACTTGGATGGGCTCTCTGACCTCCTGGAGTTAGGGAGGAGGGTTCAAACTACAT